>OY757926.1:74001298-74666298 GCA_963585895.1 Sepioteuthis lessoniana
AGCCCTGAAGACCTGCTAGAGGCGATGAACGATAGGGAAAAGTGGCGAGAGAGGGTCATTGATATTCGTGCTGGCGGCACGACAGGATGATATATATATGTATATATATATATATATAATTATCCTTGTTTGCATCTTACCAACATAATCCTTGAGTTATAATGACAAATTATTGATTTCAAGTAGTCTGTTAAAAATGTTAATGTGTTGGTGGGCTCATATTGCTCCTGCTGTCTTGGACATGTGAATTATTTTGGCGTAAAATACATCAAGAAAACTTAATTCGACCTGAAATTAAATAAAAGCATTCAGAGGAATGATAAATTTGGAAGTATCTTGGAAGTTCTTGCTGGAAAAATGGAATGTCTCATTGGTATAGAAGCAATAAAATTGGCATCTGCCATTGGAATCAAATTTCAAAAACTGCTTCAGGCTGACCCAAGGATTGTTAACTTATATTTAATGGTGTTGATATCTAATAGATAAATAGAGGAAATGCCCGTGGTTATCGTCGTAGGAAGTGGACACGGCGACACGAGTTCAAATCCTGGATGAGACTGATTGCATTTCACATAGCACTAATACCCTTGGGAAAGGTATGAATCCAATTATTCTCCCTCCAGCTATGGATAAATAGTAGGGTAGACTAGGTTCATCGGTCTTGGTGGTGCAACTAGTCTAGGAGAAGGAAAACTCTGAAGTCAAACCTGTTAAACTCCGCTTAAAAATTGACCTTGTGTCATGTCCTGCTCGAGCTGAGGGGTTGGTAAATATGATAAATAGAGGAAATGTATCGATTTTGAATCATTAGCAAATGATGAAGTTATTATATACGATTAGGTGAAAAATAATACTAAAAAAGATAGTTGTCATATTTATTCAAACTTTCATCAATGAAAACGTTGCATGATTACTATATTATTAATCGGTTAAACATTTTTAATTTCTATGCTTTCTTTTTTCAAACTGCGATTTCTATGCTTTCGGCAAAATCTTTATTTTCTGTTTGGTTTCTTTCTTTAATGGCATACCAACCTTGGCGGGTTATTATATGCCAAAGCTCGTCTTTGAACTGTAGTGGTACTATTAAACCTATAGCTGGGTGGATTAAATGGGTCATACCTTTCTCAGGGTTTTTTGTCCGAAAGCCAACGAAATAGCATGATTGGTGTTTGAACTCGCTTTCCACGATATTACCGTCCAGTACGTTAGCCACTACGTCACAGGGAGACATAATATAAAAAAATATAACTGCTTCGAAAGACAATATTCAAAAGTTACTCTAAAGGAAATCTTTACATCCCAAAATCTTGTGTATTATTTGAAATTCCCACAAACATTGGCTCCTTCTTTAACACACACACACACAAATATATATATATATATATATATATAAGAAATTTTCTGTGATTATATATATATATATATAATCACAGAAAATGTCTTTTACGATATCAACTTAATTGTTTTTAACGAGTTTCGAATTTAAGTCATTGTCAGCAGAATATTTTTCTGTTGGAAAAAGGGTTTTAAAGAAATCTTTTTAATTACTTTTGGGAAAGAGCTGATAGACAATAAAAGGAAGGTCAAAAATGTACTGTGTCGGCAAATTCTTTAAAATCCCAAAACAGGACTTTATTTTTGCACGTGTGAAGATGGGGCAGGTTGGCACTTGATCCCTTGTAGAATAAGTCGTCGTTCAGATTTTTTTTTCTCAGGCATATAAGAACTGGCATATTATGTGGGGGATTAATTTTTGGCTAAACTGAGCGCCGCTGGCAAGGGGTTCAAAATTCCACCCTGTGCACACACCCATCAAGGCCACTAGTCTTCCTCCCCTAGAACAATGGAAGATATGGACCGCTAGGTTAAGACGTAGTAATATTATATTGTAGTAGTCGGTAATTCCGGTTTCCCGTGTGATATTTTAAAGGAATTTATAGGACAATTTTAAGCGAGCATATCATAAAGCGAATAGAAGCTGGAAAAGAATTGTGACATAAACTCGTAGAAGACACTACAAATAACAACTTGGACCACGCGGGAACATTAAAATATATCAATCTTTTACTGCACATAGATATACACCTTCAACGTGTCAAATATATCATAAATGAACAGTCCATGAACATAAATGTCTTTCTTCTTTTCTTTTCTTTCGCTTTTCTTCAAATTGAGAGAGAGAGAGAGAGAGAGAGAGAGGGTATATAAAATTGGGTATAAGGAGAAACAGTCCCAAAGTCACTTATCTTATTTAGATGGATTCCTGTGGAGAATCTTTCTTCTTTTACGGGCTGACAGACTTTATCTTATTTTTAATACTGGCTTGAAGAATTGGCTCCTTCGTGTCCGAGATTCTTTTCGTCTTCGTTTACCCGGAGTACTTGGCTTTGGTTCCGTCCACCACGAACCCTGTCCAAAAACTAACTTTTTTATTATCTTTTTTCGCTGACAGGAAGAAGGTGCCATTTCCGTTTTAGGGTCCCAGCCAATCGTTTGGCTTCTACCTTCTTCCTTCCTGTGTCAGGCGACCCGAGGGAGGTCACCGAGTACAAACATCTGTTCTTAACGGTCATTCTCTGATGGCTTGCTACTGTTAATTCAAACAAGAGGATAGTAGTAATTTTATTTCTATCTTCTTAGTGGGACACCACGTGACAGTACTTAAATAGTTATTTATTGAATGAATATTTTTCTCTCATCCAAGTGTCTTCAAAGAACCTTTATATATCAGCAATTACAACACTTGGGATATGAGTTTTTAATTGGCATATATCCGTTAATGATTGAAGGAATGTCTTTCAAATGAGTTACCCGAAATCTCTCCATGCAATTTCAAGACGGGGCCATTGAAGTTCATGTTAAACCCACTTGTTGTCAGAGTTTCTGAGCACTTTTTCTATTTATCTATGAGTGTTTCTATTGTTGTTTTAATATTATCTAAAATATTCAAATTGGTATCGTTTGTGCGGTGGTGTTGTTTCCTGTTAACTATATATATATATATATATATATGAACAAAATATTTACGCGGTGTATTTCTATATATTATTTTATGTGAACGTAATTTATGTTTTTTGGTAAATCATCTTTCTGGTGATTCATACCAGTTGCTAAATATTCAATATATATATATATATATATATATATATATATATATATATATATATAATTTGACTGCGTTACTTATTGTTCTCCTTTAAATTTATATATAAATATATATATATATATATATATATAAATTTAAAGGAGAACAATAAGTAACGCAGTCAAATTGACATGTTCCACTACGAAGATATGTTCTTCAGAAATCTACCCATGACAAAGGAGAGCTAATGCAACTATTTTCATTCTTTAATTATATATCGATTATATTTCGGAACTTCCTTATTTAGATTATTTCGTTTCATTTTTGGTGTCTATGTAATTTATCATCCAAAATTTCTAATGCATCAAATTGTTGAGGAGAGATAATGTATATTGATGGTATTCTCATTGATGAGCAAACTTCTACGTATATGTGTTCACACACACACACACACATACACACACACACACACACACACACACACACACATATATATATATATATATATATATATATATATATATATATATATATATATTTAAACATATATATATATATATTATTACAAAAAGGTGATTACAAAAAAGGTTAACACCCATATGTGAGTACGTTAATGATATAATTTCAGTCTCTCCTGTTCCGGATCCTGGTTAAATCATTAATGGAATTCAATACAGTATTTGTGCTGAATCTCCATTTGGTTCTTCTCAGCGCCATCTTTAATAGCTACCTCTCGTTATTACTTGATTTTTTTCGCAGCCGCGATGAATTGCCGAATCTTGTTGAGTACAGATTTCTTTATTAATCCTGATGACGTCTTCTTACACATCAAATAATCAGTTATTTCGTCAACAAGGTATTGCCCATTAGACCACTTACAGTAAGGTCTGTCATATTCAGCGGTTCTTGGTAAACTGATTTAAATTAAAAAGCAAAGTTTAAGGTTTTTGTCTCGTGACTTTACAATCTCCCGATTAAAAGTTAGCATTCTAATAACTTTAGGGGTCATTAACAGTTAATTAAACTTAGTTGAAATCAGTTAGATATTAGCGGTTTTTGGTGCAATGATTTCAATATTCTCAAAATTATCTACAGGGGATGTCAAATAAGTTTTAGTTAATGTAAAAATTTCCCAAAATTACGGGATTATCTTTATAAAAAAGGGCATAATTGATAACATATAAATCCCCTGGGTAAGATTCTGAAAATATGTTGTAAGGTATAATGAATGGATGGAGACTGTAAAATCCTAATATCAAAACTGAACGCCTGTAGAAATGTTAACATTTTTAAAGACATTATATATATATATATATATATATATATATATATATATATATAAACAAAATATTTACGCGGTGTATTTTTATATATTATTTAATGTGAACTTAATTTATGTTTTTTGGCAAATCATCTTTAAGGTGATTCATTGCAGATGTTAAATATTCAATCCCAAAAGCATTTTTAATGAAAAAATTAAAGGAAAAATTAAGGAATTCTTGGCGTTCTCTCACCGGTAATGGCGTTATATTACAAAAAGTGTGGCATTATTGATTAAGTTCGAAGGATTTGTCAGTTAATAGACATAGTCATCATCATCATGTCATGCTGGTTGCACGAATATCCCTGACCCTCTCTCGCCACTCATCCCTATAGTTTATCGCTTCTGACTGGTCGTATGGTCTACATCTCGTATTCTCAGAAAGCTGCTGTATGTATGTTAGATCTGGTCGTCCTGCTTTTGCTCAGCCATATGTAGGGGTTCATAGGAGAACATCACTTATGAGCTTGTCCCTGCTTCTCCAGCAATGTCTTGCATGTCTGTTTCGTCTAACTTTGATAGTTTTTGTAATGGGAGACAGGTTACCGTACAGTTGAGGCTTTACTCTAAAAAAAGAAAACGTTTTCATCAACCTTTCTTTATATTTAGTAAGATGAGTTACAATATCTCTTATTTTATTTTTATATACCATTTGTCATTGATTAATTATAAATTATAATCCTATTCAATAGTTTTTTTATAACTTCTAATGAAAATAATTTCTAAACTAGATTTTAGAATACAAAAAACAAAAACTTTATTTAATTTAATGTATTTTTTAAAAATAAAATTGGTTAAAATGTTTCAACTATAAACACAGACAATATTTTGGAGTTTTTTTTTTTCCAACACATAGTTATTCTAAATGTTTAAAAATGTTTTAATCCATTGCAAATATGTTATCCTTTATGAAATCCCCAACAACAACAAAAAATGATCATAGCATGCGTTCTTTATTTGTAAGAACACCCTATTAACGATAATAGAACGTTTCATTTTTTGATTTAATTTTTTTCATTTGGAAACATTTTTGATGAAGCATTTACATTTGATATTAATTGTCCTGAAATAGGCTTAAAAAAGAAAAATGAGAAATATTTGTTCGTATATTGTCATTTATAAGAAAAATGCATCTTCTGAATAAAGTTATTTTATATTTTCTTATATTTACATGACATCATATTTAGTTCTGTTTTTCATATATATATATATATATATATATATATATATATATATATATATATATATATATGGTGTGTGTGTGAGTGTGTGTGTGTGTGTGTGTGAGGGGGGATTTGTATTTTTATGTTATATATCTTCTTAATTGCCTCAGTCTTCTCGGTAAAAATCGTCGAGCAACTGCGAACACTTTCGGTACATCAAATCCCAGTTGCGGTAACATTGCTGAGATGAGTTTTCTCCTTCCAGTGAGCTCTGAGAAAAAACACAAATGCCCTGGATTTTATATTGTGTATGTTTGTCAGAATGCGAATATATTCGCGCTGTTTTATCAAAGATAATTTTTCTCTGACAAGAGACAGTCTTTACCTTTATAAGAAGGTGCATCCAGTACAAATGAAGATACCTTTTGATCTCCTTCATTCACAGGTGACACTGAAAGCCTTGAAGCAGAGTTACAGAATTTAAGGAGGTGAGAAAAAACAGGTAACATAACACACGAGAATTTTGTTTACGAGTTAAGGCATCCTTAGAACAAAAAACGAAGAGATAGATATGTTCAAAACACTTTGTATTATTTTCATGGAATGTTCGACATCCATACTAATAATTACGAACTGTTTGACGGTGTGTCCTCAAAAGATTACACACTGGTCTAATATTGCTCGACCAAAATGGATATATCTACTTTTTCCGCTTTAAATTGTCATTAGAGGGAAACGAAACTGCAGATAATAAAAAATAAACAGCATTAAGCCTTGATGAAGCTAGAGGTATAAAAACATACATAATTAAGACTTCTTAAATTCATAGGCAAATATTTAATTAATTGTTTCTCGAGCGAAAAAAAGAAAAAGAAACTTCCCTATCTAATTAAAAATGAGAATTAGGTTTTTAAACAGTTCTCCAGCATTCATTTGTATTATAGAACCAAAACTGTAATGCTGGTTTACAACATACAATTTTGACAAACCAAGAGGCGTTTAAATAAACAATGTTTTGATTTCCTTTTTTCTTTTGCAAAATAGAAAGTCTTGAAATATTTAGGATTAATCAAATCGTGTCCGAAAATAATGGAAACTGATGTATTTATCAAATTAACAACTAATGAGACTTTGATTCTTCTCATCATGGTCAGATTGATTGATTAAATTTAACAGCATGCCACATACTCTACAGTTGTTTCATGCTAAGAAATTAAAAAAAATAATGTTCATTGTGTGTTCATATTTACATTTTTTGTGTTAAACCACAACGAGTCAGATTTGATCTGAAGTAACGAACGAGTACTCCAAAATCTCCTAAATATGAACATGAAATGTAGTTTATTATAGGCAGGTCACATCTTTTGGCGAGGTTTTTCTCTCTTTCTGAAAAGCATACAGTCGGCCACACTGACTGGGTGGATTATCAGCTTGACTTGCTTCATTGAGTTTTCCATTGCTTGGAGCATCTCTTAACTATTCATTCGTATGGTGTGAACTTACTGTCGTAATTTTTTTTAAAAGATAACCTCCAAGTCCTCTAATCTTGTCGTTCAGATGGAATTGTTTAGGAAACTAAAAAATCCCGCATCAAGCCTAAATCTATTGATTGCAAGAACGCTGCGCTTTCAAAATTCCATGTTTTGCCGAAATCTGCTCTTTAAAGAACTAAAAGACTGACAATCAAAACATATTAAAAATTCACACTGATTTGTCTTGATAGCTGTCTAGACTTATGGACATCTGTTGTATTATATAAGTTTCTAAGCAGTGTACGGGTTTTCGTCTAAATTCTAAATATCTTCTGACTCGATATTTCACGCCTTGAATATATCTTATAGTTTCCCATAATATGACTGACCAAGACAACATTTAATTTATCAGCTTACCAATATCATTAATCTGGATATTATGCGAATCTGATTCCAATGTTGTGGCTCCAGTTAAGAGCTCTAAAAAATATGGAATACTCTCCTCGATGACATTACATCCAAAATACTGCTGACTCAAAGTGATAGTTTAGCGAGAGGAATATTTGTTATTGTTGGTCGAAGAAATGTATTCTTGCGCGTGTTTATATCCTCGCTAATTGTTATTGGGTATATAGAAGAGAGAGAGAAGTACGAAATCGAGATGATTTTAGGAATAGTTTTTAATGGCAGCGTGGAATAAAGAGTTTGCGTTTGTGCTGCAAGCCTCGTGGGAAAGGAAAGAAGTAAAGAGACGAAATGGAGTTATAAGAGAGTAGAAAAAGCAGCGTGAGTTGTTGGACGTACGAGGGAAATATTTTCGTCATAGTTTAGCAAAAGTCATGTTTGCTGTTTGAGGAAATAGACGTTGAAGTCACCGTGATTTTGTGATTCTGGTTATTCGTGGAGAAGCGTGCATGTGTCCAGAAAATGTTGCCCAGAGGTGAAGTAGTAACTAGGTGCCGGAGCGGAATTAGACATCGCAGTCGACATAGCCAATTTTGGGGGTGACGTAAAGTTGTTCCTGTGTGTGGCGTATTGAATGTATCTAATCCATATTTTACTGGAAATCCTTGGTCTAAGAAAAATAACCAAGGAGTCCACGAATTAGCCTGCTTCCCTCATGGTGCCCTGCTTCTGCTGCTATTGGACAGCAGACGGTAGATGTCTGTACAGAACAGAGTTGTTCTGCCAAAAAAGTGTGTTTGACGATTTTCCCCAATTACTGCGGCCCAGAAAGGTTGTCCGGGTTGAATAGGATAAGTCATCCTGATTGGGTGAAATTATGCGTCGAATTAAATTACGCGCCAAACTAAAATACGAAAATTCATTCTGCTATAATAGTAATTATAATTCCGTCTATGAGACAAATAGACCAGTTAGAAAATTATACATATTGAATTTTTATACTGGTCCCGTGACCTCGTTTGTTGGTGGTCATGTAGAATGTCTTGGTCAGCAGTCGTATGATAAGGCCACTTCTCTCTAGATCTACGAGTGGTTTGAATTCAGATTTTTTTCTCGAGACTAGTTGCCATACTAACGTTAAAGAGTCCAGCCTCGATCAGAATTCGAACTCGGGTTGATGAGTTTACTTCCCTTACTTAACAAAAACCTCCAAAACTTGCATAGGAATGCTTAAAACCATACACTTGTGTACAAACAAATGGTTTTTATCGACTTAAAAGTCCGATTTAAAAAACGATTGCAAAAGAACATTGAAAATATTGTTATGATTATAAAAAAACATTTAAACAACCCAATCGGCCAGGCCTATACAATTCTCTGACAGCACCAATACAAAGCGATAGGGAGACTCCCTTTAAAGAAGCCACCACTTAGGCCTGAGTGGCGGGATCCTAGTGCCTGAGCCGTCTGTGACCCAGCAGCGGAAGCGGTCACGGGACTTACCACTCTCTATTTTGGCTCTCACTGTTCCGTACGAGCGGTAAGAGAGGCCTGATCTGATCAAGCCCAAACTTTTCTATGATTGTCCCGAACGTATTCAAGAATGCTTAAACAAACTCTAGATGATTTCACTTAGAAGTTAATTGATCAAATGCCTGTAACATATACCAAAATAAAATCAGACAGTTAATTCAAGATTACAGCAATCTACCACACACACACACACACACACATATATATATATATATATGTAAAGTAAAGTTGGCGACCATAGTCGAGGGTAACCCGAAGGCTCCCTTTTCGATAGCTACTACACCAATGTGTAGGGGAGGGCGCTACTCCTTTCCTGGATTGCTCTACTTTACCCTTGATCCGTACCTTATAATGCTGAGTGCTAAGCAAGGAAGCATCAAGTACCATTTTTTGAGTCTTTGGTATGACTCGACCTGGGATTGAACCCAGGTCTCCCGGGCCATTGGCGAACACTCTAACCCCTCCTTCCTAAGATTGATAAGGATGGTATTCCATTAGGACCCATTGTTAGAACAGAGGTTCAGCATGTTACTCCATGAGCCACTTCCTTGTGAAGATACGCACCCAAGTAATGGATAAGTCGTCATTATATGTCAAGATCTCGGTCCATTACAAGGATAAAATCAATGTTCCCATTCATGATGGTGAGTGTAGATGTAGTAATTTTTTAAAGAATGTACCTACTGATGAGACACAAACAATGTTACGGGATAATGTAGCTTCAAATGCCCACTAGAAGAACGCACCCTTACTTCAATTTCGACAAGAAACACCTGAGGAAGGCCGAATAACTCACCGACAACAGACTGAATATTCTTATCGCTGAAAATAATCAAAAATTTAGACAAACTAATAAAACATCTAAAAATGAATCAAATTTCATCATCACAAGACCCATAAGGAGTTGATATGCCGTTAAACAAATAAACAAAATAAAACCAATATCTTTACGGAATCATTTTACTGATTTAACCAGCTACAATAACTGATATCATATTCTCAGCATTTTCAGCGGGCTTTGAATATAAGAACTGTATTCTCTACATAGGATTAAGACCGCCTACAATGGAGTAAGACTTCCCTCACCCCACATAAAAGGATGGAACGCTAAACATCTTCTGGTGGTGAACTCTAGTTATGGATATCTTGGACGTGTAGAGTACTGCTTTATCATATTATCAACCCCCTCCTCTCGGGCAGGATATGACACAAGATCAATTATTAAGCGGAGTTTAACAGCTTTGAATTTATAGTTGTCCTTCTTCTAGACTAGTTGCCTTAACAAGGCTGAAGAGCCTAGTCTGACCTACTATTTACCCATAGCTAGAGGGAGAATAATTGTATTCATATCTTTCCCAAGGGTATTAGTGCTATCTGAAATGCAATCTGTCTTGTCCAGGATTTGAATTCGTGTCGCCGTGTCCATTTCCTACGACGATAACCATTACACAACGGGCACCTCCGAAAGTACAGCTTTTTGAGTATTAATATTAATCGTATGTCCAATCTGATCCCAAGGGGTAGTACCTGTTAGCGTCCGATCTATGTGCCCATGGGATCCTTTTGTAAATTATTCGTATTCGAAAGGACCGTGTAAAAAATCATGCAATATAACTACACAAAAATGGACATATCAATTTTCAATTTTTTACAAAATCTCTTCGCATAAAAAAAACCCCGTGACGCTTTGACATGCCATTAAAACTTACCATATGTCAACGGATACTCCTGCTAGAATAATAATCATCATAAAATGAAACGTAGTTTCTTCCATGCTGCGGTCGTGTCGATACTACTGTATGGACTCACCACTTGGACGCTAACAAAACGGCCCGAGAAGAAGATAGACGGCAAATACACAAGAATGCTGCGAACAATATTGAAAAAAATCCTGGCTGCAACACCGCACAAAGCACCAACAATACGGCCACCTGCCTCCCATCACGAAAACTATCAAAGTTAGACGAACCAGACACGCAAGACACTGCTGGAGAAGCGGGGACGAGCTCATAAATGATGCACTCCTATGGACCCCTCATATACCCGAGCAAAAGCAGGAAGACCAGCTCGAACATACATACATCAGCTATGTGAGGATATCGGATGTAGCCCTGAAGACCTGCCAGAGGCGATGAACGATAGTTAAAAGTGGCGAGAGAGGATCAGGGATATCCGTACTAGCGGCACGATATGATATTGATGATGATATGTCAACGGATACTTCTGTTAGAATAATAAAATATTCATTAATCCAGACTATTTTTATAGAACGATTTGTTATTGTAACAACGTTTCAGTTATATTTACGTTTAAACTACATCAGATAGTTTTCGAGATATTTGATCAAACAGATTTTTTAGATTCTTATTTTCTTGTTATTTGATATACCAGATTTTCTTAAAATTCTTATTCCTATTTGTAAAAGGATATTTTTCTGTTTGATACTGACCAAGGGTATATTTTTGCTATACTTTTAAAGATTATAATAACCTTATTACATAGGTAAAATAACCATGCTGACAAAAACTAATGCGTTTAAATTGCTAAATATCTAATAAACAACTTTTAATTGAAAAAGTTATTTCTATCGAAAACTCCGTACAATTTTTATTTAATTTTACCAAATTCATGAAGTTAACGACTTTTTCTCTGATCTAGATCATTTACCTACATGATGTAGAGGGTCTCTCAACACACACACACACACACACACACACACACACACACACACACACACACACACACACACATATATATATATATATATATATATATATGTAAGCATGCACAAACATTCATATATATCTATATACGTATACACACATATGTATGCACATACACATATATACGCACACACACACATACACACATATATTAAAGGAACAATTAATAACTTGTCGATATTTAAAATTATTTATTTCAGGCATGTCTATTGTTTCAGGTTTTAACATCTTAAACTTAAATAAAACTAAAGTCTGTTTAGCACTGTCAGAAGAAAGCAGCAGCGCGACACATTAAATTCTTCTAAAAATTTTGAAGGGTCATGCTGTACTTGAAGCTTTTACGCCTGTAGGCTCCAATGAGAATATTTCAGAGATTTTTAATGTCAGTCTTAGGATAGTATAGATATATGTCACCATTTCCTTTAGGTGTTGTGTATTGGCGGATGTTGTTGACAGCTTCATCCGGCTGAAGATAATATCAATAAGGTGATTATCAAAATATCATCTTGACCTATGGACGTGGTTGAACTCAGAGAATGGTGACAGATACGTCCGCCTTTAGAAGTGGGTTTGTGCAAGTAGCCAATGAGGAAAAATCAACACATGGACATGAACTGCAACCAATGGAAAACAAAGAAGTGAGACGTGGGCGTAACCATAACCAATGAAAAAAAGGAATTGCTGCAGGGCACTTGGGAGTTGTAGACTATGTAAGTTCCAAAATTTTGGTTAATGTCAGTTGTTCACGGGCTCTTCCGACTCCCGACGACCCATTCGTGTGTGTGAACTCTCTACGATTGCTCCTCTGCTCCACACAAGTATCATTGTCAAGAATAAAAATATAATCTTACACTTTTATATGTACGAGTTCCTCGTTGTTCATCAAGACATGGCTGAAGTAAACAACACTTGCAAGAGATTCTGAAATCGTCTGGAGACTGTCGTTGAAGACAACCGCAATTTCTTTGAAAAGAATTAAAGTATTATATTTTCTTGTAGTTTTGATTGATATATATATGACAAAGTGAAGAATCTTTGTTACTTTCATTTTTGCGTTTTTAAGGCTACACTTTAATGGTCACATTATATATACATATATATATAGTAACAAACTTTATTTACCACTAGGCCGGCGTACTTTTAGGTAATACTTGCAAAGTTGAGCAAACTTATCACTTCCAGAAAATACACGTTTATCTATGTTATTTTTCAAATGTTTGCTTTCTTTCCGAATTAGCGTCTCGAATCTACAGATAACATTAATGCTAAACCCACTGTTTGTATGAATTTACGAATAATCTCTCAGCAGATTCTTTCAATGGAATTTAGTGATATACTGGAGATTCTTTATTTCAATTTCTTTTGATAACCTTTGGATTGATTCGTTTTCTCTTTACTCATGAACATCCACAATTGATAGAAAAAAGAAAAAGAAACAAATTTTTTACAATAAATTAAATTTCTGCAATATTTTTGTAATGTGAAACACAATTTAGTAGGTCCATATTCTTTTATTAAATCCTGAAAGTGACGAACCACACTGGTCTGTGGGATGCTGGGTTCACATGGTACTCTTTGAAGGCTAATTGCTGGATTGCCTCTATGGTTTCGAGCAAGTCCACGATTTCAGGCCTACAAGATTTTGCCTGATTGTCGAGGTACTTACAACGCGAGCGAATTAACTTGAACAATTCTCTTACTCAACTGTGATGAAATGTATCATCATTTTTTTTTTTTTGTACAACAAATGTTTTTGGTTATTTCTGTGGCGTCATAACCCAGTTTGAACTCTCAAAGCATAAGTTTCCAAATTGGAGTACATTTCATGTTGACCTGTATGGCTTTCAAACCAAGCATGGAGTGAAGCATTGCACTATGTGTCAGTGCACCACCAATCACGAAACTGCCATCAATTGTCGCTATCTCTCACGGTTTGAACTCCTTATTTCACGTGTTATATACACGGCGGATTAGCATGTACCAAAATATTGCAAAACTTTTGACTCACTCTTGTAGCTTATATATAATATAAGGTATATCCGTCACATAAAAATGGCTCCACCTGCTTGATGAAGCCCATGCAGTGATCTTTGTTCTCATGGGATTTTTTTCTGCTTATAAGTTGTGCTTGAAGATTCAATTTCGGAAGTAGTCGTAGATCATAGGAAGTCTCATTTTTCGAAAACAGGGACGGATCAACGTGAGCCCCGAAGTAAAATGTAAAAGCCAGATTACAAGTTGGAATAAGATTATTAATAAGAAACTACGAATATTCAAACTGAATAAATATATACTATTGCTAAATAACAAGTAACTAGAAATTCCAATTTAAAAATAAAATATCAAAAATATATTTTCAGGGTTTATTAAACGGAATAGCAAAGTTTTTAGAAATAGTTTTTCTGTATTAATGACTCGCCTTAAAACCATATACAATCCCCGGTACTGTTGCTTCACAAGAAAGGTGGATCACTTGTTCTATCCAGAGTAATCAATGCAATATTATACAACTTAGTAGCTGGGTGCAACATAATTTTCCTAATTATATTTCTTTCTTTTCTAAGCTTCTTAAATTAAATATGTTTATCCAAAATCTGCAAAAGACACGCGACGATGATAGTAAAGTTGATATACATACATAAAACGAGCCGTAGAGGTTACACGATATATGAATTAATTACACATTCTAAATTAACAAGAATAGACTGTGTTCGAAACTTTGAAGAGTTCAAACTTTTGAATATTGATTTTAAAGGCATTCATCCTTAGAGACTGGCGCAATTCAGCGTTTTCCTTCTCATTTACACCTAATCATTATTACTTCAGGCTCAGGAAATGTAACGGCATTTCAGGAATCTTCTTGAATTTTCAAGACCCGGGAAGTGTTTCGGATCGATCAAAATGAGGGCACCCACGAAAAGTGCAAAATATGATTGTGCGGAAAATGATTAGGATAGCAAACGCTCAGCCAAACAAAACTGCAAGGAAAGTGACGAATAAGAGTGACTTCTCCAATTTGGTATTAGTATATACTACAATGTTCTTACGTTGAGAACCAGACAGAAGTGACGCATTGCAGCTAAGAAACCAGCATTAACCAAAAGTCAATTGAAGATAAGATTAAGTTGGTTAAAATGGAATGAAATATGCGATGCAGATGCTTGGAATAAGATCATATTCACCGAAGAAATTAGCATAGTTCTGCATCCTACTAAGCGAGAACTTGTCAGAAGATTTCTCGGGAAGCGAAATGATTCACATTACATGACTAAAATTGTGAAGAGTTTGATGCTTTTGAAATACATAAAAACTGTTTGTTCAAGAAAGTTGGTTAAAATTTGACAGTAACTTCCGGTTACTGAAATACGATTTGATACAAGACTTAGATTAAGGTGAGCTATTTCAGCATGACAAAATTCCATGTCAAAGACTACGTGCAACATAACATACTTTTGTTGTATACCCACGATAATCATCTCAGTCACAACTGTGATACAATGCATTAACAGGAGAACTCACTGTTGTTCAGGTACAAACGTTTATTAACTTCTTGACTTCTGAGTTCGGTTCTTCGACACGAGAAGAGAGTGACACAATTCTTAAAAGTCTTTCGTAATCATTCTATACTAACAAAACAAACGAATACCTGGTCGGACCCCATAACCGTGCAGCGCATCCCGTAGTGTTTAAGATCCCTGACGGTAGAGATATGCAGAACTCCATGGTCAGACTTCAACACCATGGTCTTAACTCAACCTCAACTCTGGACATGGCCCAAGTCAACTCCCAACTCGACCGGTCCCCATTCGAAAACCAACTGGACTGGTCCCCAGTAAACTACCAACTCGATTGGCCCACAGCCGCGACCAACTCGACTGGCCCACAGTAAAAACCCTACTAACATGTTTTTCAAAATACCCAAATTCTACGCCCATCGCTTCCGGGCATGTCGTCATTCACAATCCAGCCATATTTCCTATCTGGGGTTTATTATGACAATTGTGATTGTCATATCCTCTGCGGTCGAGCGTAAACTGTTCCCAATATCTGTGAACCTGAATTAAGAGCCGAATAGTTCAAAGCCCAACCAAATTGAATGATAAAATATAATTAACGAAAAAGGATTAATATAAAAAAAATCATTCCGTAATTATATAACACTTTGTCTGATGAAGGATTTACTGCATTGAGTTCATTCCGTTGAGAGCCCTGAGTAGAGAATAGGAAGAAAAAATAAAAATCATAAAACGAAAGAGAAGAAAGGATACCATCGATCAAATGTAATGTTTAGTGTGTTCACCACTAGTCGGGAACACTAGAGTTCAATCCTAGGTCGAGTCATACCAAAAACTCAAAGAAATTACTTGATGCCTCCTTACTTAACACTCAGCATTATAAAGTATGGATCAAAGTTAACTGGAGCAATCCAAGGAACGAAGTTGTGCCCTAGCTTACACCTTGGTGTAGTAGCAATGGAAAAGGGAGCCTATAGATTATATATAAGAATACATTTATGTATCAAACTCTGTTGGAGATTTAATGCCAAAGCGTTACTTGTTGAAGAACAGCAGTGATACTATTTAAGCAATACCAGGAGAATAAGAGGAATCATACCTTTCCAAAGAGTATTTGTCTGAAAGTGAACGTAATTGTAAGACTTTATGTCGAACTCGCTGACTTCGAAACTGCACTTCAATTCTTTAGCGATCACGCCAAGGAAATTCCGTGTATTTATATATGCATCTAAAAATGTCTATATATATATATATATATATACTCCATTTAATCGTCCAACCAGTACGGCTTAAGAATTTCGAAGTACTACAACTGTTCGTAGATTTCCCCAAATTATTCGAGTCCGTGTACAGAAAAAAGATAGAATATTCTCCTTTCATTTCTTCTCCTCAAAGAAGTTGTACCTCAATACTTATGTTTTATGAAAATACGAAAGCATTGGTTAACTCAGCTGATAGAAATACAGACTTATGCGACATTGTTGCTAGAGTCTAGCAAGGAGTTATATATTGTTTATAAACTGCCTAGATTACGTACTTCAAATATCCATAGAAAAATTATGATTCACATTGAAAAAGGGTAGGAGATGATAACTTATAAAAGCTAAGTCAAACGTAGACAACGCAGATGACCTAAAATTCTTCGACATACACAACCCTAAGCAGAATCCATACTAGATAGTCTACACCAGGCAGCAGGAGATTTTGGCTTCAATCAGAATGCAAATAAAAAGTACATATGATTTATACAAAAAGGAGCCATCTTAACCCTTTGCGAAAAGTCTCTAAAATTAGACAGGGTCATATACCTTAGCGGCAACATCCTATCTCCAGATGGTGATGTCACCATTAGCCTGGGGAAAGCGTGAAATGCTATTGATACATTATCGTTCGAATGGAATCTAATCTATCCAATAGATAAAACTTGATTGATTCCAAGCTGTACCTGTGTCCATGATTCTATATGGAAGCACTTAAACGCTAACAAAATCCATTGAGCAAAGGCTTGATTCTACTGTAGAAGGAAGGTCAAACTTAAAAGTAACATTTTCTAATGGTATCCTGAATATGGAAGAGAACGTGTTGACCGACTAAGATATTCTTTCACCAGCTTTCAACGGAGCCAGGATCCAAACTAGGCAGCTGCCAAGAGCAATGGATTATAATGATGGATGGTGAAGGAGAGTCACGTAACACCGTACTGGCAGCACAAATTGATTGGTTTGGTTTGATTTTATGGCATATCAACCATTGTAGGTTATTCAATGCAACACTCAGTTTATACATATCTATTAGATATATATGATTTTGAATAGAAATTGTTGATAGCATTTTCAAACGAGCATGTGTTTATAGTTTGTTTTTTTTTTTTTGGCACAAGTATTTCTATCTGATACGAATAATTCTATTTCTTCTTGGTCATTTTTTTTTCACAAAGTTAAATAGTTTCTTGCATTATTACGTTCAACGGACGCAAGACGGGAACCACCCACACTCCAGCTAATAACCTCTCTCTCTCTCTTTCTCTCTCTCTCTCTCTCTCTCCCGCAGCGTGGTTAGAGAGTAGACAGTAGAAGCCAAGCGCAGAGTACCATCAACACAATTAAAAGTGAGAAGATACTTCTGATTGCATAAAACCAGCCAATAAGCAGATAGAGAAATCACGGGAATGCCAATCAATTTTGACCACGTGATGATTTTCCCGAGTAAAGACTGTTGCCAAAAAATGAATTGACAGCAGAAGACGCTATTATTGTTTAATAATTACAAAACCCTGCCTGTAATCCTGACAAAAACTATGAAGGGAAAAGAAAGGGCAATAAATGTCAAGCACGGGGGAAACTGTGAAAAATAACAGATTCGTGAAGATAGAGACTTATCATGGTAGAAGAGATAAAAGTCGAACAGAATAAAAGTCAAATACAAAGAAAAGAGCAAAGAAAACGAACTCATGGAATGGACTCCTCTTTCCACCGGAATGACGGTGGAAGAGATACTCATCACCATAATACCGGCTATTCGGGAGAATAATAGCGAAAACAGAACAATGACTTATTCACCAGACTTCTTCGACGATAACGAACTCCTGGAATAGACTCTTCCGTGCACCGGAATAATGGTGGAAAAGAAGTTCATAGTTACCATTCTGGATAATATCGAGAGAATTTGCAAAAATAGAAGAAAGATAGCTTGTTCATCAAACTATTTTCACAGCTGAATATGAAACCAGTGAGATAACATTACCAACGGGCAACTTAAAGATATTATCTACTTCACGAAAAAGTTACAAACCTTGAGAATATGAAGAAAAATAGAAAAAGAAAGATCATGAAAAGGAAAAAAAGAAAGAATAAATCAGAACGTAAATTTAAATTCAACAACACGTACCAGCTAAGTACTCTATTTTCCCCTAAGCTCATTCAGTATTCAGAAATATGACATTATTCAACCAATTTGTTTTACTTCTATTTTTTTTCTTTTTTGTTTCTTCTGAATTCCTGTTTCTGTTAATAAAGTTCTATTAACTCAATTTATCGTTTTGTCTGTCTTTTAACTGTCGTCCTTATTATGTCTATTGACGTATAAATAGGGAGGAATACTAGGGAAAATAAAACGTGACCAAAAATTAAGTGGTATATACAGGGCACTAGTTAACGGGTGGATCTATCACTCTGCAGAGATACCGTAGGCGTATTCTTCAGCCCCAACCAACTGAGCTAGCACGGCCTGATGATGATGATGATATAAATATATCCTTCATAGATAGAGAGACTGGTTGACAACTGATACTAAATGATTTCTTGAATTTTTTTAAACCTCGTCTTTCTTATTTTATCTTTTTTAATTAATTATACGGTCAAAATTTTACCCTGCGGACGGTCAAGGGGGCACAACTCCTGACCTTTCAGTGCCTGTATGTGACATATGTAACAGTAACAATTTAACATCAGGCATTTGTTTGCACATATTCAAAAGTATATATATGCAATATTTGTTAGTGAATAATATATAGGTAATTTGATTTTCAAATGAGTTAGAACTAATTTCTTTGTATACTTATATTGCTATTGTTTCTACAAAGCTAAATTAATTCTTTTTAACGCAACAAATACTATTTAATATTTATCATTTGTTTGTTGTGGTTACAAGTATTGCTGTTAAACGCTAATCATTCAATTCAACACTATTCTATCATTTGCATACTGTTAAAAGGTTCCTCGTTCACATATGATTATAATAATTCAATTCAGGCACACATCTAAAGAGTTTCGGGTATTTCTATTTAAAACTATGAATTCTATTAAACATTTCTCATTATTTAGCACTCAGTTGAATAGTTCTAAGTATTGCTATATATCACTAACAATCCAATTAACGTCACTCATTTGATTACGCATGGTTAATGGATCAAAGAATCTATTTCTAGGAATTCAATTCAACATAAAACATTTGCTTGCACACGGTTTAAATATCGAAGAGTCATAAGACCCTATCTGATGCTACCACAGTGGATTAGAGTGGACGTAGGAGAATAGCTATAAAGGAGTATTCTATATTCCCCAAACTTCAAGGACTGTAGCATCGCTATCGGATTGTTAGGTGACATATACAGGACACTAGTTAATGGGTGGCTCGATCACTCTGCAGAGATACCGTAGGCGTATTTTATAACCCCAGCCAAATAAGCTAGCATGGCTTGATACTATTCACCAACCCCTCCGCTCGGGTAGGATATGACACAAGGTCAGTTTTTAAGCGGAGTTTAACAGGTTTGAATTCAGAGTTTTCCTTCTCCTAGACTAGTTGCCAAACCAAGGCTGAAGAACCTAGTCTGTCCTACTATTTACCCATAGCTGGCGGGAGAATAATTGGATTCATTCCTTCCCCAAGGGTATTAGTGCTATGTGAAATGCAATCAGTCTCGTCCAGGATTTGAACTCGTGTCGCCGTGTCCATTTCCTACGACGATAGCGACTACACCACGGGCACCTCCATGGCTTGATGATGATGATGATGATATAAATGTATCATTTATAGATAGAGAGACTGGTTGACCACTGATACTAAACAATGATTTCTTGAATTTTTTATGGTTATTAAAAAAGTAACACAGATCATTTTCTAATTTAATCTAACTATAAGAAAGCAGTTTACGTGTGTCTAGGTTTTGTTATTGTCACCAGTTTTTCTTTTATATATAGATTATATCATCCAAATACTTACTCTTAAGAAATCTAAACTATCGAAACCTTAGCCAAAAGTTCTACCATATCGTCTTGTCAGTGCCTCTGGTGATCTTGAAAAATAAAATCTTTCAAATCATCATTTCTCTACATTTAAGGATTTTAGCCTTCTGGTATACCCAGAAGTAATAATAGCTGGGAATCAATGTGGTGATCGTGCCGGCCGCAAGATATCAACGCCTGAAAAGCCACCATCTAAAAAAAAAAATTCAATTACAAATGCATCATGTTCATCATTCCATGGCATGGGGGCAACTAAAATTGGATGGCTGGTACGATTCAAAAACATGTGTCTCATCTGCTCACATCTTAACGTGCATGCGTGGCATCATTTTTAAATCAAAGAGATTATTCTGCCGGAATCGGTACTACCAATTTATAATTGAAAGAAATGAGATCAATAGGATCGAACGTTTTAGACTGAAAGAAGAAATCACTCAATATGAGAAAAGAGTGGCTAAAAATATGATTTTTGTTAAAAGTTACCACACACACACACACACACACACACACACATATATATATATAGTTACAAACTCAGAAAAGTATTTTACTAATCGAATGTCACTTGTTCAATCTAACCGGTAGTCAGTAAAGCGAACAGAATTATCAAGAAGCCAATCATTTTCTCCACTGTAAAACATAATATTCCCAATCCTTAGTTGGAAATATTTGTCACCTGCCTTATATTAGTCTGAATGAAAACAAGTTCTGTGTGTGTGTGTGTCTCTCTCTCTTTTTTTCCATCTCTCTTCCTCTTTCTCTCTCTCTCTCTCTCTATCTATATATATATATATTAAATAATTGATTTTAATGGCATACTAACACGTGTCGGAGCATTCTTTGCTTAGATATTAGGAGCAAGTGCTCATTTTATGCAGATGTTTTATGTAGTTGTTTCGTAAAAGCATTTTTTTTTACGATGGACACACGATCCTATCGAATAATGATAATTCAACAAAAAACAATGTAATTTGCGCGTCATCCTAGTAAATAGGCCATGGTATTCATTTCTACCTCGTTCCAATTTTAATGTAGGTTGACACTTTAGAATAGTTTTTATTTTAAAAATATCAGTTTAGGTAGGTATCATACAATAACTGATATTTATACAACAGGATTGCTTCTAACAAAATCTTCATCAGATGATGACTCTGGGTTCAGGCATGGTTTCGGGGCCGAAGCATCATTACCACTAGTCCACAGCGCCCTAGCAGTATCTACGACACCACCAGATTTTGTCAGATTGTTGTCGCTCCGTGGGATTGCTAGATCCACGCTGATGAAGTTAGAGCCTTATCTTGGATCTTTTCCATGTATTTCCTCTTGTCTGATGGAGGAAGTCCAAGATTAGTTAAGAAAACGGAGGTTGAATTGGCGATAAAACCTCTGCATCCGACTTCGATAGGAAATACATTCGTTATCCAGCCATTTCTCACACATTGTTCTCGCAGATCTTCATATTTTTCAAACTTACGCTGATGTGCCCAGTCGAAATTTTCTTCATAAGGGACCATTAACTCAATAACGAAAACTTTTTTTGCTTTAACGGACCAAATGACAATATCTTGACTCTTTGTCGCTATTTCAGTTGGAAATATGAAGCAATGTTTTAAATCGGTTACGACGTGCCAGTCCGTGCAGTCCTCAAGCAATGATGGTTTACGCCTATTTTCACGTGCAATTTTCGAAATATTTCCTTCTTTAACGAACTGAATTGCTCCGTTGATAATATTTAGAGCTTTAATGGCAGTCTCACAACATGCTTTTGAAACCTCAGGAAAAAAATCTCCAGGACTTTTTATGTCTCTAAGTATAGCTTCTTAGAGCGTACTCACATCCAATGAGAATATGTTTGAGGCTTGCCGTTTTTCCACATGCTCTGCATCGGTCGGATGTTGTTAACCCCCAAGCATAAAGGTTGACTGGTGTTGGTAAAATGTCGTAGACTGCTTTTATGAGGAAACCTAATTTCTTTGGTTCATTGCGCTTGAGGTCGCTCCATGTGACAGCTCTGTCTTTTGCATTCTCCCACTTTGTCCATGCCCCTGTTTCCTTTGTCCTACAGCTGTAGTAAAACGCCTAACTTCCTCAAGATGATGAATTTCTTCCGACACCATTTTTCTTCTGTTTGCCGTGGATTCTTTGGACAACTGACGCCGTGGATGTAGGCCTAGACCTACTTTTCCATTTGCCACAGTGCCAATTATTTATTTCATCTTGAGGGCCGATTCAGCATTCTCAACAGCTATTTTTGCCTTCCATTTCCGACCGGTTATCACAGAAGGCTGGGCATTCTTTACCAGTGGGTCGCGAGCGTGACGCAGTATTTGAACGAGTCGCACTTTTCCTAATTCGTATTCCTCAACAAGTGACAACATTGGAAGTTTTAGTTTTGTTGATGAACTATATAGTGCCACGTTTGTTAAGGAGTTTAGTTACTCGCAACCATTTTTTTATAAATTTACTGATTAACCGCTCCATTGTTTCAGATTTTAAAAGGGATACCTTATATATTTACAATGGCCATGCTAATTTAGCAATTAATCCAAAATAAATGCACCATATTATATCTTTGTTCATGAAGTCACATTTATCAATGGAACGTAATCCATTTTGTATCTGTTTCCTTAGGTTCAGCCAACGATGTCGATCAGTAAGTGGAAGGGAGTAACAGCGACCGAGACTCTTAACGCTTTATATATCTGTGTGTGTGTCTGTGTATGTTTATATATCTATCTATCTGTATATATATATATGAATTAAAAAATCCGAGAATCATTAAATAAGTTTCAAGACTTTTATCGTTGGGGCACTTTTATTGATAGTACACACATGAAACTCAAGTCCCCTTCGATGCAATCTCCTCCGCCCGCAATGCACTTGTTGTACCGTTCCAACAACCTCTGGAAGGTCCCATGGAAGTCCTCCTGTGTGACTGTGCCAATGACCTTTGACACAGCCTCTTTCATCTCCTCAATTGTCTCATAAAGACAGCCTCTGAGCTTAGGGAGTAAGCAAAAGTCACAGGAAGCAAGGTCTGGACTATAGGGAGGCTGAGGAACTGTCTTGATGCCAATCTTGGTAAAATAGTCTGTGACAAGGATGGAGTTGTGGACTGGTGCATTGTCCTGGTGGAAATACCACTGACCAGATTTGAAGAGTGCTGGCCTCTTCCGACGGAATCTTTTCCTGAACTCCCTTAAAACCTCAACATAGTAACCCTAACCCTAACCCTTTGGCCATCAACTCTGGTCTATTGACTTCCTTACTCCTCCTATACCTTTCATCATCCCTCACAGATTTCCTGCCTTCCTTGAATCTCTTATGCCACTCAAAAAACTGAGGATCGATTCATGCAAGCTGGTCGAAAAGCAGTCTGAAGCATTCTATACGTTTCTGTGGTATTTTTTCCGAGTTTAAAACAGAATTTTATTGCATATCGTTCTTCTAAAGTGTCTTTACGTCCAGATTGTATTTTTGAAATTCACCAGCTGTGACAATCAGGCTTTAGTAGGGTGTATTCCAATTTCTGCTGTAGCTGTTCATTTGAAGCTGAAATCCTAATAAATTGGTCAATCATCTCATAGGATGTATAGCAATAATATACTGAATTTTCAAGAGTCTACGACAATTTTAAATGCCCGAAAAAAAATATGTAAACTTATTGAATACCCCACGTCACTTTTGAATTCGTTTTTCATTTTCGATATTTAGAAATATTATCAGAATTAGGAAAAATCAATCCTCGGGAAAGAGATTTGGCAAAAAATGTCGGCTTGCTGCAAATCTTCTTTTTTAAAAAATACCACTTAATCACACACACACAAACACACACATATATATAAATATATATAAACTTTTCCCTTGAGAATGAATTTTCTGCAACACTCTTTTCATATGACGCCAGAAAATCTATAAAAGATGTTTTCAATAAATTCACTTGTTTATCTTAACTAGTTATTTATTTTCCTTCTCTTATAAAACAAACCTGAAGGAAAATTCTGCTATATTCTTCGCATGAAACAACTGAAAAGGCTCAAAGGAGATATGATTATTCTCTTATCGATTGTGGGTTTAATGCCATATGTGCAGTTACCTTGAACTTATGAATAATTCCAAGGCCTCCAAGGGCACACACACACACACACACACACACACACACACACACAATCACCTAGCCTATTCCATGTCAATGTTTATATACTCCAGGCAATTATTCTGCAATTCTTGCATTACGACACAGATGATATATTTGCCAGAGTTCCTCGAGAAATACATTTTTATTTTTGACATTTTCTTACAACTGATTAATGGTATTTACTACTTTTTTCTTCATTTTGAATTAATCGGACGTTGGATTTAAATGACAGATAAAAATATGTAACTGATAACAGATTAATAACCCTTTTTTGTCGGTGGGGCTTAGAATACACGAGGTATTAGTCTTTAAAAAATCCTTATAAGGGTTATCCTATGTATAACAATAAAGTGTATCGTATGGTGAGTATCTAGCTCTTGAGGTCTGGTTGTGTGAAATATCACTTCTTAGAAATACCAACCAGTCCGCTTTAACAGGGAGTAATCGTATCCGTTTGGATCCGATTTGTGGGTTAAATAGGTATGGTTGTAAGTTATTTGTAGTCACTTTCAATACTTACAAACATATAACTATGTGCTAATAAATGATTATCCAAAATAGTTACTCAAAACAATAGACTTGTGTACAGATTATTAGTAATCCAAGGGAACACTTGAACATGTACAACTGACTGCAAATTAACTGTATTAGATAAAATACTCCTTATCATAATTGTGTGGTTATAGATTTTTAAAAATCCAATACGAATTAAAAATATACCTATGATAATTATGGCACATTTGCAAATGAATCAAATAACGAGATCAAATAAACATTAAGAGGTTGATAAGCCGTTAAACAAATAAAACAAACGAAAAAACACACTGATACAGCAAAACTAGCAGAAATAAAATGCAAAAAATAAAAGGAAATATGAGATAATAAAGGGACGTATATAGACATTTTATCGCACGCTCTTGCATGGGAATGGTCATAATAGATATTAAATTTTCAGAGATATTCCCTATTTTTGAGAATCGTCTATTAGTTATTGTTGGTGCTGAATTGAACATGTCCGTGTATAAGCAAGTAAGATTAGAACAGTTAATGTTATGTATTATTCTATAGTCACGTGTTTATTGCGACATGCTGGCTACGAAAACGTCTCTCTCTGGGAAATAAGACGCAAAGCATGGTGCATGTAAAAGAGAACGGAATTTGCATTTTTCATACTTATATACAGTTTTGACAGCACCATTTAACGTTTATCAGCAGATATTATTTGTAAGACAATGGTATTAATCCCACAAATTATTCCATTCCTATATAAAGAAGTCATATGAAAAGGAAATATTCCCATAAGTCTAAACAAAAACGTTTTCCTGTTTATCTGAGTTTTTTGGCAATGAATAATAGTTGTAAATATATTTTATAAATATATAATGAACAGTGGGATTTTATTTTAGTATACGTAAATATTTTAAGGTAACACAAATATTCATGAATTTGTCAATTGGAAATCCGCATTTTTTTTTCCTAATTTTTTTTTATTATTGTTATTTTATGTGATCAGAATATGAGTCAAAGTAAAACTATATATATATATATATATATAGGGAATTCAAAGTCTGAAAAGAAAAATTTTGTTGCGTCTGAAGACAAGAGCTCAGATCATCCCGGGACCAAAACAAATACACTGCGCAGAGGACTCATGGGTCTTACGATCCACCCTTGGTGGACCGTCTGATAGACACCTTTTTTGAGCAAATAAATACACAACAATGCTTTAGCGTCTGGTGAGGAAAAAGAATCAATAACACCGACAGTATTCTAAAACATAGAACATTCGTTGTTTATTTCATTGCTGTTTCTCTGAGAGTTTGTGTAAAATATGGAGTACGATTCACTTGAGTTAACAGTATAAGGTTATGCTTTGCCTTTGGGATTTTCTCATCTTTCTGGTCTTCTCTGAACTTCTCCAATCCGTCTGATCCGCCATACTTTTAAGACTCTGAATGTCTATACCATAACTTCTCTACGAATCCGCCGCTGTCCTAACTAAATTTAAACACCTGCACCTACAAGTACAACGAGAAAAACGTTTTAAATAAGAAGTTAATATTTTCTAAATGAAATATCTTTAAAAAATCATTATTTTTCACGGAACTTTATTCAACCGAAACGGATCTTTGTCAGCAAGATGTAATATGGACCTCTACTGCATTATCCACTTTGTCGGCCGGGCTTAGAATATTCTGATTGCATTCCCTTTCAGAAAGCTACAATCTCTTCCTAAAAAGGAATGACCGAGGAATGATATTATAGTGTAACCGATAAAATGTGTGAAGTATCTTTTTATTACCATGTTCACTGTAACCTGGAGTGGTAGTATCTATAAGAGTTTCATCTTTGGCTTAAATACATCTGTTTAAAAATTATTAATAATCGACAGAATCATATGTAAAAACAAAAACTCTTAAGAAACAATTACATAATTGATGAAAATATGAGATTAAAATGGATGCGATTCTTTGACTGCTAGATAGGTTGACATACCGGTAAAACCATTCAATCAATCTACTGCATTAAAATTCTGTAACAAACAATATGAATATATAGTAGTCTAAAATATGCACACCACTTACACGGATTTATCAAATTTGATTTTTACTCACAGATTTTTATGACGGTAGATTTTACTTATAAAATAATAGATTTTTATATAGACTTAGACTTATACTCTAGACATACCATGAAATAAGATTTTAAAAATCTTACAGGAGTCGTAGAGAATTACATAGACATCAAAATCTTTCAAATGATCTCGAATGATTGAGTGTTTAATATTTCACTAGAAATAATAACATATGCTATTATAATTGGTTCAAATTAATATGATTTATTAGCAAATGTGTAGAGATTTACTTGTTTAAGGATAATGCAGTATGAATATACTGTAACTGACATCGTGTGGAAAGATAGCCTAGGACATTTATATTTAAAAATAAAACTACGAGCTTCAAAATCCATTCATAATATAAATGTGCCTATCTGCCATTATTCCTAGTTCAACTGGAACCCGGAATTCTTATATCTGTTAGTGTCCTATCTATGGATTAAATACATCTAATTAAGAAGTATTCAGATGCAAATGAACTGTGCGCAAAAAAAATTAACTCTCAAGAAACTACCACACAATAAATATCAACGTGAATGAACAATGAACGTGATTCCCAAATCATTAGACGCAAAATAACCTGAAACGGGTTCACATGCCGTTAAAATCAATCAATAATTTTAAATATTAACATATCTGTTTTCAGTGTTAGCTATCAATCAGGAAATAGTGTACTTTTAAAAAAAAAACTGAATTCATGCCTACAACATTAGTTTATGGCATATGTAGTATACAATTTGTTTTGGACTCAAAAAGTTTTGATGATTATATATGCCCTTGTAAATATCACCGATGGACAATAAAAATATCTCAATCCGAAACGAAAATTGCAGCTTATACTAAATAAAATTATTACGACTTTAAATTGGCTTTTTAAAAAGAATGTCAAAGGAAAATGAATTATATTTTCTTTTTAAGTTCATTAAAGTAATTATAGTGCATAACATGTTCTTACTGTCTCGTTTTTATACCAGCTGCAAGGAACAATCATCTATATACACGGTTTGTTATGTTGCTGAGAAGACCCGTTTTTTTTTCTTTTCTGTTTTAAGTTTCTGTTATTTCGTCTCGTATTCCTTTTTATTCTTAAGTGAATGTCGAAGACTTTTTGAGGAATGTCTGTTGAGTTAATTAAAAGCATTATCTAAGCCAATCAGAGATGTTAGACTCAACTAATTCTCCTTTATGCTGCAGGTGTTCACAAATTCTAAAGAGAGTTTATATTCTCGAAAGCATGTTATGTTTTAGAAACCAAGAAAACATTATTTCAAATATGCGAAAAGTGTTCCGAAACTAATGGCTCATTCTTATTTTCATAAAACAGCTATTGATACTTGAAGAACCACACGGATGTATCAGTTATCATGTGGGAAACAGCATTGGCAAGGTGAGTTCAAATCCGGCAAGAAGTAGTTGGCATTTTTGTTTTGCGTAAATTCTCTTGGGAGAGGTTGCAATCTTCAACTTAAAACTTATCTTGAGTCGCATCCTATCCATAATGGAGGGGTTAGATAAATGACTACAAAGTGCACACACCGATTCTATTTGATAGTAAGAGATTTTGGCTCAGAAAAGCATTTTACCCACATAAGCCTACGATTTTCAATGAATATTTGCTATCACTGTCGCTCGTGAAATGTTGAACCAGCGGAGCGAATCCTTTTTGTTTAATACAATACTTCCTTCATCGTCCCGATTCGCAAAGATAACAACTTTGTTGAACGTGGCTTCTCACTCCTATCGCTGCCACCTCTGCTGAAAGGAATTATACAACGACTAACAGCGCTTTCATCTTCGTCAACAATTGAAACTTCATTCAATGGGTCCAATTTTTTCTAATTTCATTTCAGATTTCATTTTATCAGACTCCCTCTCGGCTGCAATTTGAAATTATATAAGAAGTCATGAGATAGTTTCTTGTGATATACATTCATTTTTAGCGATTTGAGGCTTTCAAAGCGAATTTTCGACGAACCCTGGATAAAGGCTCTCGTTAATTGTTTGCAAAAGTGGTGACGTTGTAAAATTGTGCCCCCTAGTTGGAAACATGCTATAACCAATGGTATTTCTGGGTTAACAAACTGTTATAACCGGCGTCGAAAGAATAGAAAGTATTTCTTTCAGATTGATTGATAGGTCAATGTTTTTAACAGCATGTCAATATTCCTGGGGTAATTTCATGCCGGGAAGTTAATAAATCGCGTTTCTTGAACGTTCATATTTATTTTTTCGTATAGCAGTTTTTCTTTTTTTGTTTTTTACCCACGGTTCTCCAGAGTATGAATAATTTTCAGAACCTATTTATTTGACCCATTCGTTAGACCGAGTATATGGGACATAATACTAATAGTAATGGTGAGGTACTCGGCTGTACCAAGAGCTCGACAAGTGGAGCCACACCATCAAATGCAGGACGCTCTTTTTGAGACCAGCGTTATCTCTCTACAGTGAACATATTTCAAGCACCGGAGCATGATATGTATGTTCTTGTTGATATATATATATATATATATATATATATATACATATATATATATATATATGTGTGTGTGTGTGTGTATGTGTATGTGTGTGTGTGTGTGTGAAGAATAAGTAATCCAAATAGAAAGTGGGGATTTATAGAGAAACAAAGTCAGTCGACATTATAGCGTTTCGGTTCTGCTGAACCATCAACAGGCCTGTAAGGGGTTTTATCAGTGATGTTAAGTGTAGATGGATGTATAAAAAATGTAAAAAATATAAAACTTTGGAAAATGTGTATAACAAGAAAAGTTGGCTGTTTATGACAAGAAAAATTGGCGGTTTGATCAATGAATCAGCGTTCGTTTCTTTAAAATACGTCACCTGACATTAGAAACATTGTACAGAATCTACGTTCCATTAGTTCATCGAGAGATTTCGAATCATTCCTCGTTTTCGACTAAATTCAAATCATATAAATCTGTATTTTATACATCCATCTACTCAACATCAGTAATATAACCCTTCACAGTCCACTATAGACAGGATGCGCCCCAAGGTCATTTTTAAGATGAAGATTGCAACCTCCCCCAAGACTACTTCTGGCTGGATTTCTTTCTATTTGGATTACTTGTTGTCAATTTTCTTCACAAATTGTCGGGTTACTATCCATTATTTTCTTCCATATATATATATATATATATATATATATATATATATATATATATATATATATATTGAATCAGTGAAAGTTAGAATACGTTGACTATCCTCTGCTGAGAAGTTGAAACGCATTCAAAAAAGGTTGCCCCGAATTTGACACAAAACTGCCAGCCCTGACGGCTTGAGCTGTAGAGTACACCGACGTAACTCTGTAGAGGTATAAGACCCCACTAAGGTCCGACACCAAATAATCTGATCGTGAGGCTCCAGTCGTGGAGCTTTAGGTGACGTTGAGTACTCCTTTATTACCATTTCTTTCATGTCAAAAAGGAATGTTTAGCATTTATAAAAATGGCTGATGTCAAATTGAATTGTTAATAATACATAGCAATACTTTGTAACGATTGACTGTGTGCAAATGAATGAATAGTGTTGAAAAGGATAATTAGTGTTAAATAGCAATACTTATAACCAGTTCATTGTCTAAAAACAAATGATTAATACTGAATAGAGTTATTAATGACAGATAGCTGTACTTGAAACCATTTTACAGTGGAGAAACAATAACAATACTAGTGTACAAACAAATTATTTCCAACTCATTTAAAAATGAAATTATCAACAAAATATTCACATGTGTACATTTTTCTTTTTTTAAGTAGAGAAATATTGTGAATTGAATTACCATGACCTTAAAATCAGCGAACACTTACGCACAACATACGGAGACACTGGACAGCTGTTTCAACCTTATTAGGTCTCATCAATAGTGTATATCGCGATGTACACTAGTGGAGATCGAACCAGAGACCACAAATTGCGTGCCGAAACTCTACAACTGAGCCACAGTCTATATCACACACAAGTGATACCAAATTAACTAGCCAGGGTGATTGCGCAGCCAATTGACCTGAGTATATCTTGCAAGTTACATCCGTATTCTTTGCAGAGGACAAGGTCACCTCCAGGGCAACGTCTTCCCAAGAAGAATTAGAAATACGCATCCGCGTAATTATTATGGACTCAAGGACAAGGATATTGGTCTACATTTTTCTTTTTTAAGCAGAGGAATTATATTGTGAATTGAATTGGATTTTCTGGTCACGGAAATCTAATTCGCAAGATATATGTATATCTATTTAACTGTGTTCAAACAAATAACTGATATTAAATTGTTACTGTTTACAGCAATAGTTGAAACCATTAAATTGCGGGCAAGCAAATGATTAATGATAAATCAAAGAATCTCTATTTGAGAGAAATACTTGAAACTATTTAACAGTTTGCAAAACTGTGAGCTCAAGTTCATTTTAAAAAGTTTTCAACAAAATGTGTATATCTAATATATATTATAAACAAGAATTGGCATTAAATAACCCACAATGTTTGGTTTGCCAAAAACCCCAACCAACACAAAGTAAACTGCACTTAGGTTACAGAGAGAATCGAGTACTCCTTCTTTTCCATTACTCTCAGGTCCACTTTGACCTGGAGTGCTAGTACCTGTTATAATCTCATCAATTAATGAAATTGACATTTTTGAAAATTATCAACATCAAATATGAATACATTAAACCACTAACTTGACTGTTCAAATTACTTTTATCATAACTGAATACTTGATAACATATGACTATGTGCAAACAAATGATTATCACAAAGAAATAAAAAAAAATGTGATCAAAAAAGATTTCAATGAAACATTGACAATATAAATGGGTGTTGTAATCATAAAATCTTTGCAAATGAATACAATGTCGACAATCAATTTAAATCAGCCTGTCAAATGATATTTAGAACAAGGTACCACTGTGATATAATTTTATTTTTGTGTCATTTTTCTCTGATTCGAAATCTTCCTGGACTCATTGGTAAATACAAAACAATATTCAGCCGGTGTCGATGGATATTTTGAGAGAGAAACTTATGCATGTAATTGGTGGCATATAAACATTGATTGGCATATTGAACCGATGAACGTATGCCAAAACTGCATTAATCACGCAAAACGAATGGGCAACAAGTTTGGTTAAGAGCGAGGGTATCAAAATCTGAACGTTGGAAGCGCATTTTCTAACTCTTTGTTGTTGAGTTACTCGATGACAAAATATCCCAGAGGACCTTTCGCTTTTTAGTTAATGTTCATCAGTATTCGACATGTGTTCACTTACATTTTCTGATCAAGAACTTACGCAAGCGATGGGAATTATTCATTACTCTAGAGTACGTTCTTCTTTTGCATTATATCCTGGATATGAGACTAAATTGCTTTCGGTGGTGAGGTTAAAGTTCTGGAGCTATGGATAGAATTGAGTACGCCCCAAATGTCACAACTCACCTGTTTCACTCTTAACCTGCATGTCAGCAACTGCTATGGTTCTATCTATAGGTCTAATAGATCTGTTTAAAAATATTACTATTGAGTAAAAATACTTGCAATAATATCGGTATGCACAAAATCACTCATTCAGTAGGAATAATTATTTAAAAACATATTAATGTTTATAAATTATCTCTATCTGATAGGATTACTTGAAACTCTATAACTGCGCAAAGAAATCATTTTACATCTGGAAAAATATGAATTAGCACATTTAGAAGAAAATATATATTTTATTACCTTTATTAAGCCTGAATGTTCGGCTATTAAATAAGAAAAAGTTTGGTGTCTTATATATTATTTGATTCAGTGCTACTTAGTAAATAAAACACAAAACTAGATGACAAGCTCGAAGTGTGTCGGGATATTTTTACGAAAGAGTAGTAAAGCCAACCCAAACATGTGCAATAAAAATATGTGCACTTCAATGTTGACAATATATGTAAGGATTAAAATAAAGCTTTTAAAAATATATCAAATGTTTTTATTACATAACTCAGAAGGGTTTGGTATGTTTTGAAATAAAACAAATCAAATTATATTTTTCTTGTGAGAACTACTTGATCATCTGAATATGCCGTAAATTGGTATTTGAAAGGATCATTATATGCATATAAAACAGTAAAGATCAGTAATTAAAACAAAACCACTTAACATATGACTGATACTTTCTAAACTATCAGCGGATAAAAAGATGTTTTATTTTTGAATTTATAACGCTTTTGAACAAAAGATTAATATTCTATTTGGCAACTCTTCCATGTAACTGTCTTATTTTATCTTTGCAAACTCCTTGCCTAATTATGCCAAACAGAGTGCAATGGTTAAAGAGCTAAAGCTACGAGTTTAGTAAATTATTATTTCTGTTAATGGAAGAATTGAACGGCTACTCTTGCTGAAACCCACTGACGATTGTAAAGGCATAATGAATATTAGGGTACATAGTTAATCTTGACATATACGAATATGGCCTCGAATGAACAATAGAGACGTTTGGCTACTCACATACACACATACACATATATAAACAAATATATATATATATATATATATATATATATATATATATATATATATATATATATATATATATATATATATATATATTAAAGCATCTACAGGCGATAGGCAATGCGAAATTATGGATAATTTGAATGAATTGATCAAATTAGTTCTGCTGACAAGTTACCCTGCGTTTGTAGTGTCCTGTTGGATATTTCACACGTCTTGGAAAATAATTCCCCGAGGAAATAAAGCACCTTATTTTCACTAATATCTTATTTTCTTTGACGTATCCATTTCAACACACACACACACACACACACACACATATATATATATATATATATATACCTACTGACGGAAAATAAAATCAGCCCCATGAAAAAAGATGCCAATTCTGACCTTGACACAGTTAGTGCATACAAAGAGGTATTATCTATTTCGATAAATACTACTAATAATAATACTATGAACAAAATAATAATAATAATAATAATAATAATAGTAGTAGTAATAATAGGCTGACTATAAATCTTAAAAGAAAATCAATTTTTAGTAAAAATGTAGTAGTTTAGTTCGTATTAATGCCAACCCTAAGAAATAGACGAAAAAGAAGGAATAGAAAAAAAAAAGAAGGCGAACCAAAATAGATACTAATACCCACTACGTCTGGAAAATAGTGGAGGACCGCTTGTATATAAATGGTCGTAAAATTAGAAGAAAAATAATACTAGTGACCATATTAAAAGAATCTAAGGATGAAAAGCTCGTCCATTTCAAGAAAAGTATGTCGAAAAGATTAGTAACATTGTTAGCTGCTAAAATTTTCATTTAAAAATGCATGTTTGATTTTTATTCCACTTTGTCATAGTAAAAATCTTTGATTTATACTGTTATACCGTAACTATACACTCTGTGACTCTTTACACCGGTAAAGATATAAATGGACGGTGTCTGACTTCTTCAAGGGAAAAAGCGTTAATCACTCTCTGATAGACTTGCCAACTCTTCGGCTTGTACCTGTAGAATACCTTTATTGAACCAACGATACAACATATAATATTGTATCTTAAATGAAAAAATAATTTAGTAATAGGCCAACAATATATCTTAATAGGAAAGCTTCTCTGTTGGACAGCGAAATTCAGTTTTTTTTTTTTAAATCTAGTATTTTAGTACGTGTTAATGCAAACCCTAAAAGATATAAGAAAAAGAAGGAATAGAAAAAAAGAAGGCGAACCAAAATAGAAACTAATACCCCACCGTCTGTAAAATAGTGGAAGCCCGCTCGTATATAAATGGTCGTAAAATTAGAAGAAAAATAATACTAGTGACTATTTGTTAAAAGAATCTAAGGATGAAAAGCTCGTCCATTTCAAGAAAAGTATATCGTAAAGTTTAGTGACATTGTTTGCGGCTAAAATTTTAATTTAAAAGGCATTTTTTTTCAGTTATGCCACATTAAGAATCTGCAGTGCATACTATTGTGTTTTAAATGAAAGAACAATTTACTAATAGCCCGACTATAAATCTTAAAAGAAAATCTTCACTGATTGACAGCGAAATTCTATTTTTGATAAAAGATGTAGAATTATAATAGGTGATTGTGATAATTTTCAGAAGACTGGGGGAAAACAAACAAACAAACAAAAGTAAGGTAGGAACTAAAATAGAACGGGAAGAGAAGAAAAATATATTAAAAAATATAGTAGTCTCGGACTTCAACGAAGTTAAAACTTAACGGAAAAGAAGAGGATTTTAATTTGTGACCCACTGTTCATGTACAGCCATCGCAGCTGTTCTTGATCACATCTGTGTCAGGAGCGCAGAACATAAACAGCCCCTGGGTCTACTATAGCCACAATATACCACCCATGATCGAAATGTCCAATCACAATTTTACACAACGTAGAACACAGGCAACAGGCTTGGTTGTCATTATCGGCAGGTGCTCTTCTGATAGCCCACATGGGAAACTCGATCGTTATCCTACGAATGTTGGCTGCTCTTTTTTCAGATACATAAACGATGACGTAAGAAACCACAACGATCAGAGACCAACACGCAAAACATGGACTAGGGAATATAATCAACTTGCATTACAATGCTATTTTAGGAGTAAGACTTCAGTAAGAGGATACAGGAAAAGAAAGATAGAGATCTGGCAAGAATGTACGAAATTTCAGACGACTAGACAAAGGATAGTCGATCATTTTAGAACAATAATTAAGAAGGGTCGGTTTTGTGACCTTAAAATACTAGAAATCCATAAGAAAAAACTCATAAAAAAAACTATAATACTGTACCAAACACATCAAGTAGTGTCAAACAAAAACAACCCAACGAAACAGAACTGCCAACTCCGGCAAATGAAAACACCACACCTCCAGACGATACACAACCAAGCAACCAGGAAGAAACACTATTACAAGAACAAAAGATAAATCAAGAATATGTAAAGAGAATCATGAGTAGTGAAAAGACTATTCTACAATCATTAAGAGACATTGAATGGAAAACACTTAAGATAGAAACGAATAAAATAAATCACATACAACCTTACATACCGACAGATAATATAACGGAGCTAAATGGACTAATCTAGGCAGGTACAAAATTAGTTTGTGAGAAAATTGGGATCCCCTCAAAAAGCAAGAAGAAACAGTCAAAACCGGGATGGGAAATTCGACTGGAAACGCAAATAAAAAAAAATATGAAGACAAGCCAGAATGATTAAAAAAAGAGGCGCAGAAATAAGCGGAGGAAAAAGAAACAGGCAACACAGGAAAAAATAACAGTACAACTTAAGGAAATAAACCAGAAAGCACTAGCGAAAGAAGGAAGATTAAAGAGATATCGACAAAGGGTAAAGTAATACAGACAAAACAGGGCATTTTAAAACAATGAAAGACAATTATATCAACAATTGGGAGGGAGTGACACGAAAACATACAACAACCGGATGCAAAAGAAACCGAATGATTTTGGACTAAAATATAGCAACCAAAAAACATAACGAAAATGCTGAATATATAAACAATATTACAAGAGAACTAGAGGGACTTGAAGAAGGTCCCAAAACGGAAATACACATCGACTTACACAAAACAATTTTAAAAAGAATATTAGACTGAAAAACGCCAGGCCATGATGGAATACATCGCTTCTGGTTCAAGATATTCACCTCCATTCACGGCAGACTAGCACTAGAAATTAACAGATGCCTACAAGGCGCGCAAATACCTGACTGGATGACCAAAGGAAAGACTACATTAATCCAAAAATACCCAAGCAAAGGAACTGCTTCAAACAATTATAGACCGATAACCTGCCTTCCAATGATGTGGAAAATACTATCAGCACAAATAAGGAAAAAGATATACTACTCGCTAACAAGATGCGGATTGTTCCCTGACGAATAGAAAGGATGCCACAAAGGATCCAGACGCACAGCAGAATTACTCTACATAGAAGAACACATCCTAAATGAGAGGAAGACTAGGCGGAAAAATTTATCTATATCCTGGATTGAGTACAAAAAGGCATATGATATGGTTCCACAAAGCCGGATACTACACTGTCTCAGAATGTATAAAATATCACATGAAGTCATAAACTTCATCGAAAAGACCATGCAAACCTATAGAGTGGAGCTGAAAGCAGGAGGAAGAAGCTTAGCAGAAACAACGATCCAAAGAGTGATTTTCCAAGGAGATGCACTATCACCCTTACTATTCATAATAGCCCTGATGCCACTTAACCATATACTCAGAAATTGCACAGCCAGATACAAACTCAGCAGATCGCAAGAGAAGATCAATAACCTTATGTACTCGGATAACATTAAACTATTTACAAAAAATGAAAAAGAACTGGAAACACTCATACACGCAATTAGAATATACAGTCATGACATAGGAACGGAATATGGCATATCAAAAGGTGCCATGCTCTTTATGAAAAGTGGCAAACGACATATGACTGATGGAATAAAACTACCAAATCATGACGAAATTAGAACGCTCGGAGAAACTGAAACCTACAAATACTTGGATATCTCGGAAGCTGACACCATCAAATAAGTGGAAAAGAAAGACAAGATTCGAAAAGAATATCTCAGGAGAACTAGAAAACTACTCGAGAATAAACTCTCCAGCAGAATCCTCATCGAACCAATAAATACCTGGGCTGTGTCTCAAGTTAGATAGTCGGGACCCTTCCACAAGTGGACCAGAGAAGAACTTAAATAAATGGATTCAAGAACAAGAAAACTAATGACCATGCATAAGACATTACATCTAAGAGACGACGTTGACAGACTGTATGTACCAAGAAAAGAGAGAGGGAGAGGACTCGCCAGCATCGAAGACAGGGTTGACGCATCGATACAACGGCTCGAAGACTATATAGAAAAACACAAACAAGGACTAATTTCAGCCATCAGAAACGATACAGACAACACGATAGACGATAGAATGACAACAATTAGGACACAAAAATAGGATAAAAAACAACATAATGGCCGCTTTAAACGACTAATAAACAACTTCTCACATCAAAATCATGGACCTGGCAAAGAACAGGAAACCTTAAGAGAGAAACGGAATTTCTCCTAATAACAACACAGGACAACGCCATAAGGACCAATCATATCAAAGCAAGAATAGATAAGACGCAACAAAACAATAAATGTAGGCTATGCGGTGACAGATACGAAACGATGAATCATCTAATAAGCGAATGCAGCAAATTAGCACAGAAAGAATATAAGGCGATACACGACTGGGTTGGCAAGGTGATCCACTGGGAAATGTGCAAGAAATTTTAAATTAGCCATACTAACAAAAGGTTTATGCACAACCCAACACCTGTCATAGAAAATCATACCCATATACTTCAATGGGACTTTAACATACAAACGGATCACCTAGTCCTAGCCAGAATACCAGACTTATAATAATCAACAATGAATAGATAATTTGCAAAATTGTTGGCATTGTTGTCCCGGCAGACCACAGAATAAATCTGGAGGAATATGAACAGAAGGATAAGTACCTAGACCTTGCTAGAGAATTGAAAAAGCTGTGGAACATGAAAGTAACGATTGTGCCAATTGTGATTGGTGCTTTTGGCACAATAGCTAAAGGATTATTAAAAAGCCTTAAGGACTCGGATGTTGGCGGACAGGTAGAGACTATCCAAATGACAACATTGCTGAGTATTGCCTGAATCCGGAGACGAGTCATGGAGACTTGAGGAGACTTGCCGTCACTCAAACTCCAGTGAAAAACCATCAAACCTCTAAAGGAGTAAATAATAATAATAATAATAATAATAATAATAATAAAGGGACTGGAGGACTTGCAGGTTGACAGATGAGTTGAAACCATCCAAACTACTACATTATTGAGAACGGCTAGAATACTGAGAAGAGTCCTGGAGACTTAAGGAGACTCACTCAAACTGCAGTGAAAGACCATAATGATGTGAAAAACTCTAATGAGTAAATAATAATAATAAATCAATAAAAAAAATGAGAAATTGCAAAATTGTTGATTATGCTGTCACGGCTGACCACAGAATAAAACTGAAAGAATGTGAAAAGAAGGATAAGTACCTCGACCTTGCCAGGGAATTGAAAAAAACTATGGAACATGCAGGTGACAATTATACCAATTATGAGTGGTGCACTCGGTACATTATCTAAAATATTTTAAAGGGACTGGAAGACAAGGAAGTCGGATGACGAGTGGAGACAATCCAAACTAAAACATTGTGGAGAACGGCCAGAATACTGAGAAGAGTCCTGGAAACTTGAGGAGACTTGCTGTCACTCAAACTCCAGTGAAAGGCCATCAGCTGAAATTGATGTGGAAAGCTCTCAAGTAGTAAATAGTTGTAATCAGCGAAAAGAGAGAACTAGCAACATTGTGGACCGTGCTGTTCCGGCTGACCACAGAATAAAATTGAAAGAATGTGAAAAGAAGGATAAGTAACTCGACCTTGCTTGAGAATTGAAAAAACTATCGAATATGAAGGTGACAATTATACTAATCGTGATTGGTGCTTTTTGTACCGAAATTAAAGATTATTAAAGTGACTGGTGGACTTGGAAGTCGGAGGACGAAAGGAGACAATCCAAACTTCAACACTATTGAGAACGGCGATAATATTCAGAAGAGTCCTGAAGATTTGAGGAAACTTGCTGTCACTCAAACTCCAGTGAAAGACCATCGGCTAAAAATGATGTGAAAAACTTCCTAAGAGTAAATGATGATAATAAGGATAATATTCAGTTAAACTCTTTCGAAATTACGAAAGATTTGTTTGTGCTAAACTGACTTAGATATTAGCACAATGAAGGGAGAGTTTTAAAATTGAGGAAAATGAAAAAGAAAGAAAAAAAAAAAGAAAGAAAAATATTTGAATGGGAGATTCTAAAAAATCCCGTGACATCTAATTATTTGAGAATATATTTTAAAAATTCCCTTTGCCCACTAGTTAGATGGCATATATCGAACTGTTAAGGCCCATGAACGAATCTTCGCTGAGTGGTGTTCCGAGAAAATCGAGTAAGTAAAATGTCTCTAATTTAAAAAAAAAAAAAAACATTGATTTTCTTTTACTCGTAAAATATTTTGGAGAACTGTTGTACTTTCAAATAAAGAGTTTTTTAATTCCCCAAATTATCTTCAGCTAAACTATTTCAAAATCACGAAAGATTTGTTTAAATTTGCCGTGCCAATCTCTATATGGTTCATAACTTCTCTCAATCGATAAAAAGTACGTACCTGATATATACTAAAAGCGCTAAGAAAGTACAGTTACCGTCCTCAATACAAGAAAGACAGCTGGAGTCTAATCTCTAGTAAAATATGACAAGCCTCTTCGGAAATAAAGTCTAAAAATAAGAAAGTAGATATAAACCATAAAGGTGATACAGGAAAACCTGAAATTAGTTGAGGGTGTTTGTTCGAGAATTAAGGCACAAATGAGCAGGACAACGGACTTTCTCTAAGTTAATGAATAGTTTCCTTTTCTTTTTTGTGATGTGCTGTTCATGAACAGTCACCGTGACTGTTCTCGGTCACATCTGTGTCAGGCGAGCAGATAATAAACAACCCCATGGCTATGTTGTAGCCACAATATACCACCCATGAAAAAATGTCAAATCACAATATTACACAAAGTGGGATTCAGGAAACAGGCTTGAGTGACATGATCTGCAGGTATTTTCCTGAGAGTCAACATGGGAGACTCTCTTGTCATCTTGCGAATGTTGGTTGCTCTTTTTTCAGGTATACGAATGAAGATAACTAGGAACCACAACTCCCAGAGACGGAAACGCAATGCATGGACAATAGAAGACAACCAAATTGCAAAACACTGCTATTTTAGAAGCAACCCTTCACAAAGAGGCAATAGGAAAATGATGATAGAGATCTCGTAAGAATGTGCTCGTTTTCAGACAATAAGCCAAAGCCTTGCCAACCAAGTTAGAACAATAATAAAGAAATTTTGATTTTTTGACCTTGAAATACTAGAAATATATCAGAAAATAAATAATGAACAAGATGATGACACAGTACTAGATACAGCAATTAACAAACAAAAACAGATCAACAGCTATGAACCGCCAACTTCGGAAAATATGAACACCACACAACCAAATAACGCACAACTAAACAATCCAAAACAAATTCTATCACAAGAACAAAAGTTAAACCTAGAAAATGTAAAGAGAATTTGGAACAATGAAAATATTAATTTATCATCATGAAGAAACATAGCATTGTGAAAAGTTAAGACGGAAACGAATAAAATAAATCAAGTACTACCTTACATATCAACGAATAATATAACCGAATTAAATGAACTAATCTATGCATGAGCAAAATTAGTTTGTGAAAAAGTCAGGATTCCCTCAAATAGCACGAAGAAAAATTCAAAACCTAGATTGAAAATGCGACTGGAAACGCAGAAAACTCCTCTGGGATTTCGAGATACAAACGGATTACCAAATCTCGGCCAGACGACTAGATCTTATAATAATGAACAAGAAAAGAGAATTTGCAAAATTATTGACTTTGCTGTCCCGGCATATCACAGAGTGAAATTAAAAGAATTTGAAAAAGAGATAAGTATCTCGACCTTGCAAGGGAATTGAAGAAACTGTGTTACATGAAAGTGACGATAATACAAATTGTGATAGGTGCTCTTGGTACAGTCACCAAAGGATTAGTACAAAGACTGAAGGACATAGAAATAAAAGAACGAGTGGAGACCATCCAAATTATTCTATTATTGGGATCGGCCAGAATAATGAGAAGGGTCCTGAAGTCTTGAGGAGACTTGTTGTCACTCAAACTCTAGTGAGAAAATGTTAGGTAACGCTGGTATGAAAAACTCTCAAAAGAGAACAAATAACATAAATATGTCGGCAATGTTGTCCCGGCTGAACATAGAATAAAACTGAAAGAATGTGAAAAGAAGGGTAAGTACCTAGACCTTGCTAGAGAATTGAAAAAGCTGTGGAAAATGAGAATGACGATTTTACCAATTGTGATCGGTGCTCTTGGCACAGTAACAAAAGGATTATTAAAGGGTATGGAGGACTAGGAAGTTGGCGGACGATTGGAGACTATCCAAATGAAAGCATTGTTGAGAACGGCCAGAATACTGAGGAAAGCCCTGGAGACTTGAGGAAACTTGGTGTCCCTCAAACTCCAGTGAAAAAACATCAGCCAACGCTGATGTGAAAAACTCTGAAGGAGTAAATAATAATAATAATAATAATAATAATAATGCTTCAAACAAAAAACTAAATAAATTACACCTGAGATCGTCAAGACATGTCTACTCATATTTTGAAAAGCCATAAAATCCTTATTTAAAAGCACTAATAAAAAGAAGTAAAAGAGTTTCATAACACAACGGTTTTCTTCGTGTTACTATCATTCTTATCAGGTATTTTCAACTCTTAGCCGAGTGATTTTTTTTCCAAAAGTAAAATCCAGTTTCTATTTATAACTTTCAGCTGTTTACCTCATCACTCATCAACGATAAATTTGAGGTGTTAACTTTCGCATTCAGCTTCTACAATATACAATGAATGGATAAGTATAGAGTGAATTTTACTATATGACTCTTTTTTTTTCCAATAAGGTGCTGATGAGCATAAAAAAATGTTTGTTTATACGTCTACATCTGTATGAATCCAGTTTATTTATTCAATAGATTATCTTGCTCGGTTAAGATAATATTTTTACCTCCGGCTTAGAATCTTCTTATTGTATCTTCAGCAGGTGATTAACCCACCAGTAATGGGGTATTTTTGGCGTCAAACTTACCTGAATATTTGATTGAACATCTGTTTTGGACCTTTGAGGGAAGTGTAATACGCCGTCATTGTCATAACTTCTCGTTCTACGATGACCATAAGTGGTAGTATATGTTAATGGCCCAAGTATGACATGAAGATCTGATTGAAAAGCATTAGTATGGGATAGGAATAGCTTAAATCACATAACTATATGCAAGCAAAAGATTATTATTCAATAGAATAATTAATGTTAGATAGGAACGCTTAATACCATTTACCTCTATGCAAATCATTTGCATTTGATTAGAATACATGATATTATGTAACACTGTGCGTTGAAATCATAGATTGTGGAGAATCTGACAATATGATAGAAATATATGGAAAGTTGGGTAAATCAAATCCTTAAAACCGATTTAGTGACGTGATATTTCGTTCTTTTATTTCTAAGAACTTTCTCAAACTCAAAGAGGCGTTATATTTCCTTCCTTTATTTCTAAGAACTATTTCAAACCCAAAGAGGCGTGATATTTCGTTCTTTTATTTCTAAGAACCTTTCCAAACTCAAAGAGGCGTAATATGTCCTTCCTTTATTTCTAAGAACTATTTCAAACCTAAAGAGGCGTGATGTTTCGTTCCTTTATTTCTAAGAACTTTTTTCAAACTCAATGAGTTTGAAACAATTCTTAGAAATAAAAGAACGAAATATCACGTCTCAAATCGGTTTTAAGTGTTTGATTTATCCAAATTTCCACACAAATGATTCTTGAAAATAGAAGTGTTAGTTTAACATTGAAAATATAGATATGATTGGTATCAGTCATTTAGAAATTAATCAAATTTCGACACTAAACGGTCCATAAATTGTTGATATACTGTTTTACAAAAAAAAACAAACCAACCAGCAAAAATGCTCAAGATACCTAATCTTTAACCTTAAAGTGATTTTTTGGTAAGCTCAGTATTAATCTTGAATTAAAACATTCTTGAGTTAATCAACTGAAAACTACATTTTCATTCATTTCTTAATATAACCAATATCTATTTTTGAATCAAAAGAATAATGGGTGTTGAAGATACAAAACCAATAAGGAATCGATTGATTTTTTTTCTATAAGTCTTCTTTGGTAGGAGCTGAATACAAAATAGAACGTTGTATTTTTAATTTTTTTTTTGTTTCTCACACTAATTTATTTGTGTTCTTTTAATACATGTAATAATCTATCAAATAATGAATTTTTTTCATTGTTAATTCATCGGGGGATTTTTTTCACTAATCAGATCGAAGAAAATAATTATTGCAAGAAAAATTTTGAATAACTCGTGCTGTCACAACCACGACAGCCAAAGATGTTTCAAAAGAAACGTGATAATTTTAGAGGTAATTTCTCAAGAACAGTGTAATTTGGGAGAACCTAGTGATATCATTTTTTTTCCTTTTCTTTGTTTTTTTTTTCCTCATTGGGAACAAGTAAAATTTGAAAAGATTCTCCTCTCGTTCGTGTTATTAGCAAAATTGGTATGTGCAACAGCAGGAATCTTGGCTGTAATAGTTGTATCATTAATATGAGTGTTGCTATAGTTTGTTTCTTTTTTTTTTTCTGACGTTAAAATTGGAATACCGGAAGTCAATGACGATCGTTTTATGTCTCCTCGTAATCTCTCTTGGTAATTGAGGGTAACCGGAAGAAAGGCGCCGCTCAGACAGATGGAATAATTTTACAACACAGCAGACACTCGGGCAAATTTTCTTTTTCATTCATTCATTTATTTTTACGTAAAGATAGAGAAATATCAATTAGTATTTTTATAAAGATAAAAATTTCCCAAAGATTCCATATTTGAAATGAAAATCAGAAGTCCAAATAAATATATAAATCAATAAATAAATAAATAAATCAAAGAAAAAAAGAAAGATTGTCTGTAACACACTTTCGTGGGGGCTTATTATGTTTCTTTTCTTTGTTTTTTGCTTTTTTTACCCCCCCACCCAATGGTTAGGTTCATGAATTTCTTTTTAATTCAAAAAATTAATTTCCAATTCAGTTAATTCTTAAATATGGCTGTTCATTTTTCTTTGACATTATATCCTTGTTTTCTTGATCTTGTTCTATAATTTGCTTTTTGATACATGTAATTTTCAGTTTTACGATGTTATTTGTTTCTTTCATTCTTTCATTCGATCTTCTTCAAACATGTATTTTATTTTTTTTGGTTGCTTTCTACAATTACATTTTCTTATTGTCTCTTCATTTTAATCGTTTATTCTGTCTTCTTTTTCTCTCACTTATCGATACTTTCTCATTCGATCTGAATACTTCTTTCTTTCTTTCTTTCTTTCTTTCTTTCTTTCTTTCTTTCTTTCTTTCTATGCAACTTGTCTGTACGTGTGTTATTTTCTTTCTATTTTTCCGACCCAAATTTTCATTGAATCCTATTTTCGTTTTTTAAATTTCTTTTTATATTCATCTTTTTTTTCTCACCTGTTTTTTCATTTTATATTTATGCTGTCTTTTATTTATTTGGAATATAAAATCTTTGCATTTTTCATAGATTTTTAAATAATGTTGTTCTTTTCCAAATTAACTATAAAAAGCAGATTCTGAATCCTAATTGTCTGCACCGCAAATTCCAAAAATGAAATAATTAATGAATATTTTTATCACAGGTCAGATTTTGCAATTTCTTTATTTCTTTTAAAATGTTCTTTTTTATGAAAAGAAAGTATCGAGATCCCTGTTGCTATTAATTATGATACTCATAACTTCCCCAGCCTCTCTACGTTCTTACTAGACTCAAGATCGTTATGTCTTTAAAATATCTGATTTTTAAAGATGTTTTTCTTGTTATATTCTTGAATAATATTCAGAGAAACTATCGGCGCTCCAGAGGAAAATATTGGCACTTTTTTGTATATTTTATGTTATTTCTTCGAACTCAAATTTTATTTTCAAGCTTCCTTTTCCCCTTTAAAATAAATTTTCTTAATAATCTTACAACAGACCAGTGGTAACAACACACATTTTAATCATATTTAGTCAATTAATACATGATGGATACATCGAAATTTCAGAGAATGTTGATGATAATACATTTTAGTGTGTACATACCAAACTCCAGGATATATAAAAAAATTGACACTGAAGCTGTATCTGCAAAAGCATGCCTGATCAATTAGCGTAACGGTTATCATCGTAGGAAATAAAATCGACGACTCAAGTTCAAATCCTGTCAGCGTTTCACTTCGCACTAATGTGCTAAGGAAATTCCTGTATCCTTTTGCTCACCTGGGCAATTGGTGAATAGTTGGACAGACTGTGAAATTTATCCTTGATTTATGCAAGCATTTTTGCAGAAAATAATTCAGAATGCAAAGCTGCTTTACCCGACGTAAAAATTGACTTTACATTTAATCTTATCCATAGTTGAGCGTTTGGATAACTATATATATATGAGCAATGAATGAAACGTTAACTTTTTCAAAAACAGTCTCCTTAACATTCAACACGTTTCAGTGAGTTTTCAATTGGTCAATGATCCTGTGAACAATTTCTTTTGATATAGTGCCAAGCTGTACCGGAATATTAATCTGAATCATCTGCACATCCGAAAATTTTACCCTCGAAATGAATTTTCCGTTTGGGAAAGAACAAAAACTAGTATCGTGTGAAGTCAGATTAGAATAAAAGGTAATGTACTTGAGCAAACACGTCTTGTCAAAATCTTTTGGTAAAAACCTATTCAGACTGGCTGACATCTTCACTTTGATACATAATTTATTCGGCTGTACCCACATATATTTTTAGATTATATAAATTTTACAACAAATGAAAGGGACCCAATTTGTAGTTTTAATTTCGCTTTGTATTTATGGTGTGTTCCTTAGTTTCAGTTATTGACATACATAAGCAGGGAGAAAGAGATCGATAGATGAAAAGAGAGAGAGAGAGAGAGAGAGAGAGATGAGGGAAGAGGTCGTACATAATTGGCAGTGGGAAAACAAAGAAGAAGCAGGAGTGTGAACAGTTTTAATACACGTATTTATTTGTGTATAATACACTTATACGTATCTTTATGTGTATAATACAATTATACGTATCCTTATATATCATGATCATCATCATCATGTCGTGCTGGTAGCACAGATATCCTGACCCTCTCTCGCCACTTTTCCCTATCGTTCATCACCTCCGGCAGGTCTTCTGAACTACATCCCGTATCCTCGCATGGTTGCTGAATGTATGTTCGGGCTGGTCGTCCTACTTTTGTTCGGCCATATGTGGGGGTCCATAAGAGTACATGAATTATGAGGTGCCCGTAGTGTAATGGTTATCACCGCAGGATATGGACACGGCGACACGAGTTCAAATCCTGGACCTGACTGATTGCATTTCACATAGCACTAATACCCTTGGGAAAGGTATGAATCCAATTATTCTCCCTCCAGCTATGGGTAAATAGTAGGACAGACTAGGTTCTTCAGCCTTGGTGAGGCAACTAGTCTAGGAGAAGGAAAACTCTGAATTCAAACCTGTTAAACTCCGCTTAAAAATTGACCTCCTAGCGGAGGGGTTGGGTAAATAGGATCGGTTATGAGTTCGTCCCTGCTTCTCCAGCAGTGTCCTGCATGTCTGGTTCGTCTAACTTGGATAGTTTTCGTGATAGGAGGCAGTAAGTATCCTTATATGTATAATGCACTTATACGTATCCTTTTTTGTATAATACACTTATACGTATCTTTATATATGTAATATATTTATACGTATCCTTATATGCATAAGACACTAATGCGTATCCTCATCTGTATGATACACTTATACGTATCCTTATACGTAGAATGCAGAAATTATAACTTTTTTTTTTCTATTTCCATCCATATTAGGAAGTAAAACTGGATCCGGCGGAACAAATCTGCTTCTGGACTTCTGTGGAATGCATAATCACCACGCCGTTGCAATTACACTCAAGTGTACTAGGATCCAGGCTGATATCCCCTGTTAACACCCCATTTTTTGGTTAAATAGGTCTGTTTGAGATGACGATCAGAATAAATTGGAACTACATTAATACATTGGCTCTTAAACCATTGATACGTAATTTAGCAGAAAGCGGGTATGTGTTTAAATTTATTTTGAACCACATGTAATTGGATGCATATTATTTGTGTTATATTAGAATACTTAACTGTTGATATACAGATGATTTCAAATTATAATTCAATCAGAGGTTACAAGAAACGCTGGAAATCTGAACATAAGATATTACAGTTTCATTGGTTGTTGCTGATAAATAATTATTTTCGTTCCGCCTCTGTCAGCAGAGCTTAGAAAATGCAGAAAACGATATCCTGGGTATGCCATTAAACTAAATCTAACGAGGCTCATTTTATGAAGCACTTATGTTTGTGGAGTACTTTCATGTCTATTACTCTTACTCTGACCTGGAGCAGTAGTACCTGTTAGGGTTCCATCTATTGGTCAAATAAATCTGTTTTCAACTCATTCGCATCCGATAGGAATACTTTATATACATAACCTTGTGAAAAAAATATGTTAAGAAACTACTCTATATGTAAAGTGTATGCAGTTCCTATCCTATAGGTATAAAATAACCACTGACGAAATTACATGCCTTCAAATCGATCGACCAATCATTCTATCAACTCTCCATATTAGAAACAGTTTTATCTACCTGAGAATGTCCTGGTTCTGATAAATTTACGTAATAAATTTCATCGAAACACTTTACCTTCAGAGTAAAGGCAACCTCTTCCCAATGAATGATATTCTTGTTTTAAGTATAGTTTATTTAAGATTTTTCGGTAGTATTAGTTCATAAAAAGCTTTTGTTTTTGTATTAGTCTTATCTTAGACCTAGTTTTGGTAAATATCTCAGCTGAGAGCAATATGCACTGGCGTGTTATGTTCTTATTGAAAAACTACTTATTTAAAAATCTACTTTTCATTGGCAGTTAAGGGTGTAGTTACAAAGAAACTTATTAAATATTGATCTCATATTATTTATTAATCATTAGAGTTTTTACATCAGCGTTAGCTGATGGTCTTTCACTGGAGATTGAGTGACAGCAAGTCTAATCAAGTCTCCAGGACTCTTCTCAGTATTCTGTCTGTTTTCAATAATGCTGTTGTTTGGATGGTCTCCACTCGGCCGCCAACTTCTAAATCTCCCAGGCACTTTAAGAATCTTTTAGTTTCTGTGCCAAAAGCACCAATCACAATTGGTATAATTTTCACCTTCATATTATTATTATTATTATTATTAATACTATTAGCTAATTACACTTTGAAGTTACTCGATAGTGCTGTGTGATAACTTTAGCAAGGCATTTTTACCCGATACCAGATGTTCTGTTTGGTCCACCTTCTGCTGTTTTATCATTTATATTAAATAGTAATGTTTTTCAACAATCAAATGAGAATACATTTTATCTACTGGTTTTCATAGACTAGGAGAACAAACTCACAAATTAACAAGAGATTGAGGTGAAAAATAAGGGAATTCAGAGAAGCATTTAATATGTAACTGGAAAGGGCAATAATGTATTCATCTCTTGACAGCGCGTCAAAGGCTTTGAGAACTTGTTTTCTAGGTACCTCTTGTGTTCGTACAGAGTTGATGTAGGTAGATCCTTGCTGGTTGGCTAACACTGACACGTCCATCAGCAGGAACCAATAAGAGAATGTTGCTTACGAGTTTGTCCTTGCTTCTTTAGTAATATTTGGTTTTATAGTTTGTCTTATGTGAATAGTTAATAAAATAGAAGGAAGTTAGCTGTACAACTGCTGTTTTGTGGAGTGTTGCCTTCCAACTTTCTTGTCTACTAAACTGCAGCATTTATTTCGTTATCACCCGTAACTTTTCTGTTTTTTAATTTTCTTTCAATATTGCTTCTTTAGTAATATTTGGTTTTATAGTTTGTCTTATGTGAATAGTTAATAAAATAGAAGGAAGTTAGCTGTACAACTGCTGTTTTGTGGAGTGTTGCCTTCCAACTTTCTTGTCTACTAAACTGCAGCATTTATTTCGTTATCACCCGTAACTTTTCTGTTTTTTAATTTTCTTTCAATATTGCGTTAAGTTCTTCCTAGTTTGTCAGTAATATCAGGATTGATATCACCGAAGTATTTTGAAGTCGTTCTTCTTAACAGGCAGCTTTTACTTTTGCTCGCAAGGTGCTCTTCCTTTTCTCATTGAACTATTTGATTTTGGCGATTTACCATTTAAGCTTTTCAAATAAGCATTTGATTATGCTCGCCATTGACCTTGCTTCCCATCCACTACTCTGTAGGGATGGTTTCCATTGTTATATCTTTTTATGACTTAAAATATCTTCCTCCATTGTTATTTTACTTTAATCTTTTACACACAAGATTATCTCATTCTAATTTTACGCTTAGACATATTTATTCAGGTGAAAGTTTTTCGGAATTTTCTGATGAGAATGACATATTTCTATCCCGATGTGATTTCTTTTTCTTCTACATATTTTCAGACTTTTGGTTGTCTTTATTCCTTTTCTTCAAAAAGTGTTGGGTATCACCCATCTTTCTCCAAACAATGAACTAGTCCATCTACCATATATAGCAGTAGCTACTAATACCAGGGCAGACTAGAAGGTGAAGAGCAGCATCTTATAGGAATAATATTAGAGTGTTGGAGATTGGAGATCGCACTAGATCACCTTACTTGCTACTGTAATAACGGAAGCCAATACTATCGTTGGACTATATCTTTATTCTGTATTCACTAATCCTATGTTCTTGTCTACTAACAGTCTCTCTATTGTATATACTTTTTCCTGAGAATATATCTCTATTTCCTCTCATATCGTGGTTTGTCCTTTATTTAATACTACAAGCGTTCATTAACAAGAACGCAACATAGCTTTTGTATTCTGTATTCACTAATCCTATGTTCTTGTCTACTAATAGTCTCTCTATTGTATATCCGTTTTTCCTGGGAATATATCTCTGTATCCTCTCATATCGTGGTTTGTCCTTTATTTAATATTACAAGCTTTCATTAACAAGAACGCAACAAAAAGGGACACCTGTAAGGGAATTATAACGAAGCTACTATATACATCAAGATTTTGAATTGAATAAGATTGATTTAGCGAAAATCCATTAACTCCTTTCTTTTCTTAATCAGGTTTGAGAGGTTGGCCTTACACCCAGATCATACTTCTCTTCTGAATTCATTCTAGTTAGAAAGATCGTACCTCAATTTTCATCTGATATTTTAATATCTACGTTTCTGTTTATTTTTTACATTTTTTGAGGATAAGGACTAATTAATATTCCCTTACTCGTAACTGTTGGGGAATGCTTTACTTTTTTTTGGAATCATTTGGATTTTAGCTATCAAATTTTCAGGTTTAAAAGACTAAATTTTACTTCGATAGTAAGGCAACGATTTTAAGAAAGGTATTCCCAAAGAACTAAAAAAAAAAGAAAGAAAACATAAATTTGGTAAAATGTTATTCTTCTTTGACTTTTATTGAGGTTCGATTACGTCAATAATGTTTTTACTTTCATATATTTCTAAACACACACAGATACATATATACACATGTTACACCGTCTACATATCTCTTTTTCTACCTTCTCTTTCTTTATATACATATATATATAGAGAGAGAGACATACATATATATACTGTCATCCGCAGACAAACTGTTTCGTTGTAGCACAACTCTTCAGTTTGATTTGGTACGTAGAACGCTACTCACGTATACCCGTACATACACACACATATAAAGGAAGAATTTTCTCTATTAAACGTGTTGGATTAAACTGGACGAACAAATGGCGAAGACAATGAAGAGTCATGTAGATTTATATAAAAGTGGGAGGAAGAACAAGTACAGGGGAGTTTAGAAAAAAAAGAAATTTTACTTGTCATAATTGTTGGGATTGATGTTGTGGGCATTTCAGACGTTGGTCTCTTTAAGGAACGTTATTTAATCACCATATAAATAGGTTTAGTGATTTTTTTTGTTTTTCATTTTTCTTTAATCAGAATCAGGGCACCTAAAATTGACAGATGGAACGCGTATTGGAAATATAAACGTCTCAACACGAATATATATATATATATATATATATATATATATATACGTGTGTGTGTGTGTGTGTCTATGTAAGTTTGTTTGTGCTTTTAAATCTTGGCATATATATGGGGGCAGCTCAGTATTTGAAATAGAGTATATATAGATGGTATAACATAGAAATTAAACCACGTATTGTACCATGTAAGTTCACGTTTTCAACAAAAAATGACTCTGAAGACTAACAAATATTATGAGAGAGTAGTAGATAAAAAGCCGCAGCATACAACAAAATTACAATGTGATGTATCATTTGTTTCTACAAGATGACTATAATTTCATTTAAAAGGAATAAAGAAAATGAAAGAGTTCGTATCAAAATGTTGTCATGAAAACTAGTTTCCATTACGCTCATTATCACATCAACATGAATCAAATGATTAGAAATATTTCATCTACTATAAATCTCAATATTGTTGAATTTAAAAAGGAACTTGATAATACCCATTTTTCGAATAAATATCGTTTTGCCATATTCATATTTCAGCAGCGGCGAACAAGAGAAACGAATGGAAACAAGTCTAATGAGATTGAAAACCGACACATAAAAATAGAATTTTCATAATATTATAACAAATATTGCAATTTTAATGAATATATATTTGTCTATTGTATTATAGACTTCTCGGATCTTCTGAAAGTAACATCAATTCCCTTTTATATTTCATGTTTTTCTTTGTACCTATCTCCAGTAACACTTACCATTCATCAGATTGCACTATTGCCTGATAGTCAGGAACACATGAAAATTTTAGTAGTAATACATGCCTTTACCTTCTGTGTTATATAACTAGTTTTATATATATATATATATATATATATATATATATATATATATATATATATATATATATATATATATATATATATATATATATCATGTCGTGCCATCAGCACGGATATCCCTGACCATCACTCGCCACTTCTCCCTATCATTCATCGACTCCGGCAGGTCTTTGGGGTTACATCATGTGTCCTCACATAGCTGTTGTATGTAAGTTGGTTGGTCGTACTGCTTTTGCTTGGCCATATGTGGGGGTCCATAGGAGTACATCACTTACGAGCTCGTCCTTGCTTCTCCAACAGTGTCCTGTGTGTCTGGTTCGTCTAACTTGTATAGTTTTCGTGATGGAAGGCAAGTGGCCGTATAGTTGGTGTCTCGTTGGGTGTTGTCGCCAGGACTTTTTAAATACTGCTCTCAGTATTCTTGTGTAGTTGCCGTCAAGTTTCTTCTCCAGCCGTTTAGTTAGCGTCCATTTAGTGTATCCATATAGCAGTATTGATATATATATAAGGGAGAAATGGATATAAATCTGACGGTAAGTAAGTATTAAAATAGGAAAAATGAAATATGGATAAAACAATACAGAAATTAGTACGTCCACTGAATACTTTCTTTTTTCATGTTTTATATTCACACACACACACACACACACACACACGCACACACACACACACACACACTTGCTCGTGCGCATATGTATAAACATAGGTACACTTTATAGGATAACAAAGAAGATAAGAAAAACTGAAGCAAATATTCAATGACACTGATAGTTTGACAGTATCTGACAAGTAACCAATTATCCAGAAAGTAACGTGATGAGACATATGGATCACATATGTGTTCAATTAAGGCGCATTATAAAACCATGAAACATTTAGGGGTGTCCTCGTGGTGTAATGGTTAAAGCGATGGACTGCGGAATCGTAGTAAGCGAGTTCGAACTCCAGTTACGCTATTACATTCACTTTTGGGCAAATACCCTTGGGAAAGGTATGAACCTCCCAGCTATGGGTTAAATAGTACCACTACTGTTCTTCTAGGAGAATGGCTTTGGCATTAAATAACCTTACAAAGGTTGATATGCCATTAAACAAAGAAACCAGAAAGAAAGAATGAAACATTTAATATAATCAAGTAGTATTTATTTTTGTGGCTTTGTATATCTTTTGGTTTGGTTTGTTTTATGGCATATCAACCTTTGTAGGTTATTTAACTCCAAATCCATTTTTATGTAAATAATCAGTTCTATTGAAAACAGTTCAGTTTAGCATAAGTACACAGTTTAATTGTAGAAAACATTTATTTCAAACTATTCAAGAAGTTATATGTAATAATTCAGTTAAGTGTAAATGCAGTTTTAATATCAAAAAACAGTTCAATTAGAAAAAATTCAGTTAAGTGTAAGTACGGTTTAATTGTCAAAAACGTTTCTATTTCAAGCTATTCAGTTTACTCAATTCATTTTAGCATAAGTATGCTGTTAGTTCTATTTAACCCATAGATATGGTCCTATCAGGTGCTACCACTCCGGGCCAGAGTGGACCTGGGAGCGATGGCAATGAAGGGGTACTCCGCATTCCCCAAAGCTCCAGCACTGCTGGAACCTCACCATCAGATTGTTTAGTGTCATATCCAGGACACTCGTTACGGGGGTCTTACTCCTCTGCAGAGGTGCAGTCAGTGTATTCTACAGCCCCAGCCGACTGGGCAATACACAGAGTTAAATGTCAAACAGTTTTATTTCAGATAATTCAGTTCAGCATATGTACACAGTTTAGACGTCAAAAACAGTTCTATTTGAAACAATTCAGTTTAGCATAAATACGCAGTTTAAATGCAAAAATCAGTATAGTGAAAGAAGCACGGTTTTGTTCTATTTAACCCATAGATAGGGCCCTTATCAGGTGCTACCACTCCGAGCCAGAGTAGACCTGGGAACGATGGCAATGAAGGGGTACTCCACATTCATCAAAGCTCCAGCATTGCTGGAACCTCACCATCAGATTGTTTAGTATCATATCCAGGAAACTCGTTGGGGGGGGGGGGTCTTACCCCTCTGCAGAGAAGCAGTCGGTGTATTCTACAGCCCCAGCCGACTGGGCAATTGTATATCTTTTCATCATTAATTAAAGTATTAAATTTGGAAAATAACCTAAACAAAAAGCTATAGCCAATACAACATTGATAAATAACGAATGAAGAAAATCCACGAATTCATATCTATAAATCCTTTACTGAAACGTATTTATTTGCAGAAGTTTGATCTTAAATGTCCCTTGTACAATATCAGATATTCATGATACATATTTACTAGTGAATTAAGTGAATTTTCAAAGAATTATCTTATTTTGAAAAATAAACAAATACCGTATGGAATAAATGCAGTTTTTACTCAGTAATATTATTACATATTTATATATCCATATAGAAGTGTGCTTCCCTCTGTCCAAAGATTATCTTACTACTTTAAGCAAATCTTTTATCTGGAATATCAATTGTACAATGTTATATCTATGAGATTAACAATTTAAAAAGTTCTCGTTGTTTAAATAAAATGCATTTTTTAAGCATAAATCATGGATTTTATTATCATACCCATAAATGATAGAGTAGGAATAAATTCGAAGCTGTATATACAGTTATTAAATGACTTTTCGATTGGGCGTTTTACAGTATAATGTTCTTGATATGAATATTCACCACTGAATTAATTGCTTTAATCAGGAAAGATATTTCTTTAAAAGTAAATATATTTTGCATAATATTAATGCATATTTAAATTAGGAATATTACGTATTAATCTAACTACGCCTAGATGTGGATCAATATAACTTTGGTTCAACAAATAATTTTTAATTGGCATTTGCTAAATTTAGCTTAGGTTGCTACAATGCAGAATGTGTAGGACCTCTACTGAAAATCAAAATCACTAACAATGCTCTGCTAGCCGAGATCGTTTACCATTCCACCCCAAGAAGTACTTGCCCAGTTGGCTGGAGTAGTAGAATACACCGACTGCTCCACTGCAAAGGGGTAAGACCCACCCTGCAACGAGTGTCTTGTGTATCACACTAAACAATCAGATAGTGAGCTTCCAGTGATGCTGGAGCTTTGAGGAATGCAGAGCGCCCCTTCATTGCCATTGCTCCCAGGTCCACTCTGGCCCTGAATAATAGCACCTGATAGTACCCTATCTGAGGATTAGATAGAACTAACTGCATACTTATTCTAAACTGAATTGTTTGAAATAGAACTGTTTTAATAAGCTGAATACCTTGAAATAGAAATATTTTTGACAATTAAACTGTACTTACATTTAACCTGTGTGCTTATGCAAAACTGAATTGTTTGAACTGGAACTGGTTTTGACATTGAAACTGTACTCATACTAAACTGAATATAGAACTGTTTTGACATTTAACTGGGTAAACAAAACCTATACTTACACTAAACTGAATTAGCAGAAATAAAACTGTTAGAATAACCTGAATAGCTTGAATTAAAAATGTTTTAGACAATTAACATGTATACTAATGCTGAACTGAATGGTTTGAAATAGAACTAAGTATTTGTTAAAAAATGGATTTGGCATTTAATAACCGACAAAGGTTGATATGCCATAAACCCAAACAACCGACCAACCAACCAAGAAACGACAGGGCATATAAGAGTGTTGACTGAAAGGTTCATAGGCTGACCAATATACTCTCATGAAATGTGACTAAATAATGCTTATTTTTCAACACAGGGCCTCTTGTGGTTCATACATTTCATCCATCGATGTCGCAGTTTTGGTAAAACTCACCCACTACCAATATAACGTTTGTCAAATGATTTTTCCCGCCCATCTTTGTATTTATTGAACTGTATTTTTATCTTAGATTTTCAGTGTATAACGTGTGGTTTATAATCTTTAGGGAATGAAATGCTGTTAGCGTTCCATTAATGGTTAAACTTGATCTGATTAATAATTGTATTCGACTGGACCAAATGCATAAAATGGCTTAAGAAAAAATTCACTTAAAATGCGAATATAAATGTATCATCATCATCATCATCATGTCATGTCGCTAGCACTGATATCCCTGACCCTCTTTCGCCACTCCTCCCTATCATTCATCGCCTTTGGCAAGTCTTCAGGGCTACATCCCGTATCCTCACATAGCTGCTGTATGTATGTTCGAGCTGGTCGACCTGCTTTAACTTGGCCATATGCGGGGGTCCATAGGAGTACATCACTTATGAGCTTGTCCTTGCTTCTCCAGCAGTGTCATGCATGTCTGGTTCGTCTAATTTGGATAGTTTTGGTGATGGGAGGCAGGTGACCGTCTAGTTGGTAGCTTGTGGGGTGTTGCCGCCAGGACTTGTTCAATATTGCTCGCAACACAATGAACGAGATTCTATAACATCTGCATGTCAACCCAACTCGAGTTGGGTTGAAATGCCGTTAAAACCAGTTAATCATCAACCTAACCTCTAATTTAAGTGCATTAGCAAGGAAAGAGTTTGCATTAAAAAGTAATTCATGGTAAAAATAAATGCTTTATTCAGAATTTTAAAAAAATAGATTCTGTATACGGACAAAAAATTAATCAAATTCTGAATAGCATTAAGCGAAATGGTTTCCAGTTAGCAGACAAAAACTTAACAAACGATAGACAACAACTATGGAAGGCAGTAATTACTGGGGATACGGTTACAAGACTCAGCATTCCTATCCGAGGTCACGGTAAATCACCTGAAGAAGGCCAGAGGTGAAATTTGGCCGAAACGTAATGAAAGAAGAAACAACACAAAAACTACCAAGATGAGGGAAAAAAGTCCGCAATAAATAAAAATTAATTCTCAGATTAAGAAACCTCACCTCAAAATGATTCCAATTAAAGACAAGTACAAAAACTTAACAAGTCATGAAAGTTAGATAAAAATAGATAAACAGTGAAAAGCCAATACCATCAACTGCATAAACTCTGTCTCTTCTTCTCTTCACTAAAATTATTAAAAGCAAATCTGAATGTATCACCATCAAAATACTTCTGTACACACATTAAACTTCTCTTTTTAATTCAGCAATCATCATAATGAGAGGCGGCCATATTGATAGTTCGAATACTTCAAAATCTGATAAATTTGTCAAATCTATTTTTTCTTTTTTTTCCCCCCTTTTTAACCTAATTTCTTTGAATATCAAAGCTATCTTTAAAGAAATCTATAATTCTCTTTAAAGTAAAAATTATGAAAAATATCCACGTCGTTTTTACCGTTTTTTTTTTTTTTTGTATATGTGATTAACGCTATCGTCCGAGATCGTTAATAACAAAACTAAACTAAAAAAATAAATGAATAGTTATATGAAAAATACTTAATATTTCCAGATCTTTACAACGGATTTTGTCATTTAATGACTTTTTTTTTTATAAAGGAAACCATTTAAATGTTAATATTTTTTCAACCATTATCAATCAGTATTTCAACATTACTGATTTTTAGTTTAAATTACCAGCAATGATTTTCTTTGAGGAATTTTTATCGCTTTAAAAGGGATCAGCTGTATTTGTATTCAATTAATAACTAAAGAACCCGTGAGTTTATTTGGATTTTGTAAAATCAGTTCATAAGTAAACTGGTATTTTTTTAAAGATTCACTTTGGTTTGGTTTATTTGTTTAACGAGATAACAAAACTTTTGGATTATTTAATGTCGAAATTCGATTCACTTGTAAATGTTTGATTACTATCAACGTTTATAATCGTACTATTTGTGTCAACATAATCCTTTGTCAGTGCACAGTTTTATGATTTCAAGCATTCTAATCAAATACTAATAACTTTTCAACTAGACGTGGTGTAATGGTTATCGTCGTAGGAAATGAACACTGCGACACGAATTCAAATTCTAGCCGAGACTGATTGCATTTCACATAGCACTAATACCCTTGGGAAAGGTATGAATCCAATTATTCTCCCTCTAGCTATGGGTAAATAGTTGGGCAGACTAAGTTCTTCAGCCTTGGTGAGGCAACTTGTCTAGGAGAAGGAAAACTCTGAATTCAAACCTATTAAACTTCGCTTAAAAATTGACCTTGTGTCATATCCTGCCCGAGCGGAGGGGTTAGGTAAATATGAATAACTTTTCAACTATTTAACCAATGAATGAGACACTAACCAGCACTGGTATTCTGGGTCACAGTTGGCCTAGGAGTAATTTTAGCGAAAAGATAATTAATACTCACCAGATCTACTGAAAAAAGCCTCCTTAACAAATGCAGTTAAGTGTTATTTTTGGGACACACAGTTCCGTCCTGGAACATTAATCGAATATAACACTTTCCTTTTCATACCGCTATAATGACTAACCTACTAACATGTAAAAAAATGAAGAATGAGAAAACTTTGAAGGTGATCACATAGTTTTTTATTATAATTCTTTGTAATTAGTAATGAAATAAGAATATTTTCCTTTTATAGACAAAGACTTCGGCTTCATAATATATGCCTGAAAAAAATAGATGAAATTATCTAAATTGATGGTAGATTTTTCGGAAACACACACAATTAAATATGGAATAACCCAATTTGAAAGAAAAATATGAAATTTATAAAACAAATTTAAAAAATTATCCTTAACCGCCTCACCTCAATTTTAAGTTTTTCTCATAAACGATTCAAAAAAAGATTCTACATCAATGTTTAATTGTATTTAAATCCTAACTGTTATTTACTTTTTAATTTATTAGTTTATTGATGGGTCATTAATATGCTATTTTAGACAAAATCAAAACTTTTCAATCGGGTATTAACATCAAATCTATTCTACGCCCTACAACATAATATACATTCACCATGAAAAAGGGTATCTGTTTTTTCTAGGGCGCAATGAAAAAAATTTTTTGTAAATTTTCTATGAATAAATATTTTTTCGACTATTTTAAAATCAATTTCGAAGAGTATCTTCTTTCATCTTAATTTTTTTTCTTCTTGGTGTGGGAATCCACGTACCAAAATGATCAAACTGCTTGACTGCGTCATCGTTGTGAGTTCGAATTCCAGGCGGGTTATACTGTTCACGTTCAGACAAATACCCTTGGGAAATGTCTTAATCCTGTTATATCCCACAGCTGTAGTTTAGATTGTATGACTTCTCTTCTTTTACAAGGATAGCGTTGGCATTAAATAACATACGAAGATTGATATGCCATTAAACAAACAAAGAAACCAAATGTTCAACACAAGTTTCAATGTTGTTTTTATATTTTTATCATTGCAAGTCATTTGAACTGCCATTCTAAGTCAACGAGAAACAGGATAGAAAATTGTATATGTCAAGCTCTGGGTTAGATTTAAACTTACATCTGTTTTCTTTCACCGAATAATATTTAAACGTACTGGCTACTCGAACTGAATGTTTTCATTGGCAAAAGATCAAATCTAACTTTCAAACCAATATTTGCATCTTTTTTTCTGTTTGATTTGCTATTATTATTTTTGCAATGTTTATACAGAACGTTGCATAATCGAATAAGCATAAACATAATTGAGATATGGATGAAAAGCTTCATCCACCCCTTTTCCAACAAAGGCAAACTCGGAATATCTCATTACAACATATGTATAACTCTCACTGCTATAGTTACTAAAGTTTATAATATCAACGTTTCACTCATATCCACCCTAAAGGAGAAAATTCTAAGGAAAAAAATCAGAACGCTGTTCGGATGAATCACTTCACACGTTCTTAAATTCTATCAGTAGAGTCATCGAAAGAGAACATGTAAAAAATCTCTCGGCAAAACTTGTTTTTCGATTCCTCCAAGACATTTGATACTATACACAGGGGAAAGATAGAGCTTCTAAGATATGATCACTCGAAAGAAATTCTTTGCACAATAATTATGATCTACTAAAGCACGAAAGTAATAGTTAGCACATCCGATTGTGACACTGATTTCTTTAATGTTGTCACTGGCGTTTTGCACGTTGATACATTCGCCCAATTTCTACATATAATACAACTACCTTATGAAGTACGTACGCTAATTGTCTAAGAAAAAAAATTCTCTCACGCTAAAAAAGGCATGAAGCAAACGATATCCCACTGAAACTATCCCGATTGCAGACAACACAGTTGATCAAGCACTTCTACCAAACACACATGCACAAGCTTAATGTTTGGTTTAACCTGAAACATGCAGCAATAGACTTTTGCCTCAATCTGAACTCAGGTAAAACAGAGTTCATATATTTTAAACGAGATGGTTATGTCTCCACATTAAATGATAAGCCTCAGTTCACATTTTTCAGAAGCAATATCTCATCTGCTGAAAGTGATATCACCAGATTCGGGGAATGTTATTGACAGGTTATCGATTATATGGAAATTTGGTATCTCTGATTAAGTAAAACGGGATTTCTGTCTTACTGTATGGGTGTATAACATGAAATTGAACGAAGAGCTAAATAAAAAGCTGAATGATAATTATATATAGATACTGTGTGCTGTTTTGCTGGAAGCAGCACCCTACAAAACCGCAACTGTACAGTCACTTGCCTCTCATTTCACGAGCCATCCAAGTAAGAAGAACAAAATATGCCACGCTATAGTGAAGCTGGACAAGCTCATAAGTGAAGTTCTCTTGCGGGTTCCCACTCATGAATAAGCCAGCGCTTCCCGACGCACAAAGAGATATTCATTATTTCTATGCAGTCACCGTTTAGAGTAAATGCCAAGAGTGATGGATGATAAGGGAAGATGGCAAGAATCAAGGGACTTCGTGTTATGGGGACGGTTTGATGATGATTATTCACGAAAATATTTATGCAATGTTATTTTTATTTGAATAATTGCTAACAATTATCTAAATTTCATTTTCATTTGTATTTTATATAATATTATTTTCTGTTACTTTTTTCGCCAAACTGTTACAGTGATGACCAAAAAATTAATAAAATGTCATCCTCTCAATGAGATTCAAGCTCATATCCTTTCTGTCTCAAGTAAATACTTTCCAAAAGAAGTTTCCATATTCACCGTCGATACCTGCTCAACAGAACTGACACTGAATATTGTTTCGACAAGCAACTCGAAACGTATCCTCATCCTCTCCGACTCGCTGTCAGTAATATCATCAAGCTTCATGAAATGGACCAGTCGCACAAATTTGATTTTAGATGCTATTCTTTTATACTTTTTCTCGAAGTTTCCAGTAAATATAATTCTTATAAATATTTTTCTTGCAAGAATTATTCATTTCTGGGAGAATTATTCGGAGCCATATTTAAAAAAGTATATTTCGAATATTTACTTCCATAATTTTTATAATGTTTAATTTTAGAACTTATCCTTTAAGATTTTCTTAATCTCTGTCCGCACCATTATTGATATTATTTTCTCACACACATCCTTTAAAGCTATATTTGTTTATTTATGTTTCCAGGTAAGACTTACACAACTGTTATGGCTTGTGGTTTTTTATTTTTTTATTTTTCTTTAAATCACACCGAGTTTTTGTTTAATTTCTTGGTTGGTTGACTTTTTGGAAGCAATTATATGGTTTCAAGTAAATATTTCTCTTTAATAATACTCAGAAATACAATCAGCGTAATATAATTTAATGAATCTCTCACTGATACTACTGATAGATACGCGACTATATGGTTGTCTACTAAGGCAGTAGAATACACTTACTTCATCTCTGTAGAGGGGTACGACAGTCGGTCACGATGAAATCCACTACGAGTTTCACGAACATCAACCCCAAAAATCACAAAACTACCTTTTAACAAGATAGAATAAAGCTTGGATGAATGGTAGATTCCCAGACTCAAGGAAAGTATGAACTCTTATACCCAAACAAGGCTAAAATCATCTCGAATCTAGAAAACTAGCCCCCAATAGCACAAAAGATTTTCCTCTGCCAAACCATAGAGCATAGTGTCTAGAAAATATTGCTTTGATGCACAGAATCCAATAACTTATTACCAACTCCAAATACGGTTTCAGAAGTCAAACATCTACAATGGATCATGTGTTCAGTTTGGAAACTTTATTAGAGAAGCAATTATCCCAAATCAACATCTCATAGTTGTTTCGACTTAGATAAGGGATAAGAGACCACTTGAAAATATGCCACAATGAAAGACCAACACAACTTGGGGCTAAGAGGCAGATTACCCAATTACTTCAAGAATTCCTTCTCGGACAGTAAATTCTAATCGGCTCAACACTGTCAAACCTCCATAATCAACAAGAGGGAGTCCCTCATAAGAGTATACTCTCAAGGACCCTCTTCAACCTAAAAATCAACAACATTACCAAGTGCTTGAATTCTGGAATTGATGATAATCTATATGCTGATGACTTTTGCATTACCACCAAATCTAAATATATGCGCACAACTACAACAATACATAAAGAAAATCAACCAATGGGCAATCACATACGGCGTCAGGATATTCAAAAGCATAACTAGATGCTTGCATTTTTGTCAATTACGACCCAATCATTGAGGTGGACGGAAGAGAAATCCCGGTCATCAATCATTTCAAATTCCACAGGATAATCTTCGATAGGAAAATCATCTTTATCCCCCGTTTTCTATACCTAAAGTAAAAATGTAGCAATAGCCTTACTCCTCCGTGAAATAATCCGCACTGAATGGGGTGCAGACAAGAAAACTATCATGAAATTTTACAGAAACCTAATCCGATTAAAAACGAACAATTAGTATTTCATACTCAAATCAACACCAAATGCTCACTTCCATTTAACTAAAAAGAAAAAGCAATAAAATATATTGATTTCCGCATGAAACCTATATAGGAAGAAGCACAAATCTTACTTACAAGCATCAATGATACCGTACAACTATGCTGCCTTCCCTGGTTACTTAAAAACCAGGGGTAATCCTTGAGCAAACCAAAACTCACCAAAAAGAATACTCACCCACTAATCTATAGAGAGAAATTGTCCAGCATCAAAGTAAAATACCCCAGATACTCCTAAATGTATACTGATGGTTCCAAAGATATCAACACAACTGAATTTGCGGCAGCTTCCAAGAATAAAACATGTAAAAAATACTTTCCAAAAGAAGTTTCCATATTCACCGTCGAAACCGGCTCAACAGAACTGGCACTGAATATTGTTTCGACAAGCAATTCGAAACGTATCCTCATCCACTCCGACTTGCTGTCAGTAATATCATCAATTAAACATTTACAAGTGGATAAGTATTTAATCATTAAACTCAAAAACATTATGAATTCAATGAGCAATGCCGAAATTATGATGTTCTTAGGGAGCCTGAGCTATGTAGAAATCCATGGTAACCAGAAAACTGACTCAATAGCAAATCCTGTACTCGACTTGGTACCTACAAAAACTTCAAAATACCATACTATGATATAAAACCGCAAATCAGTCAAGTATTGACAAAGAAATGGCAACAGCTACTGCATCAAAATACTCACAAGTTCTAACAAATACAACTCATCTTAAAAGAAAGAAAATGAGATCCCAGTAAGACTAAAAGAGAAGAGATCACCCTACACTGATTTTGCATAGGCCACGCTAAACTAACTCACTCTTTCATGTTGATAGAGGAACCTCCAGCAAAATCCTTAACTGAAAGTCAAACACAGTGAAACACATATTGAAAGTGTAAAAATCTCGCACGTATTCGAAGAACTTTCTGCATCTTAATAAACATGAAAGATCTATTTGAAAGGAGAGATCCTAACAACATAATCCACTTCTTGAAAAAATTGGTTCTAGTCAAGTTTCTTAAAGTTCCCTTGCAAAAAGATATCCATATTCACTCTTGAACCTTCAAACCCTAAACAGAAAGACCGACGTGAGCAGATAAAAGCCGAAATTATACAACTACTCCTAACCAGCAAAACCAAAAGTCTCCGGCATAAAATAACTCCTCGTTTAACTTGCTGTAAAATCCAACCAACCAATCAACCAACGATTATATTGTTTCAAGAAACCATTCATATTTTATGACCATTTGTTTACAAGTAATATTCATATTTAATAATAATGAATTACTTCCATGCAGTTATAGAATGTCAAATATTCCCATCTAATGTTAGTAATTTTTAAGCAGATCTATTTGACCCATAGATGAAACCGTAATGGGTAATACCACTTCTGCTTAAAGTGGATTTGAAAGTGATAGCGACCTACATTTAATATTAAACCGGCTCATTGGCCTAGTGGGAACAATGTTCGCCAATGGAGACCTGGGTTTAATCCAAGGTCGTGTCATACCAAAGACTTTAAAAATGATATTTGGTATTTCCTTGCTTAACAATCGGCAATATAAGGTACGTATCAAGGGTAAAGTGGAGCAATCCAGGGAAAGGAGTAACGCCCTCCCATATACCTTGGTGTTGTAGCTATTGAAAAGGGAGTCTTCTAGTTGCCCTCGACTACGGTCATCAACAACATGTAATATCACACTCGCCGGAACTTCTGAACAGGAGCCTCAACCACGGATCCAATTTATTTTCTTACCAAGAGAGATTTTGGGGGTGTCTTACCTATTTTGTTGAGGATTCATTCAGTGTGTTATAGGATTTTCGTCTCGATCATTATTTTTTCTTCAATTTCACATTATCTTGATAAAAGTCGTACAGGAATTGACGTGCTTCATCTATTGTAATCAACAAAAGGTTTACAGCCATTACTTTCAAACCTTGGTTACAAATTTATCCAAAAAGAACTACTTTATTTATCTTTATTTCTCGTTTCATCAGAGACATACAAGAAGATAAATAATGATTTTATATTAAATAAACGATATATGACAGCCATTCTCAAAAAAAAACCTTGACAAAATAAGTTTTATGCAGAAGATCAATAGCGCTTTATAACTGAAATATTTACCAATTTTATCGAAGTCGAATTTGATTTCTTTAAAATGAATCTTCTAACGAATAATGTGAGGAAAATAAAAAATAATTCATTTAGTGTGTATGCAGACGAAAGTCATATCTTATGACAAAAACTAATTCTAATTTAAGCATGGTTGAATCATTTCGCTATATGCAGCTTATCTATTTTAAATACAAACGCGTCTTCAAAATATATATTCACTCTCCCTTTCAAGGAATACACCTTCTGGTGCCCCTGACCACATCGTCAGTAAAGTTCTTCCCAAGCTCATTAGGTATTTTGTATCTTTCAACATCATACATCTTCACGATGGGGACCCAGCTAGTGTTGATCAGCCTCCAGCTTCTGGTCAGACACCTAGCAGTAGCAAAAAATCACCAAAGAAAAAAAATCCATGAAGCTTTATACAAAGTAGATCTAGCGGAAAATCCAATCAAATACATCTCCGGGCAATCCCTCTCCCATAAAAAGGCGTGAACCAAGCAAATGGTTTTCCGCCCAACAAAGAATGCAGCTTATCTATTTTAAATACAAACGCGTATTCAAAATATATATTCACTCTCCCTTTCAAGGAATACACCTTCTGGTGCCCCTGACCACATCGTCAGTAAAGTTCTTCCCAAGCTCATTAGGTATTTCGTATCTTTCAACATCATACACCTTCACTATGGGGACCCAGCTTGTGTTGATCAGCCTCCAGCTTCTGGTCAGACCCCTAACAGTAGCAAAAATCACAAAAAAAAAGCAAACAAACATGAAGCTTTATACGAAGTAGATATAGCGGAAAATCCAATCAAATGCATCTCCGGGCAATCCCTCTCCCATAAAAAGGCGTGAACCAAGCATATGGTTTTCCGCCCAACAGAGAATGCAGCTTATCTATTTTCAATACAAATGAGTATTCAAAATATTCATTCACTCTCCCTAATAATTCGATTCCCCATTTTATAGATGACGCATCATTATGTATACGTCTATCATTAAATAAACCCGACCACTTCATTTGTTAAATTGTTTTTCTAGATCAAAGTTACAGGGATTGTATAATATTTTGTATACCCTTGTGCAATAAAAACGGATATCATTAGGTATTATTTATTACTAAAGTTTACATTACTGAAACTATGTAACCTAAAATAAAATTGCAACGCTTCTGTAAGCAAAAATAAAATTGCATTAATATGTCGGGTGGTATTATTTTCGGGTTACTATATATTGATATTCAGAGTTTCAATGTAGTAGAATTTAGAAATAAATATTTATAATAATACTTTTTTGATTGCATAGCTTTTAATGAGATGTAAAAAAACCTAGGTATACTTACTTCAGATAAAATTAATATTTATTCTAAAAGTTACTATTTGTAATATCTATTTGTGGTTGAATTCTTTAGTGGCGATCCCCCAATATATATATATATATATATATATATAGTGAGAGAGAGAGATAGATATATAGATATATTACCATAAAGAAGTGTTCACTTCGTTTATGAAAAATTGTATCATTTGTGGGAAAGTACTTGGAATATTTTTTTGTTTTCTTTTAATATAATCCTCCCTGGTTGGTTTACGTGAAATGACCGAAAACTCTGTCACGGCCATCTTTTTGCAGAGGGAAGGTCTCACATCTTCTCTTTTCATTCATAACTACTGGTACAAAATATGATTTAGTATGGAAATAATTCCAACACGGCCGATGTTTCATCAGTAAAAAGCGTAATGAGGAAAATCCTTGAAGTAAGCAATTAGAAGAAACTTACAACGGACGACATAGGTTGAAATTTTTGCCTGGTACTATATATATATATATATATATATTTACGAGGATCATTGAATAAGTTTCCAGCTTTTTTTTCCGTATGGGTACTTTTATTGATAGTACATACATGAAACTCTAGTCCGCTTCCAAATAATCTCCTCCAGCTGCAATGCACTTGTTGTACAGTTCCAACAACTTCTTCAAGGCGCCATGGAAGTCCTCTTGTGTCAGCGTGTCAATGACCTTCGTCACAGCCTCTTTCATCTCCTCAATTGTCTCATAACGACAGCCTCTGAACTTAGGGAATAACCAAAAGTCACGGGGAGCAAGGTCTAGACTATAGGGAGGGTGCGGAACAGTGTTGATGCCCATCTTGGTCAAATAATCTGTGACAAGGATGGAGTTGTGGACTGGTGCATTGTCCTGGTGAAAATGCCACTGAACCAACTTGAGCGCTGGCATCTTCCGACGTAAGATGTATAGCAATAACAGTGAATTTTAAAAAGTCTACGACAATGTTAAATGCCTGTACAAAAAAGTATGAAAACTTATTGAATGCACCACGTACATATATATATATATATATATATATATATATATATATATATATATATATGGGGAGTATTTCATCTTTGATAACTCTCTGAATGGACATTATAAAAGGATTAACCAAAAGATATGTTGACAAAAATATCTTCAATAATCAAATATGTGTGTGTGGTTGTGTGTGTGTAGTTGGCCAGGAGTCTTTTATTTAGGCAAGTTTTATTAAATAATAAAGACACATGTCTATATAATTATGCTAGGATCCTTTCAAGTTTCCTGACAATTAGTTTTAGGTTGGAGTTAGTAAATGAATTTTCCGAAATTGACCCGAGCTCTTTGGAACTCTTCATAGGCCGCCATCAGGTATTTTACCAATCTAATTTTTAATTTCCTTATTAACAATGTAGATGGAAAACCCATAATTAATAAGTCTTTGTTTTATACTTTTAAGTTCGTTAAAGATATAGTTCAAGGGAAGAGATTAGTTTAATTCTGGAAATAAGTGTTTTTTATGATGGTTTGTTTATAACGGAAGAGGCATTCACTATGGAATTTGATGGTTCAAAGATTAATGCTGGTAGATTTTTTATCCTATTTACCCTATTTACCAACCCCTCCGCTCGGGCAGGATATGACACAAGGTCAATTTTTTAAGCGGAGTTTAACAAGTTTGAATTCAGAGTTTTCCTTCTCCTAGACTAGTTGCCTCACCAAGGCTGAAGAACCTAGTCTGTCCTACTATTTACCCATAGCTGGAGGGAGAATAATTGGATTCATACCTTTCCCAAGGGTATTAGTGCTATGTGAAATGCAATCAGTCTCGTCCAGGATTTGAACTCGTGCTGGTAGATTTTTTATAAAGGAGGTAAATTTGATATATTTCTTGTGTCAATTAGGACACAGGGAAATGGGATGTTATTGTTGATACTGAGTTATCGTGTAAAGTTAAGAACAGAGTTATTTTGAAAGGTCCCTTGTATTGAGTTGACTTCATTAGTGCTACTAGTGAGAAGGAGTATGTTGTCAACGTATCTTAAATGATTTTTAAGATGTCCTTATAGACACAAGCAATATTAACAAATTTACTTCCTATACATATAAAAAAATCATGCCAAATTTAATCCTTGATAATGTTTCTTAAAGAAAATAACATAATATAGACAATACTCTTAACCATAAACATCCAGTAAATCTTTTCGACCAAAAACAATTTCCTTATTATTATAAGATAGATGAACATAAATTTCTAAAAAAATTATCCCAAAATATATTATCCCTATTAATATTAACAAAAAAATAAGGCTTATAGTTTACTAAAATAAATTTATTTCCAATAACTCTTCCTCCACCACTAAACCTCTATCAAGGAGAAATGCCTTATATTTGTTTAAATGTCCCTTGAAAGACTGTGTCGTCAACGAAAATGATACGTACGTTTGTCTTACCACCATGACACTTTCACAATGTCTTACAATATACCTCAATGTACCTTGTTCTATCACCAAATATCTTAACAGCCACTCCGTCCCAAAGTCCAAATTTCGAAACCTTTTTATTGAAAACACAACCGTAATAGTACATGAAATAAATAATTCAAGACTAAAAATACTAGAAGTCCTACATATAAAAACAAAAACGTATATAATTTATAGAATTTGTTGGAGGTGCCCGTGGTATAATTGTTATCGTCGCAGGATATGGACACGGCGACACGAGTTCAAATCCTGGACCTGACTGATTGCATTTCACATAGCACTAATACCCTTGGGAAAGGTATGAATCCAATTATTCTCCCTGCAGTTATGGGTAAATAGTAGGGCAGACTAGGTTCTTCAGCCTTAGTGAGGCAACTTGTCTAGGAGAAGGAAAACTCTGAATTCAAACCTGTTAAACTCCGCTTAAAAAATTGACCTTGTGTCATATCTTGCCCGAGCCGAGGGGTTGGGTAAATATGATAATTTATAGAATTAATTTTGAAAATAGAGACAATGTTTTGAAATTCCTTTAGTTTTAATTTTTTTTTTTTTGCATGAGTTAATAATGAAATGAAAACAATAGAAGGTTTTTAAAATATTGTATTTCTCTTGATAAAATATTCTATTACCGTTGATAAGGTTTTATTTGATGCCATTAGAATCTCAGTTAAGTCCAACTATTCGTTTATGTGATGTTTATCGCAATCTTTAAAAAATTATTAAAATGTTTAAAAAGAAACATTCTTTACATTCGCAAAACCCCTGATGATGGCATATGAATGGTCCGAAAGCGCTCAAAACATCTACCAACTCCAACCTAAAACCAAAGCACTTGTCAGGAAATTTGAAAGGATCCTAATAACACACACACACACACACACACACACACACACACACACACACACACACACACACACGTATATATATGCATATATATATATATATAACTGGAAGGCTATATTTTATATTTTATAGTCATCTACATTAAATTAGAAATACTTGTAAACAGGTAAAAAGAATCTTCACTGCAACTCAGACTCCACTAGATTTCTAATAGCTTACAAAATGGACAGGTAAATGCTATATTTTCTAAACATTTTAAGAGTATTGCTCTAAAAATAGGTATAACGACTCGATACCTTTTTTACATACACATACGAATATGGTGAGATATTTTAGTGATATATAAATATCGTCTATTTTTACGTTGTAATACCAAACCAATCGTATCTTTCTGAAAAACAAAAAACACAATTCTTGACAGCTCTCCTATTGAAAAACTTTCCATTGTTATTTTTTTCAGACAATAAGGAGAATTGCCAATGCTTGTTATGACGTGTTATTGTTTTTGAGATTCTTACAGTTTCCGCGCAATGTATTATAAGTCGTATTAAGACAAAATATAATGAAAAAAGTATTCTTGTACTAGCTTATTGTAACGATAAGCCTAAGGTTTGTTCTTACTTTTACTTGTTGTAGTTTCGTGTATGTTTACACCGGAGATTTCTGGTCACCATTGCGATTTATCAATGGTCCGCCAGCCTCCTCGTATCTGTTTTAATCTCCCCAGTAGATTTACTAAACACAACATTGTTCTTGTCTGTAGACTCAGATTTTCATCAGATATCTCAGAGCTCCTCTGTCTTAGGGAATTTCTTCAGATAGTTTTCATGATTCCCCTGTTTCTCATTTTTATTTAATATTTCATGAGTCCCTGATATGGTTATTTCACGTCGCGGAATTCGTCAATGCATGTGCTGTCTCCAATGCCACTCGGATGAAGATTGACGTAGTTTCAAATGTAAAAACATCTCCGATGACGATTGTTGATTACGGATGGTCATCATGTATATATAAAGTCATATAATGGCAGTCAGAGAATCATAGTGAGTCAGTCAGAAGTACGAATTTTGGGAGATTAATCGCTAGGAGGCGCGGTGTAAAAGTATAGGGAGAGAAAATGATGCTTAAACGCAGTTGGGGTAAGTTTAAGAAAAAAAAACAATAAGAATTTTTTCGACAATGTGAGAAAAGAAAATAGACTGTTTACTCTTTCTTTTTTGAGAATAATATTCCTACTTAGACAATCAGACCACAACAGAAAAAGTCATCATTTTCTTGAGGTAGATAACCCATCCTGGTAATCTCCCGTGCTTATTACTCGTAGTGATCTCTCGAGGTTATTTCTCGAACTTATCTTTCATGGTTATTTCGCCAATCGCCCGAATCGAAATCAACAACCGTTTGACATTTTTTAAGCCCCACTAGTCAAAACGCTTCCTCTGAAATAGACTCCTTTCCGCACTTTATTTCCGTTAAAGTGTATCAGTTGATATTTCATGTGTGTTTTTTAACAAGATTTTACCTTCTCAGTATTAAGTTTTTTTATTGCTTTATTTGTTTAATAGCACATACACTCCTTATAAATTATTAAATACTGAAATTTCATTCTTTTTTTAAATGTTTAATTGCAATAACTCTATTTTCGATATTCCATTGTATATTTTAATTGCTTGTTTAATGTATATTATCACTTGTTTGCATATATATATATATGTGATGTTTTCTATCATTACATATAATGTCGAGTATTCTTATTTGTTACTAATAAATTATACTCAAATATATTTTAAAGAAACAACTCTTTTTTGATAATATAATTTGTTTGCTCACAAATATATATTTCCAAATATTCCAATCTAAAACCGATCTTTTACTAGCAATTATATTAGTTTCAAATAACTAATAATAATAACGCTTAATAAATCATACGTTCAAGTAAGTTAATCAATATTCCCTTGTAAAGTCAATAGAGAATGAAATGCACAAACTCCTCAGGGCTTTTGAGACAAATGGATCACATAATCTACGTCAGATGACCAGACCTTATAATAATCGATAAAAGAAAGAGATAACTCGCAGAATTGTGAACTTTGTTGTTCGGCTTGACTACAGAGTAAAATTGAAAGAAAGTGAAACGAAGAATAAGTACCTAGATTTCACTAGAGAATTGAAAAAAAAAACTGTGGAACATGAAAGTCACGGTTATACCAATCGTCGTTGGTGCTCTTGGTACAGTCAACAAAAAATTAGTAAAACGACAACAGAACTTTGAATCAAGAGGCGGAGTGGAAACAATCCAAACAACAGCATTCTTGAGATCGGCCACAGTACTGAGAAGAGTCCTGGAGAGTTGAGGAGACTTGTCACCCAAACTCCAGTGAAAGAACATCGGCTAACGCTGATGGGACAAACTCTAACGGAGTATTATAATAATAATAATAATAATAATAATAATAATAATAATAATAATAATAATAATAATAATAATAATAAGAAGAAGAAGAAGAAGAAGAAGAAGAAGAAGAAGAAGAACTATCTAGGAAGGAGTGGGGAAGAGTACTTGCCAGCATCGAAGAAAGCGTGGACGCATCGATACAACGGCTTGCAGACTACATAGAAAAACACGAACGAGGACTAATTATAGCCATCAGAAACGATACGGACAACACGATGGACGATAGAATGACGACAACTAGAAAACAAAAATGTGAGAAAAAGCAAATCTATGGCCGCTTTAAACGACTAATAAACAGCATCTCACACCAGAAAACCTGGACCTGGCTAAGAAAAGGAAACCTTAAGAGAGAAACGGAATCCCATAAGGACCAATCATATCAAAGCAAGAATAGATAAGACGCAACAAAGCTGTAAATGTAGGCTATACGGTGACAGAGACGAAACGATCAATAACATAATAAGCGAATGCTGCAAATTAGCACAGAATGAGTATAAGGGGAGACACGACTGGGTCGGCAATGTGATCCACTGGGATGTGTACAGGAAATTTCAATTTGACCATACAAACAAATGGTATATGCACAACCCAGCGCCTGTCCAAGAAAATGACACACATAAACTCCTATGGAACTTTAACATACAAACAGATCACATAATCCCGGCCCGAAGACTAGACCTTATAACAATCAACAACAAAAAAAGAGAATTTGCAAAATTGTCGACTTTGCTGTCCCGGCTGACCATAGAATAAATCTGAAGGAATGTGAAAAAAAGGATAAGTACCTCGACCTTGCTAGAGAATTGAAAAAGTTGTTGAACATGAAAGTGACGATTGTGCCAATTGCGATTGGTGCTTTTGGCACAATAATTAAAGGATTATTAAAAGGCCTGGAGGACATGGAAGTTGGTTGACGAGTAGAGACTATCCAAATGACAGCGTTGCTGAGAACGTCCAGAATCCTGAGACGAATCCTGGAGATTGAGGAGACTTGCTGTCACTCAAACTCCAGGAAAAAACATCAGCTACCACTGATATGAAAAACTCTAAAGGAGTAAATAATAATAATAATAATAATAATAATAATAATAATAATAATAATAATAATAATAATAACAATATTTGGCCATAGTTAAGATTTAATGTATTTTTATCCCAAACTAATAATTTCTACACAGATCTATTTGACTCGTAGATCAAACTTTAGTAGGTCCTACAATTTCAGATCTGAGAGAACCTGGAAGTTATAGTACAATGTAGGAATATTCCATACTCACTAGAATATAAGAACAGGAACCGCATTACCATAGTTTAGTGTCTTACCCAGGACACACGGGAGACTTCTTATCCCTCTGCAGAGAATGAAGACATCGTTTTCCAAACATCATAGACAGGGCAATGTACTACACAGTGTTTTATTTTGTTTTGCATTATTTTAGTGTTTTTGTTTAGTCAAACATTTTGGATTTTAGGGTTTTGTGAGGTAACGTGTCTTTCAATTAGAATGCAAAATCAACAAAATAATGTATTTTAATTAAAATTCAAAATTATTAAAATTGTCTTATGAAAACATTGGTCACAATGCAAAAACAAATGCTTTCATCCCCATATATATATATATATATATAGAGGAATGAATAAATAAATGAAAGAAATGTATTTCGAAGATAAAATACCCTTGTAATAAACTGCTATAAATGTATTTTCGAAATTCACATTCAAAACAATGGGAACATTGTCTCTTCTTTTCATTTTAATTATCAATTTATATGTTGATAGATAAACACTTTAAAAAATATACTGACCGACAAAACTCTAAATTTCTTTTTCTTTCTTTTTTTTTCTTTTTTTGTAATTTAAGTTTTATCTTTGTTCATTTGACAGTTTGTTATCACTGGTTCTGAACATATTTTTTTTTGCCTATCACCCTATATTTTTGTGCAATGACCCGCGAATGAAATGTTAATCAGATGTATATTTTATAGTGAAATGTTTGAATATTAGAATTCTAAATAGTGTCAGTTTTTACCGAAAAAATCTAAAGATATTTCAGAGTAATCATATAGTAAGGGTAATCTTTAATATATATTTATATGCATAATTTTAGAAATATATTTTCATGAAGCAGTAGGTAAATGATTTATCAGTATAAGTGTGACATGGTTCATCCAACAAACTACAGGTAAGGATCAGTAAGTTTTACCAAATCTTACAAGAGTCCTGCGGTAAATAAGTTTGGAAACCACTGCTTCACGCAATATTGGTTGCATTTCTTCAGTGAAGTGGGAGTAAACGTTAGGAGTTAAAAGATTCCCTCTTATTAATTTCCCGACTGCTAGCGTGCACTTATTCGTGGCATTATCGTGCAGAGTTGAAACTCTCATCTACAAAAGCTGCCGACATTTATTACCCTTACAACGTGAGAAGAACTCACAAAGAAAGACAACCTGATTATATTTCTGTCTCTCAAAATGCTGCAAAGTAAAGAAAAATCAATCAGCCATTGTTCAACGGAGACCAGGCGATCAGATCTTTGTGGTTGCGTTATTGTGCTTAACTATCGAACGCATGTGCTTATCAAATAAATCATCCAGTTTGACGTTAAACGAAGGCGTTACTAATCAGCGAAAACAGGGCTGCCGCATTTTAATCGAACAGAAGAGAACATTTTCGCCCCTGCTCTGGCAAAGATATAGAATAAATAAAATTAAACCATGTTAAAACAGGCGAAAAGATCAGTATTGCCGAAATAACAATATCGAACTTGATTCTTCTCTCACGATTATTACGGTTATTGATAATTCATTGATAACACTGACCAAGAAACCTGTTAATTATTATAGTTTGGGAGTTACTTTTGCTAATTCAGATTCGCTGATTTTGAAAATGGTATTCGATTTTGCCTCTCAAGTCATGTTTTTATAATATAGCAGCCTGGTCAATGGGCTCATAATACACTAAATGTATCCCCTACAAAAGAGTAACACCCCCGAAGAAAGTATGTCTATGAATGACATCAAAATACATCTGATGGTGATTGTGGAGTACTCCTTTTATAGCTATTACTCACATATATACTCTGGCCCGGAGTGGTAGTAAGTGTCATGGTCCTATCAATGCGTCAAATTAATCTGTTTAAATTTTATATTATTCTATAGAATGGTGTAGTAAAAAATCGTTAGAAACGATCAATGTCATGTTCTTAATTTGAAAATAAATCACGTATGTATTCTTCCCGGGGTCATTCATGTTCATTTTTTGGCTCGGTACGGTAACGCTTTCACTAATATAGCAAAAAAAATTGGAAAATTCTAACATGTTCGTCGAGTTGAAGTCTTTCTCCATATTGATTGTGTAAATCTCCGGACATCAAACACGAAAAAGTAAATAAAGATCAAGCAAATGACAATAAAGTCCATTCTGTTCCCTCACTCATATAAGCCAAACACTAAGTTTTATGGCCGAATATCTCAATTATATGACCGAGACAAACTAATCGTATATATACTAATATGTTTTTATCTATTTAGATTTTTAGTTAAATCTGCAGAAATTTAAAATTCCAACATATCTTATATTAGAAAAAAAAAATATGAGTAACGTTTTATCCCGGTTGTATTAAAAATGTGATAGACAAAAAGAGATATCATTTTTAAAACCAACGACCATAAATTAGCAAAAAAATCACTTGCAAACTTATATCACCAAAAAAAAAGTATTGTCAGGTTGCGAACATTGCGGAGAAATTTGGCAGAGACAAAGTGTGAAAACGAGATGTAAAGATGACAAAGAATTTGTTCCAATCATAAAAATAGAAGTCTGACAAGTGGTCACAGAAAAATACAACACACTTTATTACCAACGTCACAAATTCCCTATGGAACTAGTTTTAAAAACAAGAAAACGGAAACTGGTATTTTCGAATCAATCAAGAGAAAATCTATTATTTTACAATTCATAGCCCACCCCCAATGCAGGAATCTCACTTTGTCCCGAAATTTACTTCGTGACTTGTCACTCTCCAGATAACTAAATGACCATTTTTTAAAAATCCCGAAGTTTTTTGTCTGAGCGTTATTCGCACCTTCAGAGAGCGTTCTGGAGATTAACATTTTTTTGTCGGTCGTACATCTGGGTATCAGGGTCTCTGCTTGTTGGAGACACTCCCGCAAGCAATGACCCTGGTACCATATTTTATTTGCTACTATAATAAAGATTGCTTATTGACACTGACTTAAAGTAAACATTATATCAGTGTTTACCTTGACTTATTAGGAAGTCGACGTAATCTGCCAAATATTTTCCTTTGTAGTGGGAAATCAACTCAATTCCTTAATAAAAGTGTTAATTTTTGTGCTCGAGAAACTATAACTTTCGTATCTGTATTTTTCATTTATTGACTAATTGACGCAATAATCTGGTTTTGAAACTTCTTTGAAATTTGCAAACGACAATAATTAACTTCCCACGGAAAAATTGAAGGGTCAAAACCCAGAATAATTTAAGAAGTCTTTTCCTTTCGAGATTATTGAGAATATTTTTGATCAATTAAAATCATAGATAAATCAAAAACGCTTTTGTCTTATTTCGAACCTATATGAACCTTATAAACATCGATAAAAATAATACATTTCGAATTTATTTCTTTTGAGTAAAAAGATAACATTCTTTTCCTTCAAGTTTTCATCTATTTTCAATGCAGCTAACTAACTTTAATAGAAATTTTGCTTACATAGACATGCTTATATTTCTATTTCAATCTTATTCTTTAACATGCCGCATACATGTTTACCGTATAAATATATATTCTCTCATAAATAGACACACTCACTCAAAGATCTTATACACTCACAATGACTAGAACAACTTATACTGCTATATGAATGTTTAACCTCTTAGAATATTTACGCATTGGCTAGTTTTTATATTCCCTTTTAAAAAAGACTTTATTAATTCAATTTTTCAAAAAACTGTTTACTTAATTAAAAGAAATAAAAACATTTATCCTTTTGTAAGGAACAGTCAACTGGAGGTACACAAGAATTTAATATTGTTTGTGAGTATACTGAAAATACTGAGTGCCGAAATGATGGATCACGGTAAGCAAATTGATATGTAATTTAGAAAATCCAGCAGCAGGAAAACTGACGAATTGACAACGATAAACGTTTGGCTAAAATGCTAATATTCATTAAAAATCGTGATAACAACCTCTACGCTATATTTTATTCCATAGGCAAAAACAGTAATTTGTTTAGCGTTACCGAAATTATTAAAGGCACTATCAGTCATCTCAGAGATAGCAGGTACTTGTCATGCTTGCTGTCTACATAGCCAGAAATTGGGACAGCTTGGTCTGAGTACTCTCAAAAAAAGAGATTTGTTTTTCCAAGTCAGAGATCCGGAGTTGGAGAGAGTCAAGCGAGAGAAACCAAAGCGAAAACCAAGACAGAAGGAACATCTATGTTACTGCATAAGTCAGTTTCCCTGAAAGAAAGAGATACCGGCTGAAATACGAAAGCTTCACGAATCTCCACTATAGCAACCTAGAAATCAGTATTCATCTCCATTGTCTAAGTAACTGACAAAAAAAAAAGCAATAAATGACCGAAGTTCCTATAGTTGAGGCGAATGACTTGTTTACTGACAATCCGAAAATTATTAGCCTCTGATGATAATGGGTCACATGGTATTAATATTAAGGAACGATCTTTCATCTTTTATCGAACGCTTATGAGTGATTATTTTTACAACGCTAAAGAGCTTCAACTCCTCTACTTTTACGCATAGGTAAAAGAAAGAGTGGATTATTGCCTTTCATAGAATCCTTATGACAAAATAAAGACAAATTGCTCCAACCGGATATATGAATTTGTATCTTCCCCTGTTCCTGACTTAAATGAAAATAAAACTTACAGATTGCCGATAATAGTTTCATATTTTTACAGAAGGATTGATTGGTTGGTTGGTTGTTTTGTTTTACAGCATATAAACCTTTTTCGGGTGATTTAACGCCAAATCAAATTTCAGTTTAGTATAAGTATAGTTTTGTTTACAAACAGTTAAATGTCAAAACAGTTCTATTTTGAACAATTCAGTTTAGCATAAGTACACAGCTTCGATGTCAAAACCAGTTCTATTATAGAGAATTCAGTTTAGCACACAGTTTAGTTTTATTTAAAAAAACGGTTCTATTTTAAACAGTTCAGTGTTCTGGTCTCTCACCATCAGATTGTTTAATGTCATAACAGGACCCTCTTTGGTGGGGTGTTACCCCTCAGCAGAGAAGTAGTCGGTGTATTCTACAGCCCCAACTGACTGGACAAGTTTACAGAAGATGATATTACATGTAAGCCCTTCTTTTTTTAAAATTAAACCTATGCAGTTTTGTTTCTTGGTCAGTATTGTGAACATTCAACTACACTTAAGACTACATTCTAGACTTTAGATTTTGGAAGTTTTAGAATTTTATCAATTGTCATTTGATTGTTTTAATCATTAGATCTGCAATTACAAATAGCTTCATAAAACCTTGTTTTTAAAGTCAGTTTTTGGACTGACGTTTCCTTTTTATACTAGGAGGTATCAACATGTCTTTGCCATATTGTTATTCATGTTTCATTCTTCATGATTCTGTTTTCTAATGTTTGAAAAGAATCGTGGGATAACAGAGATATCTCTTGTCCTAGAAGTCACTGTTACTTGCCTCCCATTTCTTTAAGTTATTTTTATTCTTCTTGCTGACGAAGAATGAGATCTGAAGCTATCGATTCTCTGCATGCCTGCCTCCAGTTCTTGAAGTTTTCTGCTTCTCTTTCTGGATAGTTAGTTTGGATGTTGAATAAGGGAATGGTTTCCTTAATGGAGTCACGAAAGAGTTGTTCTCAGGTGCATCTGTTTGTCGGTGGCCTTCTGTATGTTTAGAATGTAGAATCCGTTTTGGTACTAGTGCATCTGGTATTATTTTTATACGTGTGTTGATATTTTTCTCTGATTATCGGTTGCAAATGGATGTTATTTTTGCCAGTCGTTCAGTATTTTTCACATAAGTAATCTCACACAGGATTATAGTATATATATAGTGTCAATTAAAATATATCAAATTGATTGACGAGCGGTTTATAAAAACGAAACATTGTCTGAGAAATGCATTTAAAACAAGCTTAATTTAATTACAGATAATTCCTGAAGAGTACGAAGCTCCTCAAAGCAATTTTATTCAATTTAAGTCCTCATTAAGTCAAGCTGAGGTGGTGTAATGGTTATCGTCGCAGGATGTGGACACGACGACACGAGTTCAAATCCTGGACGAGCCTGGTTACATTTCACATAGCACTAATACCCTTGGGAAAGGTATGAATCCAATTATTCTCCCTCCAGCTATGGGTAAATAGTAGGGCAGACTAGGTTCTTCAGCCTTGGTGAGGCGACTAGTCTAGGAGAAGGAAAACTATGAATTCAAACCTGTTAAACTCCGCTTAAAAATTGACCTTGTGTCATATCCTGCCCGAGCGGAGAGGTTGGTAAATAGGATTAAGTCAGGCTGATAATACGAAGCTTCTTCAATACATTCTCCCTTACACCTGGCAGGTCCACTAGACTTCATCCAGTGTCCACACAGATAAGATCGTATAAGTCCTTGTTGATCGGTTAACTGGTGTGTCCATGTGTAGAAGTCCATAAGAGAACGTCGCTAATGAGTTCGTTATTCCGTCCCCAGCGTTAAGTGTCTTGTCATGCTCAGGTTTTTTCTTTTTTTGATGATTAGTGAGATACGTGTCAAGTGGTCGAACAGCAGTGACTTTGTGGAGTGTTGCTTCGAGGATTTGTTCAAAAATTCTTATGTAGATCCCATCTAGTTTTTCGTCCACACGTTGCGTAAAAGCCCGTGGTGCATCCATACTGTAGTACCGATACAGTCTAAGCTTGGAAGAAATCCCATTTTATTTTATCAAAGTGATCTGATTTATATCAACAGTCAGTCATCAGCAGTTCATGCCTTTTTCAATGTGTATGTTGACATCACTTTCAGATGAAATGTTGCAGGTGACTTTGGTGAATTAGTCTACTAATTTTAGAGGCAATATATTTGCTAGAACTGTTAGATCATCTATGTAGCCAGTGTCAGTCAAAGTTCTTGCGAGATATCACCTGCTTTTTTATGTGAACATATGTTCTTTTCTTATATTTATTGATGTTATATTAAGTAATATATGTATACAGGGTGCGTATGTTAAATATAGAATAATTCTAAATATTTTTTTTTTGTCTGATTTGTCATATTTCTAAAAGAATGTATCGCGATTATTCTAAATTTTCATGATTAGCTCTATTATCCAAGGACTTTTCATTAAAATCCAGCCCAGTATGCATATTTACCAACCCCTCCACTAGGGCAGGATATGACACAAGGTCAATTTTTAAGCGGAGTTTAACAGGTTTCAATTCAGAGTTTTCCTTCTCCTAGACTAGTTGCCTAACCAAGGCTGAAGAAAACAGTCTGTCCTACTATTTACCCATAGCTGGAGGGAGAATAATTGGATTCATACCTTTCCCAAGTGTATTAGTGCAATGTGAAATGCAATCAGTCTCGTCCAGGATTTAACTCGTGTCGCCGTGTCCATTTCCTACGACGATAACCATTACACCACGGGCACCTCCAACAAATTCAGCCCAGTATGAGTAAGCAAGAAAAGAAACAACAAAGAATCTATGATTTACTTAACGCTTGAAACAATTCCGAAATATTTGGAGTTTCTTTATGGCCTCCATCAAGCCCAAACATCAATCGTTTTGATTACGTCATATGGGGCGTTTTAGAAAACAAAACAAATACAACTTCCCTTCAAATTATTGGTTTGCTTAAGACTGTCTTCGGGGAGGAATGGGATAAAATGTCTGAAGAATTTATTTTGAAGGCATGCAGATCATTTCGAAGGTGGGTTGATACAATAATTGAAATGAAAAGCTGCAATATTAAGACTGATTTTACTGTTTTGTGCCTATCTTCTGATTTTGTATCCCCGTCAGCTGGGGTTGTAGAATACATTGTATCTTTACTGACGGATAAAACTCCCTCTGCGAGTGTCCTGGATATAACTCTAAACAATCTGATGGTGAGACTCCAGTAATGCTAGAGCTTTGAGGAATGCGGAGTATTCCTTTACTGCTTTCGCTCCCTGGTCCACTCTAGCTCGGAGTTGTAGCAACTGATAGATTCCTATCTATGGTTCGTACTGTGTACCTCGGCTAAATTGAACTTTTTGAAATAGAACTGTTTTAATATTTAACCTTGTAATTATGTTAAACTGAATTGTTTGAAATAGAACAGTTTTGACATTTAAACTGCGTATCTAGGCTAAACTGAATTGTTTAAAATAGAACACTATATGTATAAAAATAGATCTGACATTAAATAACCAATAATGCTTGATATGTCATAAAACCAAAACAAACCAAAGCAATCTTATTTTATTGTTAATTTTTTTAATAAAAATTATTCTTCATTTAGAATAGAGTTGTTAAATATTATCATAAAATATTCCTAATATTGCTTCAGCAAACGGATGTATATAAACAATAGTAATTGGGATTCATAACCGTTTAAAATGTACTTCGTAGCTAATATCTCCTCGTGGCTAAATGGTTAGAAGCTTTGGCTTGGCGTTTGAGTCAACCAGGTTTCGATCCCAGCTTCGGGGAGATACTGTCTAGCCACAGTGATGAGTTCTGAACGAAACAGATCTGTCTGTGGATGACTATATATATATAGTAAGAATATCATGCCAAAACTCAAGTACAACATCATTAAAAGTGCTCTTCAGTTTGTTGCTGTTATGGGAATGGTAATAAACTGTATTTGATGTTGAGGCTTCAGTAATGATGATCTGAGTTGTCTTGACATTATTCGTAGTTCTACTCTTAACCGGAAGGATAATACTGGTCAGGTACCCATCTATGGGTCCAATAAATTTTTTTTTTTTCATAAAAATATTTGTGTCTGATTGGATCGAGTGCAAAAAACTTAAAAAAAAAACTGTACATAAAAAGTAAGTATGAACGTATAATGAACACGATTTCCTAAACTCCACATAAACGATATATATATATATATATATATATATATATGCGCACGCATGAGTGTATGGCTGTGTGTGTGTGTGTGTCATAAAATTCATAGGACTGCAAATGACATCAATTTGGTTTAAACAGTAAAATTAACGACCTTAATCGAGGATGATCCAAAGGCTCCTTTTTCAATAACTACTACACCGAGGTGTAGGGAACGGTTCAACTTCATCCCCTGGATTGCTCCACTTTACCCATGATCTGTACTTTGTAATACTGAGTGTCAAGCCAGGCGGCATCAAGTACCATATTTTGAGTCTTTGGTATGACTCGACCTGGGATTGAACCCCGGTCTTCCCGACGATTGACAAACACTATACTCATTAGACCAATGGCCCGGTAAACTTGTCTTTTTTTTGTATGTTTATATCCTACGCTTGTTTCGGATTTTTACGTCTTATTCTGGAGATTTAAATGGCTGACTTCTGTGTGTTTCTTTGTTATTGTAAAGATCGTTTTGATAGGTTATTTAGAATTGTTTAAGCCCAGATTTGTGTCTGTGAATGTCCCATTAGAGTTAATTGTCCGTCAAAGCCTCTGCTCAAGGTAAATCTGTTATGTTTATTCAATTATGTTTTCGGAGTCTATGTGTACACACGTATACAATTTTGTATTCTCATGTATACATTCACTAGAACACATATATTTCAAGAGAATATATGCTCGATAATCAAAGAGGTGACATTTCCACACTAGATGGAACCTCTCTGAAACTGGTAGACAAATTCACCTACCTAGGAAGTAGTGTCTCATCAACCGAAAAAGACATCGATGCACAACTAACGAAGGCATGGACAGCTATCGTTAGGCTTTCGATCATATGGAAATCAAACCTGATCGATAAAATGAAACGCAGTTTCTTCCAGGCAGCGGTCGTGTCGATACTGCTATATGGATGCACTACTTGGACGCTAACTAAACGGCTAAAGAAGAAGCTAGACAGCAATTACACACCAATGTTGCGAGCTATATTGAAAAATTCCTGGCAGCAACACCCCACGAGACACCAACTATACGGCCACCTGCCTCCCATCACGAAAACTATCCACGCTAGACGAACCAGACATGCAGGACACTGCTGGAGAAGCAAGGACGAGCTCATAAGTGATGTACTCCTATGGACCCCCGCATATGGCCAAGCAAAAGCAGGACGACCAGCTCGAACATACATACATCAGCTATGTGAGGATACGGGATGTAGCTATGAAGACCTGCCGGAGGCGATGAATGATAGGGAGAAGTGGCGAGAGAGGGTCAGGGATATCCGTGCTAGCGACATGACATGATGATGATGATGATGTCCTCCTTTATTCATTCTTCCTTATTTTCTTTTACAGTTTTTTATTCAAAGTTTTCTTTCTCATAGACTGCCCTACTATTTATCAAAAGCTTGACGACCAGTAGTTAGATTCATACATTTCCAAACCCTCTTGTTTATATTTGAACTCGATAAGCCGAATTAATTTCCAGCGACTATATCCATTTGGTAAAAACATTACATGGATACATAATCATCATCATCATCATGTTACGTGGCTTACACGGATTTCCGAGACTCCCTCTTGCCATTCGTCTCTCTCGTCCATCACTTCCTGTTGGTCTTCTAAACTACATCCCGTGTTCCTAAAGCGCTGTTGTAGACAAATTCTTGTTGGTCGGCCAGCACTTGACCGTCAATGAGATGAGGTCTATAGGAGAACGTCACTTACGTGTTCGGATTTACAGCTCCAGCAGTGTCCTACCTGTCTTGTTCGTCTTATTTGGTTGGATTTAGAGATGGGATTTTGGTCGCCGTACAGCTGCTATTTTGAACGTTGTTTCTTCCACTATTTGTTCAATATATGTCGTAGCATTCTTGTGTAGTTACCGTCAAGCGTTTTCTCAATATGCTTATTCAGCATGTGGTGCATCTATATGGTAGAATTAAAACTAGTGCTGTTTGAAAGGAATTGGATTTTATTTTATCGGATAGGTCAGACTTCCATATAATCGAGAGCACTCCATGCCATTTAAATAGATGAGACGCTGCCTCCGAGGTTTGTGAACTTGTCAGCTAATTACAGAGAAGCGCCATTTAGCGTGAAGATATCTCTTTTTTTTATTAAAACACATGTAATTCCTTTTGACTACATTCACAATAAAGGCCAATGCCAGCTGCTTCCTGCGCTAGACTATGCAGCAGAGAATCGACTTATGTAGGTTTATTTTTCAATAAACACAATCTCATCAGGGTATTCTGCCTTCGTAACAGTTTGTGCGGTTATTGTCTGCTTATTGACTTTTTTTAGTCTCCGCCATTTTCTTTTATTAGATCTATTGTCGTTCGAAAGATTACCATGGCTCAATTATTAAATGCGTAAACTAGAGGCAAAAGTAAAGAAAACAAAAGAAAGAATAAAGGAGGATAAAAGTCCATCAAAAACCCTTGGAAATAATTGTGTATATGAGTGTATGCATGTATAAGAGTACATATATGCATACATGTGTAAAAATACAGAATACATACTAATATAATTAGAAAAGAACAAATATTTAGAAAAAAAAAACATTTGCATGAACTAAAGGACTTAATTCCATGGGCTGTTCACTGGCATAAAAATTGGAAATGACCAACATCAACCAAAATATGTAAAAGCAAGTTTAACGATAAAAAAAAACAGTCAGAACTTACCTTTAAATCACCAGAATAGAATGCAAAAGTCTTTTATACGAGGATCATTAAATAAGTTTCCAGACTTTTTTGTATGAGCACTTTTTTTGATAGTACACACATGAAACTCTAGTCCCCTTCGAAGTAATCTACTCCGGCTGCAATGCACTTGTCGCACCGTTCCAACAACTTCTGGAAGGCTCCATGGGAGTCCGCTTGTGTGAGCGTATCAATAGCCTTCATTACAGCTTTTTTCATCTCCTCAATTGTTTCATGACGACTGTCTCTGAGCTTAGGGAATAACAAAAAGTCACAGGGAGCAAGGTCTGGACTATAGGGACGCTGAGGAAGTGTCTTGATGCCCATCTCAGTCAAATATTTTGTGACAAGGATGGAGTTTTGGACTGGTGCATTATCCTGGTGTAAATGTCATTGACCCGATTTGAAGAGTGCAGGCCTCTTTCGACGGAATCTCTTCCTGAACTCCCTTAAAACATTTGGCCTATCAACTCTGGTGTATTGACTTCCTTACTCCTCCCACACCTCTCATCATCCCTCACAGACCCCTTGATTCTCTAATGCCTCTCAAAAACTGATGCTCGATTAATGCAAAATGGTTGAAAGCAGTCTGAAGCATTCCATACGTTTCTGTGGCATTTTTTCCAAGTTTAAAACATAATTTTATTACATATCATTCTTCTAAATTGTCCTCACGTCCAGATTGCATTTTTGAAATTCACCAGCTGGGAGAATCAGGATTTAGTAGGGTGTATTCCAATTACTTCTGTAGCTGTGTAATTGAACCTGAAATCATAAAAATTGGCCAGTCATCTAATAACATGTATATCAATAACATAGTGAATTTTCAAGAATCTACGACAATTTTAAATGCCTGTACAAAAAAAGTCTGGAATCTTTTTGAACAATCTTCGTAATATAGAGAGTGCTCATTATCTTTGATAGAGATATTACATTATAATAATGATGAATATATATATATATATATATATATATATATATATATATATATATATATATATAATTAATGGAATTTAGACTGCACCCCTGGATTTCAAGGAATATTTTGCAAAACAACAATCATCAGGCAGTTAAGAAAATGAAATGAATCGAAAAAATACAGTAAAAAAAAAACTGTGGGGATTTTATAGGAATCTTTACGTGTGATGGTAAGTGTGTGAGTGTGTATGGGTGTGTACGTATGCATGTGTGGGTAATAGTTACGTATTAATGCGTGTACGCATGGCTTTAAGTGAAGTTACAAACGTAGTACATTGTTTTAAACGGGTATAAATTTGCTACATTATTTTATTTCTGTATGTGTAGGTGACTAAAGCTAAGGAACAAAACATTATCATTTCATGTCAAGGTGAATGAATAAAGATTTTATTTGCAAGCGTATATATATATATATATATATATATATATATATATATACAGACCTATGATTAATATCACTTTTTGAAAACATTTCAAAGATACTTTAAAGATTTCAGTATGCCTTTTAACATACCTTTCAGTTTTCCGATATGAATCGACCTTCATGTATATAAATAGGAATTCTTTTCTATTATTTTATAAGCACTGACTGTGATACCCGCTCTGTTTTTATGAATGTGCTCATAACCACAAATGGTGTTTAAAGTAATATTGATATTTCCGCATTATTTACTCCTCCCTATATATATATATATATATATATATATATATAATTCTTTTCAGTAATATCCATTCAGCGTCGCAAGACAATGGGCGTGGATTATTCCCATATAGAATATGAGGAATATCATATAAATCTATGTGAGTGCTCGATGTATGGCTATTGTTACATCATTTATTCCTTGCAGGTATATAACAAAATTCACATTCAGAGCGAATAAAATGCAATTAGAAGGAAACTCAAACCTGGTTAAGTTGCCATGATGAATATATTTCGCTGAAGAATATTATTATAATCTCCCTCTCGTCAGATGACTTTTTACATGTTAGACTTGAGGTTGTGGAATAGTAAATGTTCTGCAACCTCAAATCTAACATATAAAAAGTCAAACAGGTAAAAAGCCACCTGATGAGACGGAGAGAATAATAATATACTCCGGTGAAATAAATGTTTAATGACAACTTAACCAAATTTGAGTTTCTTTCTAATTGCACAATATATATATAGAGAGAGATATGTATATTGAGAGAGAGAGAGAGAGAGAGAGAGAGAGAGTAGGAGATAAAAGGTTGATAGAGAGAAAGTGAGAGAGAGAGAGAGCGAGAGAGAGAAATAATAATATGAATACCTTTTTACTTGTCTTTAATTGGAATCATTTTGAGATGAGGCTTCTTAATCAGAGAATTAATTTTTATTTATCCTATTTACCAACCCCTCCGCTCGGGCAGGATATGACACAAGGTCAATTTTAAGCGGAGTTTAACAGGTTTAAATTCAGAGTTTTCCTTCTCCTAGACTAGTTGCCTGACAAAGGCTGAAAAACCTAGTCTGTCCTACTATTTACCCATAGCTGGAGGGAGAATAATTGGATTCATACCTTTCCCAAGGGTATTAGTGCTATGTGAAATGTAATCAGTCTCGTTTTATTTATTGTGAACATTTTGTCCTCATCTTGGTAGTTTTTGTGTTGTTTCTTCTTTCACTACGTTTCGGCCAAATTTCACCTCTGGCCTTCTTTAGGTGATTTACCGCGACCTCGGATAGGAATGCTGAGTCTTGTAACCGTATCCCCAATAATTACTGCCTTCCATATTTGATATCTCTCGCACTACGTTTTTGACCAAGTAAACCTCTGCCGCCTTGGGTAGGATTTGAAACCGCTATCTTCTGACAATGCTCACCTGGAACCGTAGAGACTCAACGCCTCTATCTGCTGCGCCACGGGCCCCTAAAAATTAATTCTCAGATGAATACCTTTGTTTTCAAATTATAAGCAGTTACATCATACAAATAATCAGGAAATCAATGGAATCTCAGCTTGTCGGATCGTCTTCATTTATGGTATGAATGCCAATGAACGCGTCTTGGAGGAACACATGTCAAATAAAGAGCTAAATGGAAGCTTTCCAAAACTATCAGTAATGGTTAGAAATAGACGAATGAGACTTCTTAGATACTGCAAACGATGCCAAAAGAAAGAATATTTCAAATCAGGTTATGTGAACACAGAACTCATGGAACATTAATACCTACAGCCTCCAGATCCCAACATTGACTTCTTTTACAGTGTGAAACCCGAAAATAATCTCTTAACGTTACTCAGTCTGGGATTCAGCCAAGGTAGACAGCTGTTTAAGTATTTGCAGTACAAAAATAGATTCTTTTAAAAAAAATGATGTTTTCAAAAGGTCCCAAATATAAATCTAATCATTAAAAATGTTAAAATGTACGTCTATGTATCTATTTGAATCTACATAATGAATAAGAAAAACTATTAACGAACAACACAGACACACACGAGTATATATATATATATATATACATGAACCTTTTTGCGGTATTGACCACAATTTAAGAATACAGTGATGTGGCTGAGGTTTTAGCATCAAGTAAGTTATTATGGTGTGGAGAAGTTAGCTTCACGTTCGCTTAAATTTAGTTTTTATTTTTCTAGAACTGTTTTGGTATGGTTTGATTTCTTTGTTTAATGGCATATCAACTCTTTGTAGGTTATTTAATGCCAAAGCCATTCTCCTAGAAGAACAGTAGTGGTACTATTTAACCCATAGCTGGGAGGATAAGGGGGTTCATACCTTTCCCAAGGGTATTTGCCTGAAAGTGAACGTAATAGCGCTTGGAGTACGAACTCGTGTATTACGATTCCGCAGTCTATCGCTTTAACCATTACACCACGAGGACACCCACTTCTAGAACTGGCTGCTAACAAATAAGTTAGAGGTCGAAGCCGCTTCTTTTTACAACATTAGATTAACTTGATTTTGAAATAAAAGTCTTAAAAATAATAATTTCTACCCTTAATTACATGCAAAAGCAATCAAAACAAAACTGTTTTATGCTAGTTTGAATTAAATTAACCAAAAAAGTAACGACATATTTGGCACAAGGCCAAATTCGAGAATGACTACAAGAGTTTAAATATTTAGCAAACCACCTGCAACATCTACATTTCAGTTTAATGAACCTGCCCTATAAATATACGAATAGCATAGAGAGGACATATTTTTTTATCGAACAAATAACGACGCCGAAAAGAGGTCCATGATAATTTACTGTTGTTGATAACTTTTGAAGTAATCAATTATATATATATATATATATATATACAGAGAGAGAGAGAGAGAGAGAGAGAGAGAGAGAGAGATTCTGCGCTCGGAAGTGTGGTACTCAACTGGAACATTTTGCGTGGGACACTATTCTGTACTGAATCAGTTCCCCGTTACTGTTTTTGATAAAGTCATTTTTATAGAAAACATCACCAAACCAATTAGTCTGTCTTGGGAAATTGTTGACCGTAGAAATGTTATAATTATTTTGCGTTTTGAAAAACTTTTTTCCCTTTTGTAAGGGGCTCGATTTGAATAAATCGGCCTCACACACGCACACACATACACGCATATATATATATATATATATATATATATATATATATATATATATATATGCATGTGTATGTGTGTGTGCGCGTGTGTGTGTGTGTACGTGTGTAAACCAAGGTGTGGTTGATGATTTGGAAACGGGAATCGATGAGCAGAATCCAATTTCCGGTAAAGAAAGTTTGTGTTCAACTCGAACTCATTCATGCCCTAGGGAAAGGCTTGTTACCATTTCTTCTTCCTCGGCCAGTTGTGCCTAAAATTCAAAGACTAAACTGGGGAAAGTTTCCTTGTTCTATCTTTGTTGCCATAAAAGACCACAGAAGCATTCGATGATAGCAAGTTTAGTTGAAGACCACATTGGAAATCAATACTTGGTCAACGGGAGGCTCACAACGGTAAACCGTAAAAGCCATTTGAAACTGCATCATCTGAAACATGGTGAGGCCGTGGTAGTACACAATTTGATGTGTCTACGGGAGCTTGTCCTTCGGCATACAAACACACATATACACATACAAACTCACACACAAATCTATGTACACACACGCACATTCAATAAACAAGAACACAGGTATTTTACAATGAAATGAATATAAGATATTCTGGTTTAGCATATGACAGTTTGTTTCATGATCTTACAATTTTCAAAGAAGCACCGGAAGTCAACTTTTTGTGATTACATTTATTCATGTTATCTTTTACGTGAAATAACGTAAAACCAACAACCCAAAAGCAAAATTCATATGAGCATGTTCACAGTGGGACGAACCTTTACATGATAAATGTAAAACAGGAAATAGACTGTCACATTGTTGATGTGTAAACCATGCATTATATATATATATATATATATATAGTCATCCACAGACAGACTGTTTCGTTGTATCACAACTCTTCAGTGTGGCAAGACATGTAAGACGATTGAAGCTGGAATCGAAACCCGCCAATCTTTACGTTAGACTTAGTATAATACCGCTCAGCCAGTAAACGAACCACGTCAGTTCGGGAATTATAAGGCATTATGTAGTAGTCTTCGCTTGTTTACATTTTTGTCTTACCAGATAATATAGTGTTCAATTCTTTCGAAGAGATTTGCATCATGCGAGTGGCAGCCGTAAATTCCTTTGTCAAATTGCTCAAACCCCGTATGGGATTTACCTCAAAGATCGTTCTAAATCCGTAAAATATAACGTCCAACGGGTAAGAATATGCACAAATATCAGAGACTATCAATTATAAAATAAGCTAGAACATAGGAAAAACTCACTTGTCTGGGTTTAGTATTCCCGATCTTTAAAACCAAAACGAAATTAACATGTAGACTCTTTATGAAGTATATGGCTTCAACAAAACCACATCAATGACGGTAGTTTTGTTTACGGAGCTGGTAGATTAACACTGGGTGAATTATGTCTGGATATTTAAAACGTACCTCAGAGTCGATAATTTTTACCGTATTTTATTTTATATCAGGATGGGCTGAAAATTTCAGCGGCTGAAAGACTAATATGATGACGTCATATCTGTTCTCGAGAAAAAGTTTGTGGACCGAAATGGGACTTTCATGTGATCTAATTTCATTTAAGTATCTTGCTTAACCTGTGAACTTTTCAAACTTTCTTTAAGAAAATAAATGTATTTCTTTGACTGGGTATTATTTTGTTGTCCCGACGGAAACTGTGTGGAAGTTTAACAAGTATTATGTAGGCTCTGTAACCCGGACAACACCTAGTGACCTCTCTTCGTATTGGATATTGCATTATAATAATTCGAGGACAATCCTGCTGATATTCACTATCAATATTCTTGTTATTCACTCGAGAATGGTTTCTGCTTTCAATATCGATTTGACATCTCCGATTATTCAACTGAGTTCAACTCAATAAAATATCTTTTCCAATATCACGGGGAAATATCTCCACAATACGTTGGCACGTTGAATGAGCACACCCAAAATATCTATTACCTCAATATCGGAATCAGGAATCCAGGTATTTAAAATTTCTATTGCGTTTAAGAGATGTCAGTCAATATCAGAATGGAATTTTGGAATGAGCTCTAGCTACTAGTCTTTTGTTTTGCTTCTGTAAATACAAATAAAAAGAAGAAAATAACCTATAAGCTATTATCATGTACCATCAATTGTAAGACTGCTTGATTAATACGTGCGAAACAAAGCAAGACAAATATCTTGTCTTATTGGTTGTAATATAAAATCACGATTTGTAATATATGAGATCCATAAAAACACTCCGAAAATATAAACAGTATATCCAATCAATAAGTACACCCTTGATGTTATTTTCATAAAATAGTTATTTTTTTCTTATCGAATATGAATCATTTTTAAACACACCTATTGATACATAGGTGGGACCCCAACAGATACTACCACTCCGAGCCAGAGCGGAACAGAGGATACTTGCAATAAAGGAGTACTCATTACTCCTCAGATCACCAGAAGTGGAACCTCACCATCAGATGTCGTTTAGTATCATATTTACGACACTCCATTTTGTGGTAAATGCGTGTTACCCTCCTGCAGGGGGGATACAGCTTGCGTATTCTAAGCACCGGCACCAGACTAGAATTTATCCCAACAAGAATCATTATATCAAAGCAATATTAAAAAAAAAGAAGGCCCACAAAGAGATTTGCATTTTTTAATGTATTTATTTTGTTCTTACATACGTGTTATATATATCTATGTTTTCAGCTTGTTGCTTTCGTCAGAGAAAATATGTGGCACAAGACCTTTTTAATGGGGTACTCAAGGAGACTTGAACCCTCTCTTGTTTCCAGTATAAATGACCTTTGTTTGGTCAAACTGGTTTATAAAGAGGTCGTTGTTCCTCTTTCCTGCAGCGCATCTAAACACCAAATGTATGGGTTATTGAATTACAAATATACACTCAGGGACCATTGGACATAAACACACACACTCTCACACTCTCTCTCTCTCACACACACACACACACACACACATATCTATCTTTTTTCATTTATGTATATATAATCTCACATAAATAAATACATCTCTCACATTTTTTATTAAAGTTAATTTTCTTTGATATCAAATTTACCAGGATTTTTATCATTCCCATGGAAACAAAACAGGTATTATTGTGTATTTTTCATTACAAAATATTACACGACTCGGTGAGCAAATTTAAACTGGAGACATTACTCGAGCAAACATAAAATTGCATAAGTATATAAGTGTATACTAATTTTTTGACGTCAATTCATTCATAATTTTGGTTGCAGAGTTTCACAGGTGTGCGTGAATGATATATCACGATGTAGCTTCTCCATAGAATCCTTTGTTGCATTCACTAAATTTTAATAACAAAGCATTAATCATGTAATAGTAAATGGTCTAATGGGTAGAGAGTTCGCCATGTGTCCGGAAGACCTGGGTTCAATCCCAGGTCACGTCATACCAAACACTGTAAAAATGGTACTCAATACCTCCTTGCTTAACACTCAGCATTAAAGAAGGTATGTATCAAGGGTAAAATGGATGCAATCCAGGGAAAGGAGTAGCGCCCTCCCCTCGGTGTAGTAGCTATTGAAAAAGGAAGCCTTCTGGTCACCCTCGACTACGGTCGCCAACTTTACATTACTTAGATAAGATGTAACTGACTCGATGATACATTAATACACTGAGCGATGATATAATGCCCGTGAAATTCATGAGCGGAGTCAATGTACAAGATCTCACTAATAGATTGTCAATTCAATCAATGAAGATTCGAATTACCTGAATGAAGTCGAGGGGTGTCCTCGTGGTGTAATGGTTAAAGCGATGAACTGCGGAATCGTAGTACGCGAGTTCGTACTCCAGTCGCGCTATTATGTTCACTTTCGGGCAAATACCCTTGGGAAAGGTATGAACCCCCTTATTCTCCCTCCAGCCATGGGTAAATAGTAGGACGGACTAGGTTCTTCAGCCTTGTTGAGGCAACTAGTCTAGGAGAAGGAAAACTCTGAATTCAAACCTGTTAAACTCCGCTTAAAAATTGACCTTGTGTCATATCCTGCCCGAGCGGAGGGGTTGGTAAATAGTACCTGAATGAAGTCGAGTCAATAGACTGTCCGAGAATGGAATTTCTGTGAAATCCCCGTGCGAAGTCAGAATAAAAGATCCCAATAAAGAATCGTTTATTCAATCATTTAAATTTGAAATATATGACAAGAAGACATCGTGAAATTAAATTGCAAACTTTGTAGAAAATGTTTTTTTACATAGTTATAATGAATATTTTTAAACGGGTAAAACATGCTGACAAAGAATAAAGTACTTTGTAGTGCGGGGAACTCTTAATACCAGATCACTTTGATTAATTTACCATGTCTGTGCAATATTTAAGCAATTTTTGACACGGGCAGACAATTTTATTGGGATAGCTTCACATTATTTTCCGATGTAATGTTTTTTTACCCAACTCCACATCGTGGTTGCATGTCCCATTAGTTTGTGATTTGGTAACGATTGCATCACCTTCCGAGATTTTAACAAGCTTTTTGTAGTGTCGTATGAAAATTCTAGTAATATATATATATATATGTGTGTGTGTGTGTGTGTGTGTGTGTGTATCTGAAACTATGTCATCACTGAGATTTCCAACGTTAGAATATTATATATAATAATCCGGGTTTCTGTCCTTATAGCATCACTAGATTTGCAAAATATAGTCATCATATGCATACAGGAAGTTTGATATTACAATAACGATCTAGAACTAAAATACTTTGATCAGGGTAATAGATGGACATTTGTGTTGGTATTTTCATGGAAGAATTCTGTCAATTGGAGATTAGGAAGTGTTTTTCAGTTCAAATCCCTAAACTGCATAGAAAAAAAATACCGAGAATGATATTTTCTACATTTAATTGAAATCTCTTCACAACAATAATCTCTTGATACAGTCTCACTAATGAATATCTCTACTTTCAATTACGAGCTACGTTCTCTTGACCAACTCATTCCCAAACATTAGGTTTTTGTCATTGGTGGAAAGATAAATAATTATGTAAGTGAAAGTGAAAATGATAAATTCTCTTTCGACAACTCACTGAACCAAAAAGGTAAATATCTAGCAAAATCTTCTCCCTAGAGCCAGCTTTTAACCGTGTACACAAAATACTTTGTGAAGTAAATGAAATCTATGGACGTACACAAACCCAAATAACTCAAAAAGTGAGTTTATGTATCTATAAAAATGAAGTGGACAAACAGGAACTCACGCGTATTCTTCTTTTAAATGAGCATCCTCCAATCACAGAATCGTCTAAGAAAGATTTGTCTGGGTAAAAGAAGAAATAAGAAAAAAACAGATAAGTGTTACGGCAAAGTGACTAAAATCCCAAAACGGGACTTTATTTTGGCACGTGTGAAGACGGGGCAGGTTGGCACTTGATCCCTTGTAGAATAAGTCCTCGTTCAGAGTTTTTTTCTCAGGCATATAAGAACTGGCATATTACGTGAGGGATTAATTTAGGGCTAGACTGACCGCCGCTGGCAAGGGGTTCCAAATTTCACACTATCCACATACCCACCAGGTCGCTTTCCTTCCTCCCCTAGACAATGGAAGATATGGACCTATAGGTTTAGTCGTAATAATATTATATTGTAGTAGTCGGCAACTCCGGTTTCCCGTGTGATATTTTAAAGGAATTTATTGGACAATTTTAAGCAAGATAACATAAGGCGAACAGAAGCTGAAAAGGAAGCATGAAGTAACAAATTCGTAGCAGACGCCACAAATAACAAATTAGACCACGTGGTAACATTAAAATACATGAATCTTTTACTACAATTATATACACCTTCAAAGTGTCAAAATATATAATAAATGAACAGTCCATGAACATAAATGTCTTTCTCCTTTTCTTTTCTTTCGTTTTCCATCAAATTGAGAGAGAGAGAGAGAGAGAGAGTGTGTGGTAGATGAAATTGGGTATAAGGAGAAATAGTCCCAAAGTTACTTATCTTATTTTTCGACGGGGTTCCACTGGAGAATCTTTCTTCTTTTACGGGCTAATAGACTTTATGCTATTTTTAACACTGGCTTGAAGAAATTGGCTTCTTCGTGTCTTGCAGAATTTCTTCGTCTTCTTTTACCCGGAGTACTTGGCTTTCGGTTCTGTCTCCTACGAACCCTGTCCAACGACTAACTTTCTTATTATCTATTTCCGCTGACGGGAAGGAGTCCCCACTTCCGTTTTGGGGTCTCAGACAATCATTTGGCTTCTCTCTTCTTCCCCTTGGTCAGGCGATTTTTTTAGGGCTACTAGATGTCACCCAAGTCCCATTCTTTTTCCATCAGGTCACCCAGTACAAACATCTGTTCTTTCCATTCTGACCTGGGTTTGTTACTTTGGGATTGACCTACATTCTTTCATGTTTTAACGGCCATTCTTTGACGGCTTGCTACTGTTAATTCGAACACGGGGAATAGTATTTATCTTATTTCTATCGTCTCAGTGGGACATTACGTGACATAAGTTTCAGGGTATGACAAATTTTCCTTTGTCAATAATGATATTTGGAATAAGTATCCGAACACAGTAAGAAACAATTTCGATACTTTTCTGTAGATATCCATAAGATATGCTCCCATGAAGATTATTTTAAAACCGCCCAGATAGACGCAGCAGTCAAGTACATACCAACCAAACCAGGCGCCAAATATAGAATTCCCTGGGAGTCAAAAATAGCTAAGGGAAAAATGAGGTAACATGAAAAAATAATTCATTAACCCAGCAGACGATTAAGCACAAAAATTAAGAAAGAACTAATTAAAATATAGCCATCCCCAACAAAAAAAATAGTTAGAATACATCCAATGCCAAATCAATCAAATCGGAAATTCAGTAAAAGGTAGACGATTTGCATGGCAGACAATAAGTGAAATGAGCGGAAGAAAAAGCAACTTCAGATGAAAACTAAAACCTGCCAGACAAGAAGAAAAATGTCCAAACTGGAAAGAACAATTTAAGAATCTGCATCGAAATGCTCTTCATATCCCGGTGGAATACCCTTAACGAATTATTAAGACATAACTAGACACAGCAATGAAAAAATTTTAAGCAAAGAAGCTGCAGGTCGAGATGAAATATTTCTTTTGATATGGAAATCGAAGAAATTTGATGACATATTGCTTCTTTTATGTAACGCTTTGTATAAACAAATTCTTTAGTGATAATCATAAAAGACTGCATACCCTTACCTAAAAACGGTGACCTCGGAATCATTAAAAACTATTGAAAAATAAATGCTGCTGCTATTGCTTCCAAGGCGTATCATTATACCTACCTCTCAAATATATCTGACTTGAAGTTCCAGAAAATTCTTAAGAAAAAATCTGAACGGCTTTCGGAGAAATCGCTTTACAATCTCACACATTCTAACTTCGTCTAATCATCAAACGTGTACGTGCAAAATATCTCGACGTATCATAATTGTTCAAAGATTTCTCGAAGACATTTGATCAAAAAGAAAAAGCAATTGATGTCTCATAGAAACTATGAGAGATGTAGACCAGGCAGATGACCAAGAGCTTTTTGCAAACACACACGCCCCTGCGGTATCACTGCTGCATAGGCTGGAACACCACTAAGAAGTTTTGCTTTTACTTGAACACAGATAAAACAGTGTTCATGTGTTTTAAACAAGAAGGAAGCACTTTAAGTAACAAGCCTCTGAAAATAATTGAACCAGTTAACATACCTCCACAACTATTCATGATCTACAGAAAACGATGTCAACAAACATATAGAAGATGCACGTACTGCTGTTGAAAGGTTTTCGATCATAAGGAAATCCGATATTTCTAATAAGATAAAGCGTGATTTTTTCCAAGCTGTAGTCGGTACTAGTGTATGGATACACTACAGAAAATTTTATGAAACGCATGAAGAAAAAGTTTGAGGGGATCTAGACAAGAATGCTACATACACACTGTTTTAGACAAATATTGAGAGCAGCACCACACAAAAGAGCAGTTGTAAGGCAACTTGTCTCCTATCTCACGAACTCTCAAAGTAAGATTCTTGTCCATGATGGACTAGAGGGACACAGTTAAAAGAGAAGTTCTGTTATGGACCTCGATACATGCATATACAGTGTTGACCGACCAGCAAATACATAAATTAGCTTTGTGATAGAATGGAAAGCAGTCTGCAGGACTACCAACAGCAAGGTCTGATGGCAAGAAAGAGAATCAGAGAGAGAGAGAGAGAGAGAGAGAGAGAAATAGAGAGAGAGAGATTGTGTGTGTTTATCAGTAGACTGTTATCAGCATTACTTGATCATGATCATATATATATATATATATATATTAAAAAAATGAAATAAATCTGACGGTATGTAATTATGAAATATGAACAAGAAAATATTGAGAGGCTATGTCTTGTTTTACATATGATAATGTGCCAATGTTTCAGATTTTTAAGAAAAAAATATTCTGAGCATATATAATAGATGTTAATTGCTTCATTTCAAAAATATATTCAAAATGAAAATATTGTTCATATAAAACGTCAAACATCTATTATATCGACCCTGATTTACTTTTTACTGAAACGTGTCACATTATCATATATAACAAATACATATCATATATATATATATATATATATATGAACAATTTAAATCTCATATTTATAGATTTGATTCATGACTAATATTTTTATGTTTTCTATCAAATAGAAAACACAATTATCAGATAGAAATTGATGAAAAAAAAAACAAACAGCAAAATCAATTATGAATAGTAAAAATTCTAGGCTAAATAAAGGGGAAAATAAGAGTGAACGATACAGGAACAGAAGTAGACAAAGAGAAAATAGTTCAGAGAGATCCGAGGCAGAATTAAGACTGCCCAGGGTGTATCTATGATAGGTGAGCAAAGATACTTCGGAGAGTTCTGGAAAGTTGATTTCAAGTAAGTTCATTTAATTATTCCTCTTTATAGAGACAGCGATTTTCGTATTCATAATTCATCTTTCCCTACAATTCTCGCAAAAAACATTCCATCAGATGAATGTGTTTTACATTTTATAGAAACCATGTATAACTGGAAGTCATGCGACAAATATAGAACGTTATATTTGAATTGTTTCTACATTTTATACTACTTAACTGAGAGCTTTTATTCTTTTTATTCCTCAAACGTCTTTAACAGAATGTTTTTCATGTATATATATATATATATATATATATAAACTAGAAAAATTAAATAAGAAAGGGTAATCAGATTTTTTTCCATAAATGAGAAATCTGCATTATCTAAAATTGATTTATTTCAAAAGTTTATTAATCCCACGAAATATTAATTTTGAACCTATTAAAAATCGGGACCATCAGAGAGCTTCAGGTTTGAACTCAGATCTGCCATTTATTTTATTTTTTTTGTAGCTAAGAAGAGCAAATCCTGTGAAATTTACAAATGAATTTTTGATGTGTACTGAGAAATATCCCTTCATCATCATCATCATGTCAGCCCGGATATCCCTGACCCTCCCTTGCCCCCCTCCCTATCGTCTACTGCTTCCAGTACGTCCTCAGGGCTATATTCCGTATCAGCACAGAGCTGCTGTGTGTAGGTTCTAGCTGGTCGTCCTGCTTTTGCTCATCCATGTGAAGGGGTCCACATGTGTACATCACTTATGAGTTCGTCCCTACTTCTCAAGCAGTGTCCCGCATATTTGGTTCGTCTAATTTTGATAGTTTTCGTGATGGGTGGTTGGTGTCCGTATAACTGCTGCTTTGTGGGGTGCTGCCTCCAGGACTTGTTCAATATTGTTTGCAACATTCTTGTGTAGTTGCCGTCAAGCTTTTTCTCCATACATTTAGTTAGCGTCCATGTAGTGGATCGATATCGCAGTATCGACACGACTGCTACTCGGAATAAACTGCTCTTAATTTTATCCACCAGGTCTGCTTCCATATGACCGATAAGCTACTGATAGATGTCCATGCCTTTGATAGTCACGTGTTGATGTCTGTCTCGGCTAATGAGACACTGCTTCCTTCGTAGGTGAACTTGTCAACTAGTTTCAGAGAGCTACCGTTTAGTGTGGAGATGTCGCATGTTTGATTAAGCACATATATTCCGTCTGGTGCGCATTGACATGGAGGCCGATGCCTGCAGTGGCTAGTTCCAGACTATGTAGCAGGTTTTCGGCTTGGGCTGGTGCATTTGCCAGAAGCACTATATCATCGTTATAGTCGGCGTCAGTAATTGTTTTTGGAGGGTACTTTCTGCTTTTTTTTATTTTGTTAGCTTGAAGCCGTTTTCTTTGATTTTATCGATAGATGTTCTAAGCGCGTAATCTACACAGATGATAAAGATGTATGGGGCTAATTAACACCTGCTACAATGTCGAAGTAGTCTGTGTCTCCATCTAGAGAACGGACTTTTACTTTGGTGTTTTTATATAGCATCATTATGGTTGCGACGGTTTCTTTCGGTAGGCTGTAAGCGAGTAGAATTTGCTCCATCTTTCCTATGTGAATGAAGTCAAAGGCCTTAGTAAGGTGGACAAATAATATTGTTGCCTCTATGTTTTTGGCGCTTACACCTTCAAGATTTCGACGGATAGTCATAATTTTTTACCTCATGGATCTATTTCTCCGGAAAGCCATTTCTTAAATATGTTGTCAATTTTGGGTTCTACATGGTTGCGTAGTGGCGCATTGTATATTTTAGCCGCTATGGACTTCAGTGTTAAAACTCGGTAGTTTATCCGAAGTCGCCCTTTTTAGGGAAGCGGGGATGCATTCTTTCCCCCATCAGTCTATAGGATTTGATTATATACGACATTAAAGTGTCGGAGCAATACGTCGTCGAATTTTCTGGTCTTCCATACTTCTGGGCTATTTCATCGAGCCCTGCTGCTTTTGTTTTTTTTTATTTTTCTTTGTACCGAGTCAACTTTTTCTTGAGTATACGGTCCTAGTTTGATGTCTAATTGCTTACTTATTATTCTTATGATTGGTTCATGAGTAACTTTCGGAGGGGTCCCGAGTAAATTCTCGAAATGCTGTTTTCACGTGTATTCCATCTTGTTGGCTGGTAACTTTCTGTTTAGCTTTGGCAGTGGTCTTCCTTCTGCTCACTTCGTTTATCGTTTGCCATGCTATCCCAGATTGTCTATCCTCAATCGAGTCTCTAATCTTATCGATCTGATTTTGTGTGTATTCTATCAGTTTATTTCGTGCCTTTTTAAGTTTCAGGGCATTGGTATTGGTTGGGTTCTTATGGGCTAAATATGGGTTTCCACTATGAAGCTGAAAACGAAATGATAGTTCATGTATTAGAAACCCACTAACTCTCGAGTAAAGAAAAACTTCCGTGCGCAGTGGTTACTAAGGAATGTCATGCTAAAAGTAATCTGAGACATGAAAGGATATATGGCACTTGATTTCTTTGAAAAATGCACAAATGTAAACAATTCTTGTATTGCCAATTCCTAAGGCAAAATTGGCTATATCTATTGAAGACTCTCGTATAATGGAGAATTTAATTTCACCAAAATTCGACGAAGTTTCCCTAATGGCAATCGGCGCCTACACAGAACGGCATCCCATGAGTGGGAAGGCTTTGTATATTGATATAATGTTCTCAGGCAAACCATTCTGTGAGTGTAATAATATTTTACAATCATTTGTACGTTATTGTTTGGTTCGTCGTTTCCCGATTTTTGATTTATAATTTTGAATTTTATGTTTAATTAATTTTTTTCCATCGGATTTAGTTGATAATCTTAACACTGAATACTTAATATGTTAATCAGGAAATGGTTTCTTCGAATCTTTCAGTGATGGTTTGTAATGTATGTTCTTTTTTCTTTTAAATTTATGAGTATGTAATTACTATTTATTTCTTTTGTTTTGTTTTTTCATCATATATAGCGTTAATATTAAATCATAATACGTTTTCTGGAAAGCATCAAATTAAGATTTGATATCTTTATAATTAAATATCATAATTACTTTACTCTTTACAGATTTTTACACCACTAATGGGACTGCGAAATCGTTGTAAGCGAGATCGTACTCCAGTCGTGCTATTACGTTCACTTTCGGGCAAATACACTTGGGAAAGGTATGAACCCCCTTATCCTCCAAGCTATGGGTTAAATAGTACCACTACAGTTCTTCTAGGAGAATGGCTTTGGCATTAGATAATCTACAAAGGTTGATAAAGCCATTAAACAAAGAAACCAAATCAAACCAAACCAGTTGAGGGGATTTTTTTAATGCAGCACAACAAACAGCAAGTCTCGTTAGCTCTTTATAACTCTCCTCAGTATTCTCACCAATATAAACATTGCTTGGGTTTTGGAAAGTCTCAATTCTTCCTCAGGATTCGAGTTCCCACATTAATATTTAAGGTTCTTGTGTTATATTTTGAACTTCGGCCCGAGCAACAATGCCATTCAAGGTGATGCACCGGAAGGAAGTGACACATTCTAATGGCAGTTAAGAGAGGAACTCGCGTGGGCGGAAATTTGCGGATGAAATGGGACAAGGTAAAGCCCATGATACACTCATAGACTGATGCACCGGAAGAGAGTGACCTCTGAACTGTATGACAGTTATTTCCGCTTGATGACGATTAAACATGCCATTTCAAAGAACAAGTGGGCGATCGAGTGGGCGTTGAACTATTATATAGCTCAGTCAAGACAGAAGTCAAGTGTCAGTCGAGTTCGACGGCCAGTTGGAGTCGCAGTTGAGTTGAAGATCGGACGGAGATAGACGAGATGTGGTAGGGAAAGCCACACCCGGCCGAGGGGGCCCTCGGGAACCCCGATGGAGTTTGGGGACCAGAGAAGATGCTGATAAGATGCAGAAAGACACAACGTTGACGGCCATAAGAATTTGGGGGTCAAAATATTGCAGTTATGTTCGATCTTCAACTCCCTCTCACACGCAAAACCTTGAATAACCTTTTCGAACCCTTGCAATAAAGTGAGAGGTATATGATTTTTTAAAGGAGTGTTCCTGCGTCTTTATCATTGCGTCTGTTGTTCATTGCGTCAGTATGTATCCTGCATGAACATGTAGATGAGTATATAACACTTGAGGCTTTTCTAAAGTTTCTACTCAGAATATTATTACTATTACCTTCATATCCAACGACGGTTTTTAACACTTCTAGAATGGCTACAAGATTTTTTCTTTCCTTTATCTTCATTTAGAGATGTACTGGAACGATAAAGTTTGCTAGTTTATAAGTTGAGTCTATTTTTTACAACTAGGCCTGCTTATCTTCACTTCTTACTATTCATATTTACTTAACCCCTCCGTTTGGGCAGGATATGACACAGGGTCAATTTTTGAGCGAAGTTTAACAGGTTTGATTTCTGAGTTTTCCTTCTCCTAGACTAGTTGCCTCACTAAGACTGAAGAAACTAGTCTGCTCTACTATTTACCCATATCTGGAGGGAGAATAATTGGATTCATACATTTCCCTAGGATATTAGTGCTAAGTGAAATGCAATCAGTCTCGGCCAGGATTTGAACTCGTGTAGCCGTGTCCATTTCTTACGACGATAACCATTACACCACGGGCATCTCCTTCTTCACCTCTCCCTATCCCGGCTGATTTTTACGGTGTTATGGTCTGGACAGTCTCAACTTTTCCTCAGATTTCGAGTTTCCCCAGTTTCTATTCCAGTCTTTTGAGAACATTTTTAAAGTTCCAAAGAACCTGAAATATAATTGGTGTCACTGTATCATTCAGTTTACACAACTTCTTTAGGGAAATCTTCGAGGGGAAAAGGTGCTGAACTGCGACCTCGAACTCCAGGCCCGCTCTAATGTTCACTATCGGACTAATTGCTAGGGAAACGTATATAATCCTCTTTACCACCAGTTATGACCTAAATGATATTATTTACGTTTGTTTTCTCAAAAAGAATCGCTTTGGTATTAATTAAATCAGGAAGCTTGATAAGTCATTAAAGAAAGAAACCAAACCTCAACTTCTTTAGTGAAGGCTTTCATCCAGGTTTTTTGTTTTCACATTGGTCTAGTGGGTAGAGTGTTCGCCAATGGTCCAGGAGACCTGGGTTCAATCCCAGGTCGCGTTATAAGAAAGATTTTAAAAATTGTACTTGACACCTCCTTGTTTAACACTCAGCTTTATAAGCTACGTCTCAAGGGTAAAATGGAGCAAACCATTGAAAAGAGTAACGCCCTCCCCTACACGCTAGTGTAGTAACTATTGAAAAGTGACCCTTCTGGTCACCCTCAACTACAGTCGCCAACTTAACTTTTTTACTTATTTGCAACGGCAAAATCACCCAGTTTAAATGCTATCTTCTCCATTAAAATGAGGTTTTCTGACCAGAAAACCATGCAATCGGTTAGAGTATGGTTTGCTCATGTGTTAAATGTCAATGTGGTCATTTCCCAGTTAAAGCCATATCTGATCCCGATTAGATGTTTCGTCTCATTCTCTCCCCGTCTCTCTCACACATACACGCACAAACACTCCCAACATAGCATATGGACTATCATTATTATTATTATTATTATTTACTCCTCTAGAGTTTTTCACATCAGTATTAGCTGATGGTTTTTCACTGGAGTTTGAGTGACAGCAAGTCTCCTCAAGTCTCCAGGACTCGTCCCAGTATTCTGGCCGTCCTCAGCAATGCTGTATTTTGGATAGTCTCTACCCGTCCGCCAACTTCCAAGTCCTCCGGACCCTTTAATAATCCTTTAGTTACTGTGCCTAACGTACCAATTACAATTGGCACAATCGTTACTTTCATATTCCAGTTTTTTTTTTAATTCTCTAGCAAGGTCGAGGTACTTATCCTTCTTTTCACTTTCCTTCAGATTTATCCTGTGGTCAGCCGGAACAGTAAAGTCAACAATTTTGCAGATTCTCTTTCTTTTGTTGATTATTAGGAGGTCTGGTCTTCTGGCCGGGATTTGGTGATCCGTTTGTATATGAAAGTCCCATTGGAGTTTATGCGAGTCATTTTCTAGGACAGCTGCTTGGTTGTGCATATACCATTTGTTTGTATGGTCGAATTGAAATTTCCTGGACATTTCCCAGTGGATCACCTTGCCGACCCAGTCATGTCTCGCCTTTTAGTCCTTCTGTGCTAATTTGCTGGGTTCCCTTATTATGTTATTGATCGTTTCGTCTCTGTCACCGCATAGCCTACATTTAGTGTTTTGTTGCGTCTTATCTATTCTCGCTTTGATATAATTGGTTCTCATGGCGTTGTCCTGTGCTGCTATTAGGAGGGATTCCGTTTCTCTCTTAAGATTTCCTTTTCTCAGCCAGGTCCAGGTTTTCTAGTGTGAGATGTTGTTTATTAGACGTTTAAAGCGGCCATAGATTTGTCTTCCGTCCCATTTTTGTTTCCTAGTTGTTGTCATTCTTTCGTTTATCGTGTTGTCCGTATCGACTCTGATGGTTGTAATTAGTCCTCGTTCGTGTTTTTCTATGTAGTCTTCGAGCCGTTGTATGGATGCATCAACAGTGTCTTCGATGCTGGCTAGTCCTTTTCCTCCCTCTTTTCTAGATACATATAGTCTGTCAACGTCGTGTCTGGGGTGTAATGCCTTATGCATGGTCATTAGTTTTCTTGTCCTTTGGTCCATTTGTTTAAGTTCCTCTCGGGTCCACTTGAGAAAGGGTCCCGAATATCTGACTAATGGCACAGACCAAGTATTTATTCTTTTGATGAGGTTTCTGCAGGAGAGTTTTGTCTCGATTAGTTTTCGCATTCTCCTGAGATATTCTTTTCGGATCGTGTCTTTCATTTGCACTTGTTTGATGGTGTCAGCCTCCAAGATGCCCAAGTATTTGTACGTTTCATTTTCTTCGAGCGTACTAATTCTGTCGTGATTTGGTAGTTCCATTCCGTCAGTCATATGTCGTTTGCCACTTTTCATGACGAGCATGGCACATTTTTCAATGCCAAATTCCATTCCTATGTCCTGACTGTATATTCTAACTGTGTGTATGAGAGTTTCCAGTTATTATTATTATTATTTTTTACTCCTTTAGAGTTTTTCACATCAGTGTTAGCTGATGGTTTATCACTGGAGTTTGAGTGACTGCAAGTCTCCTCAAGTTTCAAGGACTCATCTCAGGATTCTGGCCATTCTCAGCAATGCTGTCGTTTGGATAGTCTCTAACCGTCCACCAATTTCCAAGTCTTCCAGGGGCTTTAATAATCCTTTAGTTATTGTGCCTAAGGCATAAATCACAATTGGCACAATCGTTACTTTCATGTTCCACAGCTTTTTCAATTCTCTAGCAAGGTCGAGGTACTTATCTTTCTTTTCACTTTCCTTCATATTTATTATGTGGTCCACCGGGACAGCAAAGTTGACAACTTTACAAATTCTCTTTCTTTTGTTGATTATTATGAGGTCTGGTCTTCTGGCCGGGATTAGGTGATCTGTTTGTATATGAAAGTCCCATTGGAGTTTATGCGAGTCATTTTCTAGGACAGGTGATATTATTCCTGGCAAGTTTTTTTCTCACGAGCATTAGCTGATAGTCTTTCACTGGAGTCTGATTGACTGAAAATATCTGCTGGTCTTCAGAATTCTTCTCAATATTCTGTCCGATCAATAATGCTGTTTTTTGCAATGGTCTCAATTCACCCTCCTATTTCAAACTCTTCAATCCACCTTTTCAAGGTTTTGAGAACCGTTCCAAACGCACCAGTCACAAACAGTATCAACGTCACTCTCTTGATCCATACATTTCTTAGTTTCACCCAAAGGTCTGTTGGGTTAGTAAAGTTCTCTATACGGTAAGTTCTCTTTTTCTTTTCTTTTTTTCTTTTTTCGTTTAAACATTTCTCGCTGTAGTTATCTAACCAGAATTTGGTGATCTGTGAGCATCACAAAATCTCAGAGAATTTTTGTATCCCTGATTTGTGCATGTACTATTTGGTAGTATGGTCAAATTTTGATTTATTGCACAGTTCCCAGTGGTTCACCTTTCCACCCAGTCGTATGTAGTCTTATTCTCTTTTTACTGTAGTTTGCTTCATCCTCTTCTCATATGATTACTGGTTTCTTCTCTATCACTACATAAACTACAATTGCTATTCTCTTATGTATTATCGATTTTCGCTTTATTATTATTATTATTATTATTATCAGTACTTTAGAATTTTTCACATCAGTGTTAGCTGATGGTTTTTCACTGGAGTTTGAGTGACAGCAAGTCTCCTCAAGCCTCCAGGACTTGTCTCATTATTCTGGCCGTCCTCAGCAATGCTGTCGTTTGGACAGTCTCTACCCGTCCGCCAATTTCAAAGTCCTCCAGGCCCTTTTAGTTATCCTTTAGTTACTGTGCCTAACGTACCAATCACAATTGGCACAATCGTGACTTTCATGTTCCACAGCTTTTTCAATTCTCTAGCAAGGTCGAGGTACTTATTCCTTTTTTCTCTTTCCCTCAGATTTATTCTATTTTCCGCCGGGACAGCAAAGTCGACAATTTTTGCAGATTCTCGTATTTTTGTTGATTATTATAAGATATGGTCTTCTGGCCGGGATTAAGTGATCCGTTTTTATGTTAAAGTCCCATAAGATTTTTATTGTTATTATTATTATTATTATTATTATTATTATTATTATTATTTACTCTTTTAGAGTTTTTTTAACAGTGTTAGCTGATGGTTTTTCACTGAAGTTTGAGTGACAGCAAGTCCCCTCAAATCTCCAGGACTCATCGCAGGATTCTGGCCGTTCTCAGCAATGCTGTCATTTGGAAAGTCTCTACCCATTCGCCAACTTCCAAGTCTTCCAGGCTTTTTAATAATACAATAATACCAAAAGAACCCTCACAATTGGTACAATCGTCACTTTCATGTTCCACAGCTTTTTCACTTCTCTAGCAACGTCGATGTACTTATCCTTCTTTGCACATTCCTTCAGATTTATTCTATTTTCCGCCTGGACAGCAAAGTCGACAATTTTGCAAATTTTCTTCTTTTCGTTGATTATTATAAGGTCTGGTCTTCTGGCTGGGATTGGGTGATCTGTTTGTATGTTAAAGTTCCGTAGGAGTTTATGTGTGTCATTTTCTACGACAGGTGCTGTGTTGAGCATATTATTATTATTATTATTATTATTATTATTATAAATTCTGAGTTTTCACACCGGTTCTACAGGTCTCTCGTATGTATTCTACCTGATATAATTTTACCTGATATTAATGGTCTTTACAGGTTCAATACTTCCCCGAATCTCCAGTTTCAGCAGACTTTTCTTCAGATTTATTAGATCATTCCAAGGGCCCTAACTTAGCAACTTATCGGATTGTACTTATTTATGGGAGATTCTGTCATACTGAGGAGAACGTAAATCATCACTTCACTCTTTCCCTGAAAACATAGAGAAATGCTAATTCGGCAGTGAATTGACCGTCAGTGAATTAAAGTCAACATCCGTTTAAATTATATATATATATATATATATATATATATATATATATATATATATATTAAAGTCAACATCGGTTTGGATTATATATATATATATATATATATATATATATATATTGAAGTCAACATCCGTTTAAATTATATATATATATACATATATATATATATATACATATATATATATATATATATATATATATATATATATATATACATATACATATGAAGAAACTCTAAGTTAAAGACTCAAAGTATCTTTATCAGGAGAATGAATTTGTTGTTGAAGTCAGCTCCCACTTGTAGGAACCTATGATTGATTGACCCGCATATCAACTTGTCTTCCTTTATACGTTCATATCTATATTTTTCTTGTTTTTTTTTTACACACGATCCTATCGAAAAGGAATGATTTTTAAACAGACCCATAGTTGTAACCCTAACGTGTACTTTCACTCCGGGTCAGAGTGGAACTGGGAATAAAGGCAATGAAGGGGTATTCTGCGCACCCAGTTTTTCTAGAACTGGAGTCTCACCATAAGATACAGTTCTGTGTCATACCCTGACCACCCCATTTCGGGAAGTTTTAACCCTCAGCGGCATATTCAATCAGTTTGCTCTGAGTGGATTTGAAGAGGTTAAGAGACAAGACGAATCTCTCAAACACACTTTACTGAGATGACTTCTATTGACATGAAGCCAGCCTCATAGAATAAAGAGATAACAGAAAATAAAAATAAAAGCATTCAAACGCGTAAAAAAGAAAGAGATTCACTGTTTTGTTTTTTCTTACTGTCCTTCGACAAAAGCGATCACACACAACAGACTAAGCAAGCGCCCCTTCCTTTAAAAAGGCAACGAATCCCAATAATTGCTTGCGGTTATTTCACAAATCATCTAAGTAGAACAACGGTTTAACATTTTTCAAAGGCCTTTCCTTGAGAGGCTTACCCTGAATTGCAATACATTTTCTCTTATACTATCCCCTCTTGCGGAAACGAATAAAAGAATGGCATAATAAATAGTCAAACACTTTTTAGAAATAAGTTTAAAGAAAAGAATCAATGCTTTTTACAGACTTTACGTCATTATCCATTTTCAGCAATTAATTTTAATAATTAGAAGACTTTTTTCAATTGAGTCACAAGAGTTTCCTCCTATTTACTGATTTATACATCCTACTTGAAGGTTTTCTTTAAAGTATTGCGACAATAGAATGGAACCGTGCCTCTGTAATAATTAAAAGCTTTTCGTCTTTCGTCGCCACAGAAAGTATTTTGTGGCGTCCTTATGTTATCATCTATTTAACGTTTTCTTAATCATCTCACCCTCAAGCGAAATATATTTCCGGAGCAACCCCCACCAAAAAAAAAAAAAAGAAATAGAAATAAAAGAACGGAAGAGTATTCGTAATATTTGATAAGTTTACTTAAGTTGAAAAAATAAATAAACACACTATTCCTGGTACATTTTACTCAACAATGCATAGATATTTCTTATACTCGTCAATTTTTATCTGCCCAGCAGGTGAGGCTCAGAACACACTGACTGTATCCACTGCAGATGGATAAGAACTCCCAGCAAAAGTGAGTGTCCAATGTATGATATTAAACCGCATCCGATTACGAGGCTTCAGATCTGAAGATCCTGGAAGTGTTAAGTGCCCTTTCATTTCCTGTTTGACCCAGAATAATAGTACTTGTTAGCATCTTATCTATGGGTCAAATAGATTTGTTTAAAAATTATTCGACAATACTGAATAAAAAAATTCTTAAAAATACTACACCAAAGGCGTAAACAGGAACATGCAATTGACACGATTCTTTAACCTCGAAGGCATAATTAATCCCATTTTGAGATGCCCTAAAAATCAATCAGTTTGATCACTCTTTTTCTCTTTCTTTGTCTTCCACCAACTCGACCAGAATCATTCCATGACAACTGCCTGCAGGAATAAATATCCAAAGGTATGATATCTTTTTCAAATAGTTCCCCTTTCCATTTTTTGGAGTAACACTTTTTAAATCTTTCGATAGGGATTGAAAAGCACCTTTTTCAAATCTTAAAAAATATTTTTAATCATTTTATTATGCAGTATTTTTTAAATATAGATATTTACAACAATTTATCCCATAACGTTTTTTTTCGAGTCAAAATGAGGATTAGCAGTTTCTCGTCATTATTATTTAAAATTCATAATAGTCACTTCATATCTAAAAGAATATGATAATCTCGGCAGAATTGACTGTTCCCTATGTTCGTGACCTGGTAATAATTTATTTGTTATTATAAAGATAACTATACCAACGCAGATGTCATCATCAAATCCAGATAAACCATTAGATGGAAGTGACTACTTTTTTCTGTTTAAATACAACCAGCTGCAATTGAAATCTCATTGAATTGTCTCCAAAAGGAATGCTTCTTCTTTCATTATTCTTGTTTGGCAAACACCGGTCCACCACATACCCTACGAAAGAATGTGAAAATTATTATTTATTGACTGAACTCTACGTTTACAAAAATGTGACGATGCTTTTCTTATGTCACGTTTTCCTTGCCTTCTAAAATAGTTCCATTATGATGATTCATCATCAAGTTATAATGTTAGCACAGATTTCACAGATTTTCTTTCACTCCATTTATCTCTATGATTTGTCGCTCCTGTCAGGTCTTCCTAACAACATCTTGTGTCCACACAGAGTTGTTTTATATAAGTTCTTGCTGGTCAGCCAACAGTTGCACGCTCATATGAAGGGGTCCACAGAATAACGTCACTTATAAGTTTGTTCTTGCTTCTCAAGCTGTGTTCCACGTGTCTTGTCCGCCTTACTTGAATTGTTTTAGAGATAGGGGTAAGTGGCTATACAATTGTTGTTATGTGTGACGTTGCTTCCAGGATTTGTTCAGTATAGCTTGTAGCATGTAGTACCATCTATTTTTTCTCTATGCGTTTTTTAAGTGTCCATGTGGTGCATTCATCAGTAGTATTGACACAGCCGATGCCGGGAAGAAATTATATTTCATTTCATCGGATAGATCAGACTTTCATATGTCGATAACAGTCCACACTATTGCTAGTCACATTTCAACATCACTTTTAGTAGATGAGAAACTACTACCGATGTACATGAACATGTTTACTAATTTCAGAGGACTACCATTTAGAGTGGTTCCTTCCAGATTATGATATATGCACTCCATTTTGTTTGCTATCTTTTGGAGCCCAATGCCTATTGCTGCCTGCTCCTGTTATGCTGCGCAGATTCGGCTTAGGTATGTCCTCTTCATAGACAGCGCTGTGTTATCATCTTAGTCTACATCCGTTATAGTATCTGCGGAATATCATCTGTTTCCCGCCTTTTTAGTGTAAAGCCGTTATTCGCTATAAATAGAGAAAGAAAAAATTAAAAAGATTTACATAAAAAAATAATATCAAATAATAACGGAAGGATATTGAAGAAATTTAAGTAGATATATTCTAATGTTAGCTGCAAATAGTGTAATATTTTTTAAAAGAAACACATTGTAGAAGTTAGAATCTATTCTATCATGTGAATTTATAATTTTTCAAATGACCATGTGGAGATGGCCCTGGTCTGAAGTTCGGTTTCGAATCACTTGAGTTCAAATCAATGTCTGAATCGTTTCCGCCTGAGGCATTTTGAATATATGTTTTTTTTGTCGCTAAAACTATACAACATCATATCAGAGAGGCTTTGACCCATGGAGAATATTGGAATGCGCGTCTTGAATATCAAACGAAATAAAATAAAATGAATGTTTCAATTCTTGTTCGCTTCCGTCTTGATAAATATATCTTTAATCTGAATACTTTTTAAACACACCTTGTATATCATAAACATTCGAAATCATCCTTCGTATATGTTCATTTCTATATTCATGTGTATATGTGTTTTAATATTAAATGTAAACTTTTGTTCTACTCATAGCCAGTAACTTAATTTTTGGCATCTTTTTAATATGTTAGTATATGCACGTTAAAAAGCTTCATTTTTACGATGAAAACAATGACAGTTTATACTTGAAATGTTAATTAAAAAAATAAATCACTTAGTCTTGAAAGGAACAATTCGAAATTCTTGTCTATGAAAAAAAAAGAAACCCTCTTTCTACAATTATTGCAGAAATTAATTGGTTGTATTATTTTTTTTTCTTTGTTTTTATTCAAGTGACATCAGCATTTCATTTGCAGACGCTGATAATATAAAGTCTTAACTTTCAGCAGTATGGTGATCACAAACGGAAAAAATCTTGAATGTTTTTTTTTTTTTTTTAAGTCTTATATTTTAGTCTTACACTTCCAAAACGGTTATCTTCTTAATTATTATTTCTTTTTTTTAGCAAAAACAATAAAATCGTGAAAAAGACATTTTTCGCGGTGCCCAATAATCATGCCGGTCAGTTAGTGTAAAAATTGAAGAAGGATTTTTATTCAGTAAGACTTTCACATCGAACATATCGAGGATTGAAAAAGTTCATACAAAAGGAATGTATTAAGAATGTTTTTCTAAATATTTTTCAAAATTATGAGCAGTTTTATTTTTCCAACGACTTTTACATTAAACATTACGAAATCGCAGTTTGCTACGAGCAATCAAATAACTTTTTAAAAAGTGAGTTCAGCAGATAACTTAAATATATAAATATAATATATGAATATAATATATAAATATAATATATAAATATAATATAATATATAAATATATACATATATTTAATGAATAAATATAAATATAATATATAGATATATAAATATATTTGATAAATGAATATCATCATCATCATCATGTCGCGCTGGTAGCACAGATATCCCTGACCCTCTCTCGCCACTCCTTCCTATCGTTCATCGCCCTAGGTAGATCTTCAGGACAGCATCCCGTATCCTCACATAGTTGCTGAATGTATGTTCGTGCTGGTCGTCCTGCTTTTGCAGGGCTATGTGTGGGGGTCCATAAGAGTACATCTCTTATGAGTTTGTTTTGTTCAAGATTGCACGCAGCATTCTTGTGTAATTGCCGTCTAGCTTCTTCTTCAGCCGTTTTGTTAGTGTCAATGTAGTGCACCCGTATAGCAGTATCGATGTGACCGCAGCCTGGAAGAAACTGCGTTTCATTTTATCGGTTTGAACGTCTGATTTCCATCTAGTCGATAGCTTATTGATAGCTGTCCATGATATAATATATAAATATATAACTATATTTGATAAACAAATATAAATATAATATAATATATAAATATATAAATATATTTAATAAATAAATATAAATATGTTATAATATATAAATACATAAACATATTTAATAAATAAATATAAATATAATAAAATACATAAATATAGATATATTCAATATATAGGAATAAATATAAATATATAAATATATTTTTGTAAATATATTTTTATGTTATAAATATATAAATATATAAATGAATATATAAATAAATATAATATAATATAATATAATATAATATTAATAGATATAATATAAATATATAGATAAATATATAATTTTAAATATATAAATAGATAAATGTAATATAAAAATATAGATAAATAGAAATAAATATTAAATAAATAAATACAACCAAATATAATAAAGATATTTAAATAAATTTATATATAAATATATAAATGTATGAATATATTTAATTTATAAATATAATATATAAATATATAATATATCTATATAATATATATATATATATATATATATATAATATGATATAGATAAATATAATGTAAATATATAAATAAATAAATAATTTTATATGTATAAATAAATAAATAAATATAATATGAATATATAAATAAATATAAATAAATAAATATAATATAAATATATAAGTAAATTTATACATGAATATATATATATATATATATACATGAATATATATATATATATATATATATATATATATGTGTGTGTGTGTGTGTGTGTGTGTGTGTGTGTGTGTGTGTGTGTGTGTGTGTGTGTGTGTATAGACAGGCTGTATTTGTCAAAAAAGAAGGAAAAAGAAGGCTCGCATTGAGGAATGGGTAGATGGATCAATACAAAGAACAGTGGGCTGCATAAGAGCAAAGAAAGTTTATTTCCAATAGCCAATAACAGCAGTGAAAACATAAGAATATCCAGAAATATAACGAACACTAGGATTCAAATCTTTTACGGAAAAATATCTCTATGGATAACTCAAGCTATAAATTGATGAGATTACAAACCCAAAGATATGGACATGGCTAAGAAACGGAAATCTCACTTGACAAAATGAATTTCTTTTAATTGTTGAACTAAATAATGTCATTACAAATTGATAACACGCAACAGAATAGCAAGTGTAGGTTATCTGGAGAAAAAGATGAAACAGTTTATCACATTAGAAGAGAAAGGAAAATGATCCACTGAGAATCGTGCAAGAAAGTTAAATTCAGCAGACTACCACATAGCATATCATATTTACCCAACCCCTCCGCTCGGGCAGGATATGACACAAGGTCAATCTTTTTAGCGGATTTTAACAGGCTTGAATTCAGAGTTTTCCTTCTCCTAGACTTGTTGCCTCACCAAGGCTGAAGAACCTAGTCTGTCCTACTATTTACCCATAGCTGGAGGGAGAATAATTGGATTCATACTTTTCCCAATGGTATTAGTGCTATGTGAAATGCAATCAGTCTCGTCCAACATTTGAACTCGTGTCGCCGAGTCCATACGACAATAACCATTACACCACGAGCACCTCCTTCTACCACATAGCATATGCATAATTCAGAGTCCATCTGAGAAAATGCATAAAATTATTTTGGATTGGGAGATCGGAATCATCCAATTACAATTAGTAACCAGACCGAGTGATATGTAAAAAAAAAATGGCTGAGCAAAAAAAAGAAGTTCCCATTGTGTCGTTCCGACAGACCAGTAAGTGAAAATAAAGGAAAGTGGAAAGATATACAAATACTTGGACCTCGTATGTAAAATAAAATAATATCGGTAGACCATAAGGCTTATTGTCATACTAAGCGTAGTTGGTTCACTTGGAACCGTAAATATATTGTTATAAGGGGAGCCGGACATTTTTAAAATCCGAGAAAAAATCGATACTATCAAAACTCAAGCTTTAGTGAGATCAGTCAGAATAGTTTCCTGGACATCTGAGTAGATTTGCTATCACATAGAATCAAAGAAAAGTTCACCAGATAATGGTGGTGAAAAACTTACAAATAATAATAATAATTGGCGGCACAAAACTGCGCCATAAGAACCAATCATATCAAAGCGAAGATAGATAAGACGTAACAAAATAGCAAGTGTAGACAATGCAGTGACAGAGATGAAACCATCAATCACATAATAAGCGAATGCAGCAAATTGGCAAAGAAGGAGTACAAGGCTAAACACGATTGGGTGGGAAAGGTGATCCACTGGGAAATGTGCATAAAATTTAAATTTGACCACGCCGACAAATGGTATATTCACAACCCAGCACCTGTCCTAGAAAATGACACGCACAAACCCCTGTGGGACTTTGATATACAAACGGATGAGCTAATCTCGGCCCGAAGACCAGACCTCATAATAATCAACAAAAAGAAGAGAACTTGAAAATTTTCGACTTTGCTGCCTCGGCTGACCACAGAATAAAACTGAAAGAATCTGAAAAGAGAGATAAGTACATTGACGTTGCTAGAGAATTGTAAAAACTTTGGAACATGAAGGTCAAAATTATACCAATTGTGATAGGTGCTTTTGGCACGGTGACTAAAAGATTATTAAAGGGCCTGGAAGATTTAGATGTTAGCGACCGAGTGGAGACCACCCAAACAGCATTACTGAAAACTGCTAGAATACTGAGAAGAGTCCTGGAGACTTGAAGAGACTTGCCGTCACTCAATCTCCAGTGAAAACCATCAGCGTAAGCCGATGTGAAAAACTCTAATGAGTAGTAATAATAATAATGATAATATTAATAAAAATAAAAATAATACCAAACCTCTTTTTTTCCTTTATGAAGTTATAAAGTTTATCACCAAGTTTATGATATCTTTCTCTTTTTCTGTATCTCTCTTACTCTTCCGTTTATAACTTTATATAATTCTCGCTATCTATTGAATTCATTGGGATAATCCGTTTACCTTCTGAAACAAAGTCAAAGGAAATTATTTATTTTGGGACTCAAACAAGCAATTTCTTTGATATTACCATACAAAGTTTGAATTTACCAAAAAATATCGGAAATAATGGAAGTGGACACCATCAACTAAGTAGAGATGAAAGAAAAAAAATTCAAATGTACTTTTAGAGAACGAGTTAACTACTCAAAACCAAACTATACAGCAGAAATTTCTTCAAAAGGATACATGTATGGGTTGTCTCCCTTAGAAAATACTCGGGGCTATTGTTAAAGTGGTCGAGGGAAGAACTTCATCAAATGAACCAGACAACAAGTAAACTGATGACAATAAATATGCCCTTATATCTCAGAGATTATATTGAGAGGTTGTATGTGTCAAGAAAAGTAGGAAGGGGACTCGCCAATTGAAGGTAGTGTCGTCAAATAGATAAGACAACTCCAAGACTACATAAAAAAGAATAAACAATTGCAGTGAAAAAAACACAAAGAACACAAGAATCAACAGGACAACAATAGAAATAAAAATGAAAAAAAAAAAAAAAAAAAAAGAATAGACATTTTAAGCGACAAACTAGCGAAACCTCACGCTAGAAGACTAGGACATGGCTAAGAAAGGGAAAATTTAAGCGAAAAAGTGAATCACATCTAATAGAAGTTCAAAACAACACCATGACGACCGACTATTTTTAAAGAAAATCGATAAGACGCAACAAAATAGCGGGAGCAGGTTATGTCTTGATAGAGATGAAGCAATCTATCATATAATAAGCTAATGCAGCAAATTAGCACAAAAAGACGAGATACGACTGTTTGATGTAAGTGATCAGCTGGGAATTATGCAAAAAAATTAAATCTGACCGTACGGAGAAGTGGTATGAGACACAAAAACTTCTCTGAGATTTTGAAATCCAAACGGATAACATAATATCGGCGAGACTACCAGATCAAGTGATAGTCAATAAAAAAATGAGTACGAGCCAAATAGTGGACTTTGTTGTCCCGGCCGACCAAAAATTAAAATCAAAAGAAGGTTAAAAGAGAATGATAGCAGGGCCTTGTAGGCGAGTTGAGGAAACTATAGAAAATGATGGTGACAGTGATATTAACTGTAATTGATGCACTTGTAACGTTCCCATAAGGAACTGGAAAAGTTAAAAATCAGAAGACAAGTAGAGACCATCCAAACAATTGCATTACTAAGATCGGAAAGAATACTGAGAAAAGTTCTGGCGAGTTGAGAAGACTTCTTGTCACTCAAACTCCAGCAAAAAAAAGCATCAGTTAACGTTGGTGTGAAAAACCCTCAAAGGAGTAAAGTAATAATAATAATAATAATAATAATAATAATAATAATAATAAGAAGAAGAAGAAGAAGAAGAAGAATGTGGAGGTGCCCATGGTGTAATGGTTATCGTCGTAGGAAATGGACACAGCGACACGAGTTCAAATCCTGGACGAGACTGATTGCATTTCACATTGCAATAATACCCTTGCAATAATACTCCAGCTATGGGTAAATAGTAGGACAGACTAGGTTCTTCAGCCTTGGTGAGGCAACAAGTCTAGGAGAATGAAAACTCAGAATTCAAACCTGTTAAACTCCGCTTAAAAATTGAACTTGTGTCATATCCAGCCCGAGCGGAGGGGTCGGTTAATAATAATAATAATAACGTTACGATTATACGAATTGTAATTGGTACATTCGGTACATTAACTAAAAGATATTTTAAGGGATTTGAGGACTTGGATGTTGGAGGACGGGGGGAGACCATGCAGATGACAGCATTGTTGATCAGGCCAAAATTTTGAGCGGAGTCCTGGGAACATGAGGAAACTTGCTGTCACTCAAACTCCAGTGAAAGACCATCAGCTAACGCTGATGTGAAAACTCCAATGAGTAAATAATAAAAATAATAATAATGATAACTAGTCAGTGATTTGCTGATCCAGTCAGAACAATAATAAAGAAGGGATGGTTTTCTGACCTTGAAATCATAGAAATACAGCAGAAAATAAATGATCAACAGGGTAATAATACACTACCTTACACATCAAATATTAACAAACAAAAACAGACCAACCGAAATGAATCACCAACTTCAGAAAATGGTAATCCCTCATAACAAAACACTGCACAACCAAACAACGCTGATCAAACACTATCACAAGAACAAAAGTTAAATCTAGAAAATTTAAAGAGAATTTTGAACTGTGAAAAGACTACATTACCATTATAAAGAAACAATGAATGGAGAACAGTTAAGGCAGAGACGAATGAAGTGAATCAAGTACTGACATATATATCAACGAATAATATAAGGAAATGAAATGAACTAATTTATGCGGGAGCGAAATTAGTTTGCAAGAAAATTGGGATCCCCTCAAAAAGCACGAAAGAAAAAACAAAACTAGGATGGGAATTTAGGCTAGAAACGTAGATAAAAAAATCTACGAAAACAGGGCAAAATGATAAAACAAAGGAAAGATGTTAGAATAATTAGGAACAGAAAGGAAAAGGCAACACAGGAAAAACTTACAACAAAACTTCAGGAAATAAACTAGAAAGTATTGGGAAAGAAGGAAGATTAAAAAGATACCGACAAAGGGTAAATCAATACAAACAAAACAGGTCATTCCAAAACAAGGAAAGAAAATTCTATCGAAAATTGGGAGGAGATGACAGTAAAACAAACCAACAACCGGATGTAAAAGAAACCCAACGATTTTGGACTAAAACATGGCAACCAAAAAAACATAACGAAAAGGCTGAATGGATCAACAATATGACAAGAGAACTAGAAGGACTCGAAGAAGGCCCGAAAGCAGAAATACACATCGATTGACTCAAAACGACACTAAAAAATATAAAATTGGAAAACACAAGGCCATGATGGAATAAATGGTCTCTGGTTTAAGAAATTCACCTCCATTCATGACAGACTAGCACTAGAAATGAACAAAGGCCTACAAAGAGCACACTTACCCGAATGGATGACCAAAGAAAGCACCACATTGATCCAAAAGGACCCAAGCACAGGAACCGCTCCAAATAATTACAGACCCATAACTTGCCTACCGATGATGTAGAAAATATTAACAGTACAAATAAGGGAATATATTTACTACTTAATAACAAGCCGCAGTTTGTTTCCTGACGAACAGAAAGGATGCTTCAAAGGATCCAGAGACACAGGGGAGTTACTTTAAATATATCAACACATTCTAAATGAGAGCAAGACCAAACGGAAAAATCTGTCTATGGCCGTGATTGACTGCAAAAAAAGGCATGTGGTATGGTTCTGCAAAGCTGGATAATAAACTGCCTCAAAATGTAAAAAAATATCACATGAAGTCGTAAAGTTTATCGAGAAAACCATGAACACCTGGAGAGTGGAATTGACAGCAGGAGGAAGAAGCGTTGCTGAAACAAAGATCCAAAGAGGTATTTTCCAAAGAAATGATCTTTCGCCTTAATTATTCATAATTGCCATGATACCATTTAACCATATACTCAAGTAATGCACAGCCGAATTCAAACTTAGTAGATCGCAGGAAAAGATCAATCACCTAATGTACATGAATGGCATAAAATTATTTGCAAAAATGAAAAGGAACAGGAAACTCTAATACACGAAGCTAGAATATACAGTCAAGATACAGGAATAGAATGGGGCATGGAACAATGTGCAATGCTTGTTATGAAAAGTGGCAAACGACATCTAACTAATGGAATGGAAATACCAAATCAAGACAAGATTAGAACGCTCGCAGAAAACGAAACCTACAAGTACTTGGGCATCTAGGAGGGTGACACCATCAAAACAAGTCGAAATTAAAAACAAAATTCAAAAAGAATATATCAGGAGAACTAGAAAACTACTCGAGACAAAACTCTCTGGCAGAAACCTTATCAAAAGAATAAATACCTGGGCTGTACCCCTCGTTTTTTGAAGTGGACCAGAGATAAACTTAAACAAATGGACCAAAGAACAAGAAATCTTTGACCATGCATAAGGCATTACGTCTCAGAGACGACGTTGACATACTATATTTATCAAGAACAGATGAAGGAAGAGGAATTGCCAGCACTGAAAACAGCGTTGATGCCTCGATACAATGACTTGAAGACTATATACCAAAACACGATGGAGAACTGATTACAGCCATCTGAAACGATACTGATACGTTTTTTTTCTGGTACCGTGAATGCTGGTAGATATTAGATTAGTAAGTATATATATATATATATATATAGAGAGAGAGAGAGAGAGAATAAGTAAATTTGGCGACGGTAGTCAAGGGTGACCCGAAGGCTCCTTTTTCAATAGCTACTACCCCAAGGAGTAGGGGAGAGCACTGCTCCTTTCTCTGGATTGCTCCACTTTACCCTTGATACGTACCTTATAATGGAACCCCGGTCTTCCGGACCATTGGCGAACACTGTACACACTGGGACAATGAAATTTGTAATATCCTGTCAGCGTCTGAAGACAATGGGTGTAGATTCTTCGTGTATAGAATATATGAGGAATATCATATAAATCTATGCGAATGCTCAATGTATGGCTATTGTTATATTTCTTTTTCCTTCCAGGTATACATAACAAAACGCATATATATTGCAATTTGAAGAAAAAGTAAACCTGGTTAAATTCTCATTTTAAATTTATTTCGCAAGAGAAGGGGATATATATATATATATATATACACACACACGCATATATATATATATATATATATATCCCAGCTACGAGGAGATACTGTCTAGCCACACTGATGAGTTCTGATAGAACGAAACAGATCTGTCTGTCGATGACTATAGAGATATATATACTCCCCTACCCCCGTGTGGTTGAGTTCTCTGGCGAAGAGGTAATCGTGTTGCCATTAGCGGCTATTGCAAGCCTCTTCGTTTGAATTGAGGTCTCGGCTACCGTTGAACGGATGTATGTAAACAATAGTAATTGTGATTCATAACCGTTTAAAATTTACTTCGCAGCTAATATCTCCTCGTGGCTGAATGGTTAGAAGCTTAGTTTGACGTTTGAGTCAACCGGGTTTCGATACCAGCAACGGGAAGATACTGTCAAGCCACACTGATGAGTTCTGACAGAACGAAACAGATCTGTCTGTGGATGACGATATGTATATATATAATTTATTAAATTTGAGAATAAGAAACCTACCAGCAAATGAGAAAATATTCTAAAAGAGTAGTAAAATATATATTGATGCCCTAAAAAGTAGCGGTTATAAGGAAAATTTTACCAAAAAGAAGTGAATATGCCTAATGATAGCAATAAGGAAAAAAATAAGAAAAATGGGCGTAAAAATAGAAAAAGAAAAATTATATGGTTCAACCCCGCGTTTTGTAGGCTAGCTAGTATAAATGTAGAAAAATATATTTTGAAACTAATAGATAAGCATTTTAAACATGATAATAAACTGCATAAAATATTTAATAGAAAAACGTTAAAAATTAGTTACTCTTGCACGAAAAATATTCTTCAAATAATCAATAATCATAATAAAGATATAATTAAGGACTTTCAGGACCGAACGAATAATAATAATAATAATAATAATAATAATAATAATAACGGTATAAAAAACGAATGTAATTGTAAAACTCGAAAATTTGTCCTCTGAATGGATAATGTGACTTAAATGATGTAGTATATCAAGAAATACTTTACCCAAAAGCGAATATAATGGATAGAAAAAACTTATATCGGAATTTCCTCCACGAAATGGAAAGTGAGATACGCAAATCACAAATATTCCTTCTCCTACGAACATCTGAAACACTAAACAGCACTATCTAAGCAATTCTGGATTTTGAAAAATAAAGGGTTAACACCTGAGATTTAATGGGTAAACTGAAAAAGTCCAATGCTCCAAAATATTTTGACGGTTGATGTAACCTATGCTTTGAGGAAAAGATAAAAATAATGACTTATTCACATCCCTGAAAAGTTATTAAGTAAGAGATGTGAATTAATAGCAAAATGTAGACATAAGACTAAAATTAAACTATAGACTAATTATCATAAATAAAAGCAGTTCCTAAAAAAGCATAGAAATAAATTGAGAAATAAGGTAAATGAACAAAAGTAAAATAAAAATAAATATAAAGAAATGAAAAAAAATAATCTGATATAAGTACACGACTAAAAATAGGTAACTGAGGAAATAGGCTCAAAATTAATATAAGGATTAATATTTCCCTTACCAAAAAGTTATTATTATATAAAAAACATAAATGAAGTTAAGTACCGAACTTAGCTAAAAAAGAAAATAAATAAGAGAAAAACCATCATCATCATCGTCATCCCGTGCTGGTAGCACGGATATCCCTGACCCTCTCTCGCCACATTTCCCTATCGTTCATCGCCTCAGGCAGGGCTTCAGGATAATATCATGTATCCTCACATAGTTGCTGAATGTATGTTCGTGCTGGTCGTCCTGCTTTTGCACGGCCATGTGTGGGGGTCCATAAGAGTACATCACTTATGAGCTCGTCCCTGCTTCTCCAGCAGTGTCCTGCATGTCTGGTTCGTCTAACTTGAATAGTTTTCGTGATAGGAGGCAGGTGGCCGTACAACTGGTGTCTTGTGGGGTGTTGCCGCCAGTACTTGTTCAAGATTGCACGCAACATTCTTGTGTAATTGCCGTCTAGCTTCTTCTCCAACCGTTTTGTTAGAATCCATGTAGTGCATCCATATAGCAGTATCGATGTGACCGCTGCCTGAAAAAAAAAGAGAAAAATAAAAATGTTAAATTACTATAATTCCAACCGACAGTAAAAAAAAAGTATAAATAAATAAAAAATAAATAAAATAAATAAGTAAATAAAAAAAGGAAGTGAGAAAAAACGAGGAGATAACTCTTCCCCCTCTTCCATCCCCTCCCGTGTCTATTCTGGTTTATTTTATCTATAAGATCTGAAGAAGTCCTGTTAAATTTTTCTTCGTGTTTTTGGTTTACATCAGAAACACATAACAGGATGGAAATAAATATATAATCCTAAAGTTACCAGTCTTTGTTTTTTTTTTAAAGAAAGGTATATATATATATATATATATAACATTGCGGGGCAATATAGTATAATAATGTTTATTACTTCAGGAATGAATCGCTTCTTGTTTTGTCGCTGAAAACTTTCTTTATCCAAAAGTTTTATTTTGGCTCTTCTTCCAGTCGTAGTTTCCGTGGAAATAAATTTAATTTATTTTTTTTAAATTTAATTTAATTTTTGTTTTTTTAATGTGTGGACGTTCTTCGCACGTCCGTGCTCTCATAGACACACGCAAGTGTAGATGCCAGGCGAATCGGTTATTGTCGTAAAAATTGGATACATCGAACCGAGTTCAAATCCAGACAAAGCAATTGCATTTTTTTTACCGCTAATACTTTTGGGTAAGACATTAATCAACATCCACTTCTCTAGCTATGGGTTAATGATAGGGTCATCATATTACTGTAGCCTTGGCACAGCAACCAGGTTGGGTGAAAAATCTGAATTTAAACCAGCTGTAAATCCGTTTAAAAATTGATCTTTTGTAACGTCCTGCCCGTAGTGGAAAGTTTTGATAAATATTAGCATTCACAAACGCGCGAGTGTCTAGGATGACGCAAATGTGTTCTTTTGTATCGTAATATCCAATAATCTTGTCTTTAATATACGAGCACTGAAAATCTCTACACGGCAATAGAGATAAATATATGTAAGCAAAAGGAGCACCATTATAAGCGTTTATTCGCAGTTCAAACACATTTGATCTCCTATGATTAGCTATTTAATTTGATCCAATTACCTTTATTAAAATAACAGAATCATCGCTTTGAATGATGTACGTAAATTCATTAAACTGTTCATGTACTTCGTAAATACATACTGACAATTGCCATTACTCTCTATTATTTGATAAGAATTGCTATGCCAGTTAAGCTAATTGATAAAAGCCACCTATTACGAAACGTTTATCAATAATGATACCTATTCAGACACCTAAGATATTCCACTCTATAACTGAATCAAAGTAATATATATATATATATATATATATATATATATATATGTTGGATATCACCTACCATTCCGACATAAAGAGCTGTTCCATCTACCATATATGGCAGTAGCTCGAGTACCAGTCTGAGACCAGTCTACGATCAATCTACGACTACGAGTCTGAAGAGCCGTTTCCTATTGTTGAAGTAGGAAAGCGGCGGGGCTAGACGAGATCCCCCCAGAAGTGTGGAAGACGAGACAATTCGACGATATACTGCTCCGGCAATGCAACGCAGTCTATAGTCAAAATAGGATAGAACGATGGACGAAGGGATGCATCCTTCCATTCCCTAAAAAAGGCGACCTCGGACTAGCCAAGAACTACCGAGGGATAACACTTACATCCATAGCAGCCAAAATCTACAATGCCCTACTACGAAACCGCATAGAACCCAAAATGGAAAACATCCTTAGGAAAAACCAAAATGGCTTCCGGAGAAACAGATCCACAACCTCACAAATACTGACCATCCGTAGAATCCTGGAAGGCGTTCGGGCAAAAAACTTACAGGCGACATTACTATTTGTCGACTTTACCAAGGCCTTCGATTCCATACACAGAGGGAAGATGGAGCAAATCCTACTAGCTTACGGCCTACCAAAAGGTTGTAAAGTGTGACAAACCACATTGAACTGTGAGATACTGATTGTGAAGGTAATGAACTATGCTGGACTGTGAAATGCTGAGTTCATTTGATACACACCAAGTGCTACTTGCTGGATTAGCTTGGAGCGCAGCCTTGGGATCCATGGTTTTACACCTACCTGATTTTGCCTGATTGAGATTCTTGCAACTTAAGCAAAATTTCTTGAACCATCTGTTTACTGTACTGTGATCAACTGCACCATCACCTTTTGCACAACAAATGTTTTTGCTTGCTTATGTAGCATTATGGTTCAGTTAAAATTTTTAAAGCATAATTTCCTGAATTAGATTACATTGCATATTCATAATGCAAACATAACCGAATATATGTGTTACAACCAAACAGGCAACATTGCCACACTAGACGGAGCCTCTCTGAAACTAGTCGACAAATTCACCTACCTAGGAAGCAGCGTCTCATCAACCGAGAAGGACATCGACACACGACTGACGAAGGCATGGACAGCTATCGATAGGCTCTCGATCATATGGAAGTCGGACCTAACAGATAAAATGAAACGCAGTTTCTTCCAGGCAGCGGTTGTGTCGATACTGCTATATGGATGCACCACATGGACGCTTACAAAACGGCTGGAGAGGAGGCTGGACGGAAACTACACAAGAATGTTGAGAGCAGTATTAAACAAGTCCTGGCGACAACACCCCACGAGACTCCAACTATACGGACACTTGCCCCCCATCACAAAAACTATACAAGTTCGACGAACCAGACACGCAGGACACTGCTGGAGAAGCAAGGACGAGCTCATAAGCGATGTACTCCTGTGGACCCCCACTCATGGATGTGCAAGAGTGGGACGACCAGCACGAACTTACATACAGCAGCTATGTGAGGACACGGGTTGTAATCCTGAAGACCTGCCGGAGGCGATGAATGATAGGGAGAAATGGCGAGAGACGGTCAGGGATATCCGCGCAGGCGGCGCGACATGATGATGATGATGATATCCTTACTCTATCACTAATCTTATGTTCCTACTACTAACCGTCTCTCTCTTGTAAATACTCTTTTCTGTAAATATAACTATTTCCTCACATCTCGTGATTTGTCTATTTATCACGACTACTTGTGTTCACTAACCAGAACACAACAATATATATATATATATATATATATATATATATATATATATATATATATATATATATATATATATATCGTTACAGCAGCCCAAGTTAGAGAATAAACCAATTTTGTTTTACTGCTGAAAGATAATTTTGTGTTGTCTGCATTAACTTTTTCATCTTCAAAAAATGTAACTTAATGTTGAATGTTTCATTTTTTATATCATCTCTTGCATGTGATTAAATACTAAATTTAAGATAGATTTAAGATAGCGAGATAGATAGATAGATGTAATCGGTTAGTTTATAGGTAAGATTTTTTTAAACGAGTTTTTTATTTGCACACATTTAGATTACTTCAAGAATTGCAATCTAACACTTAATTCAATTTAACATTATTCATGCGATTACATGCAGTTATATGGTTCCGCTTGTTAATATATAATTCTAATAATTCAATTAAACATCAGTTATTTGATTTTACCCAGTTAAATTAATTTACGTATAGAAAATGACTGAAGCTTTTTTATTCGGCCCATCAATGGGACCATAACAGGTACTACTACTCCGAACCAGAGTGGATGAAGGATTAATGGTAAGGAAGAGGTACTCTGCAGCCACCAAAACTGCAAGACTGGAGCATCACCAACAGATACAAACAGGGCACTCATTTTGGGATATCTTACCCCATCTGAATAGATGCCCTCAGCACATTCTACAGCGGCAACCAACAAGGCTTTCGATATAAGGGATATAATTAAGATGAGAATTGGAATTCTTCTGGCTTTTCTCGATGGATTAAGTAGATAAAGGGGATCTTTCCATATTCCCTCAGTTTATTAGTAGATAAATGAATGTTAATTGAAACCTTTCAAGACTTGACGGCGTCAACAAAAATGACAACGGCATACATCAATTTTGTTTACAAAGTATGAAAAGCAAATGGTTAAATAGCTCATTCGCAACACTCTTTAGTTAGATTGAGATAATGAAAATTAATCTCATCGTGAGGTTAACGAAGGCATGAACAGCTATCAATAGGCTATCGATCATATGGAAATCAGACCTAACCGATAAAATGAAACGCAGTTTCTTCCAGGGAGCGGTCGCATCGATACTGCTATATGGATGCATTACATGGATTCTAACAAAACGGCTGGAGAAGAAGCTAGACGGCAATTACACAAGAATGTATGTGCGTGTATGAGGCAGTAGTTTTCCGCTGCTGCAAGACTGATTAAATATAATAGAAAAGTAAGAGTTAAAAAAGATATTTTGATTAACAAAAAACGTAAATCGAGATCAAATGAATGTAGAAATCAACCGAAATAGGCAGGGTTTTGTATGTTCTAAACTGTTTTTCCAGCCATTGGCAAAAAGAGGACACTTTGTTTTATATGAGTCCTGGGAGCACGGATATCCGCCCCCCGTGAATTAAATAAAGGATGTGCTTCCAGGTTGTTCGAAGAAGACCTGAGTACATATCGGCCAAAACGTTGTGAATATAATTATAATGATGAAGACAATAGACAGAAAACCCAGAATTATAAACAAAAAAGTATATATATATATATATATATATATAATATATATAATATATATATATATATATATATATATATCCACGACATGACTCTTTTTAGTAGAAGCATACTTTCGTTTGCAATATCCTCTAGTTATCCTGAGCTAGTGATATCTCCAACAAACTCAAAAGCTAAGAACCCAAATGTCTTAAATTATAGAAAAGCAGTCCATTACTAACAGATAAAGTTTTAGTCAATATAATCAATCCTGTTATGTTAGATAAAAGTTTACTGATAACTATATATACTATATACTAAGTCTAAGGGGTGTCCTAGTGGCGTAATTGTTAAAGCGATGGGTTACGTAAGTGTAGTAAGCAAGTTCGGACTCAAGTCGCGTTATATTCCTTTTCGGGAAAAATACACTTGAAAGTAGTATGAACCCCCTTATCCTCTCGGCTATGTGATAAATAGTACCACTACTGTTCTTCTGGAAGGATGGCTACAAAGGTTGATATGCCGTTCAACCAACTAAACCTAAGCTACGTTAATTTAAAATTAGACTCCTTTTTAGCGTCAGATTTTAGTATACCTGCTGTTCAATTCACAATTCTCACCTTATGTAAGACTGGCACTGAGTTTGTGTCATTTTACTACAAAAGAAACAAGTACCTAGTGTTCTCGGAAAACTAGTCAAAAGAGATTACTAGTTCATTCAAAATATGTACTAAAAGACCTTAAATTCATATTTTTTACTAATAACTTTTTAGTTGAGTTATTTTCTACATTGGCAGAAATAAAGTTGCCTACCTTAGTTTAGAGTGACCAGAAGACTCCCTTTTCAATAGCTACTACACCGTGGTGTAGGGGACTGCGCTACTCCATTCCCTAGATTGCTCCACTTTACCCTTATAGTGTTGAGTGCTAATCAAGGCGTTATCAAGTAGCATTTTTTGAGTCTTTTGTGTGACTCGACCTAGGATTGAACCCCGGTCTCCCGGATCATTGGCAAACACCATAATTATTTGGCCAATGGCAAGATTATTTAAAATATTTTTTTTTTTTTTTTGGGTAAGGATTTGCTACATTTTCTTAGGCCGGTTGAACATTGTGATTAAATGTGTCCCTTCTGAGGAAAACAAAAGGCCATAACATATTGGTTCTTATCATATACATAGAAATAGGTGTCTGCATCTTGAAAAAAAAACCTTCCAAAATAACATGTTTCTGAGGCAGGACCTGAGACGATCACTCTTTGACACGGGTGTGAATGCAAAGATATAAAGACTGACAGAGATCTTGATTAAAAACCAGTAAAATATATAAGTAAAAAATAAATCTGCATAGGTATAGCTCCACCATTATTTTGTTTCAAACGGCTTTTAATTACAATTCATCCTTATCTTCCAGTCCTAACTACAGCCGAAATCTTTAGTTTTATTCTTTTATCTTAGAACATTATCTGGCAACGATCTGAATTCCCTCTTTCCTTTTTTGTGCTCAATGTAAGGAATTAGAAAACACAAAAATTGCTTTCATCAAACCATATTACTGAATGCACCAAATAATCTTCTTTGTAAGAAAATACCATAGCCCCACCTCCATATTTTATCTTTAACAATGGTTTCTCTTTTGCCATCTTTGTTCATTAGCAAAATCTTTTAGCACTGTTCCCACAGGATATTTAAATATAATTATCAACTTGGTCATTACTTTACAGGTAAATGATGACTGTCGATGATTTCTCTTTTACTGTCCTCTTTTTCATTCACAAGTATTCATTGGTTGTCCATGTTGCTGCTTCCATGGATTCTTTGATTCTGCTGTCCATATCTGGTCAATTTTATTTGCAGTTTGAGTAATTGAGTGGAAAATAAACATTCAAAATTGAATATTTCATTAATTTATCAATGAGTACAAATTTTGTGATTTCTTTTTCCTCTGTTTTAACAGTCACTTTTCCGAAAATTAACATTTGATTTATTCGCTTGCATTCCTAATTCTTAATTCTGACTCAAAAATTACAGAATACAAAAATGAGTTTTAAGAATTGGGAAATGATATGAATTTTCCTAATTCCATTGTATAAGTCGATTGTAAGTTGAAGCTTCAATTTAAACCAATCTCACTTTTCAACTTCTATTTTTTTTTTCATAAAAACGGAAGATTGGTTTCAATATATCCGCCCTTATATTATTCCATCAACGAAATTTATTAGAAATTGCGAGATAATACTACTATTTTTTTTATCTTAGTAAATAAAATTCAATCAAGCATATTCCCTGTCTGGTATTTGAACCTATGCATAATTGTATCCCCGTTTTTCTTAGAGTTAAAATTAGCAATTGCTCCAGGAGATTACTTATCCATTAATTCGACGATTTAATTTAATAAATTCAATGAAAGCTTCAGTATTCATATATACATAATGTCAACTTTATAGATATAGGAATAGTATTTGGATAAACATATCTGTCTTCTTACTCAAATTTGATATTCATACGCATAAGTTTGTAGAACATTTTGTTGTTGATTTTTAAACATTTCTTTAAAACCCAAATGTCTTCTTTGAACATGAAATAACTTTCTCATAGATAAAGCACACAGGCTTGCGCTATTGGATGTTTCTAAAGTGGTCACCCATCTATGTTCTGAACAGGTTGATTGTTGCCCTACCTTCGGTAATTCTGCTGGAATTAGTGTTTTTGTTGAAACTTTGCCAACGGAAGATATTTTTGCTGCAATATTTGAACCATATATCGTAAGAAATTATGTCCATCTAACACTTACTACTATAAAAAAAAACGAAATTTATTTACACGTTCACTGCCGCCTTTGGTATTCTACTCTTTACAATATAGCAACTATGTTTATTTCATTTCCAAACAGAAATTGCTATATATAACTACGTTTTCTTTATTTTGGTAGATTACCTATGAAATACTAGTCATTTTGCAAACAAAGCTAATCTAAAAAGAACTAATTTTCGTGAAATTACGGCACGTCACTTATCTTGGCAGAGAAAATTGGCATACTATATAATTGGGAAGAAAATGCGCTTACATAACTAAATTCCAAAAAAACTTTATTCGGCTTAAAAAGAACTTGAAGACACATTCTGTACGCGTCGTAGAGATAACTTAAATATATACTTTGGGAAAATAAGCCTGTCATGTTGGATCAACTAGAAAGAAAACAGCATTTTACAATCTCAACTTGTCTTTCTTTCTGTTATATAGAGAATTTATGAATTTAAATAGCCTGTTCCAATATGTCTGCCACTTGCAGATGACTATAACTAAAAAGAAAATGCACAAAAATCTAAATGACTATATTAGAATATTAGTGTGAGGCAAAGTGTCACTCAAATATTAATTATATTTGATAATTACAATAACAATGGAGAGAAACAAAACAATTCCAAAATAAAAATATCAGAGTAAAAGAAACGCTAAAATTGTTGTGCTGAAATACAATTATTGATATTTACATTTCAAATTAATCGATTTATTCAATAAAGGATAAGAAAATCAATAATGCGGATAAGAATACAAATTAGCTTCAAAATCTAATTAAATGGAACGAAGAAACAATAATTTCACAAGTTAATTCAGAAGTACTCAATCCATTGCATCTTATATCAGCGCCATATTTAAAGGAACAACTTTAAAAACTCGAGTTTGAAAAAAAATAAGTAGAGAATTAATTTTTATTTATTGTGGACTTTTTGTCATCATCTTGATAGTTTTTTTTTTCTTTTCTTTTTTTTTTTGTTTCTTATTTCACTACGTTTCGGCCAAATTTCACCTCTGGCCTTCTTCAGGTGATTTACCGCGACCTCGGATAGGAAACCTTGGCCGAAACGTAGTGAAATAAGAAAAAAAAAAAAAAAAAAAACTACCAAGATGAGGACAAAAAGTCCGCAATAAATAAAAATTAATTCTCAGATTAAGAAGCCTGATCTCAAAATGATTCCAATTAAGGAAAATTACAAAAAATAAGAAGTCTAGAATTTTCTATTTGACATCTACAGACATATGGTTGGGTGTCTTTGTTTAATGGTATATCAACTTTTAGGATTATCTAATACCAAAGCCATCTTTGTAGAAGAACCTTAATGGTGTTATTTAATTTATATCTGGTGGAATAAGAGGATTCTTACTTTTACCGAGAGGATACTGAAATCAGTTAGAATTAAATTTTGCCGCCGAATACCTTGATTGCATACGCTCCTAAGAGTTTAGACCCAGCAAAACGTGCGTCTTTGTTTGGACTGTAAACTTCATGTGATGTTGAGGATTTAGTTCTGGAGATCTGGGGATTGTGGAGCCACAAATTTGTTGCCATTACTCCCAGCTTTTAGTACTTGTTTTGGTTCCATCTATATGTCAATTAGATATATTTAAAATTATTAGTATTACACGAGGACAAATGAACCATATGACGGTATACTAATTATTTCTGTTAGAGATAGTAACTTCTTTAAAAAAAAATTATATAACTTGAGACAATATAATTGCTTCATATATTTGAAAGTTTATAATTTTCTACAGATAATTAGTTTAAGATTGGAATTTTCTAACAAAACTACAGTGTGCAAATAATTTATATTAGAGATAACTGAAACTACGGAACGGAGGAAAAACAAGTGATTAAAGAGTATGTCGTTCATGAAACCATATAAAAAATGATTGGTGTTAGATTTGATGCATATTCTCTTCGTAAAGCATGAACCTATCTCTTCACTTTCAATCTGAGTATAAATAGTATATCAGAATGGGTTCTTGAGCTTGTTCAGACAACCAGACAAGAATTAAAATTCCTAATTCAAACCAGCTTTCCTCCATTTAAAAAATTGACTTCATGTCACTTCCCTCTCGTAGCAGAGGAGAAGGTAAATAAAAACTTGATAACATATTGTTGTTGGCCAACCCTATTTTTTTTAAGTCTTTGGTTTGATTCTGCCTTGGATTCAACTCCGGTCTTGTGGGCCATTGGAGAATACTCTACTCACTGGGTGGCTATAAAAGTTGTTTCGATTCCGGAATAATCGAATCTGGGTTTTATTAGTAGTAATTCTAGTAGTTACTTGACGTTATAATAACATAAAAATTATTATTATTATTATTATTATCAGAGTTTTTCACATCAGCGACATCTGATGGTTTTTCACTGGAGTTTGAGTCACAGCAAGTCTCCTCAAGTCTCCAGGACTCATCTCAGGATTCTGGTCGTTCTCAACAATGCTGTCGTTTGGATAGTATCTACCCGTCAGCCAACTTCCAAGTCCTCCACGCCTTTTAATAATCCCTTAGACATGGTACTGTTTATTATTATTATTATTATTATTATTATTATTATTATTATTATTATTATTATTTCACTCCTTTACAGTTTTTGCTCTCATGCCACTGGACTTTCTCCGGAATCAGAGCGACAAAAAAGTATAAGCAAGTCTCCAGAACTCTTTCCAGAATTTTAACCTAATTTAAATGATACTTTGGTCTGAATAGCCCTGATGGTTTTCTCTTATTTCCATTCGTCCAGTCTTTTTCCAAGCCTTTGGAGACTGTTCTAAGCGCACCAACTACAATAGGTCTCACCATTCTCCTCGCATTCAACATTATTTTTTAGTTCTCTAGAAAGGTCAAAGTATTTGACTATCTTTTCGCTTTCTTTTATTTTCACTCGGAACGGCATCGTCCACTCGATAACAAGTTCGTTTTTTTTTCTCGAGTTGATTAACACAAAGTCTGGTCTTTTAGCCGGGATTTTGAGATAGTTTGCTACATTGACTAATGTGATTAATCGTTTCGTTTTTTTTTACCGTATAATCAAGAGTTGCTATTCTTTTGTTCATTATCAATTTTTACGTTTGAAATTGGTCCATTGGCGTTGTTTTGTGATTCTATTGGACCAGATTTTGTTTTTCTCATAAGGTTTCCCTTTCGTAGCCGTCTCCAGGTCTTCCCGCGTGAGATTTAGCCAATTTGTCGCTTGAAATACCGTTGTTTTACTAACAGTTTCTTTTTTGCTTCCATTGCATCCGGTTGTTGGTTTGTCGTAGTGCATTCTACACCTACTTGTGGGTAGAATTTTTTCGTCATTTTGGGATATCCTCTTTTGCTTATATGGCTTGACCCTGTCACTGTATCTTTTTACTTTCTCTTCTTACACCAAAACTTTTTGATTTATCGCTTCAAGTCATATTGAAAGACTTGCATCTTGTCTTATACTAATATATCCCTCCGTGTTTATCCTTGCATCACATTTTCGCTTTTCGTCAGTGTTATTTCTATTTCATTCTAACATAACTTCTCTTGGAGTTTTTGTATTTCTACTTGGATTTTTTTAGGTGACAACCGATGTTTTAGCAAACTGTTTTCCCTCCAAGATAAATTAATTCGTTTTGTTCAGTGGTATTGTTCATTGCAATATTCGGTAATAATCTGTTTAATTTTTCGGTTTCAACCTTATTTTTTTTCCTGTTGTGGTTCCTGAGGGATGGTAATGTAGTCTTCTTTGTAGTCTTGACTTTCGTCATTGCCTTTAGATTTATCTTCTCTTCTTGAGTTAACATTTCTTTCGGGTTCCAGGGTCTGTTTCGGTTTTCAGTAATTTGCTTTGCAATTCGGATATGGGTCTCTCGCATTTCAGTATTATGTGTTTTGTCTCGGGTTGCAGCATTTTCTTTATATTTTATCCTATTTTTCATTATTTTCTTGTCCACATATTTCTAGTATCTCAAGGTCAGAAAACCAAACTCTGATATCAATCTAGATTGGCCGGGAAGGTTTTGGCTTGTTACTTTAAATCAAGCGGATTCTGCCCTCATTTCCATCATTTGTTTTCAATATCCTCTTTGTGTAGGATTACTCTTAAAATAACACTGAAGGACATTTTTCTATTCTTGTCTAGACAATTTTTCCGTTTGAGACTCTGAATTGATTTGTTGCTTTATTCATTGCTTGTATACTTGAGATTTGAACAGCTAACAGCCACGTTATACCGATGGCCCTCTCATGTGGGCTATCAAGGTGGTTCCTGTCGACCATGATACTCAGATCTTTAGACTGAGTCTCACATACATTTGGATTTATCATTTTTGGTGGGTAGTATAATGTAGCTATATCATACCCAGGGGTTCATTATTATCAATATTCCTGTCAAAAACCTGGTGCTTTTACCACATAGAGTACACGTAAGCTGGCCATGAAAAAGTTTTAAAATACTTCTCTATACTTCGGTTTTAAACTTTAGTTCCACACAGTTCCGTTTCGTTTGTTACCATTTGGGGTTTTTTTTTCACGATGCCCAATCTTTGCACACAGTTTGATCTATATCCCAGGTTATTTCAACCATCCCTTTCCGTCACTTTTTGATTAGCAGGTTTTCTCAAAAAAGTTATCGTCACGTGACTTGGGAAGGGAAAGAGGAAACGGTTACTTCAAGAGTATTTTGATATTCACATTCTTTTAATACTTTCCAGATTTTCCAGGTTCTTTGAATATATATTGTTGTAGTCCTGTTAATGCACTAAACGCAAATAATCCAGAAAGTGAATGTACACCGAAAAGTAATAGCTTCCGCCTTTTATATCCCCAACTCCAAGATGGCCGAAACGGTGCTTCTGTTTCTTACTAACCAATATACTACATCCCTCCCCACTTAGCTTGCAACTGCACATACACACATTTTTAATGACACCATGAAACATCCATATGTCCCTCCCCGGAACTCCGGCAAGAACTCTCATTACTTGTGGTAAATGTTGTCCGACTCTCGGACATAGTCACATCATCAATAGCCTCTGGATATTCCTGAGCCGCAATTTCCCCAGTTAAGGGCATGGCACTGGGCCGTTTCCCTTTTGTATCTGGTTTCATGCTGATGAGCTGTCTTTTGACTCTATTCTCAGCATTTTTTCTTATTTCCACTTCTTTGCGTTTCTGAAAACGTGTTCTCATCTGGGTTCTGGGATGTTCATCTTCCAAGCTGTCACCGGTTATTGAGGGGCTGCTATCTCTGTACGGTGCGGGAAGAGGTGCAACAGATATTGAGTGCCTTGTAACTGTTTGTTCCCGACTCACCAGAGGTTGCCTAGATTCTTCTGAGTCTCTCACGACAGGTTCTGTTGGAATATTCACGCGAATATGATCGACATGTCTTTTCCATAATCGACCATCCTCTAACCGCACTCTAAAAGTCAGTGGGCCAAGTTGCTCCTCTAAAACTCCGGCCAGCCATTTTGGCCTCCCTTGAAAATTCACAACACTAACGCTATCTCCAAAATGGAACATCCTTTCAACACGATTTTTATTCGTCGTTTTTTTTAGCATTATCTATTTTTGTGGTGATTTGTGTCGATATATCTGGATACAAAAGGTCTAGACGTGATCGAGGTTGACGGCCTATTTGTAGCATTGCTGGTTCATTGCGGGAGTAAACGGTATCGGGCCAATACACGCAATAATCGCGTTTCCAAATCCCCAGTAATTTTTATAAGCCCACTTTTAATGGTTTGCACTGCACGCTCAGCCAGTCCATTCGAGGAGAGGTGATGTGGTGCACATCTAACATGCTTAATGCCATTTAGGGCACAGAACCTGGAAAATTCCTTACTAGTAAAACTGCTAGCATTGTCAGATACGATCACATGCTGACTCCTATGTGTCACAAATGTGCGTCTCAATATCCTTTCTGTTACTGCGGAAGATGGTGATGACATAAAATGTGCATCTATATATTTACTGTGAGCGTCGACAATCACTAAAATCCACTTGCCCTGGATAGGGCCCGCATAATCAATGTGTACTCGGAACCAGGGCCTTCCTGGCCATTCCCATGCATGAAAGGCACTAGCCTGAGGCGTTTTAGCAGTATCTTAGCACATGCCACAATTCTTCACACACAATTCAATATATGCATTCATCTTAGGCCACCAAATGTGACTACGAGCCAGAGACTTCATCTGAGAAATTTCTGGATGACTCTCATGGAATTCTCTCAGTAAAGTATCGCGACACTTTCCTGAGATAACCACCCGTGATCCCCATAAAACACAACCCAGTTGTTCCGAAAACTCATCCTTCCTGGTTGTGTACGGTTGAAAATCAAGAGATCTTTTTCTGGCCATCCATGCAAGATCCATTTACGCACTTGTGATTGCACGGGGTCTCTTGAGGTGTAAAATGCAATAGTTTTTGACGTGACTGGGGTTAAGTCTAAAGCTGATATGGAGAGTACTACTTCTTCCGGACACGGTAAAGGCGTAACATAGTCCTCCATTGGTAGCTGACTGAGTCCATCTGCATTGGGAAATTTTGAACCAGGCTTGTACACTAGTTGATAGTGATAACTTGCTAGAACCAATGCCCTACGTTACACTCTAGCATTTCCTGTCGGTGATATTGCACGATCCTCTTTAAAAAAAAGCCCAAGCAGTGGTTTATGATCCATGATGTTGGTAAATTCTCGACCATAGATATATTTATGGAATTTAGAAACTCCAAAAATTACTGCTAGTCCTTCATATTCTATCTGAGCATAATTCCGTTCTGCCTTTGATCATTCCCTGGAGGCAAAATAAATCGGTTTTTCGCTCCCATCTTTCATCATATGCGATAACACTGCCCCCACACCCACTGGGGATGCATCTACAGTCATGATAAGTTTAAGTTCAGTATTGTAATGAACCAAGACATTAGTTGACATTAGCAACCCCTTTGATTGTTTGAAGACAAAGGCTTCGTCTGGTCCCCATTTCCAGGGAATTCCTTTCTGTATTAACCTGTACAATGGAACTAAAACCGAGCTGATATTGTTTAAATACCGGCGGTAGTAATTAACAAAAGCTAAAAAACTACGCAGTTCAGACACATTCTTTGGGGTGAGTGCTTTGCAAGTTGTATTGACCTTATCTTGCGTTGGATGGATTCCTTCAGAATCAATCCTATGGCCCAGGTATGAAATTGACGACTTCCTAAATTCACATTTATCGCTTTTAAGGCAGAGACCAGCATCATGTAATCTCGTAAATACGGCACGCAGTTTCCTATTATGCTTTTCCATAGTTCGTCCCGAGATGTCGTTCAGATAAGCAACTGTTCTTCATATTCTTTGGATCAGTTGATCAATAAGTCTTTGAAATACTCCTGGCGAAGTAGTCATACCAAAACACAACCGAGTATACATAAAAAGACCCTTATGCGTGTTTATTGTCGTTAGTTTTTGTGACTCTTCGTCCAAAGGAACTTGTAAATAAGCGTCACTCAAATCCTGTCGCGTAAAATAACGTCCACCCGAGACTTTAGAATACAGATCGTCTATATTCGGAATCGGATATTTGTCTCTTTGCAAAACAGGATGGACAGTCTGTTTGAAATCCGAACTTGACTATTTCTCTTTAAAACAGGAACAATACGGGAAGCCCCTTCTGAGAAACAGACTGATTTGATAACGTAGGTAGCAACCATTCGCTCAAGTTCAGCTTCCACCTTCTCTCTAATTGTTAAGGGTACAGATCTAGCCTTCATAAAATGGGGCGTGCTATTTTGTTTAAGGTAAAATTTTGCTGTTGCGATTTTCAATGTACTTAAACCTGGTTTAAAAAGTTCTGCAAATTCGTGATCCAAATCGGTCCATCAATTTGATTGCAGGTAGAAGAGATATTAATTGGCAACTTTTCCAGCCAATCCCTTCCAAGAAGATTTGGTCCAGATCCGGGTACTACTAGCACTCTTAAATCATACATTTTGCCCTGATATTTGACCTTCAGGTTAGCAACTCCATTTGGTATAATGACCCCACCTGAATAGGTCCGTAACGTCAGTATTGTCCTCTTTTTAGAGAGTTTTGCGTACGGTAGTAAGTCAAACTTTTTTGCTTATCAGAGTCGACGAACACCCGGTATCAATTTCCATTTTGCACTGGACGCCATTTAATTCAGGTTTACACGAATATGGTTTATAGTTACTGTATCTTGTAGACAATAAGAGCATATCGTGTGTCTCTTGTAAATAATGCAACATGTTTCCCGTTTGTTTATTTTTACAATGTCTAGAAAAATGTTTTTTTTATTTTTGCATTTAAACCACATCATTCCTAATGCGGGACACTATGACCGTCTCTCTTGCCATTTTCCACCGCACCCAAAACACATTTTTTCTTTTGTAATTGAAATGCATTAGATTCCGCACACATTTTATTTGCTTCATCCGTCTCTTTTTCTTTATATGCGCAACAGACCTAATAATAATCACCAAAAAAAACAAAAAAGAGAATTTTTAAAATTGTGTACTTTGCTGTCCCGGCGGACAACAGAATAAATCTGAAGGAAAGTGAAAAGAAAGCTAAGTACCTCGACCTAGCTAGAGAATTGAAAAAGCCGTGGAACATGAAAGTAACGATTGTGCCAATTGTGATTGGTGCGTTAGGCACAATAACTAAAGGATTATTAAAAGTCCTGGAGGACTTGGAAGTTGGCGGACAGGTATAGACTATCCAAACGACAGCCTTGCTAAGAACGGCCAGAATACTGAGACGAGTTCTGGAGACTTGAGGAGACTTGGTGTCACTCAAACTCCAGTGAAAAACCATCAGCTAACACTGATAAGAAAACCTGTAAAGGAGTAAATAATAATAATAATAATAATAATAATAATAATAATAATAATAGTTAATTGATGGCATAAACAGATATGGTTAATTTTCTACCGCAGAGGAGAAAAAATCAACAAATAAATGGAAGTGATATGAATATTCATCAAACGAGAAAAGTATTCTTTCTATTAGTATGAATATTCAGGTTGGCACCTCTTATTCAACTTTATATACACCCGAAGACGAAACTTGGTGAAAAAATAAAAAAGCCAGGGAAATAAAGTCTTATGCAAAAAAAAAAAAAAAAAAAAACGACCATAAAATAATTTTCATAGTCTATCTTTTCTCTTATTAATATTTCCATATTGCTTGCTTTCTATAAAAAAAAAGATTAAACTTGTTTTTGAAAGTTTATTAGTTTTGCGATAAAAATAATATCGTTTAGTCAATTTAAGCCATCTTGTTTATAGTAATTATCCTTCAGATGTTTTACGATTGAGGATATCTCTCTCTCTCTCTCTCTTTGTCTCTCAGTCTCTCTGTCTCTCTCTGTCTTGCTCATTCGATTTGATATATTTTGAATCCACACTTGTTTCTTCCGAGTTGAAATTCTTTAAGCAATTGACTTTCAGCTTCGTGATATTTCTGCGCTTTGGCTAAAGCAAAAGCAGCCGCCCTGAAGACACTGCACGCGTTGTTTACATCAAAGGTCGAATGAAAGAAAACAAGCAGTCGATCACATGATACAGTTCATTAAGTTAGTTTAAGCATTGTTCATATAGAAACTATTCTGCCAGACAATGGAGTCAACTATCTTGTTCATATACAATATCAACAATAAACATATACACTCCAAGATATTTAATAAAAATATTTTTCTAAAATAAATATAGCTATATTTTAGTGGAATATTATGCAGTGAAAAATATTATCGGTTGTAATATTGTATTACCAATCTCTACAGCAATATGAACTATGCTTTCGAAAATAATGTCCCATCAACTGTGTTACATCAAATGGCATGTATAGAATTAGTTTAGTAAATCAAGCGTTTCTTCAGAGAGGTATGACGTATTTTTACGAAGCTCCGTAAAACGGATTTTTTTCTAACTTATTTCTTAATCGAACAGTTTTTAACAAAAACATTTATCGTTGTCTTTTTCTGGGAATCCTTTTTGAGGTGAGGCTTCTTAATCTGAGTTTTAATTTTTTATTCATTGCAGACTTTTTGTCCTCATCTTGGTAGTTTTTTTTTTTTTTTTTTTTTTTTTTTTTTACAGGGGATACGGTTACTAGACTCAGCATTCCTATCCGAGATCACGGTTAATCACCTGAAGAAGGCCAGAGGTGAAATTTGACCAAAACGTTGTGAGAAGAAACAACAGCAAAACTACCAAGATGAGGACAAAATCTCCGCAATAAATAAAAAATTAATTCTAACATTTATCGTAGTTTTAATGTTAAAGTAAATATTAGGGGAAAATATGATAATCAAAAATTTCGATTTTAATTTTAATGCCTAATTTTATAAATATGGTATAGATTTGTTGTTTTTAATATATTACAACATTCATAAAGTATAATTTTAACGTATAATTTAATATTTGATATATAAATTTGATGTAGCTTTTTATTCGAATTTAATTCATTAATATAATTAGCATTTGTACTATGTATTCAATTAATATAGTTTTATTCATCAATTATTTAATTACTTGTTTTCAAATTCACACGAACGATCTGTCAGTGTTGCTTGTCTTTATTTACGATTTATATTGGATTCGTAGCGGAACTTGAACGTTTCCTTGCGTCAAAATGTATTATTTAAAAGTAAGAAGTTTTCTAAGTGTTATGTATATTCAATTCTTTTTAATGTTATCGTTCGTATTTGTACTTCGTTTGAATTGTGAAATGTGATTACGGTTGAATCAGTTAAGAAAAAATTAACTGTTCTAATTTCTTTAACATTAAAACTAATTTTAATTTTCTTAATTCTATATTTAATTTTAATTTTGATTTTTATATATTTTTTCACAATTATATTATATTGTTTCGTTCTATCAGAACTATTCAGTGTGACTTGACACCCATGCTTGACTCAGCTCACAGCGACCAACAAAAAGATCGCTCAGCTCTGATTGCACATGAACTGTCCGGGTTAAATGTCGATATTGCTGCTCTTGGCGAGAGACTCTTCCCAGAAGGCTGCCTCCAATAGTATGGCACCAGATACACCCTCTTTTGGTTAGGGAAATCTACAACAAAGGGGTGTCTTTCAGGCGTCGGTTTCATGGTCAGCACTTTCACTGTCTCCATGCGGGGAAATCTGCCAACCGGTCAAGATGTCCATTCGCCAATCTCTGAAAAGCGGTATGCCACGTTTTTCAGTGTGTGTGCTCCAACTCTTCTCGCTGCACCTTGTTCTTCTCGGAGCACTGCAGCTGTCTAGGTGATAATCCTTGGTGATGTCAAAGCTAGAGTGGGTCAAGATGCAGATTCCTGGAAAGGATTACTTGGTAGACACGGCGTTGTTAACTGAAAGGACAACGGGTGCTTGCAGCTGAAACTTTGCCCTTAGCTGCAACTTGTCATCACCAACACTATATTTCAGTAAAAAAAGGTCAGACTTAAAACAACCTGAATGGAACCTCGGTCCGAACATTAGCACCACGTAGACTACATCCTTATGCATAAGCGTAACCTACATGACGTTATTCACACCAAAGTGATGCCCAATGCTAGTATCACACAGACCCTCTTCTAGTGCGCTGCAAACTTAGGCTGCACTTCAAACAGAAATCAAGAAAAAGAGGTTTCCCAAAGAAAAAGTTCAATCTAAACAAACTTCCGTCAGCTGAAATGAAAGCTGACATTTAGGCAGGCCTATAGTAAAAGCTAGAAAACAGAGACTGCCCAGAATACCCTTCTCCTGTATCACTCTAGGATCAACTGAAGAGTACCATCCTACAGACATCTGAAAAGGTTCTGGGGTTTTCCAATAATAAGAAGCAAGACTGGTTCTGCGAAAACAACCAAGAGATTCAGGAACTGCTAGCGAAGAAGAGATCATCCAACAAAGTCCACCTAGCCCAGGCGTCATGTCCTGTGAGGAGGGCTTCCAAAATGAGAGGTGGACCAATCTCGCAAAGAGAACTCATACGCAGACCTAGGTGACTACAGAGGCTTCAACAAAACCACCAAGTCAATGTATGGTCCGATTCACTGGGTCCAGAGATCTCTTGCGCAGTGCGAATATGCAAGTGCTTTTTTACAGACAATGCCTCAATCTAGTCAGTGGTCTGAAGTCTTTCAATCATTCTTTAGTGCTGACTGTGTCGTCCAGGAACCAGTACTTCTCCACATCCCTCAGCGACCATTCAAAGCAGAATTGGATGAACTAGCCTCTATGAAAGAAATAACAAAAACCATGGAGCAGTTGAGGAGTGGAAAGACAGAGGGAGTTGATGGGATTCCCCCAGAATTCTGGAAAGATGGAGGACCAGCATTAAACAGTAAGCTACACGAACTCTTTGTCTGTTGTTGGGAGTAGAGCAAACTTTCATGTGATCTCCGCGATACAGCAATCCTTACCTTGTCCAAAAAGAAGGGAGAAAAGTCAGATTGCTCCAACCATCGGTGGATCACTCTGCTCTCAATCGCAGGAAAAATCCTTGCTCGTGTGCTCCTAAACAGATTGGTACCCATCATCGCTGAAGACCATTTACTAGAAACTCAGGGTGGGTTTAGAGCCAACAAGGGTACCACAGACATGCTGTTCGTCCTAAGACAGCTCCAAGAGAAATGCCGAGAGCAGAACAAAGTTTTATGTAACGTTTGTGAACTTGACCAAAGAGTTTGAAACAGTGAGCAGAAAGGGACTGTGGATGATCATGGAGCTGGCCTCCAAAGTTCCTCTGCATGATTATCCAACTGCACAAAGACCAACACAGCGAAGTTAGGTTGAACAGTTACCTCTCATGACCCTTCCCCATCATCAACGGCGTGTAACAGGGCTGTGTTCTAGCACCGACTCCATTCAGCATCATTTTTAGCGTGATGCTTAAACATGACATAGAAGACCTTGACGATGACAGTGCTCTATACATCCGCTACCGCCTTGACGGCTCTCGGTTTAACATCGGCAAAATACATGCCCACACAAAAACACTTAAGCAACTATTCCGACACCTCCTCTTCGCTGACGACGCTGGCTTCGTTGCTCACACCGAAAGGACCTTGCAGAGCCTAACTTTCAGCCTTACTTGAGTAACTATGTCACAAATGTTGAAGTCCTTGATCAGCAGAAATCACCAGCATAGAGGTCATGTTGCTGAAGTCACAGCAACGCAGGGCAGGGCATGTCTCCAAAATGGGGGTCCGTCGACTGCCGAAGAGAGCCATGTATGGTTAACTCTCTACTCGCCACCGTGACAGAGGGGTACCAAAGAAACGTTCCAAAATCTCACACAAGAATACCTTCTGTACCAGCCACATTGACCACCACCAGTGGCCGACACTTGCACCTGACCGTCAGGCCTAGTGCTTCACCGTCTATCAGGTAGTCTCCACCTTTGAGGACTCTTACAGGGCCAGCCTCATGGAGAAATGCCACAGGAAGAAAGATCCGAGGACCCTCAGCAGCCATACCAGACCAGTCATTTAACTGCAGTCGCCGTGGCCGGACCTGCATATCCTGTATCGGCCTAGTCAGGCATCAGAATGCCTGCAATCGACGTGGACAGCTTCATTCATAAATCTTCATTCGCGAAGTCTAGCCAAAAATCGAAACTTTTAATGTTGGAAAAAATTCAACTACAAATAACATCAGACGCTGAATACCTTGTTTTTTCTTGCTTTTAATTGTTTATACACACGCATGCGCGCAAACAGACGAATGCTTATATAGATATAGATATAGATCTTACGGAAAAAGACAGGGAACGATTCAGTATTTAGTTTTATTTAATCAGCTTTTCTATTTAGTAAACAATATGTTGCAAATGCGGTCGTTAGCAATTTAATAACTGTCTAAAGTTTTTGTTGCTGTACGGGATTTTTCGTACATCTTCGGTTATTGTCTTAGGCGCGAATATTCCTGAGTTCTTCAGTGATGGATTGATTCATGTAACCTAGTCAAAGAAATGATGATGCAATCCGAAATATTCATGTGTTTATGGGTTAAGCTTTGCTAATGAAAGAAATCAACGAGGATGTTAGGTAAAGTTCAGAAAAAAGACGCTGATAGAAGGTGGCTAAACTCAGTTTTCCGTTGATTTTATCAAAGCCAATCCTTAAACAAGACTGAGTACCACCATTATCTTCATTCTCAGCTCAGCATAACAACATTCTTGGATAGATTAGAGAATTGTTGTAAAGAATACATTTTTTGCACGATTACGAATCAAGAGAAACAATGACTGAATAGACAAGAACAGGCCCTGAACATCCATCCAAAGACAGATTTGGGATTGCACTGGAGTGGTTCTCTTCGATTTCTCTCACTCAATATTAGGATTACATTGGACAGCTGTTATCAGCAGTTTGACAGATTTCATTCTAAATTTCAACAAAAGAAGCCGACACTGATCAATTGAATAGGTGTAGTCTTCTAACAAATTCATGCATACAACACCTACAACACTAAAATGATTGTTATTATTTAAAAAATCCACCAGATATTACTGATTAAATTTTAATAAAACAGAAAGCTTTCTCATATTTGACGCAATAATTTCATAACACCAGCTTAATTAATTAACTTATCCCCCAAGTAAAACATTATACAGAATAATTTCACACAAATCCAAAATCAAAACTATACAAAGCTACCATCGTAAATATATATATATATATATATATATATATATGTGTGTGTGTGTGTGTGTGTGTGTGGAATTCATCAGATTTAACATTGATATAGCTGAAATCAATAATATTTTAAAAAATACTGATACCCATCTGAAGCATTTTGAAACGAAAATATTCCTACCTCAGTGACTATCGTGCATTTTAATGTCGGTGAAACTCTGAGTGATGGGCAGTATTTTACACTGAGCACTTGTTACCAATCCAAACTTTAAATTGGCTTTGTTCAAGAAGGGAAGCAAACAATGAAAAAAAAAGAGAGAAACATCTTGGAGTTCATATGATTGTCAAATTAAAATTCTGGGAAGGTTCCATAAACCTTTTCTGAGAAAGATCCAAATATCAAACGACAGTCTCTCACATCAGGCACAATGGTTCTACAGTGAGCTAATGGACCCAGGATTGAAATGCTCCAGATATGAATTCAGATGCGTTGGGTCGAGAACTTTACGAGGATAGATGATGTTATGCTATCTAAACAGCTTTTTTTATGGACAGTTACAAGAGGCTAAGACAAAAACCCGCGCAACGTTTTAAGGTTGTTGTCAAAAGCCACTTTAGGGTTCTCAGTGTAGGTATTGAAAAAAAATTATCTTTGATGGGAGCAAATTACTCGACATACGGAGAATCGAAAACTCCATTGTAAAACGAGCTTTTTGGAAACCTAACTTGACGTCGATCCTGGATACTTTTCAGCCTATAAATGTTTTTAATATCTGCAGTAGGGTATGTTCATTCAACACTGGACTTCCTAGTCACATGAGATCTCATTGTAGTAAACAATGGCTGGTAGATATTGCAAGAGTTGTTCTTCGGCAGCTTAAATGTAAATATCATTAATTCTGTAAAATATCTGCTCATGTTCAGCAGGTCTGAGGGAGCATATGAGACGTCACACAGTATTAACGTAACTGGCAAACACAATGATTTGACTTGTTAGATGTGCGGCAGGATATGGTAGTGTTGAGTTAGCCAAAGAAGCCACATACTTTTCCGCGAGCCTTTTTTACGGGACTGAAGAGTTGACATTTCTAAAGAACTGTCAATCACAATATATATATATATATATATATATATATATATATATATATATATATATACGTGTCAATCACCATATATACATATATACATATACGTGTCAATCACAATATATACATATATACGTGTGTTTATGAATGTATGTGTGTCAGTTGGATGCTATATAATTGCGGAGGTATTTTTTTATATTATCAATTTTCGTTTTGTATATCTTATCTTTCGGTTTAGTTAGGCTGAGAACCTTTCGGTTTAGTTCATGGGTTAGTTAGGTGCACACATTGAGTGCAGGTGTTCACGTGCGCAAGGGGAGGATGTGACAATTACAGATGTCACAATAAAAACCCCAGATAGGAAATATTTACTGGGGATGTGAATGACGTCATGCCCTGAAGTGATGGGCTGAGGATTTGGGGATTTGAAAAAAAAACAGTTAGTTGAGATTCGATGCTAGAGGAAAGTAGACGATTTTTGATCTGAGCGTAGCGAGACCAGACCAGGGGTCTATGGGATGCCCGCGCGTTGGTTGAGTCAGTGAGTTGAGAGCTGACGATGTACGAACAGTCAGGATAGTAAGAAATTGTGTATCTCTCTCCTCACGTCGGAAAACCTTAAACTCAAAAAGGTAAATAAAAGTTTCGTATCTGAACCAAAGAGAGTCGTCAGTGTTTCGTGTTTTTCGGATTCCTATGAACCTTATGAACATTCTATGAACATTATGTACATTTCACGTATTCGTAGATTATGGCTATGTAACATGGAGAGCGGTACACGTCCGAAAACATATCAAATTTCATATATTTCATGCTTGGCAAAATTCATATATTTTAATGCATTTTCAGTGTTTTCTGAATTTTCGTTCAAATAGACTGTTGGTTGGTAGCGCATCCATTTCAGTTTTTGTTTGTTTGTTTGAGGTTGGTTTGTTTTTCTCTACAGTGCGAGTTTTAACGAATTGTTTTCATGAACTCGATTGATCAAAGGCTTTATAGTAGACTGTCTGGTCGTAATTTAAAGAAAAAGTCGTCATTGAGGGCATGAAATGGCTTCTAAGGAATAAATTACTCTAATTTAAACAATAAGGATTATATCCAAATTCTAGGGATTGCTATGGGACCTGAAATGGCGCCAAACAAAATTGCAGTCAGTGATGAGGAATGAATATTTGATTTCCTTTCATAATATTCATTTTTCTCTCATTCTATGGATAAAATAAAGAGACACACACACACACGGACACACACACATACATATATACAGAAAGATAAACATATGACTTTGAAATAAGCAAAAAGAAAAACTAATTTGGATATTTTATTTCATATTGTCACTAGATCTGAATGATAAACGATATATATATATATATATATATATATATGTGTGGGGGGGTGTGAACTGCTCATTGGTCTAGTGGGTAGAGTGTTCGCTAATGGTCAGGGAGACCGGGGTTCAATCCCAGGTTGGGTAATACCAAAGATTTTTAAAATGGTACTTGATACTTCCTTGCTTAACACTCAGCATTATAAGGTTCCTATCGAAGTTAAAGAGAAGCAATCCAGAGAAAGGAGTAGTGCCCTCCCCTATACCTCGTTGTAGTAACTATTGAAAAGGGAACATTCTGGTCGCTCTCGACTACGATCTCCAACTTTATATTTTTACTTATATATATATATATATATATATATATTATTCTAGGCTGCATGATGAGTCCGTACAGAGCTGATGTGAATCTTTACTTGCTCGTCAGCTGAAACTGGCAAGTCCATGTTTTGGAATCCACGAAAGAGCGTCGTTTTAAAAATGTTCCTAGCTTCTCCATCAGTGCCCCAAGTTCTTGTTTGTTTTACTTGAATGGTTTGTAAGATAGGAGGAAGGTGGCCATAGAGCAGTTGTTTTGTCGCGTTTCGAGAATGTATTTACAAAACTCACGCAGGAAGTTTGTGTAGTTCCTATCGAGCTTTTACAATATGTATTTTGTTAATGTCCATGTGGTGCATATAACAGGATAGACACATTAGCGTCTGGGAAGGAATCCCATTTTATTTTGTCAGACTGATCATATTTTCATACGATGGATAAACTGTCAAAAGTGGTTCATGCTTTCACTAGGCATATATTGACATCACTTTCAGTTGAGGAGATGTAGCTGCCAAGGTATGAGAAATGGTCCCCTAAATTTAGAGACTTTCCACTTTTCGTTTACAATATACGTACTCTGTTTTATAAGCATTTACGTTGAGGATAATGCCTCCTGCCCCATGTTATTCAGAAGATATTCTGCCTGTGATGGTGTATTTGTATTAAGTGCTAAGACGTTGACATCTTTCCTAGTTTATGCAGGACATCGTCTGTTTCTTACCTTCTTTAATGTGAAACCATTTTTATTTATATTTCTTTTTATTAGATCAATCGACCTTCGAAGTATCTAGTCTAAGTAGAGCATTAACAGAAATGTTGCTAATGTATCTCATTACAAGATGACAGCCACAATATCGAAGAAATCGTTTTTTTCATCAGGTGAGTAAACCACTGCCTTCATGTTTTGTAATGCACCATTATAACTGTTATAACTTCTTTGGAGAGACCATATTCTAGTAATAATTGCTCCATCTTTACACAGTGTATATAATTGAATGCTTTGGAGAAATCTATGATCTGTAGTGTTGGCTAAAATGTTTTGCCTGTATTTCTCTGATGAGTTGACGGAATCGCAGAATGAGTTAGGTTGTGGAGCGATTTCATCGAAAGCCGTTTTGATTTTTCCAAAGAATTTTCTATATTTCGAGTTGGATACTTTAAATATAAGCCTTAATACATTTAGCCACGGAGGGTGTCGTCAGTGATGTTTTGCTTGGTTCCTTGAAGAGTTTCGGGAATTCCAATATCATACCCCCCTCCCCTAGCAGACCCTATCAGAAATGATCAGTCTCTGATACACCATCCAGTTCACGCAAAACAGGAAAAAAAAAAAGGGAAATTGAATTGGCTTTTTATTTATTTGGACGATTATTGACGACTCATCCGCGCATCTGATTAGTCGTTGCAAACAACCAATCAAATACGCGGATCTGTCTATTTTAGTGATCTGCGAGGATACTAGACCTTTTTTTTAATATATGGATTGTTCGAAAATATTCATTTCCACAGCTTTTGTCTTCCTGTCCAGCACTCAGATCTCGCCGGACTAGGGTGTCTGGTTTTGTGAGTTTCTTTTTTTCTTTTTTACTCTTTTTTTCTTGCTCTTGCTAAAAAATTCCCCCCCTCTATACATCTTGAAATTTCCTGTCCAGCACTCAGATCTCGCCGGACTAGGGTGTCTGGTTTTGTGAGTTTCTTTTTTCTTTTTTACTCTTTTTTTCTTGCTCTTGCAAAAAAAACCCCCCCTCTATACATCTTGAAATTTCCCAATTCACCAAGGCTAAAATCCTTTTCTTTTCCCCCTTTTTTATTCTTTTTCCTTTATCTGTTTTTTTTTCTTTATAAACCCCCCCACTCTACCTAATAAAAATAATAAAATGAAAGGAACCCGCTCTATGTATTTGTATTACAATACCTCTGAGCACTCGAAAGAGCGCTCGAGAAATTTAGGTTTTAGAGGAAGGGCTTTATTGAAAGATTCTATCTTTCCATGGGCTACTAAAACCCCTCTGCTTTTGATCAACTGAGTATAAAATAAGTTATTTTAAAGGGCAACTCAATTATACCGGTTATTAGAACCTTTTTTAACCTTTACCCCCTACCCAGAAAAATCATAATAGATAATAAAATTTTCACTTTACCTATTTACACTCTAACAAATCATTGGCGCTTGACACATTGATCAGGAAATATAATTTTTATGTAAACTATTTACTTGAAAGACAAAATTTAGTAGAGTTTGCATTCCTTCTTCCATCTGTGAAAAATTCCTCCTTGTATTTCAGCCTTTTCCGAATTAAAAATTTGAAAAAAAATTGTTTTAAAAAGAAAAACAAAATTGAAAGAAAAGTAAAAACAAGTTACATAAAAATAAAAGAAACTCTGATAACGAAATATCCCTATCTACAGTAGAGCGGATTACTGACACTAAAAATACTGATCGAGCGATATTAATCTTCACATATTTGAAAACAATTGAAAGACCGAAACAGCAAAACTTATATTCCCCTTTTCTCGTAACAACACCCACACGCACTTACGACTTAAATAATAATAATAATAATAATAATAATAATAATAATAATAATAATAATAATAATAATAAAAACTACCATCATTCTTGTATTATATCATGAAAGGTTCCAATTAACCTAGCAACTATTGCAACCAATTTAAGATGAATTCATTAAATTAACATATGGTATATTAAAATGTTTATTGATTCTAAAAAGTTTACAAAACAGCGTTAAAAACCTTACTATTTACATCTTATTCTTAAGGTCATGATAAAATAAATTACTAAGATATATACACCGCCCCCACAAAAAAAAACATGGGGACCACCAGGGAAAACTACTTCAATATAAACCAAATATTCGAAAGGTTGTGTATTCTTTTCTTTGATACAATTTACCAACCCCTCCGCTCGTGCAGAATATGACACAAGGTCAATTTTTAAGCGGAGTTTAACAGGTTTGAATTCAGAGTTTTCCTTCTCCTAGACTAGTTGCCTAACCAAGGCTGAAGAACCTAGTCTATCCTACTATTTACCCATAGCTGGAGGGAGAATAATTGGATTCATACCTTTCCCAAGGGTATTAGTGCTATGTGAAATGCAATCAGTATCGTCCAGGATTTGAACTCGTATCGCCGTGTTCATTTCCTACGGCGATAACGACTACATCACGGGCACCTCCCTTTCCTTTGATACCAAATGAAAGGTAACATATATCGATAAACCCACTCACACCCACGCACCCTTGCAATAGGCCTCATTTATATTTACTTGGTAAAATAGTTATACCACGTTTGTGAATATTTACCAAAAAGAAAAAAAACTTTGAAAAAATATATTATTCAGCTATATGTGTAACATTATGTTTATTTTGTAGCCCACGAGCTACTTCTTTTTATCCACACCTGTTCGGCCGTTCTCTCTGTCATTTTAATTATCGCTTCGATGGTTTTCCTTTTTTTGGTTCCTTTCAAACCAATGTCTATCTGGGTCTTGCATTGAGATCTTGCAATGAAACCCCTTGAGACAATATCTACTGGCGTACAGGTTGTATAACACCGATTTTTTTTTTTTTTTTTTTTTTACATTTCTCAAGTAGTTCATCATATTTGTACTTATTTCACTCATGAGCCTCTTCTGCGTGTTTCTTCCATGGGAGTGTCAATATTTTCTTTGTTTTGTTTAAAAATATTAGTATTTCTGGCCGTAACGGTGTTTGGGCAATATGGTCTGGGAATTTCAAGCTTGTCTGTAAATCAGACCTCAGTTCCCAAACTGTTGCCAGTGACAGTGCATTGGTGTGTTGCCTTCCTTTGGTTTGGATTTTACTCCAGCCCTGACAAACCTTATCAAATTTTTCTGGTTATTTGGTGTATTAGAACAGATTGCCGTATTGACTACTTCCACTATCTTTTTTTTGATATTTGATCGTGGCACCATCTTTATCACCCATCAGCTAGTGCTGTCTGGCTGCTACTCAAAATATGCTTTAGTGATCCCCTCCCCGCTTAACTGACACGAGGGGCTTTTTGTTTTCTTCCATTAGTGGAGATTCACAGGGCTGGGGAGGGTATCGTATACGGATTGTATAAGAAAGTTTATGGCTACATCATTATGCCATAAATTGGACCATTTGATTTTTCGATTAAACATAGACTCCTATCTTGTCCAGGCACCTTGTCTCAACCCTACCATTTTCCCCATTCTGTTTTCTTCTTCACCTTTACCTTGTTCGCCTCGCAGTAACTTTTGTTTCTCAGCAACTTTATCGACCCTAATAGAGGGGGAAAACCCCGGTCTGTGCGGCCAGCAGCTACAATGCCAAGAAATTCTTTTTCTCGAAGTCTTTCCTCTGCTATTTTATTTACTTTGCCGCCTTCCATTTATTTCCTGTAGAGACTTCAATACCAGCTCCAGCAATTTTGGAATCTTTGGAGAACTTAAACTATACTTTTGTTCTCACTTTCGTGAATTTGTATTCCTCCACTAGACTTTTAAAAGGTAGCTGTACCAAGTTGGAATTTCCGTATTGGGCTACGCTGCTAAACAGCCATCGACGCAGCCTTGAATTAATTCTTTTCTCTTGCTGTTCTACATTGTAACATGTGGATTTGTAAATGGTTAATGGCCATAAGATTTTTGGTAAGACCACGTGCTGGTAAATCCAGGCTTTTAAGAGTCCTGGTAAACCGGACCGGTCAGTTTTGCGTAACCAACTCTCCAATCTGTCTCTAGTTTCCTAGATTGCCACTACGTCCTTCAAGGTATGATCAAACCGTTTTCGCAGGATTTTCGCAGGTTTATCCTTTATTGTTGAGATGTATTGCACTACATGGACTCTAACAAAACGGCTGGAGAAGAAGGTAGACGGCAATTACACAAGAATGCTGCGAGCAATCTTGTACAAGTACTGGCGGCAACGCCCCACAAGACACCAACTGTACGGCCACATGCCTCCTATCACGAAAACTATTCAAGTTAGACGAACCAGACATGCAGGACACTGCTGTAGAAACAGGGACGAACTCATAAGTGATGTACTCTTATGGACCCCCACACATTGCCGTGCAAAAGCAGGACGACCAGCACGAACATACATTCAGCAACTATGTGAGGATACGGGATGTTGTCCAGAAGACCTGCCTGAGGCGATGAGGGAAAAGTGGCGAGAGAGGGTCAGGGATATCTGTGCTACCAGCACGACATGATGACGATGATGATTCTCCGGAAAGTTTAAACGGTTTTTTTAACACAAGAGACCTCGATTTTGTTGCATTGAAGCTCATCCTGGCCCATGTGATAAGCGTTTCAATTCCTTTTAGTTGCTATATTGCCCCGATAACAGATGTTGCCGTTATCGTCATGTCCATATATGCGCCTTAAACTGGATCTAGTTGTTGGACCTCTACATTCTACTTCTTCGGTTTTTATCAGCATATTCATTGCTAAGGCAAAGAGGGTAGCCAGAATGGTACAACCAGTGATTAATCCCTTTTCCAGTGGATGCCATGCTGATTTGGTATTCCCCCATAGCGTTCTCATTGTAAAATAGTTGTGGAGGTGCCCGTGGTGTAATTGTTATCGTCGCAGGAATTGGACACGGCGACTCGAGTTCAAATCCTGGACGAGACTGATTGCACTTCACATAGCAATAATACCCTTGGGAAAGGTATGAATCCAATTATTCTCCCTCAAGCTATGGCTAAATAGTAGGATAGACTAGGTTCTTCAGCCTTGGTGAGGCAACTAGTCTAGGAGAAGGAAAACTCTGAATTCAAACCTGTTAAACTCCGCTTTAAAATTGACCTTGTGTCATATCCTGCCCGAGCGGAGGGGTTGGTAAATAGGATTGTAAAATAGTTGTAATAATCCACAATTAGCTCGGTCATTTTGTTGGGGACATGATGGCGTTCGAGGGCCCCTTCAACAAAGCTATGCAGGTTGACCCGTATGCATTGTTAAGGTCTAATCATAAGACGGCCATATCACTCTTATCCTTTTTCGCATCTTTTACAAGTTGTGAGACGACTCCTGTGTCCTCTATATACCCTGGCATGCCTGGGACTCCTCCTTTTTGTACTGAGGTGTTTATGTACTCATTTTTTAAAAGGTAATCCGATAATCGTCGATTTAAGAGACTAAAAAAAATTTCCCCTTCGACGTTAAGCAGTGAAATACACCTAAATTGACTAATCCTTTTTGCTCCTTCTTCTTTCGGGATCCAAGTATCTCCTTTGACATGTCATTTTCCCACTTCTCCAGACGGTTTTTAAAAAAAACTCCACAATCTGCATTGTAGTTGTGGACATCGTTTATAAACTATATATAGGACTCCGACCTTATTACCGATTGAATTTCATTCCAGGTCGGCTCTTATAAGTCAAAATTCGTCGATGGGTAGACAGGTGATATTAGTGACGTATTCTCTCCAAGCTCTTCATGCCTATCTGGATCCTTCAACATTTCCATTGGACGTGGATTTATTTCATCGGTCGTACTTTCCCGCAGTCCACTTCTGTTGTATAGCCACCAAACATGATTTACGAAATTCAATGAACGAACGAAACACTTCTTTATAAAAATACACCTCTCATTTTATTCTCGAAAGGATCCAACAGTTGTTAGTTTGAAAGATAAATTGAGAGACATATACTCAGAGATCGGACTTCTTCTTGTCCCATATCTTCTTCCTTGCAAGCCGTATCATCAGAGACGACCTAACGCCACTGATCGGCTGCGTATCCCTGGTTCGACTCTCTCGATTCTCTGGACTCTGTCTAAATCTGACTACGTGGTTCTCATATCACGTGGTTTCCTTCCAATTACACACCTGTTGGACCTGACTGCCCCGACACGCTGCCATCCCCCTGTTTACTAATCACAATGTGACAGCTTGTCAAAGCACACGGGGTCACTAGGAATGAACCGAAAATCCAAGTCGTATGTTACATAACATTTCGGTTTACTCCAAACAGTTTTTTGGTAAACCCGTACGGGCCATTTCTTTCCTCCGTCGTCTATGCCATTCTGCTCTTCGTAAGGATCTCATCTTTGACCAGATGATATTACGGAGTTCCTGTAATGGCTGCTTCTCCTCTGCTTTAGCTCTTTTATATTGTTTCTTGAGACTTTATAGGTCTTTCCTCAGATCTTTTATTTTTTTCTTTCTCTTCAGTTTTCTTAGCAAGTGACGTTATTTTTTCTTTCTTCATAACCATAATGTTTCGCTGCGTAAGAGAACATTATTTTAGCTCTTGTTATTAATCTTTTATCTCCTGAGCCTTTGGATGATATTTCAAGGATCTTGCTAATGTCGAAATCGTGCCATGCCTTTTTATCCGTGGCCGCAGGCCATTTAATCCTTTTTCCAAATGTTTTGTGTGTGCCATGTGAATCTTGAGTCTCAGCTTTGAGCGACTGGACGCTGTGGTGGGTTTTCCGGTCCTGCTCCTCCTGCGTCTCACCGGGAGGATTTCCCACGAACTACGTCTAGCTTGATTCCACCAGACACTTCATACGGGCCTGATGTATTTTCAACCCTCGTATATTTATGCATTTTTTCCACATGGGCATATCGTCGTCATGTTCCGTGGACTCAAGGTTTGGTTTGTTTCTGATTGATTTGTCCTAATGGGGATTTCATTCTCTCCCACCTCTTGGGCTCCCCTATGGGTGTTCACTTATCAGGACTTAATACGTCTAAAAAGAAGTGCATTGTAAACCTTAGCAGCTATATTATTGTCTCTAGAGTTCTTAATGATTCCGAGGTCGCCTTTCTTGGGGAAGAGTAGAATGCAAAGTTTCACCCATTTCTCTATTGTGCTTTGTTTGTTGACTGTGTTGGATAGTAAAGTAAGATATCATTGAATTAAGAGTTCAGTTGGTATTTCGTCAAGCCCAGCAACATTTCTGCTTTTAATTTTTTTCAATACTTCATCAAGTTCTTTCTCTATAAACTGTCCAAGCTTTCATTCAATATGGTCTTCATTCCGCTCACTTCATTTACTGCCTGTCATGCTAATCAGGATTGTATATCTACCACTGAATTTTTTTTATTTGGCTATGTGTGTATTTTAATTGAGTGGGGGGCAAGTGTTGTGTTGATTAGTTCTTTTGGACCTTTCTTAGATTTTTGAGCGTTGGCATTTGTTAGGTTTCTTTTATTGAATAAGAATGATTTTTTTAAAAGTTGCTCTGTTTTTTTGTTAACTACTTGTGACTGTCACAGAACTTTATATTTGATTCCTGGATTGGTTGTAATGTAGCTTCTATTTTATGTTTAAAGACTTAACGTTAAATGTCGTTATGTTAACAATGCTTTTGCATCAAAGTAAGTTGCGTTTGGGCTCTGTTGCTGATTTTACGAACGTTGAACTCAGTGCACCGACCTCAGCAGAATGCTGTCTTTCTTTACCCGCGGGAAGTTTGCGATTTCGATGTACAGTTTTGATAAGAGTCGCGCACCCAGTCTTATTCTTAAATTTTTTTCGACTTTTGTTTATACATATTTGTAAAAAATGTTTGTCGTACTATCATAGAAACATTTAATCTTTAAACCCTGGAATTTTGATAATCAGTAACTCACTAAGTGAACATGTATGAAAAGGGGAAAAGAGAAAAAGCGGAAAAAAGGAAGGGATTGAACAAATATCTAATGCCAAAAGTCTCTTTACGTTCTCTACTGCTCCTGGGTCTCAAGACTGTTTTTTCTCTTTTGGAAAAATAAACAGTTTGCTTAGAAATGTATAAAAGAGGAAACCGTCATTTAAGTTACCGATTGCTCAATGAAATGGACCATTGTTTGAGACGATACTTTCTGAGTAAAAATCCGAAATAACACAGGATATGAAGAACAAAACTTGTTGCGTATTGACCTTTGACAGAGCCGTCAATCAGGGATTTCTGGGACTGGATGTTCCAGTCGTGTAAACAGGAAAAAAGCTCGCGTGGTTAGACAAGCGGAAGTAGATCCCGTGAATCACAACCGTTAGGAAATTATATATACACAGGTACACACTGTCAGTCACAGAGTCACTAAGTCACGGTCAGCCAACTGAAGCCACAACCAGTCAGGGCAGAAGGTGCCACCCGAGGAGGGGACAGCTGCACACAGTAGATCAGGTTTGAGAAGTTTTCGTCAAAGAAGCCAGGGTGTAAGGCACTGAATATGGAATTATAACGTGGGTTAAGAAAAGTTCAATGTAGCAATCCTCCGCCAGTCTGTGTCCGCGCCTTTTATCTCACGGTCTCTGTCACTCTCTCACACTAACAGAACTTTTGACCCTTTCGAGAAATAAAGACAGACATATTTTTGCCAAGAAAAATGTTAGAGTCATTCATTCCTTCTTCATTGTATGCAACAATATGACTAAATTCATGTTCGTAGATTCTTTTTTTCGAGTTTAGTGTGTATATATTAACAAAAAAATAAAGTAAAATTTAATCTTCGAAAAGAAAACTAAGAACGTTCTACATTCTGTTCGTAGTTTTTGTCGAGTTTTGCGTGTATATGTTTTTAAAAAAAACTTTGCCTTACAATAAAAAAAAAGCTTCAGAAAGCCCGAAATAATTCTAAGTTTATGTTTTATATTTCTTTTTTTAGTTTTGTGTGAAAATGTTAGTAAAAAAATCTTTACCTTACTTTCAAAGTAAGATTTAGTCTTTAAACCCTGGAAATTTGATAATTAGTTACTCACAAAGAGAACATGTATAAAAAGAAAAAAATAGAGAGGAAAAAAGGAAAAAATGAAAGTACACGATGAAAGTAAGAATCTCACGCTAAACTTCTCTTTGTGTTCGCCGTCGCTACAAGGTCACGTGACTGGATTTTTTTATCAAAATAAATCAACAGTGGAGTAAAAAACGCATACATGAAGAAATCTTCATTTAAGATATCGACTGTTTAAAGAAAGGGAACATCGCAGCTTGAGACTATATACTTGTCTTTTATTGGAATCATTTTTGAGATGAGGCTTCTTAATCTGAGAATTAATTTTTATTTATTGCGGACTTTTTTTTCTCATCTTGGTATTTTTTTTTTTTTTTGTGTTGTTTCTTCTTTCACTACGTTTCGGCCAAATTTCACCTCTGGCCTTCTTCATGTGATTTTTACCGCGACCTTGGATAGGAATGCTGAGTGTCGGGTCCGTACCAAATTTTTGTACTTGTCTTTAATTGGAATCATTTTTGAGATGAGGCTTCTTAATCTGAGAATTAATTTTTATTTATTGCGGACTTTTTTTTCTCTTTTTTTTCTTTTTTTAATTAATTAAATTAATTCTCAGATTGAGACTATATTATCTATATAAAAATGCAAAATAACCCAAGGTAAGTAAAACAAACACTTTTTAGATTTATGTTCATTTTTTTTCGATTCTTGTGTGTATATTATATTACAAAAGACATTTTCCTTCAGATCGATGTAAAATTTACTCTTTAAAAACTTTGAATATTAATTTAAGCAACCCACTAATAGTGAATTGAGAAATTATCAACATTTTGTAAAAATTTATGTCAAATTAGGAATTGTCATAATAGTTAAAACTTTAATGAAACTTATACTGAGTTAAAAATTTCAAAAAAATTCTTAATTCTAAGCAAATGGTAAAAATATTGTCATTTCTTAAAACTTTGAAACACTTTTGTCAATGAGTAATGATAGAATTAGTTAATGCCACATGTAACTGATCTAGCTACGGTGGAATATTTGGACTTTAAACTTTATGAAGATATGTTTGTTTTTAATTTCATTTTTTTTTCACATCTTCATAACACCTCAGATATCCTGCTTCGGCTTCTTACAGGATAATTCTTTGAGTAGGTGGGGAGTATTTTGTGAGTTACACAAACATAAACAATGGAAATCATGAGATGAAGTTGATGTAATGTTAAGCGGATACATCTAAAGTTGGGTCAACAATGAACTGCAATAAAGCTTGACTGAAGAACCTCATAGATCATTGGTCCATATCAAAAAGTAAATTAAGGAAACTAGTGTTGATCATCCATTAAGGGTAGTGTCTCTTTAAAAGAAAATAAAAGCAGCCAATAAAATACAACCTTTGTCTTGGGTGATAGGTTAGTGAAATGCATATTATATTTTTTGGGAATATATAAGATTGATAATCATATTTAATAATAGGAATGTATTTAAAAATATTTTTTGTATATATGTTCCTTACTTAGTATTTTATGGCTACCTAAGGTTTGTATTGCCCAGCTGTATCAATTTTAAGGACTTGTGATCGTTTGTAAGATTAAAATGTTCACGCAATAATATGTATGAATGCATATGAACACATACAAGCGCGAACACACACACACACACACACACACACACACACACACACACATATATATATATATATATATATATATATATATATATATATATAAATTGTTTTCTCAATTTTTACGCTCACTGTTAAATTCCTGTCTGTGATACAGAAGACCATTTAATATTCGAATATTATATAGAAATCTTATTCAACTATATTGGCTGCAGACTGCATCCTGAGGTCACAAACGGTGTCAGTTTTTAGAGCACTATGTAGAAAATAAAAAAAAACAGCATTTTAGCCACTCTTGTTTTATATCAAGCACGTTTATCCTTCTTTTAAAAACGACCAATATCATGTATTTTAGTTTTTTATTCATACGTGGTTTATATATATATATATATATATATATATATATATATATACGAGGTGCATGCGATTAGTTTCCAGACTTTTTTCGTACGGGCATTTTATTGATAGTACACACATGAAACTCTAGTCCCCTTCGAAGTAGTCTTCTCCGGCTGCAAAGCACTTGTACCATTCCAAAAACTTCTGAAATGCCCCATGAAAGTCATCTTGTGTGAGCGTGTCAATGACTTTCGTTACAGCCTCTTTCATCTCCTCAATTGTCTTATAATGACAGCCTCTGAGCTTAGGGAATAACCAAATGTCACAGGGACCAAGATCTGGACTCTAGGGAGGCTGAGGAACTGTCTTGATGCTCATCTTGGTCAAACAGTCTGTGACAAAGATGGAGTTGTGGACTGGTGTATTGTCCTAGAGGAAATGCCACTGACCTGATTTGAAGAGTGCTGACCCCTTCCAACAGAATCTCTTCATGAACTCCTTTAGAACCTCAACCTAATAACCCTAACCCTAACCCTTTGGTCAATCAACTGTGGTGTACTGACTTCCTTACTCCTGCCACACGTCTCATCATCCCTCACAGACTCCCTGCCTTCCTTGAATCTCTAATGCCGCTCAAAAACTGATGCTCGATTCATGCCAAATGGTCGAAAAGCAGTCTGAAGCATTCCGTACGTTTTTGTAGCATTTTTTCCAAGTTTAAAACACATTTTTATTGCATATCGTTCTTCTGAAGTGTCAGATTGCATCTTTTAAATTCACCAGCTGTGACAATCAGGATTTAGTAGGGTGTATTTCAATTGCTGCTGTAGCTGTTCATTTGAACCTGAAATCATAAAAATTGGTTAGTCATCTCATAAGATGTGTAGCAATAACACACTGAACATACTACGAGTTTTAAATGTCCATACGAAAAAGTCTGAAAACTAATCATATGCATCTCGTATATATATATATATATATATATATATATATATTAGAAATATTTTCCATTTTTTATATCCTCTGTATCTCTTTGTCTCTCCCTATCTATACTTTCTATGAATAAACTGAATGACTTGCATCAAGAAAGTTAAGTATGTCTCCAGTTGATAGACGCTGTCACCTTTCTATAACAGCAAATACTCTGTCGGCACATGTGCGTTCGTTTCTCTCCGGGCGAAAATATCCCTACAGATTCCGCAGCAAACTAGATGAGCCTCCAGGGAAGGAACAGCAAGACGAACGACCCTTACAGTGTGTGAAATTTCGCTGCTAGCAAGACCTAATGTCGCTAAGTAGAGACGAAGTAAAGTTAGAGAAACCACCTGGAGTTTGGTTTTATCAATGTGAAATTTCCCAGAAGTTCTTTAGCAGAGAAAGAGTTTAAAAAAGACAGGACAAGAGCTTGAAACATTGTCCTCAAAAAATATCATTTCACAAGTAATTTGCTACAAATGTATTTATTGTCGACTTTTAATAATAAGTTTTTAATCATCATATTATAGATAATTAAAACATACTGAAAACAAACAGCCTGTTTTGTTAGTTGGCATAGATTAATCAGTTTTGTCTAAAGGTTAGTATTTATTACCATTAACCGAGGGATTGATTTTAACAGCATATCAATCATAGACTGATTGATATGCTTCAAAATCAATATTATATTATTAAAAAGGTTAGGAATCAGATTCATTGTATGTCCCCATTTACATTTCTTCAGCAGTTTTTTCTTTGTTTTTTTTTTATTTTTCATACAGACCAATCGAATACGAATACTTTTTAAATATATCTGCTTGACCAATAGACAGACCAAAAGGAGTACTATCATTTCGGGTTAGAGTTGGTCATTGAAGTAATAACTGATACAGATCCCAAAATGGAAACTGAGCAACATATGCAAGTCAATGTTGTATCCGGGTCACTTATTTTTTTAACTTTTTTTTCTATATTTCAAAGAATTATTAAATGTTACACTCTTCGAAATAATAACTTCATCTTGCTCACATTATTTAAAGAATAACTTCACGTTTCCTTCGAGTACAATGATGCGAAGTACTGATAGTGTAATATTTTGCTTTGTGTGGAAGAGAAATATGGTTATGTATTAATATTTGGTGAAAAAATATACGAATTAACTTCAGGCATATACGTGTTTTATTGCCGGGTTTATTACGAACTGGATTTTTGTCCTGTTAATCTTAGTTCTATAATGTAGATATCTAGCAGAGATGTTGACTGGCTAATAGCATCAGCTAGACACCAGTTGGTATGGGAATGCTGCTTCTATAGGTGTATCTAATTTACATACGATACTACTCCTCTCTGAACATAGGAGGTCATATATCAATGCTCTTGGATTTCTCTAGATTATACTCAGGAACATGTTATTTTTCTTCGTGTCTTTCTTGGTTTATTCTTCTGGTTGATTCAAGTCTTAGTAAATTTCCTTCGTTAGTCTCTTCAAGTGGTCCATTATCGCTTTTTTAAATGCCTTGTTGTTTCTCTGTCGAAATCATAGGTCTCCTCCTACTCTTTGTTCTCCAATTCTTCCTCCATTTCTACCTCTTCGGGCTTGATTCTGAATCTAAACAGAGTCCCATGGGCCAGTACTTCTCAGGTCGCTGTATTATGCATTTTTTAAAATAAGAATTTGGCGTTTTCTGGATTTGATTCTATATATTTTATTTGCAAAAAAAAAAACTTGTCGAAAATAATATATTTATGGTGGCTCTGATTTATCTCCGCATTAATTCAGGAAGACTGTTTTCTTCCTACATGTTGATGGGAACCATCTGAGAAACTAGTAGTTCTATGCTTTCATGAAAATGGGAAAATACCCTTAACCCTATTTTCCAATTTACATCATTATTTCTGCAATCTGGTTACAATTGAATGCGGTCTGCTAGTGTTTTATATGGGACAAACCCTATACGTTTTTGTCATGAACATGGATTATCGTCAGAAAATTCTGAGACACCGACTGTGACTACCGTTTTTTGTATTCCGTTTCTTGAGAATATTATTCTAAGTATTTGCTTTATCGTTGAGGATTTTATGTCCGTTTCTTTGATTATTTCAGGCTATCCTGAAAATGGGCTCGCTCGTATTAAGAATAAGCTTTCGTCATTGACGTATGCCTAATCCATGTGGACCCTAATCCACACTTCTTTTTCTTTAGGCCATGAGTGAACTTGGGTTTCTTTGAAAAATCATTTCAGCACATTTTAGGCCTCCTTTCGTATAATCGTCTACTTTATATCGAATATTCCGGTTACCGGGCTTACAATTTTAACCTTCTTTGTGTGGCTGTTCTGCTATAATGTACATTATTATATACACTCTTTAATATGTCTTTCTTTATGTTTGAAGAGGTGCCATGATGTCTCCATGCATATTATCCTTTTCTCTATGGTTAGTTTGTGTCTCGATAATTCGAAGGGTCTCTTTGACATTCAGCAATTGCTCCCTATATTTCTCCTTATTCCCTCAGATATATTTCTTAATGTGCGTGACGTCACTTACATCCCTGGTCACATCCTCTATCTGGGATTTTTATTGTGGCATCCCTGAATGACACGTCCGCTTCGCATGCGCGCACGAACACCTGCGCTCATGTTTGCACCTAACTAACCTATGCACTGAGCCGAAAAGTTCTCAGCCTAACTAAACCCAAAGGCAGGATATATAAAACGAAATCCCTCGGCCATTATATTACACTACCACGATGATAATCCTTTCGAAAGATTTTTTTTTTGTTTCGAATGTTCCTTCAAAAGTGCTGTTTCCAGCAATTAGAGTTTAATCGAATTGTTTTAATTAGACATTGCCCTTTCTCAATTTCAGTTTGCTTAGTTTCTTCCAGAAGTTGTTACGAATTGATATGACTTCACTCTCCAGTTGTGAACTTGCATGTGAAAGAATACACCATTTATCTCTGGTTTGGTGGGTGTACCAGTTGCATATATTTCAACATTTCCTGTTGGTGGGTTTGTGTTTTCAACCCTTTTTTCTTTTTCTTTTGGACTTCCATTCCACCTGGAAAGGATTTTTCTCTTTGCAGTTTAAACATATCATTCCAGGATTGGGCATTTGTTCTCAGTTCTCACGTGTTCCATGATTCAATATCTGTATTTGATCATGAACTTAGTTATGCTGTATGAATCTTGATATTTTTTTGGCTGATCACTTTAATTAATTCTATTTGTAAAAGCGCTTCTAATTTCATATTACATATCTGAAACCTTTCAAGTATTTTGTGTGAGATGTTTTCTGTGTACCTTCTATTAATCCGAAAAAGATTAATTCGTGCTCCGAAGTCATGTCTTTTGTTCCCATTATTTTTTATTCGCAATATTTAGATGTCTCTTTTAATCTCTTCAAGTATTGTATGATAGAGCCATTTGGATCCGGACTTCTCTCCGTGAATTTGGTTCTCCCAGTGGCAAGTTGTCTTTTTCTTTCTTTGTTTTTCTTTTTTGATCGTATATTTTTGTTAATTCTTTTAACAATCTCTTCATAAGTTAATTCTTATAATTCTCTTGAGGAAGCCATTATCAATATTTTCTTCCTAGCTTTACAGTTTCACGTAACCAGAAAAAGATCTGTGATTTCGTTTTTTCTCCCACTAACCTTTTCGTCTTTAAATTCGTTAACCCTTGCCAACGCTGGGAAAAATCTGTTCCATGTTTCTACATGCTCCGGTTCGTTCAGCGTAGTTAAGGCTTTTATCTACTATGCGATAGTTATGATGAGTACCTCTCGCTGAGTAGATGATATCTGGCTAAGAGCATAAGCTAAACCCCAGTTTATATTGGGTAACTCTTTTTATGCGTGCATCTAATTTATATACGATCCTACACATAGCTTGTCATGAGTATCAAAAAGAAGCTCGCAAATACATATTTAAGTTTTTATCCCCCATTTGTATTTCTTGGAGTTGCAATTTTGAGGCCAGCTCTGAATTGTCTATAAGTTTTCAAACCTTCATTTCGGAGCGTAGTTGAAATCTTCTGTTTAAATTGTATTACACAACAGTGAAATCCAATAGATTCAAATTCAAATTTCACCTTTCCACATTTTCTGTGGCCTTCTTTTATTTCATTTGCATCAACCAACCAGCGCCCACTCACCTGTTCATCTCCCATCGTGATACACTCATTAATCATTATTTTCCCGCTCATCTCTTGTACTCCATCGACCCAATCTGACTCCAGAGTCGCATGTAGCTATCCAAATGTGCACGGATTACCCTATTGCGTAACAGTTCAATATGTAAATAAAATTATAAAACTTACTTCTTCTAGATACACTCCATTTACTTTATAATAATAATTAGATTACATAAATATCGTACAAATTTCTAAGTCCATCCAATTTTGATTGATGGTATGCTTTATTTATTTATTTATTTATTTATCATTTGATGTTCCTTTATTAAGAGAATAACATCTCAAGGTTAATTTCAACCTGGGTAGAATGATAGAACTTCGGCAATTAGTATATCAAATTATACCCTGTTAATACACGAAGTGATACGGTCCAGGAAAATCTAATTATTCTGTGGTCGAATTTCTGAGCTTATAAACAAGAGAGATTGAATTATGAATAATAGAATAAATATACATTTTTCCAATAATTTTCGAAAACAAGTTGTTAATTTTCCGGCATAATGCAATTAAGAATAGTCTCTGTATCTGTGTCATAAAAAATCAACTAATTATAGGTTCGTAATTTTTGTATGTCAGTTTATAACTTATAAACAAATGAAGAGAAAATATCCCATTATTTTTCGATTATCATAGTCAAAGAGAATACCAGTAATTTTAGTAGAGTACTACAGTTCTTTTTTATGACTTGTTTAATTTCTTTCAGAATTTTATAACACCTAACTGAATGAACAAGATGATGACAGTCTGATCTGAAAATGCATTAAAAATGCTTCATCAGAAATTTCCATTTAAATTTCATAACAGGCAATAAGTTCCCTATAAAAACAAGTTACAGTACTTATAAGCCTTTTAGTGGTATTTATAATACACTATATCCTTTGTAGATGAGTTACACCCCACAAAAGAAAAGGGATCTAAGGCATGACTCGCAACTACATCTGATGGTGAGGCTGCAGTTTTTGGAGATCGGGGGAGTCTAAATTACCCCTTAATTGCTATCACTCACAGGTCTACAAAAGCAATACGTGGGAATACTTGTTAAAGTCCCATTCCTGGTTCGAATAGATCTGTTTAAAAAAATTATTTGTGTGTGACAGGACCGTGTGTAAAAAACACTCTTAAGAAATAAATAAATTACAATAAAAAAATATGAACGTATAATCCTATTTACCAACCCCTCCGCTTGGGCAGGATATGACATAAGGTCAATTTTTAAGCTGAGTTTAAAAGGTTTGAATTCAGGGTTTTCCTTCTCCGAGACTAGTTGCCTCACCAAGGCTGAAGAAACTAGTCTGCCCTACTATTTACTCATAGCTGGAGGGAGACTAATTGGATTATAACCTTTCCCAAGGGTATTAGTGCTATGTGAACTACAATCATTCTCGTCCAGGATTTGAACTCGAGTCGCCGTGTCCATTTCCTACAACTATAATCATTACACAACGGGCACCTCCAATATGAACGTATAATTTACACGATTCCCTAACCTCAAGGCGTAAATTACTCCTATATATATTGGCATACCGTTAAAATCAACCAATCCGTCAATCCTATTTCATTATGTTCAAACTAATCCTCAAATATAAATTGACATCACAAAATATAAGAATATCATATTCTGATGCTGACGAAAAAGAAATCCTAAGCCGCAAAGAGTCACGCATGGTTTCCGGGCCTATCATCATTGACTCTTCTCTGAGTGTTCCAATAGTACCTCACGAAATTACCGGGTTTTGTTGATTTTCTTTCATATTGTATGAATGCCAGAAAAAATACGGCCTCTTCGTGTCTGCTTTGTACTGGATAGCTCATATCTCACCGCCTTCTCTGCTGGTGTGCGTACTTGAGTCTCTGCCCCCAACGCGTTGGGGCTATATCTATGTCATTTTTTAGGGAACGTATTATTTACAATCCATGTGCTTTCCAATCTACAATACAATTTACAAGTGCTCACAATTGACAGCTGCCTTCTGTTGTCCTCGATAGCATTTGTATTAGGCATTAGTTACTTAGAGATCATGTAAAATCATTCACCTGCATCCATCCTATCGGCAATGCATAGAATAGGGAATCTACAGGGGTATAAAGAAAGTAAAGTAAAGTTAGCAACCATAGTCGAGAGTAACCCGAAGGTTCCCTTTTCAATAGCTACTACACCAAGGTGAAAGGGAGGGTGCTACTCCTTTCTCTGGATAGCTCCACTTTACCCTTGATCCGTACCTTATAATGCCATGTGTTAAGCAAAGAGGGCTCAAGAACCATTTTTTGAGTCTTTGGTATGACTCGACCTGGGATTGAACCCAGGTCTCTCAGGCCATTGACACACCCTGTAACCGTCATGCCAATGTCCTGTATCTAACAATCGTGTCCTGCGTATGACACTAAACTGCATAATGTAGCGAGTTCTAACGAGTGTTGAATAGACATTATTAACCATTCATACCAGCCCCAAGTCCCCACCCCTGGGCAAAATAGAACTGTTTTTAAATGGATTTGTATTAGATAGTAATTGTGAATAAATTATTTGTATTAGACAGGAATACTTGAAAGTATACAACTCTGTGCAAAGTATTTATACAAAATAGAAATTGTTAAATCATATAATTGTAATATACAGCTAAAGAAAATATAATCAAAAACGCACAATTACCACAATTCCTTTTATGTAGATATCTAATATAAAAAAGACGGATTGATATGTCGTTCAAATCAATCAATTATTTAACCACCCTCATCTATCAACAAATTATGCCGTTTAGTGCCATACATACATACATACATACATACATACATACAGACGATGCAGTCGACGTATTCTAAGCCCTGTCGATAGGAGTATTTTGAATGGACAAACACTTCTATCAAAGATCAGTGTGTCATGTCTTGGCGTTTTGTCTTAAATCCAAGTGACGCTCAGAGTAAGTGTTCACCGGGTCAAATGGTTATTTGAAACCAAATCTAAATAATAATAATAATAATAATAATAATAATAATAATAATACATCCCAGAGACGACGTTGACAGACTATATGTTTCAAGAAAAGAGGGAGGAAGAGGACTTGCCAGCATTGAAGACAGCGTTGACGCATCAATACACCGACTCGAAGACTATATACAAAAACACAATGGAGGACTCATTGTAGCCATCAGAAACGATACTGATAAGACGATGAACAACATAATGGCAATAACTAGGAAACAAAAATGGGAAGGAAAGCAACTCTATGGGCGTTTTAAACGACTAATAGACAACATCTCACACAACAAAACCTGGACATGGCTAAGAAAAAGAAAACTTTAAGAGAGAAACAGAATCTCTTCTAATAGCAGCTAAAAACAACGCCATAAGAACCATTCAAATCAAAGCGAGAATAGATAAGACGCAACAAAATAGCAAATGTTGGCTATGCGGTGACAGAGATGAAACCATCAATCATATAATAAGGGAATGCAGCATATTAGCGAAGAAGGTATATAAGTCTAGACACAACTGGGTCGGCAAGGTGATCCACACGGAGATGTGCAAGAAATTTAGATTTGACCATACAAACAAATAGTATATGCACAACCCAGCACCTGTCTTGGAAAATAACACACATAAACTCCTATGAGACTTTGGCATACAGACGGATCACCGAATCTCGGTCAGAAAACCAGACCTAATAATAATCAACAGAAATAAGACAACATGCAAAATTATCGACTTTGCTATCTCGGCTGACCACAGAATTAAACTGAAAGAATGTGAAAAGAAGGATAAGTATTTCGACCTTGCTAGGGAATTAAAAAGAACTATGGAACATATCGGTGACAATTTTACCAATTGAAATTGGTGCGTTTGGAACAGTAACATAAGGATTACAAAAGGGACTGGAGGACTTGGAAGTTGGCGGACGAGAGGAGACCATCGAAACTACTACATTATTGAGAACAGCCAGAATACTAAGAAATGTCCTGGAGACGTGAAGAGACTTACTGTCACTCAGACTCCAGTGAAAGACCATCAGCTAACGCTGATGTGAAAAACTCTAATGAATAAAATAGATTTGTTTTAAATTTAACCCCCTCTCACCATTTATAGCACTTGTTACTCTTCTATAACTGAGGAAATCTGTATTCGATTGTGACTGAAAGAATTAAAATGTTTCCATTCTCATATTAGGAAAGTATTAGAAGCTATGTATTTATAATATTACCAGCTCAATAGAAAATCGACAATCAGGTAATAGGAAACAGGAAGTTTACATGGGAATGATAATATCATGATATAAGAGTAAGTAATTGAACCTTAACTAAGATAAAACTTAGTTTTTCTATTCTTTTTTTGAGACCCGCTGTCAACGAACAGTCACCATGATTGTCATCGGTCACGTCTGTGTCAGGTACGCAGATTGTTAACAAACCCTGGGTCTGGTATAGCCACAATATACCAACAATGATAAAAAATGTCAAATTCATATTTTACACAACGTGAGGCCCAGGACTCAGACTTGGGTGTAATAATCAGCAGGTGTTCTCTTTATAGCCAACATGGGAGACTCGATCGTCATCCTGCGATTGTTGGCAGTTCTCTTTTCAAGTACACAAATATTGACTTAAAGAACCACACTAACCAGAGACCTAAACGGAAAACATGGACTAGGGAAGACAACCAACTTGCATTACACTAAAATTTTAGGAGTAACCCTACACAAAGAGGATACAAGAAAAGAATGATGGAGATATGGCAAGAACTTTCTGATTTTCAGACATCTAGTCAGACATCTAGTTAGAACGATAATGAAGAAGAGTTGGTTTTCAGAACTCGAAATAATTGAAATACACCAAAAAATAAATGATCAAGAAAGGAGAAATACATTACCTGACACATCAAATATAAACAAATAAAAACAGCCCATCCAAAATGAACCAACTTCGGAAAATGAAAACCCCACCCTACCAAACACGACACAACAAAACAACCTAGAACTAACACGAGAACAAAAGTTAATTCTAAAAAAATTAAAGAGAATTTCAAGCAGTGAAAAGACCACCTTACCATCATTAAGAAAGATTGAATGGAGAATAGCTAAGGCACAGACAAATAAAGTGAATCAAGTACTGACATATATATCAACGAATAACATAACCGAATTAAATAAACTAATTTATGCTGGAGCAAAATTAGTTTGCGAGAAAATTGGAATCACCTAAAAAAACATGAAAGAAAAGTCAAAACCAGGATGGGAATTTCGACTAAAACCTCAGATAGAAAACCAACGAAAACAATTGAAAGTGATAAAGCAAAAGAAAAACGGTGAAATAAATAGGAACGGGAAAGAAAAGACAACACAGGAAAAACATAGGATACAAATTGAGGAAATATACCAGAGAGTACTTGCAAAAGAAGGAAGGTTAAAAAGATATCGATAAAGGGTAAAACAATACAGACTAAATAGGACATTCCAAAACAATGAAAGAAAATTCTATCAACAATTGGGAGGAGATGACAATAAAACATACCAATAGCCGAATGCAAAAGAAACCGAACGATTTTGGACTAAAATATAGCAACCAAAACAACATAATGAAAAGAATGAATGGATAAGCCATATCACAAGAGAACTAGAACAACTCGAAGTAGGCCCGAAAGCTGAAATACACACTGATTTACTCAAGACGATACTTAAAAAGGTATCAAAATGGAAAACGCCAGGCCATGATGGAATACATGGTTTCTGGTTCAAGAAGTTCACCTCATTTTACGACAGACTAGCATTACAAATGAACAAATGCCTACAAACAGCACACGTACCCGAGTGGATGACTATAAGAAGAATCACATTGATACAAAAGGACCCAAACAAAGGAACCGCGCCAAACAATTATAGACCCATAACTTGTGTACCAATGATGTGGAAAATATTAACAGCACAAATAAGGGAAGAGATTTACTACTGTCTAACAAGCCGCGGATTGTTCCTGACGAACAGAAAGGATGCTGTAAAGACTCCAGTGGCACAGAAGAATTCATCTACGTAGATTAACACATCCTAGATGAGAGCAAAACCAGACAGAAAAATCTAGCTGTGACCTGGATTGACTATAAAAAAGCATATGATATGGTTCCGCATAGCTGGATAATAAACAGCCTAAAAATGTACAAAATATCAGACATAAACTTCATCGTCAAAACTATGAAAACCGGGAGAGTCGAACTGACTGCAGGAGGAAGAAGACTAGCTGAAACAAAGATCCAAAGAGGTATTTTCCAAGGAGATGCTCTATCACCCTTACTATTCATAATTGTAATGATGCCACTTAACCATATACTCAGAAAATGCCCAGCCTGATACAAACTCAGTAGATCACAGGAAAAAGTTAATAATTTAATGTACATGGACGACATCAAACATTTTGAAAAAAATGAAAAATAACTGGAAACCCTAATACGCACAGTTAGAATATACAGCCGGGACATAGGAATGGAATTTGGCATAGAAAAGTGTGCAATGCTTATAATGGAAAGTGTCAAACGGCAGCTAACTGACGGTATGGAACTACAAAACAAGGAAAAGATAAAAACGCTCGCAGAAAACGAAACCTACAAATAGTTGGGCATCTTGGAGGCTGACACCATCAAAGAAGCAGAAATGAAAGAAAAAATTCCGAAAGAATATTTCAGAACTAGAAAACTACTCGAGGTAAAACTCAATAGCATAAATCTTATCAAAGGAATAAATACCTGGGCTGTACCACTCGTTAGATATTCTGGACCCTTTCTCAAGTGGACCAGAGACGAACTTAAACAAATGGACCAAAGAACAAGAAAATTAATGACAATGCATAAGGCATTACATCCCAGAGACGACGTTGACAGACTATGTTTCAAGAAAAGAGGGAGGAACAGGACTTGCCAGCATTGAAGACAGCGTTGACGAATTCATACAACGACTCAAAGACTATATACAAAAGCACGAAGGAGGACTCATTACAGCCAACAGAAACTAAAATGAGAAGACGATGAACAGCAGAATGACAATAACTAGGAAACGACTAATAAACAATATCTCACACGACAAAACTTGGACATGGCTAAGAAAAGGAAACTTTAAGAGAGAAACAGAATCTCTCCTAATAGCAGCACAAGACAGCGCCATAAGAACCAATCAAATCAAAGCGAGAATAGATAAGACTCAACAAAATAGCAAATGCAGGCTATGCGGTGACAGAGATTAAACCATCAATCATATAATAAGCGAATGCAGCAAATTAATACAGCGGGAGTATAAGGCGGGAGACGACTGGGTCGGCAAGGGGATTCACTGGGAAATGTGTCATCATCATCATCATCATATCGTGCTGGCAGCACGGATATCCCTGACCCTCTCTCGCCACTCCTCCCTATCGTTCATCGCCCTAGGCAGGTCTTCAGGACAACATCCTGTATCCTCACACAGCTGCTGAATGTACGTTCGTGCTGGTCGTCCTGCTTTTGCGCGGCCGTGTGTAGGGATCCATAAGAGTACATCTCTTATGAGTTCATCTCTGCTTCTCCAGCAATGTCCTGCATGTCTGGTTCGCCTAACTTGAATAGTTTTCGTGATAGGGGGCAGGTGGCCGTACAGTTGGTGTCTTGTTGGGTGTTGCTGCCAGGACTTGTTGAGGATTGCACGCAGCATTCTTGTGTAATTGCCATCTAGTTTCTTCTCGAGCCGTTTTGTTAGCGTCCATGTAGTGCATCCATATAGCAGTATCGATGTGACCGCTGCCTGGAAGAAACTGCGTTTAATTTTATCGGTTAGGTCTGATTTCCATATAGTCGATAGCCTATTGATAGCTGTCCATGCTTTCGTTAACCTCGTTTCGATGTCCTTTTCGGTTGATTCGACGCTGCTTCCTAGGTACGTGAATTTGTCTACTAGTTTAAGAGGGGTTCCTTCTAGAGTGGAGATGTCCCCCGTTTGGTTATAGCACATATATTCCGTTTTGTGTGCATTAACATGGAGGCCTATGCTTGCTGCTGCTCGTTCCAGGCTATGCAGAAGTGTTTCGGCTTGGTCAGGTGTATTTGCCAGTATCGCTATGTCATCGGCGTAGTCGGCGTCGGTAATTGTTGTTGCGGGATATCTTCTGCTTTTTTTCTTCGTCAGTTCGAAGCCATTCTCTTTGATTTTGTCAATCGATGTTCTAAGTACGTAGTCTAGACAAATGATAAAGAGATACGGAGCCAGCGTGTCCCCTTGTAGTACTCCTGCTACAATGTCGAAGTATTCTGTGTCTCCATCTGGTGATCGTACTTTTACTTTAGTGTTTCTATAGAGAATCGTTATTGCCGCTACGGTTTCTTTAGGTATGCCGTACGCTAGTAGGATTTGTTCCATCTTTCCTCTGTGAATGGAGTCGAAAGCCTTGGTAAAGTCGACAAATATTAATGTCGCTTGTAGGTTCTTTGCCCGTACACCTTCAAGGATTCTGCGGATGGTTAGTATTTGTGAGGTCGTAGATCTATTTCTTCGGAAGCCATTTTGGTTTTTTCTAAGTATGTTGTCGATTTTGGGTTCTATGCGGTTTCGTAGTAGGGCATTGTAGATTTTGGCAGCTATGGATGTATGTGTTATGCCTCGGTAGTTTTTGGCTAATCCGAGGTCCCCCTTTTTAGGGAAGGGGAGTATGCATCCCTTCGTCCATCTATCTATCGGATTTTGATTGTATACTGCGTTGCAGTGTCGGAGCAGTATGTCGTCGAATTGTCTGGTCTTCCATACTTCCGGGGGAATTTCGTCCAGTCCTGCAGCTTTCCTATTTTTAATTTTTCTGAGAACCGAGTCGAGTTCTCCTTGTGTGAACGGTCCAAGTTTAATGTCTAATTGTTTGCTAATTATTCTGGTGATTGGTTCATGCGTTATTTTTGGTGGGTTTCCAAGTAAGTTTTCGAAGTGCTGTTTCCACAGTTTTATTCTTTCTTGTTGGTTTGCTGCTTTAAGTTTTGCTTTGGCTGTGTTCTTTCTTCTGATCACTTCGTTTATTGTTTGCCAGGCAATTCTAGATTGTCTATCTTCTACCGAGTCTCTAATCTTATCTATCTGTTCGACCATAGTAACAAATGATATATGCACAACTCAGTACCTGTCCTAAAACATTGCCACGCATTAACTCCTTTGGGACTTTAACATTCAAACGGATCATCTAATTCTGGCCAGAAGACTAGACTTAATAATAATCTACAAAAAGAAAGAGAACTTGCCAAATAGTCGACTTTGCTGTCCTGAAAGAATGTGAAAAAAAGGATAAATACCTCGACCTTGCGAGGGAATTGAAAAAACTGAGGAACATGCAGGTGACAATTATACCAAATGTAATTGGCGCGTTTGGAACAGTAACTAAAGGATTACTAAAGGGACTAGAGGACTTGGAAGTTGGCGGACGAGTGGAGACCATACAAATGACAGTATTATTGAGAACGGCCAGAATACTAAGAAGAGTCCCGGAGACTTGAGGACACTTGCTGTCACTCAGACTCCAGTAAAAAACCCTCGGCTAACGCTAATGTGAAAAGCTCTAATGAGTGAATAATAATAATAATAATTATAATAATAATAACTTAGTTAAAATTAAAATGAAATACAAAATTTAAGCTGTTTTATGGTAGCCTAATCTTACCTAATCAGGTGAACTTTCATATGTCTCTAAGAAACAAATAATACAAAAAGGAACAATAAAGAAACAAAATTATACCAAAAAAATAAACTTATAAAAAGCTGGTGGATCATTTTGCAGCTTAGTGCAGTTGAAAGAGTTGCACCTGAACTATCCGGAAAAATACCACAGGGACTCTGATTGAGAGACAGGATCATGCTGTATGAACAACCCTATGGAAAATCAAATGAAAGGGGACTAAGAGTTTCTAAAGTTGGTTGATTGGTTGGTAGGGTTTTATGCCATATCAACCTTTGTAGGTTATTCAACGCCAAATCCATTTTTATGTAAATAATCAGTTCTATTGAAAACATTTCAGTTTAGCATGGGTACAGAGTTTGTCTAAAACATTTCTATTTCAAACTATTCAAGCAGTTATATATAACAATTCAATTCCGTGTAAGTACAGTTTCAATGTCAACAACAGTTCTATTTCAAATAATTTAGTTTAGCATAAGCACGCAGTTTAAATATAAGTACGGTTTAATTGTCAAAAACATTTCAATTTCAAGTTATTCAGTTTAGTCAAACAATTCATGCTGGTTGGTTTATTAGGTTTTATGGCATATCAACCTTTGTACGTTATTTAACGTTAATTTTTTTTGTAAATAATCTGTTCTATTTAAAACAATTCAGTTTAGCATAAGTACACATTTTAATTGTCAAAAACATTTCTATTTCAAACTATTCAAACAGTTATATGTAACAATTCAATTAAGTGTAAATACAGTTTTAATGTAAAAAAACAGTTCTATTTCAAATAATTCAGTTAAGCATAAGCACGCAGCTTAAATGTAAGTACGGTTTAAGTATCAAAAACATTTCTACTTCAAGCTATTCAGTTTACTCAAACAATTCAGTTTAGCATAAGTCTGCTGTTAGTTCTGATTGTTTTGATAAGGCCTTATCAGGTGCTACCACTCTGCGTCAGAATGGACCTGGGAGCAACGGCAATGAAGGGATACTCCAATTTCCCGAATGCTCCAGCACTGTTGGAACCTCATCATCGGATTGTTTAGTGTTATATCCAGGACACTCGTTAAGGGTGGGGTCTTACCTCTCTGCAGATGTGCAGTCAGTGTATTCTACAACCCCAGCCAAAAGGGCAATACACAGAGTAAAATGTCATACAGTTTTATATCAAATAATTCAGTTCAGCATATGTACACAGTTTAGACGTCAAAAACAATTCTATTTTGAACAATTCAGTTCAGCACTAGTACGCAGTTCCAATGTCAAAACAGTTCTATTTTAAACAATTCAGTTTAGCATAAATACGCAGTTTAAATGCAAAAATCAGTATAGTGAAAGAAGTACGGTTTAGTTCTATTTAACCCATAGATAGGACCCTTATCAGGTGCTACTACTCCGGGCAAGAGTGGACATGGGAGCGATGGCACTGAAAGGGTGCTCCGCATTCCCCAAAGCTCTAGCATTGCTCGAACCTCACCATCAGATTGTTTAGTGCCATATCCTGGACCCTCGTTAGCTGGGGTCTTACCCCACTGCAGAGAAGAGAGTCGGTGAATTCTACAGCCCCAGCCGACTGGGCAAGATTTTCTAACGTTGAAAGCTCTACGCTCATCAGTTCCTGGATGTTAACTTAAGAGTAAGGATAACACGTTTGTAACTCAATTCAGGTTTTGTGCAGTTCGTGCCTTGGCATCGAGGCGGACAGTCGCTAAGATCAATTTTACTCTAAATGTGCTATGTTTCCCAGAGTGTTGAATAATTGGATATGTGGGAAATTACTGGATTTTTACGGGATTCGTCTCCAATCGAGACGATGGACTGAAAACATTCTCAATAAATGTAAAAGTAAAAAAAGTTAGCGACCGTAATCGAAGGTGACCAGAAGGCTCACATTTCAATAGCTATTACACCGAAGTGTAAGGGATGGCGCTGCTCCTTTTCCTGAATTGCTCCACTTTACCCTTGATACGCACCTTATATTACTGAGTGCTAAGCAAGTACCATTTTAAAAGTCTTTCGTATAACGCAACCTGGGATTGAAATGGTGTAATGGTTATCGACATAAGAAATGGACACGGCGACACGAGTTCAAATCCTGGATGAGACTGATGGCATTTCCCTTGGGAAAGGTGTGAATCCAATTATTCTCCTCCCCGCTATGGGTAAATAGTAGGGCAGACTGATTTCTTCAGTCTTGGTGAGGCAACTAGTCTAGGAGAATGAAAACTCTGATTTAAAACCTGTTAAACTCCGCTTAAAAATTGATTTTGTGTCATATCCTTCCCGACCGGAGGGGTTGGTAAATATCGATTGAAAATCCTCAATAAAAGTAATCCCGAAAATGAAAAACAATTAATAAAGTGAATATTTATACAAAGTAATGATACACTTGTTTACAATTTTTCAGCATACGAAAGAAAAACTAACAGTTGATTTTTTTCAGATCACCTTTCTAGTAAACGATTTAGCAACGTAACAAAACTTCAGTATATGCTATAGCATTACCTGAAAAGAGGGATAACATTTTAGAAAAAATCTATTTATAAATCAGACTTCATCAGTAAGTTATAAAACATTCAAGACAAAAACAAATAATTGAAGAGATTGGATTTTTCAGATCCTTCCAAACAAAACTTTCCATGTCTGAATTTATGAGACGAAGCTTGACGATTTTTATCATTAAGTGTTTTCAGACTATTGTCTTCATCGTTATTGTTATATTCAAAACGTTACGGTCGATGTGTCTTTCGGTCTTCTTCAGATATTTATTGTCGAACTCGGGAGCCATCATGGAACTTCGAACCACATCCTTTATTTAATCTACGGGGGTTGTTTGCTCTGATTCTGTTAACCATTACCTGTTTCGTGTATAACGTAATCCTGTATTGTTACTTGCCTGCATCAGGATTGAACCTATAACCCAGAGAACATAACATCGGCTTCAAGAAATCTAGATAGGACGATAGAGAACGACACCCGAAAGGTAAGCACAGTATGTCTGCTCTATGTCAAATGCTTTGGTGAAAGAATCAAAAAGATATGTAGTCCATATGAGGTCAGGATAATATTCACAAGTGGCTCGACTCTCCGGAGGTCACTCTTCCGTATCAAGCCCCCAAGAGGATTCAACATGAATAAAAATCATGTGTACCCCATCCCTTGCAGTTGTTGTAAAGTACACAAGTAGACATGCAACCCACTAAAGATAAGGCTAGAAGAACCTCGAAAAGTAGTAGTACAAGGTGAAATTAAAAAGTCGGGTATGGTGGATGTTAAATGTAAGGAAAAGGAAAACCATCTACCCTTATGATATGAAGTTAAGATAATTGATAGAGAATAAAGAATTAGAACATTAGTTGGACTACAGTTACCTATTGAGTAAACCAAGTATACAGAGGAATAGAGTACGTGACTACATCATCCAAAGAGTAAGATAAAAAAGTTGTAATATGAGCTCAGGTAAAAAAAAATCGTAATATGAACTCGGGTAAAAAAGTCATACATAATAGTAGTAACCCATTGTGATCTAAGAACGTTAACTTTATAAGTCTCCAAAATTGACTGTCCAGCAGGAAACATGACATAACTGTTGTAGGCGTTTGTTCCCTAAACTTCTAAGTGACAATCACCTGGAGGTTGCTGGTTAAATTCTGACAGCAGGCGAGTAACAATGCAGGAATGCTTAACACTTGTATCCCGTTATAATTAAAGAATTCAGAGGAAGTGACACTCATGAATTAAATAAAGGGCGCTGTTCGAAGTTCTATGTTGGCTCCAGAGTTTGACAAGAAACTCTTGAAGAAAACCGGAGGATACAGCGGGAAAAACATTGTGAATATAACGATAAAGATGAAGACAATAGCCCGAAAACCCTGAATGATAGAAAAACTATCCATGTCATCAAATGACAATTTGATGAATGGGAATTACTCTTTGTCAACAGAAGTGTATATAACTTATTTTTAGATCAATGACTTTTGTAATTTCATTTTTGTAATTTCGTATAATTATTCAAAAATTAATTTAAAAAAAAAAGGAGAAAATGTATATCTATATCAATGCTTACTAAAATATTTTACATTTCAGTTCTTGCTTTTATATGCATCTTCCTCACTCCTTTTCTCTCTCTCTCTCTATATATATATATATATATATATATATGAATACACTATATATATCAGTCTATTCATGTCTATTGATCTCAGCGTATTCATATCTATGTCAGTCAATTTCCATATTGATGGTTATCGTTTTGGTAATCTTTCGGCTTCTATTTTCTTCGTTATTAGACGCTATACTTATTAATGAAAAGCAGTAGTTTCATGACAAAATTATTTTATCTTGGCTGTTGGTCGTTAGCCTATAAGGTCCCTCCGTCTTGCATCAAGTGAAGCACGCAGTTGACTCGTACTAGTCTTATATCCACCATGTTGCATACCATGGTTTCAAATGCAAAACTTTGGTATGGCTCTCCTACCTCAGAATCTATTATTAAGAGACAAATCGGAGCAAGATAATTAAACGATTGCAAAAGCAGAATCTTTGATTATCACGGCGTTAGACCGCTCGGGTTTGATCGTAATTTTACTGATATAGGGTTATATATTTTCCGTGCCATAACGCATAGGGTTCTGATAAAGTGAATTTTCCTTGTCCAAAAACAAATAAATATTTCCCCCTTTTTTTAATCTCTTCCCCAAGTTTTTCGTTGGAGTATTTGTAGAATCATCGAAGTAGTACATGTAGAAAATCTCAAGGAACACTTGTTCATAAATTCTACAAAGAATGATTCCATTCATGGTGGAAAGATAGAAGAAATATTACTTGTGCACAGTCTCTATACGGAAAATTTATCTCACGGTAACAATGCCTTAAAAAAATATGAGAGAGATGGTTTGCTCATCCGATGGTGACACTGATTTCTTAGACATCGTCGCTGAAGCCTGCCTAAGAGATACCTAAGTGAGCAGTCCGATGAAACAAAATTAAAATGCCTGACTGGAAGGCTAGATGCGATCAGATATCCTTTATTCTATATTTGACAAGTTGGAGTAAATATTGTAATTAATGAAGGCAATACAAAATTATCAAAAATCCGTCAATAATTTAACTGTTCAGGAAAGCGGTTCAGGCATTCCTCCTACCCAGTTTGAGTTAATTGTTCTGAGAACCTCAATAAAAAAAAACTCATGTTTTCAAAGTCAAATCATGTTGAGAGATAAAAACCACCCCTAATATTCAAGATGAGGAAGCCAGTTCCTCACTGAAACTAGGAAAGATTTGGTTGATTTTAAAAGATTTGCATATCTTCGCTCGCTCAAAAGGCGTCCCAGTTTCCATACATTTTTATGGCTTCGGCAACTGAAGGAAGTAAAGAAAATCAAAAATGGAAGTATGTGTACGTCTTTGAAACAGCTTTTGCTTTCATAATTTTTTTTCGAACGTTCCTTGATCAGTCATCATCATCATCTCCATCATCATCAACATAGTGCAGCTACTCCAGGCAGCATGGAATTGCTCGACCACGTAGATTGAATCATGATAAAGTTGAATGAATAATATTCGATTTTGCAGAATCGCATTCTTTTAATCAATAGTAAAATGCAAATGAGACATGACATACTGAGATTTAGCGACTGTCATCGTATTAGAATACCTATCCAAAACAAAAAAGGTTTTCTTTGCGAATCTTGACGGACAATATAATCCTATATCCCCCAACAACAAACACAATATATATATATATATATATATATATATATATATATATATATATATATATATATATATATATATAAGGAGTAAATATACTATCCTGGAAAGAAATGGAAGTTGTAATTAGCTTACTATCTCTAACGGCCAATCCAATATACGGCATCTTTGGCGAATTTAATAACATGAGCTGGCGATCAGATCAAAGACAGACTGTACAAGTGACGGATATATATGAGCAAAATAAACAAAAAGATTAGTTTGGTCTTTATTGTTAAACTTTCTAGCCAAACAAGAAATCCTGCAGAGGAGAAAATAATGTGAAGCAGTCAAAATGATTTAATCGCATGACTTGACGAATAATGTATATTTCTTTTTAATTTAATCAACATAAGGCGCGATAAACAACGCACTGAATAAAACAATTTTGCGTATTATATATATATATATATATATATATATATATATATATATATATATATATATATGAAGGTTTATGTGTAAAATGATTGTGATGCGTTGATATTTTTGTATAAACTCACATACATACTTAAACATATAAATATATATAAATTCACACTCGCATATATATATATATATATATGATTGAATATGACGTGAGTAATAACTCACAAATTAAAACTATTTTTCTTTTACGGTTTTAGTTTCGGCGGGAGTTTGTGCCTACAAATGTATATACTTGTAAAACATTTCATATATATATATATATATATATATATATATATATATATATATATATATATATATATGAAATGTTTTACAAGTATATACATTTGTAGGCACAATATATATATACATATATATATATTGTCCGCTGAGAATTGTTGAATGACGTATTTAATCTTTGCGGCTGCATAATGCAATTTATCACATAGCTTAAAAATTGACCTTGTGTCATATCCTGCCCGAGCGGAGGGGTTGGGTAAATAGGATAAGACCAAAATGGCAATATGCAATATACAATCATATCTATCCAATATACAAACATCTTTCTCATTGATATGTTATATATGTGCCAAACGGTTCTTTACTATTATATAAATTTGGTCATATTTCATTGGAAGTCAGTCATATTCAATGCAAAGAATCTTATTCTTTATTTACATAGCGCGTTTTCGTTCATTTTATCATTAATTTTGCAAGTAATCAAAGTTATTAATGTGTCGTCTCTATATGGAACATTTTTTTTTCTTTCATCGTCAATTTTTTTATTATGTTTTTTTCTAATGGAATAAATTGTGGCCATCAGGCAACTATATGAATGATCGTTATACATCGTGCAGATTATCATACACTTGTAATTTTGACTGTTCTTCTACAGTAAGTGATGTTTTGGTTTACCTGTGACTTTTACTTGAAAGCATGATAACTGATAATTGATAATTGTTGGCTATTCACTTGTAGCTCCATTACTTAAAATGGTTTTGGATTGTTTGGTCCGACATTACTTTCTTCTGTCACTCTTTGCACAGCTAGAGTGCTCTTAACGCTAAGATTAAAATAGAATGACCTGTACTTTTATTTTCAATTATGTAACATCCGAAAGAATAGTTTCTGCTGACAAGCATTGATAATATGATGATAATAAGAGTAATCATACAGTCATGGTGTTTAGATTCATATATGAAATATTCTGAGATGTAATTTTATAAAAAATAATCTAAATTTTGACATTCACTGATATTTTAGCGCTATTTTGGAGGTGCCCCGTGGTGTAATGGTTATTGTCGCAGGAAATGGACACGGCGACACGAGTTCAAATCCTAGACGAGACTGATCGCATTTCACATAGCACTAATACCCTTGGGAAAGGTATGAATCCAATTATTCTCCCTCCAGCTATGGATAAATAGTAGGGCAGACTAGTTTCTTCAGCCTTGGTGAGGCAACTAGTCTAGGAGAAGGAAATCTCTGAATTCAAACCTGATAAACTCCGCTTAAAAATTGACCTTGTGTCATATCCTGCCCGAGCGGAGGGGTTGGTAAATATGGATATTTTAGCGCTATTAATGCATTTCTTCAATAATGAAATCACAAGTGGATCACAATATATATATATATATATATATATATATATATATATATATATATATATATACGAAGATCATTAAATGAGTTTACAGATTTTTGGTAAGGGCACTTTTATTGATAGTACACACATGAAACTCTAGTCCCCTTCGAGGTAATCTTCTCTGGCTCCAACGCACTTCACGAAGGCCCCATGGAAGTCCTCATCAGTGAGCATGTCAATTAGCTTCGTCAAAGTCTCTTTCATCTCCTTCATTGTCTCATAACGACAGCCCCTGAGCTTAGAGAACGACCAAATGTCACGGGGAGCAACGTCTGGACTATGGGGAGGGTGAGGAAGTGTCTTGATGCCCATCTTGGTCAAATAGTCTGTGGCAAGGATGGAGTTTTGAACTGGTGCATTGTTTAGGGGAAAATGCCACTGACCCGATTCGAAGAGTGCTGGCCTCTTCCGACGGAATCTCTTCCTCAACTCCCGTAAAACCTCAACATAGTAACCCTAACCTTAACTCTTTGGCCAATCAACTGTGTTGTATTGACTTCATTACTCCTCGCACACCTTTCATCATTCTTTACAGACTCCTTGCCTTCCATGAATCTCATATGCCACTCAAAAACTGACTCTCGATTCATGCAAAATGGTCAAAAAGCAGTCTGAAGCATTCCATACGTTTCTGTGACATTTTTTCCAAGTTTAAAACAGAATTATATTGCATATTGTTCTTCTAAAGTGCCCTCACGTCCAGACTGCATTTTTGAAATTCACCAGCTGTGACAATAAGGCTTTAGTAGGGCGTATTCCAATTCCTGCTGTAGCTGTTCATTTGAACCTGAAATCATAAAATGTTGTCAGTCATCCCATAAGATGCATAGCAATAACATATTGTATTTTCAAGAGTGTATGACACTTTTAGATGCCTATACAAAAAAGTCTGGAAACTTATTGAATGCATCAGGTATATATATATATATATATATATATATATATATATATGTGTGTGTGTGTGTGTGTGTGTGTGTGTGTGTGTGTGTGTGTGTGTGTGAGCAATTGTGTTTCAAGTTTTATTTTTACTTGAGAATAGCTGATATTTTTATCAAAATTCAATATTTAGATTATTGGAGGAGGCAGCAGGAGGCATTGGCATCAATGTGAGTGCAGAAAAAACGGAGTACAAGCGTTTTAATTTAAAAAAATGTTTACATCTCTACACTAAATGGTGTTTCTCTGGAATAAATTCACGTATCTCGGTAGCAGAATTTCATCTACTGAAAATGACATCAGTATGCATCTAGCGAAAGCATGGACTGTAGTTAATCATAAGAATGACTGACCTATCTGATAAATAAAGCGCCAATTTTTCCAAGCAACGATTGTGTCATTTCTACCATATGGATGCAGCACATAGACGCTGAATAAGCGAATTGAGAAAAAGCTTTACGGGAACTAAACAATTACGCTACGAGCTATATAGAACAAATCCTGGAAGAAACATTCATGAAACTGCATGTGTATTGCCACCTTATTCCCATCTCTAAAACTATCCAAATAAGACGGACAAGACATGCATGGCACTAATGAAGAAGCAAGGACCCCTTCCCATGGACCCCTTCCAATGGACGTACCAGTGTTAGCTGACCAACCAAAGCTACACACAACAGCTCTGTACGGACACAGGAAGTAGTCTAGAAGTCCTGCCAGTAGCAATGGATGATAGGAAAGAATGGAGGGATAGAATCAGGGAAATCTCCGCTGGCAGGGTGACATGATGGTGACGATTAAGATTATGATATATATATATATATATATATATATATATATATAAAGAAGTCAGACCGTTTGTTCTGCCCAGATGAAGAAAATCAGTATATCCTATTATTTACTAACAGTTCAGAAAATCTTATTGTCATGTTTTGTTAGTCATCTAGCAGCATTTTGACTACGCTAGATCACGATTGAAAATTATCTAATATTCCAAACTGTTTATTTCTCAGTTTTGAATTTCATTCCAAAAATAAAGCAAACGTTATCTATTCTATTCTATGCTGAAACATATATATATATATATATATATATATATATATATATATATATATATATATATATATATATATAAATGTTTGTGTGTGTGTGTGTGTGTGTGAGTGTGTTATAAAGCAAATGGCTAATTAACAACGATGCACTTAATACCTGAATCGTTTCTTGTACGATAATACGAGGGATTTCATACCACCTCAACCAAATCTCTGGGGCAGATAGAGGCTAACCGATAAACCACGAATAGAATTTGTCCTAATTTTGTTTGTTGATGATATTAAATGAGACGAAATCATATCTTATTCACGTAAATAAATAAAGTAACTACGTAGGTATGTGTGCGGTGTGATGATTCCTGTTCATATAAAATGCATAGGTAGTTTAGTGCTTATATATGTGACTAGGTATTTTTTCTGTCAGTCTGTCACCCTCGTAATCTGTCTTTCTCTCTCTCTCTCTCTATATATATATATATATATGTATATATGTGTGGGGGGTGATTTTGAATAAGTGAGTGCACACATGAATTTCATATATGCTTATTAATTATTGTATATATTTATATATGGCCAAAAAAAATTATCATTAATTTTTCGAATATCGAATTTAAGAATTTGAACAGTACATCGAAGACATGTGCACAGCTTAGCATTCTCTCTAATAAACAAATCATTGATACTTTTCGACTTGCAATTCAGGCGAAATACAGGATTGTACAAGCGCAACACACTTCGTACTCCTCTGCTTCTCAACAAGTTTTTCTTGTTACATAAGTTGAAAATCTATCTGAAGGCTAAGATAAGAGGATTTTTTAATGAAATCAAAGTAAATCCCCCCATGAAGCTTCTTACCATATCAAGAGATGAGTATCGACAAAAGGAAAAGTCGCTGAACAAGTATTCGGAATGTCAAGTTGATTATGAAGAAGATGCTAGATAAATTTCGAGTATTCGGATTATTTCATTGTTATATTCCAACGTTTCGGCCGATGCTTCCTTTAGCCTTCTTCAGTCGTTTCTTGTCTAGCCAGGAAGACAACCGAGAAATTCGAAACGAACCCTTTACTTAATCTACGGTGGTAGATTTGTATAATTTCGTTAACGATAACAGGGTACACATATCAAGATATTAGCCTGCTCATTGGCTAGTGGGATGAGTGTTCGCCAATGGTCCGGAAGACCTGGGTTTAATCCCAGGTCGCGTCATACCAAAGACTTTAAAAATGGTACTTGATACTGCTTTGCTTAACACTCAGCGATATAAGGTATGTATCAAGGGTAAAGTAGAGAAATCCAGGGAAAGGAGTAGCGCCCTCCACTACACCTTGGTGTAGTAGCTATTGAAAAGGGAGCCTTCTGGTCACCCTCGACTACGGCTGCCAACTTTACTTTTATTAAGATATAGAAGGTATTCGCTGTTATTTTTTACCAGGAACCCGTAAACCCCCGGATGATTTCACTTCAATGTTCATTTACCAGAATGGCTATATCCATTATGCTTCGCGTCCTGCTGGATAATTCAGGTTTTTGAGTATTATAAACCTTTTTTTTTATCAGCGCTATGAAATACTACTTATTAAAATTACGTAGTAGTCTAGAAAAGCTTCCAGAAGCGATGGATGATAGAGACGAATAGCGCGAGTTTGTGAAGGAAATCCATACTAGCAGCACGACATGATGATGATGATGATGATTACGTAGGACTTTTTACTTTAGCTCATATTGCGTTTTTACATCTATCCTTTTTGACTTTGGGTTCCCATATCGCATACATCTCTATACTTAGTCAACGCAACGGGTCTCTGTAGCTCAACATATACGTTGCTTCTTTAAGACATTTCTCTATATTCTTCACTATCTATTATTTTAATTTCATCCCATAAAGGCTGAAGAATTTTCTTTTCTTTCCATATATGGTTAGTTGTAACCGACTTTTCGATTTCTTTATTATGATTAACGGAAGATGACGACAATAGTCAGATAAGAAATAATTTTCATTTATTGATAATTTTTGTCTTGCTAAATAAAGCTTCCGTCTCTCCGTTTGAATATATCTGGCATGTATACTAACATAAGAATAGACATGGAGTTAGCTCATAACAGAATAACAGATTTACCGAATAATATCCCTGAAGTTTTCAATCCATCTTCTTTACTTGTTCTTGGCCGTTTGTTCTAACAAAGGAAGAAAACACAGGCTGTCCAATTATTTACCATTAGATTGGTAACTGGATAAGCATCTTTCTCAAGAGCATAATTTTAACAGATATACAAATTTTTCTACCATAGAAATAATCCCAAAGAAAATACATCGGATAATATCATGACGCAAATAGAAACACATGATTATAGATAAAAACATTTTCTTTAAATACTGACATCATATGGCTTTAACATCAAACCGAACTCTGATCAAACAAAAAGATGGAGAAAATACCTTGAAAATTAAAATAAAACTTAAATAAACAAATGCCTATGTTAAATAACTAACTTAAACAGTTTCGACTCTTTTGAAACATACCCCACTCATACTTAATAAATATCTTCCAAGAGTAGATCTCACTGCCGGGTGTTTACAATAGCAGTGATCATGAAGTTCTCTGTTCAATCCATATGTATACCGAAAAATAATTTTCATTTAAAGAACTAATATGCTTCGAGATCAGTTCATTTTGTGGGATATGAACTCTTTTTAAGAATTTTTCTTTCTTCGGAAAAATGAAAGTAAGAAAACTGGGCTCGGAGATATGGTCGTGGGGCCTGCCACTCTACCCTAAAAAATCTACTTGCTATCAAAACCGCATCACCATCATTAATGTCATTTTATTGTACCTCCATATCACACAAGTAATCTGTAAGAGTCTGAGGAAGCAATTGTGGGTTGGGTCGACATCGATATTTTTTTTTGATTGCTGTCAAAATTCAACCTCAACATGAACACACAAAATGTTTTAGTAATGAATTTCATATATATATATACGAGGTGCCTTCAATAAGTTTCCTAAAACAACATATATATATATATATATATATATATATATATATATATATATATATATATACGTAGTGTATTCAATAAGTTTCAAGCCTTTATTTGTACAGGCATTTAAAATTGTCGGACACTCGTGAAAATTCACTATGTAATTGCTATACATCTTATGAGATGACATAACAATTTCTATGATTTTTGGTTCAAATGAACAGCTACAGCAACAATTGGAATACACCCTACTAAAGCCTGATTGTCACAGCGGGTGAATTTCAAAAAAGCAATCTGGACGTGAGGATACTTTAGATTAACGATATGCAATAAAATTGTGTTTTAAACTTGGAAAATATGCCAGAGAAACGTATGGAATGCTTCAGACAGCTTTTCGACCATACTGCATGAATCAAGCATCAGTTTTTGAGTGGCATAAGAGATTCAAGGAAAGCAGGGAGTTTGTGAGGGTGAGAGGAGTGGGAAGAGTAAGGAAGTCAGAACACCAAAGTTGATTGGCCGAAGGATTACAGTTAGGGTTACTATGTTGAGGTTTTAAGGGAGTTCAGGAAGAGATTCTGTCGGAAGAGGCCAGCACTCTTCAAATCGGGTCAGTGGCATTTCCATCAGGACAATGCACCAGTCCATGACTCCATCCTTGTCACAGACTATTTGACCAAGATGATCATCAAGACTCTTCCTCACCCTGCCTAAAGTCCAGACCTTGCTCCCGGTGACTTTTAGTTATTCCCTAAGCTCAGAGGCTGTCGTTATGAGACAATTGAGGAGATTAAAGAGGCTGTGACGAAGGTCATAGACACGCTCACACACGAGGACTTCCATGGGGCCTTCCAGAAGTTTTTGGAACGCGACAAGTGCATTGCAGCCGGAGGAGATTACTTCGAAGGGGACTAGAGTTTCATGTGTGTTCTATTAATAAAAGTGCCCATACGAAAAAAAGTCTGGAAACTTATTTAATGATCCACGTAGTTATTTTGTAAGCACTACAATTTCTGAAACGAAAACCTAAAAAAAAAGGAGGTTAGATTTAGTATGCTGCTGCATATAGTGAGGATCGAACTGACAACGCCGACATATTTTAACTGCAACACATCTTTACTAACAAATCAATAATGATTATGTAGCCCTATAAATCAAGATGGGCATAGTTTGATACAAGGCTTGATGGGAGATACGCAGAGATAATCGATCTCATGAACAATGATCTGCAAGAATAGCTAACTGACCTAGGATAGTGCTATGAAACATGGGTGAATTAAAAACACCATGAAAATATGCTGTCCTCTCTCGTTAACCTTTTCATGGCACGATTGGCCATCATACATTATTATCTTCTCCCATAATTTTACGAAACTTGAAAATAATTTTGAGCGTATTTATTTTGGAAAATATAAAATTGTAACACACACACACACACACACACACACAAGCACACGCACATATATATGTATGTATGTATGTATGTACTAATAGAAATTAATATATCATAATTAATTATTGGTTTTATGCCTAAAAGAATTATGCATTAAAAACAATCATCAGATCAAATTCATCAGTCAATGTACAAAAATGATGTATGGATATATATTGAATATTTCCGGTAACATGTAATGAATGACTACATGGCACAGGAAGAGATGTTAGTATAATACTGAAATTGTAAATAAATTAATATCTGGATATGAAGGAGAACCTCTTGAATTAACTGCTGCCCCTGGAGAATGAGAATAACAACACTGATGACTTTTCTTAAAAGAATCAGAAAGAAGACAACTTTTATTTATTTTCTTTACAAGACTGACGAAAAAAAGCACGCAACAAAACTATAAAACAGATTTCAGAACAGGAAGGAAACGAGAAGGAACGATTATTACTAATTTGCTTAATGAATAATAATAAAATAAATGTGCAAATCAATTAATTTGAGAATTTTCTTGATCTAAAAAAGTTCTTTTTTGAACGATGTGTTTGTTTGGACATACACTAAAACGCATCTTCACTCGCACCACACCAGATAAACATATAGCACCATTAATATATATATATATATATATATATATATGCACAAACATATATATATATATATATATTTCTCAAATAAAATTAGAATTTTTTTTTTTTTGCTTTTTTAGTGTGCTTATTTATTTTGTTTGTTTGTTTGTTTATTTGTTTTGACAGAAATATTGAATTTCCCGTTATCTTGTATACACTAAGCAGATTTTATTTGGAGCTAATTTACCCCCGGATCCACATGACACTGGGCTTCGTTTCCTCCACAGACTGAGACTTGGTTAAATCCGGTGTCAACTAACTTGATAAAAATGACCTTTTTACTTCGATTACCTCTGTATTTTTTTTTGCGTCGATGTATTATAGTTACATTTATTCACATGGCAATGAATTAAACCTACTTTCATTATCATCCTGTAATTCAGATCTGAAGTAAATAGACTCACAGATTAAACAAAGTAGGAGGAAATTATGAATGCTAATGAATATACAAGTTGAAATACCCATCTACGATGGAAAAGAACTCCAAATTTGAATCGAATACTCGGCCAAAAGAAATGCAAAAAAAAATAAAATAAAATAACAACAAACCACAACAACCTTCTATTGATTTTTTTTGTCTCAAAAAGTTCTATTTACTCTTGTTAATTTAAACACCCCACCCTCATATTGTTCTAGATATATTGTTTGTCAAGTTTTCATGTGTATAATGTAGAGACCATTTCCTGCCACCAGTGACCTTAATTCCCGTCTGTTTAACCCACAACAGAATCGCAAACTGTTGTCCCTTCTATAAGTAAGTCAAAATCATTAAATAGTCAGTTCCACACACTTTAATACTAAAAAAACGAAGACATATTTTAAAATCAATTTAACATATTTCACTCGAGATCTAAAACCATTAAAATACAAATCATTTTTTTTTCACCAAAAATTGATCTACGGGAAATGCCTGATAATTCATATAGAATGTATATGCGGTTAATTTTAATTTGGGGGGGTTACTACCTTGAAATATATTGGTCAATCATATATATATATATATATATATATATATATATATATATATATATATATATACTCTCACACACACGTATATATATATATATATATATATATATATTGTCATCCACAGACAGACTGTTTCGTTCTATCAGAACTCTTCAGTGTGGCTAGACACGTAGGACGTTTAAAGTCGGGATCGAAACCTTACGTTAGACTTAGTATCAGAGCGCTCGGCCAACAAGCGTACCACGATGGCTAAGGGAATTATAAGGTATTATATAGAAACAGCAGCAGCAGCGTCCGTTTGTTTATATTTTTATACCTTATCGGCTACCAGAGTGCTCAATTCTTTCGAAGAGCTTTGCATTATGCGAGCGGCTGCCGAACATTCCTTCCTCAGAGTGCTCAACACCAATGGAGGAGCGTATATATTGTCATCCCCAGACAGACTGTTTCTTTCTATCATAACTCTTTAGTGTGGCTAGATACGTTGGACGTTTAAAGCCGGGATCGAAACCCGTCTAATTTTACGTTAGACTTACGGGGCATATATTGCTCAGCAATATATTTACATGTAATTCGTTTTTTTATTATAAGATTAATAGATTTAGAGATCTGTATTTCGTTCAAATAGTAAATCATGATCATAACTGGGCCTTGGCATGGTTAATGGTCTCGTTGACACCAATAGATAAGCATATCATTGTCAAATATCGATGATAGTAATTGAATTAATTTGAAATCACACAAGGAAGATATAAATTTAAAAAATCAATGAATGTCTGACTAAAACTGTTCGGGCGAATTTAAAACATTCCCAACCTAATCTTAAGAAATATCTCAAAAGAGACAACCTTACTGCTAGGTGTTAATGATTTTAGAAATCATAAAATAATTACTTTACGAGGATACCAAGATCTAAGTTTGATTTAAAGAATATACATTCTACGTTGCCAATCCAAATTCATTGTTTATTTTGTGTAGCATATTAGCACTTTTAAAAATTATTTTAAATATCTCTTTGAAATTAAAGGCACTTTGTATGGATCGAACTAACAATTCAAAACTATTTGATCTGCAACACATGGTTGCTAATCATTGCAGCGATAGTATGTAACTTAATGATTTAAGTAGAACCAAATTTGATACAAAGCAAGAAGGAGGGAATATCAAATGAAAATCGAATTCTCTAACAGTGATCTGCTAGCCTAGCAAGTAAACCACGCGTGATATACCTCTATGTTCCTAAGCTGAGCCTAGGTTGGCTCAAGGTTAGTAGCCTGAGATATCATCGTATGACTAATCTACTGAGAAGAAATCAACGTAAATCTGATAGCCAAGCTTCACCAATTACAAGTGCCAGTCTTCGATATTATTTTAAATATATCTAAAATCATAATAATTTAACTAGATAATATATCTAAAATGGTTTCACACTCCTACAAAATCTTCTTTAAATACTTGCATTAATTCACCTGGGTAAATAAATAATGTGAAAATTAGAAGGCATATATATTGTTTTATTGTATGTTATTCCAAAAACAAGGTGACTATTTCACATTTCAGATGAACAGTTTCTTACTTCAACAAATTTTGAATATCAATATATATGTTTGATATCACAACAGCGATGTATTCAAAGGGCGTTGGGATTTTTAAAAAAAGATAGCTACACTTCCCTACGACAATAATTGATTCCTAAAAGCGTGATGCTACTCACTTATTGGCATAATCCAGATGTTATTCTTTATAACTTGAATAATCACCGAAAAACTAGCGTAAATAACTTGCGAAAACTTGAAAAAGACTAAAACATAACATTTTTTTTAAAAAGAATAATCAGTAAAATTAACAAATCTATGTTACTTCCCTTGTGATTTGTCTTTAGAATGTCTTGCATATGACGTCAACTACACTATAATTTGCATAAAAACAAGAAGAATATTACTCTTGTTAAGACCTTAACCTTACTTACTGAATACTTTCGGTCTCATTTGCAAATAATGAAGAATGAAATTAATAACAGCAAGTTATTTACCCTACATGTTTATACAATCTTCTGATGTAAATAGTTTATTGTACAAAACTCACACGCACACATATGCACACAGGCACACATATATTTATATATTTTATTAAGTCATTTATTTTAGGAATATTTCTAGCTTCTTTTATCTTTTATTAATTTGTATGCATTTTATTTATTTGAAATACATCTATAACAAAAATTTTATTAATTCCGCGTCCTCTTATGACATTACTGGAATACGTAATGTCAGACGTAACTGAACTGAAATGTATGCAAGAAAGGGGATGCAAAGGCGAATATAACGTTGACCAAAATGATGTAAAGGGTAGTATTACCCTATAACCATTTTTCCAATCAAACGAAAACTCATAGAATAAGCAATACTAAACGACACAAAAAAACAACAACAAAATTAAATATAATTGTCAAACACATATAAAGTTGGCGGCCAGAGTCGAGGGTGACCCGAAAGCTCCCTTTTCGATAGCTACTACACCAAGGTGTAGGGGAGGGCGCAACTCCTTTCCCTGGTAAATACATATATGCTTCTGTAACATTAAAAATTTCGACATGTTCACGGGATTTAAAAGACATATTTTAATATCATTTAGATGTATTTTGATATAGGTAAAAACAAATATGTATATATTAGAATAAAAATAATTTTATTACCAATAATGGACCTTGAACAATTGTGTAATAATTTATATCGAACAAAAGAGCGCTTAATTCAATTTTGTCTTTTTGTTTTATCAATTTTAAGTGTATCATTTAAACACATTTATTTTATATTCAAGAGATTTTTAAGAATGTCATTTGACTAATGCGTAGATATAAGCGTCATGATTGGTGCAACTATCCCGAAAATACACATACAAACATAGATAGATAGATAGATAGATAGATAGATAGAATCCAACTGAGATAAACATACAGAGACAAGCAAATAGATAGATAGATAGATAGATAGATAGATATTAACTGACTGAGATAGATAGATAGATAGATAGATAGATAGATAGATAGATAGATAGAATCCAACTGAGATAAACATACAGAGACAAGCAGATAGATAGATAGATATTAACTGACTGAGATAGATAGATAGATAGATAGATAGATTATTTAATTTTTATACCTAATCTATAATTCTGACGATGTGAAAAAAAATAATGCAATTTACAAATTAGAAAATATCACACGAGCTGATATCTGGGGAAATATTTCATGAAAAAAGCCTGAAAACATACGTTGTGCTTGAAAATAATCTACAAATAACTGGTGTATATATATATATATATATATATATATATATATATATATATATATAAAGATGGTTATGGGTCCAAAGAAAGAATAAGGATGTATTTTAAAATAGGTAACTCCAGTCAACCAGAGATTTGTATTTTTTTATTTATATTTTTGGAATTTGTCATTTTCTAAGCGGCGTAAAACACGTTCAAATTTAGCTTATAGTTCTACTAGGCCAGTTACCATGCCATCATGAAATAGTCCAGTCTGCCCAACTATTAACTCATAGTTGCAGAGATAATTATTTGAATCATACCTTCCTTAAGTATATTAATCCTGTGAGGATTACAATTAGTCCTCTGAAGGATTCGAGAATTTATTTCCGGCTACGTTTAACGTTACGCTACGAGTGGCTTTAAAAGTGCTGAATATACCGTTCCTAATCTTGGAATATTTAGAATAATAAAACTACCATTAAAGATAATTTGATCCTTACCTTGTGTGAAATATAAAGAGAATATTTAATACCTGAAGAAAGGGTTTTATTTCATTTTAAAAACATGAAATAACAAAAGTAATAGACAAGCTTATTCTGCTTATCATTTGAGTGGAACCACAACAAAGAAAAAAAATGACAATTATAAATCAAAAGTGACGCGACTCTATATATGGGAAACATTTTTCCCTGTCGTTTTAGACATCGTTTACTCATCTTAATTACAGGAGTTGTCCCCTGGGGTCCTACAGACACGTCCAAATGATTGGGGCCGGATACTGGGACTTAATCGACAAGTACCGAGAAGAGAATCTCTTATCAGGAGACGATTTAGATTAAGCGTTTGACAGTAATTGAATGAGACAACAACAGCGTCTGCTGGAAATCGATTGTGTTGACAAGTGCTGGGTAAGGCTTGTCAATGACGCATTTCTGTCGGACTGCACCTCTCACACAAGGTCATATGAATCAGTATATACGCTTAAATACAATACGTCATCTTCTGAAGGAGTAGATGATCATGTTTTTCTTGTTGTCCACACCTACCAACCAAACCATATACATTTATTCACACACACACACACACACACATATATATATATATATATATATATATATATATATATATAACCGAGAGAGGTTAAAAGATATATGAGAGAGCATGATTTCTGAGTTTGAGATTCACTGAGACATTTATTAATGCAGGGGAACTATTTATTATATACATCCAAGAACAATACACTTTTCTGAAGTTGGATCTCTCTCTATATATACATATATATGGTTATCCACAGACATCTTTTTCGTTCTATCAGAATTCTTCAGTGCGGCTAGACAGACTAGATTCCTGAAGCTGGGATCAAAACCCGGTTGACTCAAACGCCAATCCAAGATACTACCACTCAGCCACGAGGAACCTAGCGCAAACGAAGGAAATTTAAACGCTTATGTATCACAATTGTTTTTTTTTTTATATTTATCTGTTTAACGGCTACCGAGAGCTCGATTCATACGAAGCGCCTTGTATTACGCTAATGGCAACACATTTATTTCTGTCGCTAGAGAGCTCAACCCTACTGGGGTAGGGGCGCATATATATATATCATCATCATCATCATCTCGTGCTGGCAGCACGGATATCCCTGACCCTCTCTCGCCACTCCTCCTATCGTTCATCGCCTTAGGTAGGTCTTCAGGACAACAACCTGTATCCTCACATAGCTGCTGAATGTACGTTCGAGCTGGTCGTCCTGCTTTTGCGCGGCCATGTGTGGGGATCCAGAAGAGTACATCTCTTATGAGTTCATCTCTACTTCTCCAGCAGTGTCCCGCATGTCTGGTTCGTCTAACTTGGATAGTTTTCGTGATAGGGGGAAGGTGGCCGTACACTTAGTGTCTTGTGGGGTGTTGCCGCCAGGTCTTGTTCAGGATTGCACGCAGCATTCTTGTGTAATTGCCATCTAGTTTCTTCTCCAGCCGTTTTGTTAGCATCCACGTAGTGCATCCATATAGCAGTATCGATGTGACCGCTGCCTGGGAGAAACTGCGTTTCATTTTATCGGTTAGTTCTGATTTCCATATAATCGATAGCCAATTGATAGCTGTCCATGCTTTCGTTAACCTCGTTTCGATGTCCTTTTCAGTTGATTCGACGCTGCTTCCTAGGTATGTGAATTTGTCTACTAGTTTAAGTGGGGTTCCTTCTAGAGTGGAGATGTCCCCCGTTTGGTTATAGCACATATATTCCGTTTTGTGTGCATTAACATGGAGGCCTATGCTTGCTGCTGCTCGTTCCAAACTATGCAGAAGTGTTTCGGCTTGGTCAGGTGTATTTGCCAGTAACGCTATGTCATCGGCGTAGTCGGCGTCGGTAATTGTTGTTGCGGGGTATCTTCTACTTCTTCTCTTTGTCAGTTCGAAGCCATTCTCTTTGATTTTGTCAATCGATGTTCTAAGTACGTAGTCTAGACAAATGATAAAGAGGTACGGGGCCAGCGTGTCCCTTGTAGTACTCCTGCTACAATGTCAAAGTATTCTGTGTCTCCATCCGGTGATCGTACTTTTACTTTAGTGTTTCTATAGAGAATCGTTATTGCCGCTACGGTTTCTTTAGGTATGCCGTACGCTAGTAGGATTTGTTCCATCTTTTCTCTGTGAATGGAGTCGAAAGCCTTGGTAAAGTCGACAAATATTAATGTCGCTTGTAGGTTCTTTGCCCGTACACCTTCAAGGATTCTGCGGATGGTTAATATTTGTTAGGTCGTGGATCTATTTCTTCGGAAGCCATTTTGGTTTTTTCTAAGTTTGTTGTCGATTTTGGGTTCTATTCGGTTTCGTAGTAGGGCATTGTATATTTTGGCTGCTATGGATGTAAGTGTTATGCCTCGGTAGTTTTTGGCTAATCCAAGGTCCCCCTTTTTAGGGAAGGGGAGTATGCATCCCTTCATCCATCTATCTATCGGATTTTGATTGTATACTGCGTTGCAGTGTCGGGGCAGTATGTCGTCGAATTGTCTGGTCTGTCGTCGAATTGTCTGACCAGACAAAAAAAAAATATATATATATATACATATATATATATATATATATATATATATATAGCTACTACACCGAGGTGTAATAGTGTTGGGTATCACTCAACTTTTTCTACACAATGAAGTCCCTCTGCCATATACAGCAGTAGCTACTAATACCAGGGCAGTCTAGAAGGTGAAGAGCAGCCTCTCATAGGAATAATATTAGAGCGTTGGAGACTGGAGACCGCACTAGATCACCTTACTTGCTACCGTAATAACGAAAGTCAATACTATCGTTGGACTATATCTTTATTCTGTATTCACTAATCCTATGTTCTTGTCTACTAATAGTCTCTCTATTGTATATACTTTTTCCACAGAATATATCTCTATTTCCTCACATATCGTGGTTTGTCATTTATTTAATGTTACAAGCGTTCACTAACCAGAATGCAACAAATGGAAGAGCGCTACTCATTTCCCTCGATTGCTCCACTTTACCCTTGATATGTACCTTATATTGCTGAGTGTTTGGCAAGGAGGTATCAAGTACCATTTTTGAAGTCTTTGGGATGACGCGACCAGGGATTGAACCCAGGTTTTCCTGACCATTGGCGAACACTCTACCCACTAGATTTATATTCTCATAACCAACTGTTATGGTTTTTCCTTCATCTGGAGTATCCGAAATTCTTAATCATAATGACGAATACAAAACCTTCATCTACGACCACATGGAAACAACTCTTAGAATGCATACCAAACAAACCAAGAGCCAAGTGTAAAGTTCCATGGGGGGCACTAGGATTGAGGAAAAAACGTGATAACATGAAACCTGCACCCTTAACTTATAAAAGAAGCCCAGCAAATGCCAACTGACAGAAACCTAAGAAGGTAAATAAATTTATTTGTAAGAAAAAAATCAAGCTGACCAAGTGCAGAATTTGATTTGGCCTGAGTAGAAAAGAGAGAAGGAATTCCACATAATACGGCACCAAAACGTGACTTCTTCTTTTGTCGAGAACTACTATTGAACTCCCAGTACGATTTCGAGGACCAAACTGCAGGCATGAAAATTTAAGCCAACAGAAATTTTCGTCACTCGCTTCTTGAATGGAGCTTCCCAAGAAACAAAAGTAAAATTAAACAAAAGTCGACAACTGAAAATCTACCAAGTTACCAAACTGAAAGAAAATTCAGCCGATAATTCTGCTGAAAAGAACTTTAAAGAAGACTCGCAATTAAACGAACTCTGAAACATATCGACAAAACAAAAAAAAAAAAAAAGAAAAGAAAAGAAAAGAAAAATATTCAAATTTAAATACTTTGTTTCCCAGGTACTCTCTCTGTTAAGTTGCAGCAAATTGCACTAAAATCTGCAACACTTTATCTTTTCTATCCCTTTCTTTGTTTTTTCCTTTGTATAAAATTTCTTTTAAAAAAAATTATTGTGTGTGTTATCTTTTCGAATCAGTATCCGAACAAGAAAACTTCAGAACTTACTGTTTGAACTTACTGTTTGAACTTTCCGTTTCATATTTCACACTAAAGCCCCCTAAAACATTACCCAGTTAAATATTAAACTTGGTTTTAGTGTCACTCACTTCATATCAATTTTTTTCTCTCTTTTTAAATTTCTTTTATATGGAAAATTTTATTTCTCAAAATCATTTTAAAGGCACAAAGAGAACTAACACATACTGAAATTTTAAAAAGATATATGCCATCAAGTCAGATCAATAACATGAGAAACTCGGTAGATGATACACAACACTGAATTGAATTGCAGACGGTAAAATGAAGAGAACCGTCAGAACAAAGCTAAAAGCTGCCAGCCAAGAAGAACGAATACAGATGTGGAAACAGCATTCCAAGAATCGGCTAAGAACTCCCCCTAAAGCCAGAGATCATAAAATTATTAAAAGTCATCTAAATATCGAACTGTGACAGTTTATTTAAGAAGAAGTAAATGTTGTGTAGACAAGAATCATAAGTAGAAAATCTTCTGGCCTCGACAAAATACCTCCAAACGAATGGAAGAAGGAAATTTGATGACACACAACTTCGATTTTGTTACGCCGTATATTACCAGAACACAATAGACAGATGGGCCAAAAGGCTACATCCTCCGCTTCCCCAAGAAAGAGGGCGTAGAAATTGCCAAGAAGTATAGTGTATAAAGTTTATAATCTGATGCTTCTCAATCGCATTAAACTATAAATTGAGAAAGTTCTTTGAAAAAAATAAAAACAGTTTTCGGAAAATTCGATCCACAACATTGCAGATTCTAAAAATCCGTCGAATCAAAAAAGGGGTTCCTGCAATAAAACTCGAGGCAACACAAGCTCCCATACATCGGTAGTAGTGCCTCATCTACGGAAAGTGACATCAATATAGGCCAACTGTGGACTGCTGTTGATAGAGTAACAATAATTCGGAAGTTTAATCTATCTGATAAAATTTAATGGAATTTCTGCCAAGCAGTGGTTGTGACAATACTAAAGAACGGACGCACATGGACCCTGATGAGCGATATTGATCAACTCCTGGAACCAACACGCCACAAAACAGCAGCTGTACGGCCACTTACCTCTCATCCCTAAAACCATCGTATAAGATAAACAAGACATGAGAAATACTGCTGGAGAAGCAAGGGCATAATCATACGTGACGTCCTCCCATAAACGCCTTCACATGGAGGTGGCTATAGTGTAATGGTTATCGTCGTAGGATATGGACACAACAACACGAGTTCAAATCCTTAACGAAACTGATTATATTTCTCATAGCACTAATACCCTTGGGAAAGCTAAGAATCTAATCATTCTTCCTCCAGCTATGGATAAATAGTTGGGCAGACTATGTTTTTAAACCTTGCTTGGCAACAAGTCTAGGCGAAGGAAAACTCTGAACGCAAACCTGTTAAACTCAACTAAAAATCGACCTTGTGTCACATACTACCGATGCAGATGGGTTGGGTAAATACAACCCTTTACAAACCCAGTTTTGACTGACCAAAAAGAAACTACCGACAATAGCTCTGTATTCAAATATGTTGTTGTCTGGAACACCTCCAGGAAACGATGTATGATAGAGATAATTGGAGAGAGAAAGAGAGAGTCTGGGAAATTCATGTTAGCAGCACGATATAATGATGATGACAATATATATATATATATATATATATATATATATTGTTATCCACAGACATACACACGAATAATCAACACCCATCGTCTTCGAACGCCAACTGGATATTACTGATTATATATATATATATATATATATATATATATATATATATATATATATATATATATAATCAGTAATATCCAGTTGGCGTACGAAGACGATGGGTCTCGATTATTTGTGTATATAATATATTAGGAATTTCGCATAAATCTATGGGAGTAATCGATTTATGGCTATTGCCATATATTCCTTTTTAGGTTTATATAATAAAACTTATTTACGAAGCGTAAGGAATCTGGAAGAAAACTCAGATCTGCTTATACTGTCATTATAATTTTTTTTTTTCGGTGAAGAATATTTTTATAATCTTCGTCTCTTCAGATTTATTACACGCTTGATTTGAGGGTGAAAAACAGCAAATCTGGATTACATTATTTGTATATATACATGAAAAATTCATCCATGTATATTGAAATTTTCACGCGAAAAGGAAAGGGGTTTAAACAATGAAGTATTATAAAAATTAAGAAACCAGAAAAAGGTGTTCTTGTAAATTGAACAATCCTAATTTTGAACATAAGCTAGCTTTTTCGTAGCAGGTGGAATTTTAGAATAATTTAAGCTCGCAAACTCCATAATCCTTTTTTTATATTTTTCTTTTCACTTGTTTTACATGTGTTAAATCCCTCAGTTAATTAGGACTATCATCTTCCTCCAAAAAATAACAAAAATCTTTTCGGCACCAATCAGTTGCCTTTAATTTTACGAGGATCATTAAATATGTTTCAAGACATTTTTTCATATGGGCACTTTTATTGATAGTACACACATGAAACCCTAATCCCCTTCAAAGTAATCTCCTCTGGCTGCAATGCACTTGTTGTACCGTTCCAACAACTTCTCGAAGGCCCCTTGGAAGTCCTATAGTGTGAGCGTGTCAATGACCTTCGGCACAGCCTCTTTCATCTCCTTAATTGTCTCATAACGACAGCCTCTGAGCTTAGCGAAGAAGAAAAAGTAACAGGGAGCAAGGTCTGGACTATAGGGAGTCTGAGGAAGTGTCTTGATGCCCATCTTGGTCAAATAGTCTGTGAAAAGGATGGAGTTGTAGACTGGTGCATTGTCCTGGTGGAAATGTCACTGACCGAATGAATGCTGGCCTCTTCCGACAAAATCTCTACCTGAACTCCCTTAAAACCTCAACATAGTAACCATAACCCTAACCCTTTGGTCAATCAGCTCTGGTGTATTGACTTCCTTACTCCTCCCACACATCTTCTCATCCCTCACAGACTCCCTGCCTTCTTTGAATCTCTTATGACACTCAAAAGCTGATGCTCGATTCATGCAAGATGGTCGAAAAGCAGTCTGAAGCAATACATACGTTTCTGTGGCATTTTTTCCAAGTTTAAAACGGAATTTTATTGCATATCATTCTTGTAAAGTGTCCTCACGTCCAGATTGCCTTTTTGAAATTCACTAGCTGTAACAATCAGGCTTTATGAGGGTGTATTCCAGTTCCTGCTGTAGCTGGTCATTTGAACCTGAAATCACAAAAATTAGTCAGTCATCTCATAAGATTTATAGCAGTAACATAATGAATTTTCAAGAGAGTACGACAATTTTAAATACCTGTACAAATAAAGTCTGGAACCTTATTGAATGCATCACGTATGTACTGCCAACGTCTAGTTTGCTAATGTGGTGGGTTTATATCTGTCAATGCTAGTATCAACCAGAATAAGGTCAATGGAGACTTACCACTCTTAAAATTTAAAGATCTTTATTACAAACAAATTTCTAACATTCTAAAAATCACCTTCCCTACATAAATCCCCACCGCGTTATATTAAAGAATGAAGTACTGAGATAATATTATTTTTCCAATGGAATTCACATAAAGTCAATATCCCGGTTTTCATCGAGTAAGACTCTCGGTGGCTTTCAAGATAATTTAAATTGCCTTTATGTCAACATTTAAACACCAGCACGTTACGTGTATTAAGCAGTCAGCTGGAATCCTTAAGATTAATTATACTATTTTTTCGTCTATACACAAGTTACATCTACAATTGGAGCTATTTGCCGTTGAAGTCAGTCTGACTTTTTTCCACTTTATTTTGGGGGGGGTTAGTCCCTGATCGCCAAGGATCCAAAAATATTTATATAGAGCGGTTTGATTCCATAGTCGTAGATTGGAGAAAGAATGTCTATGTTATGTAGTCCTTGTTTCCAAATCCCCGTGAAGATACCTATATAAACTCTCTCTCCATCATTATTAAGTTCCATAGGTGAAATGCACGCTTGGTCCGCCCTAGGAGCTCTCTCCTTTACTTGTCCCTCACTATTCCTATTTAAATCATCTAGAAACCTCCTTATGTGTTTATTAAGATACAATGCATATTGTTTACACAAGAATAACAACAATTTACGGTGTTTCTATTAAAAATTTTGCATAATGGGTGGTCTCTTAAAAAGTGCCTATCGAGAAAGTTAGTGGATATTTTCCAATGGTCATGTTCGTAAGCTCATTGAATGTTGGGTTAAACCAAATCATCTTTATTGGAAATCCTTTTGAGACGAGGCTTCTTAATTTAAGAATTTGTTTTTATTGCAGACTTTTTGTCCTCATCTTGGTAGTTTTTTGTTGTTTTTCTCACAACGTTTTGGCCAAATTTCACCTCTGGCCTTGTTCAGGTGATTAACCGCGACCTCGGATAGGAATGCTGAGTGTTGTGACCGTATCCCCAGTAATTACTGCCTTCCATAGATGTTATCTATCGCACCACGTTTTTGACCAAGTAAACCTCTGACCGGCTTGGGTAAAAATTGAAACCGCTATCTTCTGAAAATGCTCACCTGGAACCGTAGAGACTCAACGCCTCTATTCACTGCGCTTCGGGATCGGTGCGTTAGACAACAACTATGGAAGGCAGTAATTACTGGGGATACGGTTACAACACTCAGGATTCCTGTCCGAGGTTGCAGTTAATCACCTGAAGAAGGCCAGAGGTGAAATTTGGCCGAAACGTAGTGAGAAAAACAACAAAAATACTACCAAGATGAGGACAAAAAGTCTGAAATAAAAAAAGTTAATTCTTAAACCAAATTATATTTCTCTTTCTATTTCCATCTCGTCCATTTGAATGAGTTTTTTTTTTTTTTTTTTTCTTTTATGGAAGATGACAGCCTTAATTAACTGAGTCATTTAACACATGTAAAATGAATGAACAGAAAAATATAAAAAGAAGAATAATGCAGTTTACAAGTTAACATTATTAAAAAGTTCCAACTGCAACGAAAATTCTTACATAGGTTCAAATAGGTCGATTTACAAGAACACTCTTTTTTGGTTTCCTAATTCTTCTAATACTTTATTGTTTTAAATCCCTTTTCTTTTCGCCTTTATATATATATATATATATATATATTGTCATCCAGAGACAGACTGTTTCGTTGTATCACAACCCTTCAGTGTGGCTAGACAAGTATGACGCTCGAAGCAGGGATCGAAACCCGCCCAACTTTACTTTAGACTTAGTATCAGACAGCTCGGCCAACAAGCGTACCACATCGGCAAGGGTATTATGTAGCATCAGAGGCAGGGTTCATTTGTTTACATTTTATACCTTACCGGATACCAAAGTGCTCAATTCGTTCTAAGAGTTTTGCATTATGCGAGCGGCAGCCGAAAATTTCTTCGCCAGAGAGCTCAATCCCCATGGGGGAGCGTATATATATATATATATATATATATATATATATATATAAGGCGAAAGTTTGAAAGTTGCCTCTAATTGTCTTCAGACCAAGGCTAAATATGCATCAAGTTAGATTTGGCCGAAAGCGAGAAGTTTTCAGCATGAATGAAATTCACGCGGAGCCACTATTCCCGTGCAATTGCGTAACATCAGGAAACGGTTACTGTAAATGCGAAATGACATCAACGGCCGAAATTAAACGCGTTTTTAAATAATCGCACACTAAAAATTAAGATCAACGTCCAATGTAATATCTCTTTTAATTGATCTGGCGTGTATATATATATATATATATATATATATAATTCTTTTAAATAGCCTCTCTGGTGGCAAATGCAGCTTGGTAACGCCACGAGTGGCTGTACCGCCTAGCTACCGAAACTGTGTTATCCTCCCTCGTTGGCGCCTGATGATAGCAGGGTATTACACGTGCTTTCACACGTTGTACGATGAAAAATATATGTATATGCTGTAATCGATATTTCGCCCTCAAATCAAGTGTGTAGTTCATTTGAAGAGACGAAAATTATAATAATATTCCCTGCCGAAATAAATTTATAATGATAATTTAACCACGTTTGAGCTTTCTCCCATTTACATAATATATACATATATATATATATATATATATATATATATATATATATATATATAATGTGTTCACAAAAATCAAATCGTGGTGACTCTCAGTCTCAAAATTTTGAGCGATAATCATATAAAATGACAACTTTTGGTTCTATTGTTGCTATATCCTTAGACTGCAGGGAAATAAGCGGAAGTAAAGCGGCTTATAACACTTTCTCATGTCAGCTAATATTTAAGGAGAATTTTATAGACGACGAGTTTTTTTTTAGTTTAAACAAGAAGTTTTTCCATGGGTGAAATAGAATTTTTATAGTTTTGATGATGAGTTTATTTATGGAATAGTTTTGTTCGACTGGCTTCGATTGTTTATTGTTTTTGAAGATAAAAATTTACGTTCGCTTTGTTTAACTTACTTATTATTTTTCATCCTTAGTTACACACAAACACACAAACACACACACACACACACACACATATACATATATATATATATATATATATATATATATATATATATATATATATAAGTGTGTGTGTGTGTGTGTGTGTTGTGTCCATAAAATTTCGTGGAATACATGCATAATAATTGCATCTGTTTAAATGATAAATAACATTCTGATATGAATTGTCGATTTCTATTTAAAAAAAAACAAAAACATATTTATCATTCTCTCTGCTAAACAATTTATTCCACGAAATTTTCACGATTTCTTTATGTTTGCCATATTCTTTATCTCAATGATATTTTTTTTTATTTAATTATTCATTTCTTCTACTGTACATATTTGAAGACGAATTAATGAAATAAAAAAAATCGGCAATATTCACTCTCTAGTCATGATTTATCTATTTGTTTTGTTAGAGCATTTTAAAATTTAATTTTAGAAAGTCTCTTTTCGTTGGGCTTGAATACAATGGGTTGAGCAATCAATAAATGGAATTTTAAGAGATTAAGAATCTTCTTAAGTTCAATTTTCATATATATATATATATATATATATATATATATATATATATATATATATATAATGCTGTGTAATCCAATTTAATTAGACTGTTTACAAGAAAAAAATAATTATGTAGTATATAAAATGTGAGTTTTAAGTATTTTTCAAAAACAATTTTATTGTTTACTGGAGTTATGAGTTCAAAGACAACGAAAAAAAAAATTTAGACACACACACACACACACACACACACACACACACATATATATATATATATATATGTGTGTGTGTGTGTGTATACTAAGTCTAACGTAAAGTAGGGCGGGTTTTGATCCCAGCTACAAACGTTCTACGTGTCTAGTCGCACTGAAGAGTTGTGATACAACGAAACTGTCTGTCCGTGGATGACAATATATATATATATATATATATATATATATATATATATATATATATACGTGTCAGGAGGTTCATTAGTTTCATTTCATTTTTGCTTTTCCGTCAAAAGAAAACTCTAATTAATATACATCGAAAATAAACGTATGTTTAAACTAATAAGAGATAATAAAGTAATAGAAACTATAAAAAATAATAATGATAAAAGAAAAAGAACGCTGAAGAAATGACTCATAAAAAAGCCCGATGTTTATGCAGGGTGTTTAAAAGGTATCTTGGAAACTAAAACCAAATAATAAATGTTAACCTGTGCTAAGTGAGAAATATCAGGAAAAAAAATAAAAGCATAAATCACATCGATTGGTAAAAGTAATATTTAATTTTTTTAAAAATAAAAGTTATCGGTGAAAATAGAGAGTAAAAATCATTAAAAACTGAAAAAATGTTATTCACGAGTATTTCAAAGCAGGAGATGAAATTTGGTTTTGAAAGAGACCGTTTCCTTAACAGAAAAAGCGTGTCAATCAGGAATTACTTCGAGAGGCATGAAAACAATTCATCCACGGCGCCTCAATTCATTAAAGAGGTGACATAGATTTCCCACGAGATGACATTTTATGATCCTCTTGTCTTTGCTGTGCAGAGCTGACTGCTTCTGTTCAACCGTAGACGTTGAGTAGTCAGATTTATTAGTCTAAACATTGTAATTCCTATATGTATATGTATATGAATATGAATATATATCTACCTATCTAGCAAGCTAGCTAGCTAGAAGTCTCTATATATAAGTCCGCTCGGGCAGCATATGACACAAGGTCAATTTTTAAGCGGAGTTTAACAGGTTTTGAATTCAGAGTTTTCCTTCTCCTAGACTAGTTGCCTCACCAAGGCTGAAGAACCTAGTCCGTCCTACTATTTACCCATAGCTGGAGGGAGAATAATTGGATTCATACCTTTCCCAAGGGTATTTGTCCGAAAGTGAACGTAATAGCGCGTACTACGATCCCGCAGTTCATCGCTTTAACCATTACACCACGAGGACACCCCATGACATGGTAACTCATATTGTTTGGAATTGGTTATACAAAAATATTTTGGTTTCATATAAGGTATTTGCTTTAAGCCGATTCAAAATAGTAGTAAATCTAATAGAAAGCTTGAACATCGATCTGTCATCAAATTTTTGGTGATGAAGAATTGCAAACCATGTGAAATTTACGGACGAATACGCGGTGAGTACAGAAAAGTATGCTTTTGTCAAAAAATGTTTACAAATGAGCTAAAAAGTTTTGAGTCGAAAATTCAATCGCTACAGAAGGAAAACACTGACTCTTTAATAAAGAAAATATTTTAGTTGAAGTTGATCTGTAAAGAAATATATGTTGACTGTCTTCTGAGACATTAAAGAACCTATTGCTATTGATTTCCAAGAAAAAGATACAGCTATAAACAATACCCCACTTCTTCCTACTCCTTTGGAAAAAAATCACTTTACTAATTAAATGGTTCTTATATATATATATATATATATATATATATATATATATCATATATATATATATATATATTGTCATCCACAGACAGATTGTTTCGTAGTATCACAACTCTTCAGTGTGGTTAGACACGTAGGACACTTGAAGCTTGGATTGCGTATCGGCTAGGTCAGTCTTCATCTTGGATACTATTTCTACCTTCCTTAAACAACATTGGTTACTTTTGAACATTTTTTCTAAAACATGCTTCCTCGTATGCCTCTTACATTATTCCTTAAATTTGACTCGGTTTCCAATTTTCAGCACCAAATCTTTTTGATTTACCAATATTTTGAATGGCCTCAATTCCAAACAATGTATAGATTTAATTTATAAAAAAGCAATCTAGAAAAAAAAAATTAACTTCCCCTTGTTTATTCTATAACTTTTACATAATATACACACTTATATATATATATATATATATACTTTGTATAGGATCTTTATTCAAATTTGAAATCTATAAGATCACGTATGCATATTTCTAAGATATCTTCACAAATAATCTTGTACATGCCAAAAAATTCCTGTCTGCAGCAATGCATATATATATATATATATAATTGTGTGTGTGAAGAAACTAAGACAATCATTTATCTCTTGTGTATTTGTAAACGAATATATGCGTATTTATATTTATCAAATAAAGTTTTTTTTTTTTTCTATTTATTTCTATATATATATATATATATATATATATATATATATATATATATATATTTGTGCGTGCGTGCGTATGTGTGTGTGAGGGGTGCGTGAGTGTTGTTATTTTTTATCATTGTTAGATGGCAAACACCAGAAGTTGCAACTCTAATTTGCATATCTTGATTTGAATATTTTTTCGTTCTTTTTTTTTCCTTGAGGAGGAATCTTTAAATATTTCTTTTATTTGTATGCAATATTCGTCTTCAAAAAGAATTTCAATTATTCAATCCAACAAAGTTTTTCACTTTATTCTTTGGTTTCTCCACTTAAGGCTTCAAAAATTGTTTAACAGCGACATAATTTCTTCGTCAAGTAATTCAGAAACGCATCTCTCATGCTAAGAAGACGAAACTTTAGGAGTAAACTTCGGAAAATTAGCAAATAATGATTATAACGACATGTCAACCCGTCTACGGTTATTTTATGCCTCGAAGTTAGAGGATCGCATTCATTGTAATTACATATTTACATGTTTAGTTGTACGTACATATTTACATGTCTTGTAGTTTCTTAAAAGTATATTTTAGCGCAGAACGAATACAAATACCTGTTAAACAGAACTATTTGACCAATAGACAGGCCGTAACAAGTACTACCTCTCCAGAACAGAGTTGAAATGAGAGCAATGATAATGAAGGTATAATATACTCCCCTAGAGCCCCAGAACTGTTGCTTCACCATCAGATTCATTTTAATGACACACCCGGAAAGCCTTTCTTTTTTTTAATGAGTAAGGTTTTAAAGTTAGCGTATTCTTAGCTCTACAAAATGACGACTGATTGGGAACAAGTAACTTCAAATTTAGCATTAAGGGAATAACGTTGATTTTTTAACAATTCGTTCGTTTTGGAGAAAAAAAATTCTGGTTATATGTCAGCACTGGCCGAATCGAGGTTATTCAGAATCTCTCAATTTTGATTAATGTTTTATCTTTGACTTAATGCCTAATACAATACGTGTCATTATACCAAACTCTGATGCAATATTCATGACTAACGGTCTACGTTAAATGATTTGAACCTGCAGGTATCCCTAGGGAAGTAATCACTAGTGATGGGTCTGCTGAGCTAAATGACGACTGTCTTACAATGATTGAGTCACCATTTTAAAAATAAGTTTTAATCACAAACGCGTAATCTTCACCTTTCGACACCAAGATGACAGCTAAAATTGTATGGCTACTGTTGCATTCACTCAGCACTGATTGTTACTGTACAGGGGCGAATTCAAATCTGAGAAATCATTCTCTCAGACCACACACACACACACACACACACATATATATATATATATATATATGTGTGTGTGTGTGTGTGTGTGTGTGTGTGTGTGTGTGTGTGTGTGTGTGTGTGTGTGTGTTGTATTTGTCCGATTACTCCTCCACTTTTAGAATGTGTCATACGGTCAGTTTTAAGCAGTTTACAACTTATTTGAATTCAGACATTTCCTTCTGTTTGAGTGGTTGCTTAATCAAGACTAGATATCCTATCTGACCTACTATTTACGAACAAGTGGAGAGGGATTCTTGCTTTTCTAAAAGATATCGTGAAGATTTCCCACAGTTACCTGTTACACTAAATCTCCCCCTATATATTTTGAGAGCAAAACGATTTTATATCATTTTCTACAAAATGTCAATCTGTATGTATTTGAATCCTCCCATTAGGTAAAACAACTCTTCTAATTTGTTTAATATATGAAATCTCGATTTCTTTAATTGATACATCCTCAGTAATAAATGTGAAATGTTTCTTTGATTTACTAGAAATAGAACAATATGTTAGTTATTCAGTTACGTATAAAATTAACAGAACAAAAGGATTAGGCAGATGATTAATTGTTACTTTACGTAATTTTATCAGTAGTTTAATTGAAAAAGAGTGAATATTTCTAAACATTGGAATCGTGAGTAACCACATGTTTATACTATATTTATACGATTTAGTTTCAAAAGGATGGCTTTTGTTGGAATAAGGAGACCTATGAAAGGAATGATTGTCAAAGTTTTATAGCACATCTATAATTTAGTTCTGTCCAAGACTTGAAACAATTTCTGCAATATTTAATCACATATGCTATGAAATTTTAATAGAGAACCATTTTATTGTTTTAGTTATTTTCATCCCACAAAAGCTGTTACTTTTCATGTCATAAAAGATCAACAGTAATATCAAATGTGTGTAATATATATATATATATATATATATATATATATATATATATAGTGTTTATTTTTTAGTTTAATCACCTATCGTGTCAATGCACATAATTCATACAAAATACACTGAATATATGCATGCAGTTGTGGTGGCTTGATGTTAATATATATATATATATATATATATATATATATATATATATATATATATATATATATATTAATGCAAATTTCATTAAACATAATAGACATTTTATGTCTTCATATTTTATTTTGGATCCGTTCGAATTCCCGTATTACTTTTATCGTATTCTGGGGGAATTGATTTATGTATTGTCCATAGTTGCATGTATCCCTAGTACTTTCTGCCCGACTTTGGGCCATCATCAGGAGAGGATCTATTACAAAAGTGATGTAACTTTTGTTTTAGCATATTACGACTGTGTAAGGGCGTCTTTGCCGTTGAAGGTTTTGGCGTTTGTTTTTGAATGTGATTCTATATTTAGTGCCAGTAGCTAAAGACATTTAAGTACATTAGCACTGGTTTGAAAATTAATTCTATTAAGTGTCGGCTTAAACCTGCAGCCGACACTTAATAGAATTAATGTCTTTAGCTACTGGCACTAAATATAGAATCCCATTCAAAAACAAACGCCAAAACCTTCAACGGCAAAGACGCCCTTACACAGTCGTAATATGCTAAAACAAAAGTTACATCACTTTTGTAATAGATCCTCCCCTGATGCTGGCCGAAAGTCGGGCAGAAAGTACTAGGGATACATACAACTATGGACAATACATAAATCAATTCCCCCAGAATACGATAAAAGTAATACGGGAATTCGAACGGATCCAAAAGAAAATATGTAGACATAAAATGTCTATTATGTTTAATGAAATTTGCATTAATGAAGAAATGCTGCCTAAATATATATATATATATATATATATATATATATATATATATATATATATATATTCCTAAACTTATGGCTGAAATAATAGTGAAGATATTGGTATGGTAACAATGAATACTTTTTTTTTCAACGAATGATAAGACAGTATGTCAGTTTAAGTCTCATTACTGTCTGAATGTTGGCTTCTTTTCGTTAGTCAATGGAAATGTTTTAATTCTTGGACATAGTGGAGGAATCTATTTTGTGTGTGTGTGTGTGTGTGTGTGTGTGTTATGATTCTCATGTGTTTCGTGTTTTTTCTACTCATGTTTTGAATAGTATTGTGCGCATATATGTGCGTAAATATATTTTTTTGTATATGCCAGTATGTTTGATAGAGAGAGAGAGAGAGAGAGAGAGAGAGAGAGAGAGAGAGAGAGAGAGAGAAGAGAGAGAGAGAGTGTGTGTGTGTGTGTGTGTGTGTGTGAATTTTCTCAATTTCAGAGATATCATTGATTTTTCTTTTAATTTCATTTTTAACTTTATTTCTCCTTTGGTCATTTTATTTTCAAATTCCTTGTAGCGTTCTTGTAACGGTTATTTCAAACAATGGTTTTTTATCAGATGCAGAACAATGGCTCTAGCTCAAAAGAGACGAATAATATAGAAAGAAAATATTGAAGAATCTATAGCGTCCTTCTGTATTGCGATTTAAGAGGACATTCGTTTCATTATATTTAGAAGAGTTCAGGTCAGTAGAGACTCATATGAACGCTAGAATTTCTACTTCATTGTCGATTGTGACCCGCGGATATTTATGGTCAAAGTTGAAATTTATTAGACATTTTCACTTTTGGAATTTTTTATATTCTTCGACCAGTCCATGAAAAGTTCTTCAGACCAAAACATTTCGCGGAACAAAATGAGATCCCGTTGTGGTGCATATTTAGATGTTTTAAAATAGATTTTTATCTATACCAATTCTTAAACTTTCCTTTCACATAAAAATAGTCCTGCCATTCACAATTTGGACAGCATTGTGCCACTAATATATGAATGTTGCTTTGCTTGTTGCTCCTTTGTGGCTTTATTGATTTTCTGTGTTTAACTGTCAATGGTCCTCTAAAGAGTATCTTTATATTTTTTGATTTTTCCCTTTTTTTAAAAAAAGATCTAAGTTGCCTGCATATATTTCTAGTTATGTTTTTTCACTTTATCTTGTTTACAGTGCCATGGTAAAAGTTTTGTTTAACATAGTTATTGATAAAAGTTCAGATCTTGCAAGAGCTGTAAAAAACTTTTTAGTTCCTTTGAGTCGAACGATAAAGTGATGGACTTTCAATAAACGTTTTATCACATCTTCACTTTTACTGAATATTCTGAAATAAATATTCAACTCATTGTCAGTGTACAATATTGATTCATTAAGTCAAAAAATGTGCAATTTTCTTTTTTAAATTTTGAATTCCTCTCAATAAAAACATTTTCTCTTTCATTTAAAGTACTTCCCGGTCCTATCGATGAGGGTTGGAATCTGTTTACTGTTTCCCTTGCTGAGAAGTAAGACCACCCTCTAAAAAGGAGTGTCCTGTATGTGACAATACATTCATCTGCTGTTGAGGCCTTTAATCTGAAGATCTGAGAAGGATCAAACACCACTTTATTACTATTACTCCCAAGTCCACTCTGACTCGAAGTAGTATCAAATAAACTCCCACCTGTGGTTCAAATGTGGGTGTCCTCGTGGTGTAATGGTTAAAGCGATGGACTGCGGAATCGTAGTACACGAGTTCGTACTCCAGTCGCGCTATTACGTTCACTTTCCGGCAAATACCCTTGGGAAAGGTATGAACCCCCTTATTCTCCCTCCAGCTATGGGTAAATAGTAGGACGGACTAGGTTCTTCAGCCTTGGTGAGGCAACTAGTCTAGGAGAAAGAAAACTCTGAATTCAAAACCTGTTAAACTCCGCTTAAAAATTGACCTTGTGTTGTATCCTGCCCGAGCGGAGGGGTTGGTAAATAGTACCTGTGGTTCAAATAGAATAGTTTAAAAATAATTATTTTCGTGTAGACTGTGTACAAATAAAAGTAAAAATTTGGTGACCTTAGTCGAAGGAAATCTAATAGCTTCCTTTTCAATAGCTACTACACTAAGCTGTAGAGAGGGGCGCTACTCCTTTTCCTGATAATGCTGAGTATTACGCAAAGCTGCATCAAGTACCATTTTTTAAATCTTTTGTATGACTCGACCTTAGATTGAACGCTGGTCTCCAGGACCACTGACGAACACTCTACTCATTAGGCCAATGAACAAACACTCTTAAACGTCTACTCAAAAATATCAGTATCAATATACAATGAACACAATTCCCGATCCTCTAGGCATTGAATGACCCTAGGTGGGTTGAAATGCTGTTAGAATTAATCAATCTCTCAATTAACTTGTGATGGTTCCCTTAAGAAAGTTCACATTGATGAAGATGCACGTCATATTTCTGGAATGCGTGTCGGAAATATTTAACTCACATTGTCTTCAGATGTTTCTTCAACAATCCTTCGATGGAAACCAGAAAGTTGAATTTTGATTTTTGGGAACAGAAAATAGTCACAAGGTTTCTTATCAGGGATTTAAAGGGCCTGTGATTTCTTATAAATTTTCTCTTTTGCTAAAACCCAGTTAACATAGAGTTTATACAATGCAATGAGACTTTTTGTCTGCGTACAGAAATTATTTCATAGAATAATATATCTCATTATTTATCAGTGTTGTTCTCTCATATGACATATATCTGTCAACAAATAACATTCCTATAGATATTTGATATTTCTTAATTGATAATACATGAATTTTATAATTAAAAATCAATTTAAAAGATTCAAGCCAATACAAACAATTTTTATAAAGACAAAACAATACACATAAAATAAAATGTTTACTGTCTTGATTGAAATATTAAAATGAATCTTATACAATGTGACTGCTAATAATTCTTTCTGAATCAACAAACCTGAAACAGTTGTTTAAGTAGTGACGTCCCCAGCTTGAAAAAGATTTCGTCTATTTATAAATTCTTTGATCGCACCAAGATTTTCTGGATTCCAAAATCAACAATGCGATACAAATGTCTGGATATTTATCAAAAATGGTAAAGTGAATATTCTGGCTTCTAACTAAAAGATTTGAAAAAATAAAAATAAATAGATAAAAAAAAGACTCTTGACAGTTTTAATAGCGCCTTCATGTCATATATTTGCGGTATTTTTCTTGTCAACGTAAAAAACATTAACAAAAAATTAACAAAAAAATAATAAAAATTCTCTTTCATATTCAATTAAACACGCAGACACAGACACAATCAAATGTAGAAAAATTATGCGCGGTGTACACACACACACACACACACACACACACACACACACATATATATATATATATATGTGTATATATGTGTATATATCCTAATATAAAGATTTTCGAACAAAATATGATCATCATATAATACGGGTAATCTGATGATTGTATTTTTATTTTAGAAACCTAACATAAAACTAATAGACATCAGACTGTCATGAGGAGGTGAGAAGTCATTTATTTATTTTGGGTTCCATCCTGCTTTACCGGCCACTATTTTTACACTTTACTCATTTACAAAGCTTTCTTTAATAATCTCTATTTCGCTCTCGTTCTCTCTCTCTCTCTATATATATATATATATATATAATTTTGGAAAGTGTTCGTCAATGATCCGTGGGAAAAGGGTTGAATCCCAGGTCGAGTCATACCAAAGACACGAAAAAAAGTGTTGTGTAGCCATGACCATGATTAACTATACAAACACATAATACACATACATGCTGAATACATACCGACGCATGTAGCTTTCACTTTATTGTAAGGGTTCGAAAAGGGTTACTCAGGGTTTTACTGTGAGAGGGAGTTAGAGACCGAACAGAACTGCAATATATTGACCCCCACTCTTATGGCCGTCAGCGTTGTGTCTTTCTCTTTCTCCAAGACTGCTCAACCGGAGGCCCAGGGGCCCAGCTCTCTGCTGGATGATGGCTTTCTTTACTGCATCTTATCACCAACTGGTCCCCAAAACTCCATCGGGGGTCCCGAGGGCCCATTCGGCCGGGTGTGGCTTTCACTACCACATCTTCTCCGACGATCTTATCCCCAACTGTCTTACTTCCTGTCGTGACCGGGTTATATAATAGTTCAACACCCACTCAATCGCCCACTCAATCTTTGAAATGGCATGTTTGATAATCATCAAGCGGAAATAACTGTCAAGCAGTTCACAGGTCACTCTCCTCCGGTTCATCAGTCAATGAGTATATCATGGGCTTTTACCTTGTCCCATTTCATCAGCCAAATCCGCCTACGCGATTTCTTTCGATTACTAGCCATTGGAATGTGTCACTTCCTTCCGATGCATCACTTTGGAATGGCATGTTTACCCGGGTTGAAGGTCAAAATACAACAAATGGAGCTTGATGCCTGCTTGCTTAACACTCAGCACAATACAGTATGAATGAAGGTTATGGTGGAGCAATCCAGGGAAAGGAGTAGCGCCCTCCCCAACACCTTGGTCTAGTAGCTATCGTAAAGGGAGCCTTCGGGTCACCTTCGACTAAGGTCACCTACTTTACTTTACATATATATATATATATATATATATATATATATAGTAGTAGTATTCGGTCTAGTTAAACCAGAGTTGGGAGTAATTCCTTCAGGACAAGAAAATCATTCAAAAACTGAACATTTAAATTTTCTTGGTAGAGAGCTCAATGAAATTAATATTAAAGAACAATACTTTCTTTAAGAAAAAAACAAAGGCCGGTTATTTTAGGATTATAAATTTATTTCCATCCTGTTATATGTTTCCGATGTAAACAAAAAAGACGAAGAAAATATAACAGGACTCCTTCAGATTTTATCCACAAGATCTGAAGAAGTCCTGTTAAATTTTTCTTCTTGTTTTTTGGTTTTTTTGGTTTACATCAGAATCACATAACAGGATGAAAATGAATTTATAAACCTAAAATAACCGGCCTTTGTTTTTTTTCTTAAAGAAAGTAAATATATATATAAAATGAAACGCAGCTTCTTCCAGGCACCGGTCACATCGATACTGCTATATGGATGCACTACATGGACGCTAACAAAACGGCTGGAGAAGAAACTGGATGGCAATTACACAAGAATGCTGCGTGCAATCCTGAACAAGTCCTGGCAGCAGCACCCCACAAGACACCAACTGTACGGCCACCTGCCCCCTATCACGAAAACTATTCAAGTTAGACGAACCAGACATGCAGGACACTGCTGGAGAAGCAGAGATGAACTCATAAGAGATGTACTCTTATGGATCCCCACACATGGCCGCGCAAAAGCAGGACGACCAGCTCGAACGTACATTCAGCAGCTATGTGAGGATACAGGCTGTTGTCCTGAAGACCTACCTAGGGCGATGAACGATAGGGAGGAGTGGCGAGTGAGGGTCAGGGATGTCCGTGCTACCAGCGCGATATGATGATGATGATGATGATGATATATATATATATATATATATATATATATATATATATTATATAAAGACTAAAGATTTGCTCTCTTCGTATCATTATAAATTTATCTCAGACTCCCTTGAAATCACTATACGTTCAAATTCTAACTTATAATTCTTACAGAAACCATCTTCGGATGAAATATTTAAAATTATAATTACATGTTATCAAATTACTTCTGGCAAGAATGGAATTTGAAAAAAAAATGTTTTTTATTCTTTAAATTAAAATGATATATTTTATTTACTTTGTGAACAAGGAAAATTTATAAAAGTTGGAGATATTATAACAATTACTTTTCATATATACATTCTTTTCTAAAATATACCATTATTCCTAATTTATATAGTAAAGGGCAGTGAAAAGTTAAGATAACCAATCTCAGAATAAATTATTCTAAGTAAGCGACAGTTAAAAATCTATAGAAAATGTTTATATTCTATTTTAATTGATATTTTATATTTCATCTACATTAAGAAATATATAAAGAAAAATAAATTAAATTGCAAAACTTAGTTTTTGTTATTCCAAATATTGTAAGAATTCAAGTTAAGGTGACATAGTAATCGAAGATAAGCCAATCGTAAGAAACCCATAATTAATATGTAATCCACATTTATGACATTAAGCCATTGAATTAGTACAGAATTAATCTGTAAGATATATTATGTTAACTTAATTAATAATTTGAAAAAATTAAAATGTTTAAATGTTCGATTTTTAAGCTTATAATTATCTAAACCAAAAAACGGTGTACTAAAAAATCGGTGTATAATTGAGTTTGTCCCTACTGGTTAAAGATCCTACTATTAATGTTTTCTTTTTTATTATTATTTATTATTTTTTTTATCTTTTATAATGAAAAAAATGTTTATATATTTTGTTGTTAATTTTAATTGTATTTTATATTAGAGAATTATAAAATTGATTGATTCAGTTTTCTCTCGGTAAGGTTTTATGCATTTATATATTAATAGAGAGAATTAAGAATATATGATCACTTAATTAAAGTAGCAAAATATATCATCATTATCATGTCGTAGCACGGATATCCCTGACCCTCTCTCGCCACTTCTCCCTATCGTTCATCGCCTCCGGCTGGTCTTCAGGGCCACATCCCCTATCCTCAAGGAGGTGCTGTATGTATGTTCGAGCTGATCGGCTTGCTTTTGCTCGGCCATATGTGGGCGTCCATCGGAGTACATCCCTTATGAACTCGTCTTTGCTTCTCCAGCAGTGTCCTGCGTGTCTGGTTCGTCTAACTTGGATAGTTTTCGTGATGGGAGGCAGGTGGCCGTATAGTTGGTGCTTTGTGGGCTGTTGCCGCCAGACTTATTCAATATTGCTCGCAACATTCTTGTGTAATTGCCGTCTAGCTTCTTATCCAGCCGTTTTGTTAGCGTCCAAGTAGTGCATCCATACAGCAGTATCGATACGACCGCTGCCTGGAAGAAACTGCATTTCATTTTATCGGTCAGGTTTGATTTACATATGATCAATAGCCTATCGATAGCTGTCCAAGCCTTCGTTAGCTGCTAGTCGATGTCTTTTTCGGTTGATGAGACACTGGTTCCTAGGTAGGTGAATTTTTCTACCAGTTTCAGAGAGGTTCTGTCTAGTGTGGAAATTTCACCGAAATTATTCTAAGAAATTTGTTCTATATCTACATGCCGTGATCATTTTTTCTAGATTTAAGTAAAATTTTATTGAAATATTTTAATATACATATTTTCTCATCTAAATATAAATTTCACTTACCACATAAACAATTTGTCGAGGAGGATCATTTTCTTATTTTCCAATTTATAACTGATGTTAGTCCTAGTTCTTTTAGATCCTAGTGATATTTAGATAGATCAGTTTGATTTCTAAAAGTTGGATTTCTGAATGACTGTAGATGATTATGATAACTGAATTCCCAGTTTAAACCTGACGCACCTATGTAAATCTTATCAATATTTTGATTTTCTTTTTAGCTAAAATGTTGGCCTGATATACAAAATCATCAAGGTTATATTTGTTTTCTTTTGGACATTCATTTTATATTTTACAATTACATGTATGTTTTATGTTGTCTTTGTTATTCTGGTTTAGTTTATTAATTTCTTGTTGTGATTGTTAATAATTTTAGAAATATTATTAGTACGAAATTAACTAATTTTTACATTATTCTTATTAATTATTTTTCTATTGTGGTTAACATCTTTAAAATGTTTATTAAGCTTAAAAAAATATTTTCCTATATTGATATTAGAAAGTTTGAAAAAACGGGGATTAAACCAGGTAATATTTCTCTGCCTATTCGTATTAATAAAATATCTATTTTATTATTTATATTTACATTAAATGTTCTATTGCTTCTCCTATAATTGTGGCACTTACTTCTTATATTATTGTCCCTTTTTTATGTGATGTTTATTGGTATTTAAATCTTCAAGTTCATCTTTATAACCACTATTATGTAAGGTTTGATTATAGGAATCCTTATTGTTATTGAATATCTTTTTCGAAGATGATAAGTTATTTCGAATGTTGATTGGGTCAGGAATTTGCTTAACAATGGATGCAGAGGGGTTAGAATTAACATTAATGTAAGTTGGAATGGTATTAGATTTACTCAAGGGTTTACAATAATTGTTACTTACATTGATTGTAACATCTAAAAAATTAACTATGTTCAAGTTAGAATTAATCTCTACCTTTAACTCCATATATTTAAATGCCCTATTTACCTTCTTTTGTATTTTTGATGTTAGGGGTCCATTAGTATTTGGGATAGAAATTAATCCATTATCTCCATAATGTCTGATATTGCTTATCTCTAAAAAAAAAAAAAAACAGTGTATTGTGTGCCAAAATGTGTATTCTTACTAAGTCTGCAATTTTGGCAGAGTCAAATGAACCCGTTGTAACGTCAAAATTATCAGTTGTTTTCTTTTGCCAAGTAGTATTACTGTAAACCAGTACCGATTTTCTACATGCTAATATAATATATATTTCCGCCTGAGTTATATCGGTATAATTCTGAGTTAAATTGGTGCTTTGTAACACTAATTCTTTCGTTATGGAGGGAAAGAATCTATGATGTCAAATTTGTTTTGGTTTCTTTGTTTAATGGCATATCAACCTACATGGTTATTTAATGCCAAATTTATTGTTCCAGAAGAACAACAGTGATGCTATTTCACCCATAGCTGGGAGGATGAGGGGGCTCATACCTTTCCCAAAGATATTTGTACGAAAGTGAACGTAATTGAACGACTGGAGTTCGAACTCGCGTACTACGACCCCGCTGTCCATCGGTTGAACCATTACACCACGAGGAGGACACCCACTCTAAATTGAATAAAGATAGTTTTATTCTTATGTTTGATATTCTTAAAACATTCAATAATATCTAAAAGAATTCTTCCACAGAATATATCCTGAATTATTTGATATTTTGCAAATGATTCTATGCAATATATATATATATATTTTTTTTACTAAACCTAACTCCGTTTTAGGGGGTGTCCTCATGGTGTAGTGGTTAAAGCGATGGACTGCGGAATCGTTGTAAGCGAGTTCGTACTCCAGTCGAACGATTACGTTCATTTTCGGGCAAATACCCTTTGGAAAGGTATGAACCCCCTTATCTTCCCAGCTATGGGTTAAATAGTACCACTACTGTTCTTTTAGGAGAATGTCTTTGGTATTAAATAACCTGCAAAGGTTGATATGCCATTAAACAAAGAAACCAAAACAAACCTAACTCCGTTTTACTAAGGTTGATTAATCTAGCAAGTGTATTATTTTCAAAGTTGTTTATTATCTTTAAAAATTATATATGCATCTTTTGTATATATTTCACCTAATTTATTTTTCATATTGAGTTTATTTGTTGTTACGCTGTGTGTACCGCGCGGGCTTGCAAGGTGCCGTTCGTTCCCGCCAAGGCCACCAGTTAAAGCAGTGCCCACACGTGTGCTGTGGTTTGCCAAACGCTTTTTAATGTCACAGATATCACCAACTCCCTTGCTGAATCACATGTTAAAGTCACTAGGTGAGTTCCTGGTGAATTATTAAAATTCAACACAGCTAACTAGCGAGCTTTCCCCCTCAAATACAAGGTCTTCGACAAATACAATACTTCCACAATAAAAAAAGAGGACACTGAACTGCCGTGTTTGGGTTAACAAGATTAATAACAATATTCTTTTATTGAATAAAAGAAAGAAACAAAGAAAAACAATTAAGGTAAAAGTCAGGAGCGGGCAAGTCTTTCTTCAAAATGGCAGAAGGTGAGAATATACTTCGTCAGCGGTAGACACGTTCCGCTTTCCTTCGGACTTTGGGATTTAATGTAAGAGCTGGTGCTTCAAATCTCATGTTTATCATTAGGGGGGATATCCCCTAGTCCTTTCTTCTCTATCTTATCGGAGTTATTCTTTCCTCTCGTAATTTGTCTTTTATTCATGTCAGCATGAATACAGCAAGATACAATTGAATATATTTTAATTGCGTGTTCACTTACTTGGGATTTTGTAGAATATTTTCTTGCCACCTTTTTTTTATTTTCATTACTGGGCCGCTATAACACGTTGAGAGAGAGGTGTACATCTTCTTTCAGATAAGACCAATAATAATTATTGTCTCTTTCCCCGTGGAAAAGTATTTTCTTTGGGTATTCGTTTAACAAGGATCACCATACCTTGGAGTTTGATTCATTCAAAGGATAAGTCTTTTCTTTTCTCTCAGTGTTCTCAGCACGGCATGACTTTGGAATTTGGATTTCCTCCGTATCCTAAATTATATTCTTAGTTTATCAACGAACAAGAGGCAACTGCTTATGTTTCTTCACCTTTCAACGAATGAACGGCAACTGTCTATTTTCCGTAGTTTGAAAAAATACTACGTGCTGGCTTTTTGACGGTTTATTCCTCCGCACTTATCATAGTCGCAGGTCTGCCTCTCTCCGCTGACGTACACGTAACTTATAGAGATTGGGGTTTTCTCATTCCCATTTCAGCTTCTACTAATAGGGCAGATTGAAGAGAGTGCCTCTCTTTCCACAGCTAATTCTTGATTACTACAATAGTCGGCTATGGCCAGCGCGTCGTACCTCATTTCCCTAGAACACGGCGAATGTAAGAGTGAGTCATATTTACTCGTCACATTGTGAAAAGGTGTGTATCTTTATTAATTTGGTCTATGATATTGTCTCGGTCTAATTTATATTTCTCTGTCATTTTATCAATTAATGCTCCTAAGGGTGAAAATTAGAGATAACGGTATTATTTTTAGAATATATATATATATATATATATATGAAAAATAATACATATAATATCTCCAACATTTATATTTTTTTTTGTTAAAAAAATGAATAAAATAGATGATTTTAATTTGAAAAATTAAAAATAAAGATTTTTTTTCGAATTCCATTCTGGCCGGAAGTAATATGATAAGATCTAATTATAATTTTGAATATTTCATCCAAAGATGGTTTCTATAAGAATTATAAGTTAAAATTTGAACTTATAAGAATTTCTAGGGCCTGAAATAAATTTATAATGATACCAAGTGTAGTAGTATCCTACACGATCTCATTGGCAATAATGGACAAGCCGAATATTTCTTTTTAACCGACTTTTGTTTTATTACATTTGCAGCAATATTCTGTTTCGTTGAATAAATCTTGGTACATTTCCAGGCTTTTACGCAAATGAGTTTTGACTCGCCATGACAATTTGAATTAGTGAGTTCGATTACTGCGTGAAAGTGATCCAGGTGCTAGCATGCCCCAATTTTTTCTTCACTAACTTCGAATCATTTACAGTTTTTTTGTTTCATTGAGACAATCCTTCATCAACAGCAACACAGCTCATTTCATCCAGCAATCATTTCTCCTCCTGGTTATCTAAAGCAACTATGGAGGAAGAATCTATTACCACCCTTAAGGACTTCTCTAAGAAGGAGCTGAAAGCCTTTCAAAAGAAGCCGGAAGAGCCAGTCGTGGGACCATCGACATTCAAATGGACATTGATACCAAATATCTCAGCAATCGTCACTCCCAGACGTCCCACCAGGAAAGAAAACACCAGCAGTGCCAGCAAAGCCAGTCCTCCGGCCAACAAAGAAAAAGAAAAGTTCAGAACAGAATGAATTCCGGAATTGGTTGCGGAAAGCAAACCAAAGACTCTGTACTACATAATAACGGACTTGAGGGACAAGAGACTGGCGGGAATACGGAAAGACACATTCCAGCAGCTTTTGAAATCCACAGGCGTCCCATGCCGTTACTTCTGCCAGCAAAGTTTAGCGACTTGGGATGTCCTGCTGCCTTCCCAGTCTTAAGAAAGATAAGATTATAATAATATTTCTAACCATACATGAGATTTGTGTTATAATCATTGAAATATTTTATAAGTAGAAAAATTAAACAAAAAAATAGTGTAATTTTTTGATGCTTTTGTCGATAATTTTTTTAGTGGGTATGTTGTATATTGACCTCCGACCGGGCCAAGCTGTCAAAATCGGAAATTCACCTGTGTAAATAACAGGCGCATCCGGTCGACGAATATCAAGATATAACCTTGACTGTCGCGGGGTTGAATTGAGTGCGAAATTGTGACGCTCGCAGGAAGAGGAGTGGACGTCAAATTATTATATAACCTCAACGACAGGAAGCTCAAGTTGGTTGGAGTTAAGATGTGTTAGAGAGAACCAGCACCCAGCAGGCTCAGGCCACCGATTGAGAAGTTTCAGTTGGAGAGAAGATGCTGGAATGAGGACTATGTCCCAGAGAGGCTGAGCCCCCAGGCCACCGGTTAAGCAGCCCAGGAGAACGGGAAAGAAACGCTGTTATGGCCATAAGAGTGGGGGTCAACATGTTGCAGTTATGTTCAGTCTCCAACTCAGCTCTCACACAGTAAAACCTTTAGTAACCCTTTCGGACCCTTTCAAATAAAGTGAGAGGTATATTTTCTTTGGATTGCTTTCCGCAACCAATTCCCGAATTCATTCTGTTCTGAACCTTTCTTTTTCTTTGTTGGCCGAAAGACTGGCTTTGCTGGCACTGCTGCTGTTTTCTTTCCTGGTGGGACGTCTGGGAGTGACGGTTCCTGTCCGCTCGTCTTTATTGCGTCGTCGTTATGATTCTGCATGCATATGTATTATTTAGCTATACAACTGGTAAATCAAAATTTGATATGAGACTATAACGTATTTCCTAAAATTATTAAGTAAATAATTGAACTTTAACTCATCACGAGTTGTAGAAAAAAAGGTTATTTGAGACAAAATCATGAAAATGTTTTAAATCTTTCACCATTATAGGCTTAAATATGTTTATAAATCCTTTTAAATAAAAACTAAAAATATAATTAAGAAAAAAAATAGAATAAAAAATATTTTCATTTGAATTAATGGGGAAATTTTTTCAACTACAAAAAAGGATAATTTTTTTAAATTCTTAGTTTACTCTTCTTTTCCATCATGTTATTTCATTTACTGGTATATATATATATATATATATATACATATATGCATTATGTTTCAATATGTATAATCGAAAGCCCATGGAAGCAGGAAATTATAATAAGTTTTTCATGCGACCAGTACAATTCAAATGCCCAACTTAGAGAATAAAGTAATTTCCAGTCCATTTTGAAAGTTTTTGACAGATTTAGTTTATTTTCAATTAACTTGGAATGCACATATATACAAAGACTTTTAATTTACAAAATAAATTAAGTTACAACTCATGAAAACGATCTTTAGGTGATTCTATGCAACCTAGTCTAAAGATCGTCTTAATGAAACGTCGAGTTGTTAGTGGTTTTAATTAATATCATAAAAGTACGTAAATATTTTATCAATAGAATATTCTGATATTTGCTGTGTAGTTTTGTGTAGAGAGCATTGTACTAATTTTCTGGTTTTGCAAACGTTTTATATCTTAATATAACATTTAGATTTTCTCTAGCGGTTTAGTTTACCAACTTTAATTATATATATATATATATATATACGCATGCTTCGAGACAATGTATATTTGGACATCTTATTGTTACTGAGTGGAGATAATTGATTTTTTTCATCTAATCCATTTCGGAATAATTCGAAAATGGCTTATAATCCTGTCTGATTTACCTCGCTAATCCCTTTTCTCCCCATGCAAGAAGAAGGCTCTCCCTGCAGGCAAAAATTGTTCACGTCGAAACTCATGTCTACCACCCCTCACATCCTCAGTCTGCAAATTCTTCTTTTGAATCAAGAGAATGAATGTCCACCGGGACATATTCTGATGCGTGCACTGAAGAAGCAACAGAAAAATCTGAACATTCTTTGTATATAAAACATACTTTAAGAATTTGGTTAGACATCCGTCCAGATAGTGCATAACTTTAGGCATAATAATCTCTAATATTTTGTTAGATATTACAAAAATAAAAAATAAAAAAAACTTCCTCTATATAACTCAATTTCCTTAATATCTTTTAAATTTGCTTTTACTACAACGAATTGGATGACCTAATCTACAGCCTTCTGTTATATAGTCATCTACAGCATCATGCAACATCATAACAACACAATAATACACAGACGCACGATGATAAAGACGCAGTAATAAGCGACGCACACAGAAAAACGCAGGAAGACTTCTTTATAAAATAGTTTACCTCTCACTATTTATAAGGTTTCGAAAAGGGTTACTCAAAGTTTGCGTGTGAGAGGGAGCTGGTGACCGAACATAACTGAAATATTTTGACCCCAAAGTTATGGCCGTCAGCGTTGTGTCTTTCTCGTTCTCCATGGCTGCTCAACCGGAGCCTTGGCGTCCACTCTCCGGGGTGCTGGCTTTCCCCACTATATCTCGTCCATCTCCGTCTCTAACTGTACTGCTTGCCCTCCTTCTCGCCTGTCCGTCTTCTGGCTCGTTGAACTCAACTCGTCGGCCTTATATTACCTTCAAACTCCCACGCGGTGATATGGACACGCCTCCGCAACTCCTTCCAATATCTAGCAACCGGGATGTGTCACTTCCACTTTCTTTTGAATGGCCTGTGTGATCGTCATCGAGCGGAAATAACTGTCATACAGTTCAGAGGTCACTCTCTTACGGTGCGTCAGTCTATGAGAGTATAATGGGATTTTTCTTTACCTCGTCCCATTTCATCTGCCAATTTCCGCCCACGCGATTTACTCATAACTGCCATTAGAATGTGTCACTTCCTTCCGGTGCGTCACCCTAAATGGTATTTTTGGCCGGGTCAAAAGGTCAAAACATAACACTTCTATTTGCGTTGATTTGGTTTCATTTGGTTTATTTTTTATGGAATATCTACTCTTTATGGGTTATTTAATACCAAGAAATTACTGAATTGTTCACATTGTACGTTTATAATACAATCTTTCGGAAGGGTGATGTTTGTTGGGTGTGAGAGGGATAGAGGGACACACTGTTATATTGACCCAAGTTCTTCTCGCGACCATAGCAGCACTTCTTCCTCATCTTGGCTGGGGTTGCTCAACCGTGGGTCCCTGAGCCCTCTGTCTGCCGCTGGCTCTCACTTCGGTATCTTGTCTCCAACTGACTCGAACCGTCTGTGCACCTGGTTATATTATTGTTTACGTACACCTGCTTCCGCTGTTCTTCCGCTTATTTACACAGGTCCATCTCTTGATTGACGGCTCGGTCGAGGGTCAATATATAACGCTAAGAGTCATAGCAATGAAGGGGCATTTTACACTCTCCATATATGCAGAACTAGAGCCTTTCCATGAAATGAATTTCGTGCCATGCTAAGGACGTTCCTTTCAGGGAGAAGTATTATCCCTGGAAGGGGTCACAGTCAGCGTATTCTCAGTCCTGCCGACAAGGCAAATAAGAATCTGTGAATGTGTTAACCTGCAGAGACTTTAATAGCAGAACCAACTATCGTATATTCCAAAGTTGAGTTGGACATTAGCTGAAGGAGTATTAAAACGGTTTAAGAGAATAAAGCAACTTTCATTCTAATTTGTGTGCTAATGATGCATTTGCACGCACACTGAACATTATAATTTTTCATCAGAAACCAATTAGATCCTTGTTATAGCTTACTCCTTTATTTTTCATATTTCATATAGTTATAAGATGGGCATTATAAATGGAATAGAATACTAGGACAACCGAAAGTATCCTTTAAGTAAGTAATATTAAAATTCAAGATATACTACGCTTTTAAGATATTTTTATAGTATTTATTACCTTGAAAAATATCTAAAAGGTGCAATATCTTGAATTTTACGCAAACTTGAAGATATTTTTTTATCGCTGCAAATTTAGTATATGAGATCGAGCGGTTGACGCACTGTCATACAATCATTAGTGGTACGCAATGTAGCATTGCGAGTATCACGAAGAAAGTTGGCAAAGTTTAAGACACAAATACAAGATAAATAGTTGATGTAAAGAAAAGTCAGACAAGTAGTCACAAATAACCACACTCATTGTATTGCCGATGTTAGAATATTCCTCTTGACTGCTTAAAAGCAGGAAGTCGCGAAGTGATATGTTCAAGCTGATCAAGAAAATGTCTATTCCTTGAAAAGTCGTAGCCCACCCCTAAATAGGGGAATAACTTAGCCCCGATTTTGAGGTTGTTACTTGTTGTTTTTCCGGTAAATAAATGACAGACCCTTTTCTAAATTTCTAAATACCAAGTATCGAGTGTGACAATCATTTTTCGCCTACAGAGAGGTTTTTAATGATTGAACTATCGTTGTCGTTCACACAACTGGGCACCAAGGTAACAAGGAGGAAGAAGGAACCACTAAATTACGATTATGTCAAGATGCAACCTATTAATATAATTGCTTTTTACTACTACGAATTGGAGGTGCCCGTGGTGTAATGGTTATCGTCGTAGGAAATGGACACGGCGACACGTGTTCAAATCCTGGACGAGCCTGATTGCATTTCACATAGCACTAATACCCTTGGGAAAGGTATGAATCCAATTACTCTCCCTCCAGGTATGGGTAAATAGTAGGGCAGACTGGGTTCTTCAGCCTTGGTGAGGCAACTAGTCTAAGAGAAGGAAAACTCTGAATTCAAACCTGTTAAAAAATTGAGCGAAGGGGTTGGGTAAATATGATTAATAGAATTATATTAAAACGTATCGCAATAAATAAATAAATTGGAGGCAAAATCTAATTAACATCTAATAGTTCTACTTTCAGGAATAAAAATGATCCCGAGGTGCGAATAGACACATTTAAATAAAAAAAAAACAATAGTGCAGCTGGAAGAGCGTCGAATTGGCAAGTATAAAATAACGTTCGATCAAATGCAAGCCGGAAGTTGAGGTTCGGTATTAACTGAGCTCTTATGAAAAAAAAACTGGGTTTCTGGACTAGGACTATTTTTTGTTGGCACAAGAGGACAAGCGGTCACGTGGAAGCTGAGCAATCTAACGATTCAAAGAAACGAGAAACGCCAGTTCCTATTAAAAGGAAGAATCCAACTCACAGAGTGTGTTCTTCATTAATCTCTCCATACTTGAATGAACGGAGTCAATAAAACAACAAACTTGAGGTGAGATGCATTTCTTCGTTTCTTCTCCCCCATTAAAAGACCAACCATCATATGGCATTTTTTGAATAACGATAACATTCATTCAAGAATGATTAATTATGATATTGTTTTGAACCTATCAAGTGACAGTTAGTCTTCTCAGCGTTCAAGTCATTGTGAGTAAAGCAGTTATAGTTGTCGTAATTGATATTAATTTTCCTCCATGAAAATATTCTTTCAATTATTCATATAAATCAATGTACTTCGAATTCATCATAAGTGACCTTGAACTTTCAAATCTTTACAAAATTACACGTATTTTCTTTTATCGAGATTAAATCATAAAATATTTATTAGCCTGATAAATGTTCCACATAGTCTATATTAAAAAAAAAAAGATGTATTTATTTTCTTATTTGTATATGTTCGTTGCAGAATTTTTTTTTACTGAACCTTATCAGGATTCATAGAAATATACTCATAAAATTAGTTAATCCGAGCCTTCGTTTAGCAGTGGAACGTAAACAAAGGATTAATATGCGCATGCGTGCACCTTATGTTATTTCGACGAATTTACGCATCTAAGCTGAAAATATTTCTTTTTTTTTTTCAAAACTACTTTTTACAATGACATTTTTTGCCTTAATTTTTCATGCTATATTCATTTTCTTTCACTGTTATCTTAACAAAAATCGATGTTATATGCTATCTAAAAAGTAAAATAAAAATGGAATTTTTTCGATTATCCAAAAACATTTTCTCTCTAATCTGAAGTTTTCGGATATCAGTAAACATAGTTGCTATATTCTATACTAAAGACGAACCAAGGCGAAGGATCTGAGAGTTAAGTGTGTGGGATTTGAAGATTTTTGAAGGTCAGAGGCTAAGTGCAAGGATGTGTTGCCGTAAGATATCTGACTCCATATTTTGGTTATATTATTTTACCCCACATTGACTGGCCGGCGCAATGCCTTGTCCAAAGAAAGTCCCAAAAGAAATATACAAAAAGAAAAGATAGAAACAGATAAGAGACGAAAACATTTCTTCCATACTTTCCTTTATTTACTTGGGGAATGGACTAACCAACGCTACGTCCCAAGACGTAGCGTGGTGCCCAAAACACCAGACAGCAAAATGATGTTTTTGGTTCGACGGACACTGCCTGATAAGACCCGGTTCACAGAAAACCTGAGTATTTATCTCTCTCCACCGGCTCCAAATTCGCCACTCCAAAATCCTTCTAATTTTGGCGCGACCGCTTCTCATTGGCTACTTTACTTTTTATTTTTTTTCATTTTTTTCTGATTTTTAATCGTGGAGCCTTATGCATGGCGACGCGTTTATACATTTTGTATGTTGCAGCCGACGAGTCAACATCCGGTTGGGAGTTTTATTGTTAATTCCTAAATCCCCACAAGTGTTTCTATTTGGAAATAAAATAAATCTCACCAATTACGAGAGATGGCGAGAGTGGTGGTCATGAATAATCTCCAGAGCTCCACTTTCAATGGAAATATGTGGTCAATTACAACCAACAACAAACGATCACAACAACCGACTGTAACGGAAAAAAAAACCGACATGGTAAAGTAAAAAAGTCAATCGTCGCATAACATCTAGTTTATTAGCGAGCGAAAGTCCCGAGTGACTTTGGGAGAAATAAATAAGAACATTTCCTTTCGGATCATCCCTAGTATTTCCTACTGTTCAAACTCGAGACTGGTTGTTCATTGATTTATGTGGATTGGCCAGTCTTCCGATGAATATATACTCTATTAGGTAATCACTGAGCATCACTTATTCTTATGAATTTAACTGGCATTTCAAGCGAGTCTTACATTCTGAGAATAGTTATCCATTGTCTAGTGGGTAGAATGTTTGCCAATAGCTCCGGTCACTGGAATTCAATCCCAGGTTGAGTTTTACTAAAGACTTAAAAAATGGTAATTGATGCCTCCCGGCTTAAAACATGATAAGGTGAGGATCCTTGGTAAAATGGAGCATCCCAGCGATTGGAGTTGCGCCATACCCTACACCTGGGTGTTGTTGCTAATGATAAGGAAGCCATCGAGTAGCCCTCAACTATAGTTGCCAACTTATATATATATATATATATATATATATATAATTTATCATTTTTGTCAATACCAACAGATATAAAGGCTAAATGCAATTTGAAGTCTGCTGCAAAAATTTCTCAAAGCCAATAAACGATTTTCCTCTAGAATTTCCTAATCTAAAGATAGGTATGTGGGGTATACAGGAGTTGTTTTATTCATAAATAATATACACACACACACACACATATATATATATATATATATATGTGTGTGTGTGTGTGTGTGTGTGTGAGTGTGTGTGTGGATAGGTGTAGATGTCTTTGATTACGGGGGGGGGTGTACGGCAAAACAAAAACAAGTACATGCATATACGCTGGTAATGAATTTTATACATTTGTTAATCCCAATTGACTTTGGTCGGGGGTTATGTTTGGTGGGGACGGGCTTCTTTTAGGATCGTTTACATTTCAAAACTACGAGATTAAGCTTTGCATGCGTATGAGAACCAAACGTTTTTAACTCGATTTTATTCGATATTTCTATTCAATATTAAAAATTTGGTTTGGCTGTGTCAGTACTACTGTATGGAATCACCATAGGAACGCTCGCAAGACAAAAAGAAAAGGCTAGACTGGAGTAACACATGAATGCTACGAGCTATGTTGAACAAATCCTGGAAGCAATACCCCACGAAATTAAAGCTGTACGGCAACTTTACTCCCATCTCTAAAACCATGCAAATAAGACAAACAAGACATAGAGGACACAGCTGAAGAAGCAAGAATGAACTCATTAGTGACATAGACGTACCAAATTTGGCTGATTAGTCAGAAGTTATTTATGTCAGCTCTGTGCGGATTTAGGGTGTAGTTTGAAAGACCTGCTGAGAACAATAGATGATAGGGACAGATGGAGAGAGAGAGAGAGAGAGAGAGAGAGAGAGAGAGAGAGAGAGAGAGAGAGAGAGAGGATCCATTCTGTCAGTGTGTCTTGATGATGACTCATTATTCTCAAACAGATCATACTGATCCATAGTTGAAGTACTATCACTCTCTATCAGAAATGAGTTAAAGTAATGGCAAAGTGATAGTTCACATATTCCTAAGCTCCAAAAGTGGAGCCTCATCATTGGATTAAGTTTAATGTCTTTCTCCAGGACACTTGGAGTTAATAAAATCAAATTTGATTCTTTTCATTATATATTTTCGTAATAAGCAGCTATATACATCAGGACATTTTACATCCCAGTCGGCTCAGCCTGTAGAATACACTGACTGCATCTCTACTGAAGGATAACACCTTGTTTACTGTTTAAAATAGTTTCAAATCTGAAAATAATTTTAACAGCTGTTTTTTTAAAAGTATTTTTAAGTGGCTTGCTTAATTAATGTTAATGGTATGTCAATCAATTGACAGTTGATTTAATCTTAGAGTGTGGGGAATCGCATTTACTGCACTTAATTGTGCAGCTATTTTTAGAGGGTTAATTTTTTTAAATAAAAAGTCCTGTCGAATACAGATACGCTAAAACAGATCTATCTGACTTATAGATTGGACCAGAATAGGTACAACCAGGTCAGAGTGGACCAGGTCGTAATAACAATGGGTGTGCATTTTATCCGCCCCAAAGTTCCAAAACTGGAGCTTCAGCAACTTATATTGTTTAGTGTCATACAGAGAACACTTCTTTTTGGAGGTTTAAACCCTCTTCAAGGGGATACAATCAGCGTATTTATAGCACTGCCGACAAGATAGTAATCATCAAAAATTTACAGACAAATTCTTCTTAATTAGTTAGTGTCATACAGAGAACACTCCTTTTTGGAAATATGAACCCTCTTCAATGGGATACAATCAGCGTATTATAAGCACTGCCAACAAGGTAGTGACCATCAAAAGATTATAGACAAATTCTTCTTAATTATTAAGAAAAAATTGTCATGAATTAGCAAACACAATTTTCATGGTTTCAAATTTATTCATACAAAACAAAACAGGGTTTTGCCTTGCTTTCCTTTAAATGTCCTTATGCAAAAAAAAAAAAAAACAAAAAAAAAACAAACAAAAAAAAAAAACCTAAGTTAACAAAAGATATGACAATAAATATAATATAAATGATTTCACACAAATTTTAACCAATTTTCCTTAAACGTCTTAATGAACAGTTGTCTTTTCCAAACAACACCTTATTAGATATAGTCGACACTCTCAAAGACATAGCTGTTTTTCCGCCATTGCTGTTTTGCTTGCTTCGGTCCACCAACATGGCACCCATTAATTATCTAAAATTGTGTAGATACAACTGATAATAACAAAGCGTGTAAAAATTAATGGTAGGCTAAAATTCCTGTCTTAGTGAACTCAAAATGATGCCGCTATGCTCTTTGCAAGTTTCGTAACGAAGGGTTTTCGTTTCTGAATTTAGAAAAAAAAACTAAAAAAAAATATATCTTAAGGAAAGAGGAAAGGAAGAAAATGGTTGTCAATTTTCGATCTATTTGAAATTAAAGGGAATTCGTACTTTTCAATCAAGTATAATTTTATAGAGAAGCATACGCAAAGAAAACATATTCGTAGGCATTTTCCAGTGGGGATATGTGTACACTTGTATATATTTCTAAATTCATGCGCACATGAATTTTATCCCAGTATACATAATTAAGTTCATGTGCTATATATATATATATATATATATATATATATATATATATATATATATATATATACTCACATCACACACAAATATGGTTAAAATAATATATATATATATATATGTTATTTTAACTGTATGTGTGTGTGATGTGAGTATATATATATATATATATATATATATATATATATATATGTATACCCATATCACACACAAATATGGTTAAAATAATAAATACATATATATATATATATACATACATATATATATATATATATATATATATATATATATATATATATATATATATATATATATTCAATCACACCTAACTTGTGTATAGACTCGAGCACACAAGCAAACGTAATAATTCACATATACTGCATATTTCTAAATCTTCCTTCTCTTTTTGTCCCTCTGTTCTAATTGAACTCAATTTATTGAATATACGATTTCGCGAAAATCAAATTCGAAATTGTCGCATCAAAGGAAAGAGAAAAAATGATAATAAAAAAAAGAAAAAGCAACAAAAAAATATCTAAAATCAAATAACAAAAATTATTTTCAGAAATCCATCATATCCAACCCTTTCTTCGTTTTCTATTTCCTTTCGTTCACCCACCGGAGTCAACTCCGCCTGCAAGCATGTGTCGACTACATTAATGTACTTCGCGTTACTAATCCGAAATCAAAAAGAAAAAAAGACCTGATGAGATTTTTCTAATGTTACACGCCCGTCCCGCCATTTCCCATCTCGTTAATCGACAAGGGCACTGCTGTTACCATTAGCGCACAGCTGATATTGTAGTTAGTTGGCAAATGAGGAGGTTGTCAGTATTTGAATCGTCAACCGGGAATTCGTTTGATTAACCCCACTGAATATTAGTCTTGTGCATAATGTCTTTTCTTTTTACTCTATCTAGCATTTTTTTCTTTTCTTTTATCTTCTGGCTTTATAATGTTTTTTTTTTCTTTCAGTTAAAATTTCCTTTCATCACTTCAAGTAATATTAGAACTAGATTTTTCTCGTGACTCTCACGCATTGTTAAACCTTCACCGGTTGTTTTATTCAAAATCTTTAACCTTACACTATTTTGGCATTTACATACCTTCTATTCCCAGCCCGTTAATGTAATTTCTGTCGGAAAATATTTATTTTATAAGATAAATTATAATCTGACTCAGTACATTCTATAGTTGAATCAGAAACGTCTTCGTCACTTGGCACTCTTTTGATAATTGTTGTATTTAATCTATGTAACTAATGGACAAAAGTCTGTTTGCCCTCTAGAGACCACTGAACGATCGATGTATAACTAAACATTTGCATTAGACGTGGGAGAATGCTCTGAAATAAATAAATGTTCGTCATAGCAAAACGAAGGCCTTTTTAGACATTAAGTATTTACTACAAACAATATTAGGAAAATGAGTTTGCTTCCAGAAATAACTATTGGGAGAAGGATTTTAATATCCAACCTTCAAAAGGAAAAAAAAATGTAATTTTTTTTAAAAATTAAAATAAGAATTCACATTTATCAAACATTACTAATTAGATTTTTAAGATGTTCCTCAAGATAAGGATTTAAAAATTATATAGATTTATGGTCTAGTTACATCATGAATTTAAGTAAAATGAATATTTTAAAAGATAAATCTCTCAAGTGTAAATTCTTAAATCTGAAATATATATTTATTTTTACATATTTGTCCATTAGATACAATTTTTTTAAACAAAAAAAGCCGAAATTAAACTTTGAATCCTTTATATCACGCCAATTGTCAACTTGTTCAAAGATTCCAGTGATTAAAATTCCATTAAAAAATCAGAATTTATTATTGCTGTTAAGTATTTCACTGCCGGACAGCGTTTGAAAATCTAATAGTAAAAAGTAAACAATAACGATTCTAAATTTCTAGAAAAATAAAGGATATAATTCAAACCTTTAACATGAATTAAAAGTTTTAAACACACTCATTCACACTTAAACATTATCAGAGCTTCTTCTTTTTTTTATATATAGAATCTAATTTGTATATCTTTCCTTTTTGGTAAATCTTTCTTCTTCATCACTGTCAATCTGTCAATCACCTCAGAATGCCATCTCTTTATCCTTTTTCTGTCTTTAAACCCCACATTAACATACACACGTACTACCACTGATATCAGGCAGCCACCTTGTTTAACTGACACTATCTCGGCACAATCAGTGATCAAGACGGTCATCAACCGTTCCCAAAGTCGAATAATTATTTTCCCGCCAAAATGCCTAAGAGCTCTTATTTTGCCTACTTGACTAACTTTGAACTGTTTCCAACACCAAACAATTCACTTATCTTTCGCAATGTCAGCAGTTAAATATCTCCCATCAGAGATACAAGACTTTGACAAGCCAAGCCACAAATAAAGACTGAAACACATTTCCGTTGTTCGATTGTTTACCTGCCGTTGCGCCGGTTGTTTTGAAATTTTACTAAAGATGCTAGAATGCTTTGTATCTGTTTTCTATCTCTCACAGATGATTCTTTTCTTTTAAAATTGCATATACCTCATTCACTCACACGTACGTTTTTCTTTAGAAGGAATTTCTGGGGTTGAGGTTTACTATCGTTTCTTTGATTTCTCAGCTTTATATCATCAGCATTATTATTTTTACTTCTTTGGATATTTTTCTTTTTTATTCATCTTCAAATGGGAATAAAACATCGGTGTCCTCAGGATATAATCCCTTTCCCTAATCTGTTTTCTTTCATTTTTCATCATTTTTTTCTGTGTTAATATCAGCTAAAATACCTTTAATATCGGATTTCTGTTTGATCAAATGCTTCATATTTTACAACATCCTCTCAGCAATTCTTCCAATTCAGGTTTATGTCTTCTAAATATTTCCAGTTGTTTTTTTGTTCCTACTTCTTCTGTGTCCTTCTTTTTCATTTCAAGTGCGTTTGTTTTTTTTTCTTCTGTCGCATCCTCGTCCACCTTTCTATATTCGTGTTCTTGTTATTAATACTTACTCCCTGAGAGTTCTGCACATTAGTGTTAGCTGAGGGTCTTTCACTGAAGTTTGAGTGACAGCAAGTCTCCTCAAGTTTCCAGGACTCTGTATTCTATCCGATCTCAATAGTTTGAATGATCTCAACTCGTCATCATATTTCTAAGTTTTTTAGTCCCTTCAATAATCCTTCGGTGCATGTACCAAGAGCCCCAATTACAATTAGTACGAATGTCAGGTTCAGGTTCCACAGATTGTTCAATTCCCTATCAAGGTCGAGGTATTTATCATATTTACCAACCCCTCTGCTCGGGCAGCATATGACATAATGACAATTTTTAAGCGGAGTTTAACAGGTTTGAATTCAGACTTTTCCTTCTCCCAGACTAGTTGCCTCACCAAGGCTGAAGAACCTAGGTCGAGGTATTTATCCTTCATTTCACTTTCTTTCAGTTTCACTATGTGGTCAGCCAGGACAGCAATGTCAACAATTTTGCAAGTTCTCTTTTTTTTGTGGATTATTATAAAGTTGGTCTTTTGGCCGAGATTAGGAGATACATTTGTATCTCAAAATCCCATAGGTGCTTGTGCGTCTCATTATTGGGTTTTTCTTATACCATTTGTTCGTATGGTCAAATTTAAATTTCTTACACAATTCCATGTGGATTACCTTGCCTAGCCAGTCGTGTCTAGTCTTATACTCTTTGCTAATTTGCTGCATTCGTTCTTTATATGATTGACCGTTTTGTCTCTATCACCATATAACCTACAGTTTCTGTTTTGTTGTGTCTTATCTATTTTTGCCTTGATACGATTGTTTCTTATGCGTTGTTTTCTGCTACTATTAGGAGAAATTCAATTTGTCTCTTAAGGTTTCCCTTTCTTAGCCCCGTCCATGTTTTCTTGCGTGAGATGTTGTTCATTAGTCATCTATTAGTCGCTTTAACCGTCTGTAGAGTTAATTTTCTTCCCATTTTTGTTTTTGGGTTTTTTTTCTGTTGACCTTCATATTGTTAGTATTGTTTTTAGTGGTTGAAATCAGTCTTTTTCTGTGCTTTATTATGTAGTCTTCAAGTCGTTGTATTGATGCGTCAAGGCTTTCTTGAATGCTGGCAAGTTCTCTTCCTCCTTCTTTTCTTGATACGTATAGACTGTCAGCGTCATCTCAGGGATGTCATGCCTTAAGCATGGTCATTAGTTTTCTTTTCCGGTCTATTCTTTTAAGTTCTTCTCGGGTCTACTCCAAGAATGGTCCTGAATATCTTTGGTGGGGAGCAGATTATTATTATTATATTTATTCTTTTACTCCGTTAAGAGTTTTTCATACCAGCGTTAGCTGATGTTTTCTTAATGTAGTCTTTGCGACAGCAAGTCTCTTCAAGTCTCCATTACTTTTCTCAGTATTCTGGCCGATCTTAAAAATGGAGTTGTTTGGATGGTCTTCACGCGTCCTCTTGTTTCCAAGTCCTCCCAGCCTTTTAACCATCTTTAGGTTACTGTACCAAGAGCTCCAATTACAAATGATATTGCCGTCACTTTCTTGTCCCACAGTTTTTTTCAGTTCTTTAGCAAGGTCAAGGTACTTACCTTTTTTTTTCCGCTTTCTTTTAATTTCATTTAATTTCGTCTGGCCGAGATCAGATGATCCGATTGTATCTCAAAATCTGGAACAGATGCTGGGTTTTGCATATACTATTTGTTCGTATGGTCGAATTTAGATTTCTTGCAAATTGCCAGTGAATTACTTTGCCTACACCGTCGTGTCTAGTCTTATACTCTTTCTTTGCTAATTTGCTGCATTCGCTTATGATGTGACCGATCGTTTCGTCTCTATCACCACTATAATTGTTTTTTATTGCAGTATTTTACGCTGTTATTTGAATAGACTTAGTTTCTTGTTGAGTATCACCCACCTTTTTCTTCTCAATGAACTAGTCCACCGGCCATATATAGCAGTAGCTACTAATACCAGGGTACACAAGAAGGTGAAGAGCAGCTTCTTATAGGAATAGTATTAGAGCGTTGGAGACTGGAGATCGCACTAGATCACCTTATTTGCTACCGTAATAACGGAAGCCAATACTATCGTTGGACTATATCTTTATACTTTATTCACTAATCCTATGTTCTTGTCTACTAATAGTCTCTCTATTGTATATACTTTTTCCTGAGAATATATCTCTATTTCCTCTCATATCGCGGTATGTCCTTTATTTAATATACACGCGTTAATTAACCAGAACGCAACATTTCTCTTTTAAGGTTTCCTTTCCTTATGCACCTCCAAGTTTTCTCGTAAAATTTCAATTATTATTATTTACTCCTCTAGAGTTTTTCACATCAGTATTAGCTGATGGTTTTTCACTGGAGTTTGAGTGACAGCAAGTCATCTCAAGTCTCCAGGACACGTCTCAGTATTCTGGCCGTCCTCAGCAATGCTGTCGTTTGGATAGTCGCCACCCGTCCGCTAACCTCCAAGTTCTCCAGGCCCTTTAATAATCCTTTAGTTACTGTGCCTAACGCACCAATTACAATTGGCACAATTGTTACTTTCATGTTCCACAGTTTTTTTCAATTCTCTAGCAAGGTCGAGGTACTTAACCTTCTTTTCACTTTCCTTCAGATTTATTCTGTGGTCCGCCGGGACAGCAACGTCAACAATTTTGCAGATTCTCTTTCTTTTGTTGATTATTATGAGGTCTGGTCTTCCTGCCGGGATTAGGTGATCCGTTTGTATGTTAAAGTCCCATAGGAGTTTGTGCGAGTCATTTTCTAGGACAGGCGCCTGGTTGTGCATATACCATTTGTTTGTATGGTCGAATTGAAATTTCCTGCACATTTCCCAGTGGATTACCTTGCCGACCCTGTCGTGTCTCGCCTTGTACTCCTTCTGTGCTAATTTGCTACATTCGCTTATAACGTGATTGATCGTTTCGTCTCTGTCACCGCATAGCCTACATTTAGTGTTTTGTTGCGTCTTATCTATTCTCGCTTTGATATGATTCGTTCTTATGGCGTTGTCCTGTGCTGCTATTAGGAGGGATTCCGTTTCTCTCTTAAGGTTTCCTTTTCTTAGCCAGGTCCAGGTTTTCTGGTGTGATATGTTGTTTATTAGACGCTTAAAGCGGCCACTATCTCTCTGTGGCATTTTTTTCATTGAATTTAGTGACACCAACTTTTCACAGATCCACAGAAATTTTCAAAATATTCTAGTTGATTTTAACAGTCCTAAAAGTATCGACTTTTCCTTTGGAATCTAGTTTTCGCAGTTTCTTTTCCAGCGCTCTAGAGCCTGTTTCAAATGTCCCAACGGCAATGGCTAATTTATTCACCTTTATTTTCTTCATCTTTTTCAGCTCTTTTTCAAGACCAAATAGTCGTTCTTTTTGTTTTCACGCTGTGGTCCGTTGAAACGGCAAACTCTACTCAATGACAGGTTCTTTTCAGTTTATTAAAAAATATGTCTTGTCTTCTAGTTTGGATTGGGTGGTCCGTTTGTATTACAAAAACTAAGAGAATTTTTGTATTTGTCAACATGGTCATATTTTTGCCTTTTAAACAATTTTTAGATGTTTACCTTTCTCTCTTTGTCATGCATTCTCGTATATTTCTTTCTCAGCTGTTTGCTGCATTCGTTTGTTTTGTGATTAATTGTTTCCTATCTATCCCGATAAATCGTACACTTTATATTTCCTGCGTATTGTCGGTTTTTGTTTTGACGTAATTGGTTCCGATGGCATTAAAAAAGATGAGTTTCTCTCTTGAGGGTTTCTTCTTCTTTTTAAACATGTCCATGCTATTACAAACGCGATTCTCTCAGTTTGTCGTTTTAAGTATTCATTGAATCGTTTTTTTAACCCATTTCTGTTTTCTAGATTCGTTGATTGTATCTTTATTGTTTGTTCTTCAGTTATTTCTTTTGATATTGCCGTTACTTACTGCTTTAATCAGTCTTCTTTGTTATTTTTCAATACTTTGATTTCATGCTATCCTCTTTGAATTCGTTTTCTTTTGCTATTCCAAAGTTATAACTCATACAATTCCTTTTCTTTTCCTTTCATATTTCTTGTTTCATCCTCTCGTTTTGAATTCTCACCTTCTTTCCATTTCGATATTATTTTCTTTTAATCCTTTTTCTTCTTTTATTTATTCTAACAATAATTTTCCACTTGCAATATAAAAGTCTTCTTTTCGCTTTTTTCCTGTATTCTCTTCAATTTTCTTTCTTTATTTCTTTTTTTCTTTCTTTATTTCTCTCTCAATTTCGATAAATATTTAAACATGTTTTGACAATGTATACTTTTAAAAGCTTATGAATTCAAAAAAAAATATCATCACATTTACAAGCAAATACTATATTACTCAAACATCGTAAAAATGAATTAAAGATTAAAAATAATCAGAAAAAAAAATTAAATTCCGACAAATGGATGGCAATCTAATTATGAAACACAAGGAAACTGTGGACCTATATTTTGTTTTTGTTCTTTAAATCAATAATATATGCGCGGTGATAATTTCTGCTAACTTCAACAGTGGAAACGTACGTATTTACAATTCACAAATTAAACGAAGTGACAAAACTACAAAACAAATTGAGTTTCATGTAAATAACACATACTGTAAAACTCGTTAGTTTTAAAATACATATCGTTATTATACATAAGCAAATATTGTTGAATGCAATCTCATAAGAAAAGTCGAAAATCGGTTATTAGCGTACATATTTGCGCAATAAACGAATTTCTGAGTCCTACATTTATAACTTTTGCATGTAGAAATTATAGATGTATCCGTTGGTCGAGGCGTAAATTTGGTCAACTATCTATGCACATAATGACCCCCTAATATTTGGTTAGAGTCGAGTCTCAGTAAGTAATACACAATTATATACGCTGTATCTTCAGGTTCTGCAATGATCTTTCGAAGCCTTTCCAAGAAATGAGTTGATTTCACTATATCAATAAATTTTATTATTTAAGCCCAGTATTTTACTCGCCCACCCTTCAATCCAAAGGTAGTTGTGTTTGCTCAGTAACATCTAGTTTTCTAATTTAAAAAGAGTTTTATATGTTCTTCAGTGACAGTGTTGATCATGTTTTATATTATATTTCATAACAACATTCTTTCTTTTCAAATTAGAACTTTATTTTCTAATTAGAACTTTATTTTCAAATGATTATTTTTATTTGGATATGAGGTGAATAACTTTAGAAAAGATGCGGCATTTTACCATTCATGCCACAGTAAGAAAAAACTCGAAAACGTCAGGAGGATTGGTGTATAGGGCGGCAGAACCGTTCAGTGCATTTTTCCAATGTTTTCTTTCTTTATTTTTTTCATTTTTATAACAATTTAACTCATGGTCTATCATTCTTTCTTTATTTTTTCCATTTTTCATAGCCTCATTTTTCATTCATTTTTTCTATAAATAACATTGTTTCTATGTTTTTTTAAAAAAATTAAATCTACTTCTTTTTTGTTCTTTTTTACTTGTCCGATATTTGTTGTTTTCTCGCAATTAACAATTCCATTGAAATCTTTCTTTCTTTCTTTCTTTCGTCTCTATTGTTTTCTTCTTTTATAACCTTTTCCCTATTTTGTTTATTTGTTTGTTTGTTTTTTATTTGTTTGTTTGTTTGTTTTTTCTTTCTTTCTTTCCTTTAATTGTCTATATATTTTCAGTTTCTTTCTTTTACTTAATTTTCTTTTTTTTTTCTTTAATGCCTGCCTTTCTTTTGTGTTATTTTTTCTGTTATATTTCTCACAATTTTTCTCTCCCTTTCATTCTTTTCTTTATTTCTCTTTTTTCTACTTTTGTTTTGCATAATTTCTATTTGACCTTATACATGCTAACATCTTTCGACGTTCTTCGTTTTCCCCAAAACTTCGACGTTCTTCTTTTTAAGAACGTGACAACCACTTGAGTTAATTTGAATAAATATATATCAATACTATTATATCCGAAGATGCGCAAAACAAAGTTCCTCTGGTTTTAAGACTTATTTTCTTTTCACTAAATACCCACAATATACTCATCGGTTATCTTCATTGGTATATATTTTGGAAGAGATTAAAACAAAATGTCAGAAGAAAACTAAAACTACAGGGTAAGATAAAATAATTTCAAGGTGGCCAAATGTTATATTTTAAAAACATTATTTTAACCATCGCAAGTTGCACTTGACGATTAACACACATGAAATTCCAGCGGTAATTCTACAACAAAAAATTGATTTATTAAACAGTTTTTTAAAAAATTGCTGAAAAACGTGTTTTGTGACTCGTTTGGATGTTTATCGAGAAAATGAAATTAGTTGTATTTTGGTTAATTGGTTGTAATGGAATGACTTCATGCCTATGGTTATTTTTCGCCTAAAATTGTTTGGAATCGCATTCATATTTACATTTTTGCAAGGTTGTTTGCTAAGATGTTTTCTCACAGATCTACGAAATATGAATAGTTTTTAAACAGTTCCGTTTTACCCCAAAAGATGATACCTTAAAGATTAAAACCATTCAAGGTCAGAGTGAACCTGGGGTTAATTGCAATGAAGGTTACTCAACACTCCACAAATCTTCATAACTGGAGCCTCACTATCAGATGTAGTTTGTTGTCATACGGAATATTATAGAAAATGAAGAAAACCTTCCATCGGTAAAGAAATTTCACCGATTATTTTCTCCCGCAAGAAGAAAATCTAAATTCTAAATTAGTTTATTCACACGATAAATGAATATATAATAAAAGTTAAAAATCTTTTATGCCTCCTTCTTCGTACAAAATCTATTTAAACATCACTGTTATCATTAATTACTTAACCAAAATGAAAGTTAATCGTTAAGTCTGTAATTAAACACAGACGGGCTACATCATACCAATAAAATAAAGAAAGAAAACTGACAACCTACAAGAACATTAGTTTCTTTCTTTATTGCATCTGAAAGTCTAGAAATACTTTTAACAATTCTTTGGAGTGTCTCTGAAATTAACTCCAAAACTGCGAAACGTTACCTGTACGGACGGTCAGACATTAGTGAATTATAATCATTTTTTTGGTAATTGCATGAAATTATATGAAGTCCTGAGACACAACTAAATCACGATTTCAGCATATAAGTCAGCCTATGGACTAGTCGTCAGTGAAGCTACTTAGTGCTTGATTAAGGGAATTGTAAATGCAATTACACTTCTGATGACTGTAGACAAATCAGGGAAGGTCATTATATATATATATATATATATATATATAATGTGTGTGTGTGTGTATGTGTGTGTATGTGTGTAAAGACAATTTAGCGTAAATCCACATTTAATATATAACCCTGGTCAAAGGTGCTAGCACGATCGGTACATGGAAGAGTCTTTTCTAAAAGCATAGAATCCCCACATAACCTCCCCATAGTAGTTTCGAAAAAAAAAAAAAACAGAAAGTCCCAAATGCCATAAAAAAATGACTATTGCCCCTCTCCCCAAGTAGTAGACCTACCCAAATTTTATTTAAATCCATTAATGACTAAACGCTAGAGGACAACGCCAGCGATGAAGAACTAACCATGTGCCACCAGAAACCAAGTGTCCAAAACTGGTCAGTATATTGTCTTTAAGTCCTAATGATTTAAAATGCCAAAAAACTTTTCAAAATTGTATGCTGTTTTCTTTGTAAAATGCCGCTTGTACAGTGTGTTTTAAATGTAAAAACAATTCTATCGTAAATCCAAATTAAATATATGACCCTGGTCAAAGGTGCTAGAATAGTCTTTTCTAAAAGCTTAGAAAAAGCCGAAACACTACTGCATAGTTTGGAACAAGCCGGCGCAGGCATTGGCCTCCATGTCAATGCACACAAAACTGAATACATGTCCTTTAATCAAACAGGCGACATTTCCACACTTGACGGAAGGTGTGTGAAACTGGTAGACAAATTCACCTATCTAGGAAGCAGTGTCTCATCAACCGAAAAAGACATTGACACGCGGCTAACAAAGGCATGGACAGCTATCGATAGACTATCGATAATATGGAAATCAGACCTGAGCGATAGAATGAAGTGAACTTTCTTCCAAGCAGCGGTCGTATCGATACTGCTATACGGATGCACTACTTGGACGCTAACAAAACGGCTGGAGAAAAAGCTAGACGGCAATTACACAAGAATGCTCAGAGCAATACTGAACAAGTCCTGGAGGCAGAACCCCACAAGGCACCAACTATACGGCCACCTACCTCCCATCACGAAAACTATCCAAATTAGACGAACCTAACATGCAGGACACTGCTGGAGAAGCAAGGACGAGCTCATAAGTGATGCACTCCTATAGAAGCCACATATGCCTGAGCAAAAGCAAAACGACCAACTCGGACTTATATACAGCAGCTCTAAGAGGATAGGGCATGTAGCCCTGATGACCTGCCGGAGGCGATGAACAATAATGAGAAGTGGCGAGAGAGGGTCAGGCATATCCGTGCGGGCGGCACAAGATGATTATGATGATGATGATATATATATATGTATACGTGGTACATTCAATAAGTTTCCAGACTTTTTTGTACAGGCATTTAAAATTGTCGTAGACACTTGAAAATTCAGTTTATTATTGCTATACATCTTTTGAGATAACTGACCAATTTTTATGATTTCAGGTTCAAATGACCAGCTACAGCAGCAATTGGAATACGCCCTACTAAATCCTGATTGTCACAGCTGGTGAATTTCAAAAAGGCAATCAGGCACTTTAGAATAACGATATGTTATGAAATTATGTTTTAAACTTGGAAAAAATGCCACAGACACCTATGAAAATCTTCAGACTGCTTTTGGAGCATCTTGCATGAATCGAGCATCCATTTTTGAGTGGCATAAGAGATTCAATAAAGTCAGGGAGTCTGTGAGGGATGATGAGAGGTGTAGGAGGAGTAAGGAAGTCAAAACACCAGAGTTGGTTCGCCAAAGGGTTAGGGTTAGGGTTAATATGTTGAGATTTTAAGGGAGTTCAGGAAGAGATTCCGTCAGAAGAGCCAGCACTCTTCAAATCGTGTCAGTGGCATTTCCAGCAGGACAATGCACCAGTCCACAACTCTATCGTTGTCGCAGACTATTTGACCAAGATGGGCGTCAACACAGTTCCTCACCTCCCTATAGTACAGACCTTGCTCCCTGTGACTTTTGCTTATTCCCTAAGCTCAGGGGCCCTCGTTATGAGACAATTGAGAAGATGAAAGAGGCTGTGACGAAGGTCATTGACACGCTCACACAATAGGACTTCCATGGGGCCTTCCAGAAGTCGTTGGAACGGTACAATTGCATTGCAGCCGGTGGAGATTACCTCGAAGTGGACTAGAGTTCCATGTGTGTACTATCAATAAAAGTGTCCATACGATAAAAAGTCTCCAAACTTATTTAAGGATCCTCGTATATATATGTATATATAGATTTAAAGAGGTATGAAATGTAACAATAGCTCAAAAGAGATCTATTTTATTTATGTCAAAATATCAAAATATGAAGGTCGACCTGTTTCAATCCTCGATGATCACAACCTTTCTCCAGGATAAAGGATCAAGAAAGTGGTGGTGGGAAATTTGTCTTGAGGGAATAAAAAAGGTTGCGATCAGCGTGGATCAAAACCGGACGACTTTCATATTTTCAAATTTTAACATGAGTAAATTTGGTCCCTTACGGGCTAATACATACATACATACATACATACACACACATATATATATATATATATATATATATATATATATAATGGTACCACCAGACAGAGTCAGAAAAAGATTGTCTGGAAATCGTTGTTAATGGGTGCTATCTCTACATACACGCGAAATAAAAAGATTTTTAGAATTGATTAAAAAAATAAATGTCTAACATATTTTAACAATTTTACTGCTCAAAAGAGGCATCCTCTGAAGTGGGCATTTTTCCATAGCATAGATTGCATGACGTGGCCTCTGCTTGTAAATATTCCTGCATTGAAAAAAATGTTGCGCAAGACGCAGTGATTATGTGGTGTCAAATTTGGCGCTGATTACCTGACTATCTGTGATCGAAGCTTGGCTAACAATTTAATTCATTATTTAATATTCATCTACCGTAGAGGAATTATGAGGCGTGTTCTTTGATTCTATGGTAAATCAATAGTAAATTCAGTATACTTAACTATCAAACGGCAGTAGTAGTCACTACCGACTTTAACAAAAGAAGAGAATATATGGTTGAACTATCTAATAAGATCTAAAGTGGTTCCAAGCAGATATAAAAAGTGGTTAATTCAGGTTAATTGTTTTTGAAAAGGACGTAAACAAGAAAATCAAATGAAGGAGGCAATTGAAATTCTTTATACATATTTACCAACTCCTCCGCTCGTGCAGGATATGATACAAGGTCAATTTTTAAGCGGAGTTTAACAGGTTTGAATTCAGATTTTTCCTTCTCCTAGACTAGTTGCCTTACCAAGCCTGAAGAACCTAGTCTGCCCTACTATTTACCCATAGCTGGAGGGAGAATAATTTGATTCATACCTTTCCCAAGGGTATTAGTGCTATGTGAAATGCAATCAGTCTCGTCCAGGATTTGAACTCGTGTCGCCGTGTCCAAATTGAAATTCTTTATAAAGCAGGGATTATTTAAAAATTGCTTAACTATCATGGGAGCAATGACCGGCTGACCTGGACAGTAAAAGAAATTTGATTTCTTTCGGGAGTGGTTTCATCGGTAGATATATCACAAAGAGTAGCCTAACAGTAGCCTGACAGATTGAACAGACAGAAAGCTGCGTCCGTCATAAAGGGGGATAAAATGTGTAAAACAATGTTACTAGCGATAAATTTGGAATATGTTGAATATTGGAAGAAGTTGACTGCAAGAAAAACAAAATGTCCTTGTGAAATAAGAAAAAGGAAAATAAACAAATCAGAATATGAAAGAAAAATTATTAATGATGATAGTAAATCCCATGACAAAAATAAAAATATGGGATCGACACACGTAAAGAATGCTGATCCCGTCTTTTACTTTATAGCAAATAAAAACATCACTGTTACAAATAAAAAAAAGTTTTGTACAATAGATGAAAATATTTAAATGGGACTAGCTATAATATAAAAAAAAAAAAAAAAACAAGATATAAACTAAGGTATTCAACTGCTTCTCTCTGATTTGGCAAATATTGAACTATTTCATTTGGATTGTCAGGAAGGAAAGGGAATAAAAAAGAGATAACAATTGTCAAGCAGAAAAAAAAAAAAAAAAAAAAAGAAACAAACAAAAAGGAAGAGAAGGAAAAGGTTTACATTAAACTATAATTCTGTTCAACAGACGCTTATTATCTGCTTCAGTAGAATAGGAGGAAAATAAAGAATAAAGAAACCTGACAAAAAAGACAAGGAGCAACATCTGAATGATAAAGAACCGCAATATATATATATATATATATATATATATATATATATATATATATATCTGTGTGTGTGTGTATGTGTGTGTATGTTTGTGTGAGCAAAAGAAATAATTAGTGTTTAATTTAAAAACGTGTTCCGGAATTATACTTTAAAAAATGCAACGAATAATAAAATATAAGTAATGATAACCTATATGATCATTTAGATAAAATAGTGGTACAAGTGCATGTAATTTTAATGTTTTTTATCTCATAATATTGTTGAGATAGAATACAAGAAAATTTAGTAAATAATAAATTAAAGAAAATGCCATTTACACTATTAAAAACTTAATTTGTTGATTCGATAAACTTTTAAACAAATCCTATTCTTTGTAATAAACTTTATCTGATTTGATTGGTTTCTTTTCTTCTTCTTTTTTTTTTTTTTTTTTTTGCTTAATGGCATAAAACCTTCGTATCTGATTTGAGACTGTTTTCATTTATAAAAATATGCAACAAGATAGAAAAAAAAATACCTCTGATAAAATGTGTACTATCCATAGATGAAGTCCGTTTAAACTCATGGTATGATTTATGTAATAAAAAACATGGGAAAATATTGAATCACTCGATGTCGAGTAAAACAACTGCCGAGTTTTCAAAACCAAATATTGTTAGTATTAGAGTGTTTTGAAAATGGTCGATTTTACATTTTAACATTAAAAAGGGTAGGCTATTATTTTACAAAATCTTCTCGACTAAAGACCTTTTCATGACGGTTGGAATTTTTTAAAACATCATCATCATCAGCATCAGCATCATCATCATATCGTGCCGCTAGCACGGATATCCCTGACTCTCTCTCGCCACTTCTCCCAATCGTTCATCGCCTCAGGCAGGTCTTCAGGGCTACATCCCGTATCCTCACATAGCTGCTGAATGTATGTTCAAGATGGTCGTCCTGCTTTTGCCCGGCCATATGTGGGGGTCCATAGGAGTACATCACTTGTGAGCTCGTCCCTGTTTCTCCAGCAGGATCCTGCATGTCTGGTTTGTCTAACGTGGGTAGTTTTCGTGATGAGAGGCAGATGACCGTATAGTTGGTGCCTTGTTGGGTGTTGCCGCCAGGACTTATTCAATATTGCTCGCAGCATTTCAAAACTCTCTAGAAAAGTTGTGCCAACATTCTTTTATAGTTGCTGAGAGAACAGTTTTCCATCATGAACATTTTTCTTCTTTCAAGCCTGCTATTTTCAATCGAATAAAGATTCTAAATGTTTGCCGGCTATGTCATCAAATTAACCTGATTTCCATGAAGAAAAGAAAAACGTATTATTCTTTGCTGAGTGGCAAGTTATTTTATCATCATGAAAATGACTTTAACATCACTAAATCTATTTTCTCTCAATGGAATGAGAAATGTCATTTGATATTTTCTCTCTCTACTTGATCAAGAAAAATATGCCATTAATTTAAATAGTTTAATTTCTGCTGGGGTTTGTGGTATACTTAAAAAGAAACGTAGAAGCAGATAACTTACAAGAATGAATGGGGGAAAGGAATGAGCTAAGGAAAGAAGATAAATAGAGAAGACAAGGCGATCAAAATGTAAAAAAATGTAAAGGCGAACGGGAAAATATGATAAATCAAATAGGAGATACGTTAAAATATTATTAGAACTATATCAGTAATTACTAATGCAGAAAGTAAAGAAGAATGAAAGGTCAGTTTTCTTTAAAATAGTCCCCGTTGTAATGAATGCACTTATAAAATCGAGTTTTCAATTTTTGGTAAAGTAGTGGTCTTCCCAACTCTGATAAACTCGTGGACAGACAAAGGAACGACAATGAGAACTATTGCGTCAGGCCCGAGAAGTGATCACGTGGGAGGTGGGGATTTTGAAAGAGTTAATAAAGCAGCTGCTCAGTAATGAATAGAGGACGAATAAAGATAATGAATTTCAGTTCTAGCAAAATCGGTATATATTCTCATTCTACGATAGGTTATTTCCTTCATTGACTCAAAAAATTGCTTTTCACGTCTTCCTAATTTGAGACCAGTTAAGACAAAACTGGAATACACGAATGAAAAGAAGTATTTTTCTTGTAAAACGTCTAGATTTCCCCCTTTTTTATGAGTTCGTTGTTCTCTTTTCCTCTCGTCTTTGGTCTCCGGAAAACTTTTTAAAGACCCTGCAATTCTATTCATTGATCAAAGTAAATCTAATACTCTTGTCTTGATAGAACAGGAAATTGCATTTTAGTTCCCTAAATATTATTTACATAATAAAACTTTACACCTTAGAAATATTTTTAATTTAGCAAACAAAAGCTCAGACGAAGCCATGTATTGATAAGGCACGTCCACAATCACATATTCTTCACTAACAGCGCATTTTTTCAAAAGTCTCAAGTGTTGCTTAAGATTCTTTTTGAAAATAATATTGACTTGACATTTAAAAAGTAGTATCGACGTCTGAATATCATAACTTTATTAAATAAGCTGCTTTCAATTTTAAATTTCAGTCTCAGTACACATGGAATATTAAAAATAGAAAATTATATAATTCAGCGGCAAATATAAAAGAATACATGAAAAAATTAATTACTGATTACTCTTGTTATGTTCTTGTTTTGCTACACCTGAATTATGATCCAAATAGAACAAAGCTATTTTGTTGCTAGATAGCACAGATCTAATTCACCGTAAAAGAAAAAAAAAGTTTGTAATATAAAGACTGTGCTTCGGTTAACCCGACCAGTTTGTCTCTTCCAAATATTTTTTTTACTTTTGTTTAGCAAATATTTTAGCAAGCTTGAATTCAAGAAAGTTTCAGTAAAGCTTCAGATTGGTCCATCGATAATATATTAGTCAATTGTTTAATAGCATGATTCATGAATTATGACACAAAATTTGGCGGTTGCATTTCCGTGACACACTTAACGGAAAACATCTGCAATAATCCAAGATTACGCAGTTGTATGAGAATAACAATTCATCATTTTTGTACCCATTCGACATCAACTCTGTCAGGTTTTAAATCAGGGTTGCCTTGCTGGTAAAAAAATAGCCTCATTTCTTTTTACCCGACATTGTATTGGTTGTGAATTTTATACCAAATTAAATTTTGTTAGGTTTCCTTCGTATTCAGGAAAGGATCTGTTTTCAAAAGTTTGAGTCAATGTTTGCAGATGTTATTCTACGAATAGATCAGAAGAAACATTATTGCTGTCTGAATTTTCTTGGGAAAGTTAGTTTAGTTGAAATAATTTTTTTTGTTCCTTTATTCAACATCATTAAAATGTTGCAAACGACGTCATAAGAAAGACCGATCGAACCACTTCATTCAAAGAATGGAAATATATTTCATCAACTTAAGATTTTGGTCCCTGTCTTAATTGATAATGCAAGTAAGATACGTGAATGTTCTCTCTCTCTCTCTTTATTTCTCTCTCTCTGTCTCTCTCTCTCTCTCTGTCTCTCTCTCTCTCTCTCTCTCTCAAAACAGACAAGCATTTAATATCTTTCTGGTTTGTGATTTCTTCTTGTCAATTCAACTTTAGTTACTGTTAGGAAGCTTCTGTATTTTTAAGATCCAAAGATCTTATATCTGGTTAGTTTGGTCTCCAACTAGATGAATGCTTCATCTTTAATATCAGTAGAGAAGGACTGGGGCCCTGTTTATGATTTTAGTAGTAGAAAAATGGTATGACAATTACTAGGAATAGAAAGTGCCCGGGGCATGACACAAAACTATATTCAATGGTAAAGCTCAAGTTTTGATACAATATGAAGTGTGAAGAGGGGTGTCCTCGTGGTGTAATGGTTAAAGCGATGGACTGCGGAATCATTGTAAGCGAGTTCGTACTCCAGTCGCGCTATTACGTTCACTTTCGGGTAAATACCCTTGGGAAAGGTATGAACCCCCTTATCCTCCCAGCTATGGGCTACATAATGCCCCTATTGTTCTTCTTGGAGAACGGATTCGGCATTATATAACCTACAAGGTTGATATGCCATTAAACAACCAAACCAAAACAAAAAAAAGAAGTATGAAGAACTAATTCATTGCCATTACTCCCTGATCCACTAAAAATATCTCAAATACTTATAACACTGAAATATAATCGTAGGGAGTTCCATAATATCAAAGTATAAAAATAACACTAGACGCGTGAAGTCGCCGTTAAACTCGATAACCGCTCGAAGTAGAATTAAGACACATTTTTACGAAGGATATTTAAAGAGCTGGGTCCTGTATCACTCAAGGGATTATCCTATTTACCAACCCCTCCGCTCGGGCAGGATATGACACAAGGTCATTTTTAAGCAGAGTTTAACAGGTTTGAATTCAGAGTTTTCCTTCTTCTATACTAGTTGCCTCACCAAGGCTGAAGAAACCAGTCTGTCCTACTATTTACCCATAGCTGGAGGGAGAATAATTGGATTCATACCTTTTCCAAAGGTATTAGTGCTATGTGAAATGCAATCATTCTCGTCCAGGATTTGAACACGAGTCGCCGTGTCCATTTCCTACGACGATAACCATTACATCACGGGGCAAGTGATTATAAAGCAGCAAAAAGGTTATGTGGTCCGATGATAATGAGTCTTTACTCAGAATTATGAAGAGCGACGGATCTGGATCAGAGAGACATTGCAAAAACTCTAAAATAACCAGATAAACAAACCTTGAGAGAACCAATTAACTCGGCACGGACTCGTGTCCGGTGAAGATAGATTTAAGATGATCTGTTGTCGAGTGTTTGTTGAAACTACTTGTGCGTATTGTTGTCGCTTAGATCTTTCTTGAACAACGTGAAATGTATTTAGACAGAAGATTCAAACTGGCTCACATTTACCTGCAAGTGTCAAGATCAGCATCTAATTCTATCGAGCTTAAAGGTCAGACTAATTGTAGACGGGAGAAATGATTAAATGATCTATGTGAGACCAGGATAAACATTAATCAAAGAAAGAAATATCCAAAACAACACTACCACAAGGGGTTTTATTCTTCAGATGTTCGAGTATCAAACTATGGTAGGAAAGAAATGGTGGGAGCAATACTTCTACACAATTATAGTACTTATTTTCAGAGGTTAGCTGGGTATACGGATCGTAGACACCTAGGCCTGTTGTTTGGACGAGAGAAACTTGATAATGGCAAATTCTAACCACGCACAACACAGGTTTTAGTGATAATCTCCTTTGTCGGTGATTACTCGATCATAAATCTCAACCACATTGGGCCAATATTTATGCTAACTCGGTTTCAATTAAAGAAAATTTGCTTACGCTACAACTTCTCTGCATATGTATTGCATGAAATTGGCTCTTCCTCAATTTTCTATCGACCAAAACAGGGTCATTTTTTGGTCATTATATTACACACCTTATCTAACATGTCCCTGTTATATTTATGTTCGGCCAACTCAACTCACCTTATAGCAGATGATGTTAAAAATTCAACATCTCAATGTATATCTTACAACGAATAATCAATTGTTAGATGTCACTTTAGCATGAAGGTTACACTAAGAACAATCTACGCAACTGGGTTGAATGAAGCATTCGGCTCAGCATTTCCAAATTTGAAATGTTTGTTGTGTTTTATATTTCTAATTATCACAACGTAACACTTCACCAAGAGATGTTTTTTTAGAATATACAGCAGAAGACAGATGTAATTTATTTGGTGATAAATATGTCCTTCATTTTATTTGTCCGTCAACAGATACTTAAATTTAATAAAAGTGGAAACAAAATATTAAAAATATTTGAGATACAAGAAATAAATTAAAAAAATAAGAAAAATATAAAATGCATTCAATGATTAATTCATTCAGGTGAAACAATTATAAATCGCTGAATTTTTAAAAAAAATATCTCAAACCTTCAATTGTTATTAGTTTGATTCAATCCGTGATGAAATTTAATAATCATTGGGATTTCAAGTTGATAATGAATGTTGTGATTAGATATTGAATCTCATTAATACAAAGACAAGTCATAATTGAAGTCATAGCACTATTTATATGACCAATGAATAACGCGCTTATGAAACAAGTGGAGGTGTACCTGCAGTAATAGTTCTCGTCGTAGGGAAGTGAATTCCTTGAAGGTTGTTAGTGTAACACTTTGCGCTTTAGAAAAAGTCACGAATTCATTTGTTCTTCTTCCAGTTAAGATAATTAATTAATGACCAATGAATAACGCGCTTATGAAACAAGTGGAGGTGTGCCTGCAGTAATAGTTCTCATCGTAGGCATTGAATTCCTTGAAGGTTGTTAGTGTTACACTTTGCCCTTTAGAAAAAGTTACGAATTCATTTCTTCTCCTTCCAGTTAAGGTAATAAATAAAACAAACCGGGTTCTTTAAGCTTATCACAGCAACCAAAGCAGAAACCTCTGAATTAAAATCAAATGTTATCCGCTGTAAAAATGATTTTGTATTGCATTATGACTTGTGAATACATTCACCGTTACTTTAAGTAATTTCAGATAAACATGTTCCCTTACCAGACCCAATGAAAATGATCTGTTCTTTAATTTAAGGCACATTGCATGCAATAATGAAAATTACACTGATCTACTGTCATAAATGTGGTTGAGAATTATGATCGTGTCATCACCGACAAAGGAGATTATCACTGAAACCTAATAATTAATAAACTAACGATTAACATTCACAAAAGAGAAAATCTTGTGCTATAATAACTCGAATTATTTTCATATCAAGGCTATAGAGCCCAATATTCTAGATTATATACACATAGCTGGAGAAGTAAGATAGATCCATACATTTCCAAGCGAGGAGTGAAATACAAACAGTCTCGAAAAATATTTCAACTCGGCTTGTTGAGTTCCTTTTCTGCGATCATAGCCAATACGCCTGGTAGTGTAACATCCTCATTAAGAGATCCTCAGTTATTTCAAGATAGTGATCTTTTAAAAGAATGTTTCTTGACAGATAAACCTTATCTCAGACGAGCATCCATTCCTTTGTTTAGAAAGTTCTGGAATCTGAAAGTGTCCTGGAATTTATGCATGTGCAACAGCGTTCAGTGAGAAAAAGGGAGATAACTACAGCTGTTTCAACAGCAATCTAAATAAATTAAACCCAGTTGGTTCGCTGTCGATCAACAAAAGTCCGTGCTTCTCAAACAACTTGAAGACGTCCATGTACATGAATTAGAGAATTGTGACTGAGGGAAATCTATACTAGAAGAAAGCTGAATGACATTTCTTTGGTGAAAGACATGATTTCTGTCAGAGGTTTCCTGACAAATTCGTAAATCTTAAGTATTTTTCGAAACATACCAAAAATACTCTATGAGAATAGGTTAATTTCATTCAAAGGTACTTGGATTAAGGAACTCTTTGATTTCTTTAAAATAAACTTCTATGTATAAATCCCCTAATGACCGAAGTTGAAGGTTGTTTTTTTTTATAGAAGTCTGTAATTAGTTTGGATTTTAAATTTGATATTAAAATTTGTGTTTCGTATTCTGAAATTATGAATTAAAAATTCAAAATTTAAATTTTAAATATGGGTTTTTTAAAAATAGGTTTGTAGATTTAGCATTCAAATTAGGAATTTGACTTTTCCATCCGCTACTCCAGTTAACATGCCAAAGCTAGCGTGCATCATCTGTGAATTTGTCAGAAAATCTTTTACGTAAAACAAAATTATTGAAGCCGATATGGTAGACTTCGATTTTATCGGAAATATCCATTAAAAAACTTCAGGTTTTTATCATGAGATAATCTCAAACAAGAGAGAGGGGTGTTCTTAAAAGTTATATGACGGTAAGAAATTGGTAATAGCTTTATCATCGGTCAAAATTTCTTAGATAAGAACAGCCACATTGTAACTTTAAATCGCACATTTTCTCTACATATTGCAGCACATTTTCATTTCAGAAAGTAAGTGAAGCAATATTGTGATTGACGGCGTGTGATTTCAGGTAAACATATTCACTTATTAGACACCATGACAATGATCTGTTCTTTAAATCAAGGCACATTGCATGCAATAATGAAAATTACACTGATCTACAGTCATAAACGTAAGAATTACGAGTGCTTCTTATGTAATTTTTTTATAAAATAAAAATAACTATTAAATTCATATAATATGATATGATCGTATGTGTCTGAAGGTTACAGCCTGTAATCAAATTAGATAAATAAGTGATAATATTTATTTTAGATAGGGAAAGAAATGGAAGAAAAGAAGACAATGCACTGCTGAGAAAGAAAGAAAGAAAGAAGGAAAGAAAGAAAGTTATACTTCTGGTCCTTGTTATCTACATCAAAAGTAATAGAGGATGAAAAAGCGGTAAAAAAGAAAAAGAGAAGAAAAGAAGTTAAGACAGAAAGAGAAACATAATAGATAGATAGATAGATAGATAGATATGAACAGGATAGATAGATGGATAAAATAAATTAATGTAGAACGCTTATTTGAAAACTTTTCATGGATGTTTATTTTTAAAAGTAATAAGGCTTTATTTCATAAATACTAAAATATCCCAAAGCTAAAAAAAAAAAAACATCATTCGATTTTAATCAAAATTTCGGCAGTTATTTATCAAGAGATGAAGATGAACTCAGTATTAAATCCAAGTTCGTTTAATAACTCATTTATGTATTAATTCATCGATTTACATTTTGCAAGGAATCAAAAAATGACAAATAATGAATAAGTTTTGACAATCTATTAAAGAAATTTCGCAAAAATGTGTATAAAATGTTAATGGTTTACGGGAACATTTTTTTCATATTACACATTTTCTTTTTAAATTTCTGAATCAAAATAAGAAGTTATAATAAGTGGAATTACAATAATAATGTGCAAGACATTAAAAGTTGGTCATACTGAAAAATATTATATGCACAAACAAGATTATATCTTCAGAAATGAGAACAAAAAATTATCTGGAACATTAAAAGAAACGAACCATCTACTCTCAACCCGATAATAAAGGCAGTTTTAATTAACAAGTTGAAAAGAACTTGACATCTTGAGGATTTAGCCATTCCGGCGCGCCTTATAGGAAAAATAAAAGAAAACGAAATGATTGACAAACACTTGGACTTTTCTAGGGAGCTGAAAAATATATGAAACATGAAAGTGACATTAACACCAGTTGTAGTTGGAACTCTTTGAACAATTTCAAAAAGGCCTAGAAAAAAGAATGGAGAGAGTGTAATTCAAAGGATGACGTTAGACCGTCCAAACCAGAACACACTTCAGTATGCTTGAATATTCAGAAACCTCTTCGAAACCTGAGGAGATTTATTGTCACTCTGACTCCAGGGAAAAGCAATCACTTAGACTTGGTATAAAAAAATAAGCCTAGAAATAATAATAATAATAATAATAATAATAATAATAATAATAATAATAATAAGAAGAAGAAGAAGAAGAAGAAGAAGAAGAAGAAGAAGAAGAAGAAGAAGAAGAAGAAGAAGATTCAAGAAAATAGCAAATGTAGACTATTCGGTGATAGAGACGAAACGATCAATCACATAACAAGCAAATGCAGCAAATTAGCACAGAAGGACGAGACACCACTGGGTCAGCAAGGTGATCCACTGGGAAATGTGCAAGAAAGTGAAATTTGACCACAATAAGAAATGGTAAATGCACAATCCAGCACCTGTCCTAGAAAATGACACACTTAAACTACACTGGGACTTGGACATACACACGGATCACCTAATTTCGGCCAGACGACCTGACCTTTTAATGATAAACAAAAAAAAGGAGATTTTGCAAAATTTTCGACTTTACTGTCCCAGTTGACCACAGAATAAAACTGAAAAAATGTGAAAAGAAGGATAAGTACCACGACCTTGCCAGAGAATTGAAAGGGCTGTGAAGCGTGAGTGTGACGATAGTACCAGTTGTGATTGGTGCTTCTGGCACAATAACTAAGGGATTATAAAAAGGCCTGGTGGACTAGGAAGTTGGCGGACGAATAGAGACTATCCAAATGACATCATGACTGAGAACGGCCAGAATACTTAGAAGAATCCGGGAGACTTGCAGAGACTTGCTGTCACGCAAACTCCAGTGAAAATCTATCAGCTAATACTGATGTGAGAAACTATAAATGAATAAATAATAATAATAAGGATAAGTACCTCGACCTTGCTAGGGAATTTAAAAAACTAAGGAACTTGCAGGTGACAATTATACCAATTGTAATTGGTGCATTTAGAACAGTAACTAAAGGATTACTAAAGGATTTGGAGGACTTGGATGTTGGCGGACGAGAGGAGACCATCCAAACTGCTAAATTATTGAGAACGGCCAGAGTCCTGGAGACTTGAGGAGTCTTGCTGTCACCCAAACTCCAGTGAAAGACCATCTGCTAATTCTGATGTGAATAACTCTAAGTAAATAATAATAATAAGAGAACTTGCAAAAGAGTCGACTTTGCTGTCTCGGCTGACCACAGAATAAAACTGAAAAAATGTGAAAAGAAGGATAAGTACCACGACCTTGCTAGGGAATTGAAAAAAACTGTGGAACATGCAGGTGACAATTATACCAATTGTAATTGGTGCGTTTGGAACAGTAACTAAAGGATTACTAAAGGGACTAGAGGACTTGGAAGTTGGCGGATGAGTAGAGACTATCCAAACGACAGCATTATTGAGAACGGCCTGAATTCTAAGAGTTCTGGAGACTTGAGGAGACTTGCTGTCACTCAGACTCCAGTGAAAAACCATCGGTTAACGCTGATGTGAAAAGCTCCAATGAGTGAATAATAATAATAATAATAATAATAATAATAATTGGGGGTTTTATGTCATAGTTATACTTCTTATATGTGTACTTTGAATCAATGGAGTAATTCTATCATGCTCACTCAAACTAAGCATAAAATATTTCCCGGTTTAATTTTTATGTACAAATTATATCAAATGATATTTAAATGAATAGATTAATCAGATAAAAAGATAAATAAAACTATTAAAAGTATTATTTAGAATTTCATGATAAAAAATATATTTCGTTAAAACAATCAATCTTTTTGTGTTCTCATTTTCTTCAATTTTTGATTACAGTTTCACGTTCGAAAAAAAATATATGGTTATTATAGGAACAATTTCAATAAAATAGAATCTTAAACCTTTTAATAAGTATGAATATTTTAGACCGTCATGCTTGGTGTAGTCTTTAACAGCTCAAATACTTCAAAGTGGGTAGATTTACCAGTCTATTGCGTTTCAACAATAGCATGAAACACATCTAATCTAGAGGATGAAGCTATGAAGGTAGTTACAACTGCACTAATATATAGCATTTTTTTACTGTTATTTGTGCGTTAGATATAAATTACCCATCCTGAATTTTATCATTTCGACTGAAGACAAAAGACAATGTTTTAAATCATGGGCATTTCGTATGATTAACTGGGCGAAGCGCAACAAATCTGCATGAACCGAATAATAATATATATTTACCCCATCTCTTACTCACGAACAAGATATAATATAATTTTTAAGTGCAGGATAGCTGGATTGAATTCAGAGTTTTCCTTTTCGTAGACTGGTTGCCTTACAAAGGCTAAAGAATACATTCTGTTCAATCATTTACTAATACTTTGAGGTATAAGAAAATGGTCTATGCCTTTTCCAAGGGCGTTACCACCTAGTAAAACAGACCATTCCAAGCATAGAACTCGGATTATCAATACCATTTCCCACAGTGAAAACCGTTATGTTAAGTTCGTCTCTCTAATAATGTAATGTAGTGACCACCATTCCTACTAATGAACAACATACCCGCCAACATGACCAAAAGAAATGGTCAATTGCACGAACTCTCTGTTTAAGACTGGAGGTGGTTAGACTTGATATTTTTGTATAAGTGAAAGGTACTCAATCAGTTACTGAATCTGTGTCAAGTCGTGGTCTAAATTTTAGGCTTAATCGAAATTGCTTACATCATCGTAGTGAGGAATGGGGATGTATAGATGACTTATATTCCTGTGATAAACATAGCAACAGGACTCCTCACAATTTTACGTCCTTCCTACAAGTTAGTGGGAAATAATATCAGAAATAACCAGACTAGAACTGTAAAATTGAACGTTCACTCCTCATATTGTAGTATATTTATGACACAATGGCCACCAAGGGATTCGATGCGTAAGAAAAACATTATTAAAAGAATCAGACACTTGGATTTCGTCACTTGGCCAAAAATGGTTTGAAAGGATTTTTATGTCCACAGATCTGGGTTTCGTCTCGGTCAAAAATGGCTCGAGAGCATTTTTATGTCTGACAGGTCAGATAACAAAGATTAATGAGTTACTCTTCTGGCTGATGCAAATTCTGGGGAATTTGTGGTACTTGGAATGCCCTGCTGGATATGGGAGGGTGGAGCGAATTGATTCGTCGGAACCGAAAGTGGTAAGTAAGTCTGAGGAGAGGGAGGGGCTTGAATGTCCTCCCGATTGAAACAGGTTGGATAATTTTCCTGTACTTGAAAAAGCACAAGGTTTTGTGAAATCCTAATAAATGGAAATCAGTTAGGGTTTGTCATTTTGGAGGTATTCTTCTCACCCCCTCAGACGTTAAACAGATATTGGGTGGAATATTATATAAACCGTCGGAGTTTTCGAAAGAAGGCACAAGAGCCAGAGGCCAGATCAACCTACGTCACTTGAGTTCTTCGTCCCCACAGCGAAGCCAAGTATTTGCCTGCAACAAATCTTAACCCCCTGATACTTATTGTCAGCTCCGAAACGTATTCCTTGTGCAAGAACAGTATCAGAAGAGGCGATAATTTTTAACCGACTTTGTGGAAGTTAAGAATTCAACGTAATTGTGTCGACTACACCCCGGACTGGCCACTGCATTTACCTTTTATATGAACTTTGTAACTTATGGTTCAAAGTATTGTAATAACCAAGCTTATGAAATACGATTTCGATGTTAAAGAAGAGTTTGTTCTTCATTGAAGAATTTTCTAATATCACTCATTTCACAGCTGACAGATATTCTCAGCACGACGCACTTCGACTGTTTGACCTTTCTACCTGAGGTCAAATTCACAATGTGATAGGTAGAGGGTTAATTATAGGTTGACCTTCAATCCAGCGAGGCGAGGACAGTGAAGAGATTGCTGACACCTGTGTTTGACCAGAAAACGGCCTTCTAGTTGATATTAAGACAACAACTGTGATACAGACGCAACCACATGTAAAGTGAGGGAGGTGTAATGGTATACATTTTCTCCGACAAATTTTTCATCGTGAACTTTTTAGAAGCTTCCTATATCAGTGTCTTGAATTTTGGGGGCATTCAAATTATGCTGCCCGAGAATATTATCCACTGAGATTAAGTTTTTGAAATAAATCTAATTTCTTTATCATTAATAACCCAGCCCCTTCTTGAGATTCAGGACGCGACACAAAGTCGATTTTTAACGAGGCTCAACTGGTTTGATTTCACTGATTTATGTTAAAACCTGTCACCATACCAAGGCAAAAGAATCCAGTCTGCTATACTATGTTAGCATATCTGAAAGAAGAAAAGATCAATCCCTAAACTGTCTTGAGTAGGATTTGAACTCGGCTCAGCGAGCCTGTTTTCTATAAGATTTTCTTCGTTGGATGGCTAACACTAACCCGCCCCGTACGACTACGAAGATTAACGAGTAAGAAACGTTTCTCTCAGAAGACTTTTTAATGACCACCTGACGACGCGTGTACGTGTCGATTTTGCTTTGTAGCAGTTATCCGTAATCATACTATTTTCAGTTTCTTTGTTTCATGAATTACCAATCTCCGTGGGTTATTTAAGACCAAAGCTATCCTTATAGAGAGATAAACAGTGATACTAATTAACCCAGGGAGATAAAAGGTGTATAATTTTCCCAATCTGAAAGTGGAAGTAATAACGTGATAGGATTTTGACATTGCTTACTTAACTGTCCAGCAATTTAATGTTTACACCACAAGGATCCTTCTTCTAATGATACTAACGCATCCATTGAAGAAGTTTTATGAAAATTGTTATAAATACTTAAAAAATCAACGCAATGTATAACATAATTCAATTGATAGCCAACAAAGACAATATATGAAGATTATATGTTGTTTCCGGTAAATTCTAAAGACACATCCTTTTACATTTCTTCATTTTAAATACTGGGAGTTGTTCTGAAATAGCAATGCATTTTCTTACATTTATAACTATGGACTGATTATAATTGGAGAGAGAGGAACATATGCAAAATAGCGTAGTGTAATGTAGGAGCCACATCCTGCCATCAGGGTCCTTGATGTCTGTAGGCACTAGAAATGGTAACACACAAGAATTGGATATTTATGAAAACACTGTCGTTTTATTAGAGGTTGGAGTGACTTGAAACAAGGACAATTTCGGGGCTAAGCAGAATACCTACGTCTTTGTGGCTGGAGTGGGATTTGTCAAAGAATAGATCTTTTGTTGATTTTTCTGCGACCACGAGTCTGGCTTTTTCTTTCTTGATTTGATCAACCTCATCTTGCCCCCATCTCTTCATCTCGTCTTTGTCTTTTTGTCTTCGCAAATTTCTTTGAGACCACTGTACTATCTTTTTTACATATAATATTGAACAGTACAGTAAGATCCTTACATTTCTATATACGTTCCCAAAAATGTTAAAGTAATAAGTGTTGTAATATAACGGCTCTGATTCCCAATAGTAAGTAAGTAAAGTTGTCTCCCTTAGTCGAGGGTGACCCGAAGGCTCCCTTTTCGATAGCTACTACATCAAGGTGTAGGGGAGGGCGCTACTCCTTCCCTCGATTGCTTCACTTTACCCTTGATCCGTACCTTATAATGCTGAGTGTTAAGCAAGGAGGCATCAAGTACCATTTTTTGAGTTTTTGGTATGACTCGACCTGGGATTGAACCCAGGTCTCCCGGGCCATTGGCGAACACTCTAACCGAGCTATCAAAAGAAGCAGCAATTTTAGTTCCATTTGTTATGACCCAAGATTATAGTGAATGTGCTAAAAAATAACATCCACATTGTGTTGCAATACTTTAGCATCTTCATTGGGTGTACAGGCCTTGTATATATTCTCAGAAGTCGGGTGTCTTTAAAATACGCTGGGTTAAGCTAGTAACACTTTTGCAATCGTGAGAGTAGACTTAAAAATAATTAATAGCTATTTAAATTCAAATTAAATCCATCATATTATCTCCAAATTACCAAGTGAATTTTTTCGTGTGTTTGTGTTTAATGATTAATCTCTGAACGCAATTTTCAAAACAAAATTCAAAATATACTTAAAAGAATAAATTAAAATGTAATTATTTCTACTCGTATTACTGAATAAGTTATTTCTATTTGCATTGTTAATTATTTGAGCTAAATCCTCTGCGTGTTTCGTCTGGAACTGTGATATGATTTTATTGTTCAAAACGATTACTGCAAATTGAATTTTACGTATCAGAACTACGGATTCCAAAGGTGAATGTCTGCTTACAAGGTTCAAGCGTTCGTTAAAATTGGTCAAAATTCTCTGCGCTTCCCTAATTTTTGTAGGATACAACTGAGTCAAATAATCCATGAAATACTTTAGTCAAAAATACTTTAAATTTTGTATTGAATGAATTATATAAGTTATAATTATATGAGTTATAAAACATTTTTTTAAAAGAAATCATGCAAGTATTCGGCAGCTACTTTTAAAAATTAATCGTCTTTACTAAATGACAAACATTATGTTCAGTTCGGTGTTCTTTTCTTAGTTATATGTTACTCAAAGAGGATCAAATTCTCGACACAAACAGATTTAAGTAGGTAGGCTATATCACTAAATATCATGCATAAGTAGATGTTCTCGATAAAAAGTGATCTGAGTGAGGATCTAACTGATAGTATTCACAGATCTATTATACGATACAAGAAATATATCTCGCTGCGATGACTGACGAATAAACAACGAGGTTAGTCTTAAGTAACTGAGTTATAATGAAAGAAAATATCAAAGAATCATTTCTCACAGTAATTTAAAAAATCTAGACGATCCACGAATCCTTTGGGTTCCTTTTATAACAGCGACCCATACTTTAACTCCTGCAAGTATTTAGGAAGTGATGAAGGTGTCTAATTATCAGTTGATTTAATCATATTTTGAACCTAGTTGATTAAAAAAATTACGTCCAGACCCTAGCATATATATCATGCATTTTGAAATTACGAATTTCTCTAAGAACATTTTAAGTCCATTGCTATAATACAAGCCTTGTTATGATGGACCAGTTTTCCTGGGTTATACCAACATATAAAATTAATTTTTTTTAGATATCGATCGGTAAGGAGTAAAGATTTTCAATATACCTGTGTCCAGAAGGGATCCATCCGGATTATATGCAGTTTTTGTCTTAATATTTCATTCGACTTTTCAAAGATTGATTTTCAACTACGAATCCTTTCAAAATAAATTTTGCTCTTCATATTCACACAAACAATTTGGATATTTATGGTCTTAAAGTACAATGGAAATTTTGTGAAATTTAAATTTTCATCAAGGGAAAAAGTAACGTGTATGTTAAGAAGTCATCAGATGAGATTGTTCTTTAATTATAATAATAGTAATAATAATTAAAATGAAAATGTGTATCGCAGGCGGAGAAGAAAACTTCTTCAAACCAAACTCTCTTGCAGGAATCTAATCAAAGGGATGAACAACTGGGCTGCAACCCCATGTAAGATACAAGAGACCATTATTGAAATGGGCTAGAGAATAACTTCAAGAATTTGACCAAAGGACAAGAATATAATGGTCAACGGAACAATAACTAGGAAACAAAAATGGGAAGAAAAATAAGTGCAAGTATATTTCCAGCGGGAAACTAACGAAATCTTATACGCGAAGACCAAGACATGGCTAAGAAAGGTATACTTTAAGAGTGAAACTTAATCTCGTCCACCATCAGCAAAATGAACGTCATAAGGACCAATTATGTTTAGGCGAAAATTGATTGGATGCAACAGAATAACAAGTAAAGTTTATGTGGTAAAAGAGACGAAGCGATTAATCATATAATGAGCAAACGCAGCAAATTAGCACAAAAAGAATAAAAGACTAGACATGTTTGGGTGAGGAAGATGATCCACTGGAGATTGTACAAGGAATTAAAATTTGAATATAACAAATGGTATGAGTAAAAATTAAAATCCTTCTAGGAGAATGAGACGCTAAAACCTTTTGAAATACAAACGGATCCCCTTATTCCAGCCAGAATACCAGATTTAGTGGTAGTTAACAAAAGAAAGAGAACTAGCCGAATTATGAATTTTGCCATATCGGTGAGAAAGAAAGAAAGCAAAATAAGTAATAAGGCTTCTCGGAGACCTAGAAAAAAGTTATTGAACATGAAATTGACGGTGATAACAGTTGCAACTGATGCTCTTGTAACAATCCTTAAAGACTTGATAAACGCAGTGAGAGGAGGTGCCCGTGTTGTAATGGTTATCGTCGTAGGAATTGGACACGGCGACACGATTTCAAATCCTGGACGAGACTGATTGCATTTCACATAGCACTAATACCCTTGGGAAAGGTATGAATCCAATTATTATCCCGCCAGCTATGGGTAAATAGTAGGACAGACTAGGTTCTTCAGCCTTGGTGAGGCAACTAGTCTAGGAGAAGGAAAACTCTGAATTAAAACCTGTTAAACTCCGCTTAAATATCCTGCCCAAGCGGAGGGGTTGGTAAATATGATAAAGGCAGTTAGAGAATAAGAAATCAGAGGACAAGCGGAGGCCATCCAGACAACAAGATTGTTACGGTTGGCCATAATACCGAGAAGAGTCTTGGAGTCTTAAGGAGACTTACTGTCACTCAGACTCCAATAAAACACCATCAGCTAACGCAGTTGGGAAAAATCTCAGAAGTAATTTTAATGAGGAAATATGAATTTTTTTAATCATACCTGGAAGTTAAATAAAACGATGAAGCCGGAAGGGAAAATTTCATATTTTTATGTAAATTTTGTAAATTATTCACTTTCAAAAATAATGGCGTTCGCTTCAAACTGTGAAATACTAACTTTTAAGAATTTACAAGGAAATTCCATAAATTTCTCAAAGTGGCGCTTGGTGTGCCTTTTCCTGATTTTTCGTTAATGTCTGACTTTACCACAAGAAAATATAAATATGTGGGTCTTTAACCAAGTTAAAATTTAGAAATGTCAAAGGTGTAGGTGATTTTTTTTTTCTTTGCCCGCTGAAATGTCTTCTTCCATAACTAAATACAATATATCTCAGTGATATCATCACAGTTAATAATCAAACACAAAGTCCTATATCGGCTCATTTTTCAACCCACAATAAAAAGTCAAATCCAAATCCAAATCAACGTGAGAACCAAATGTTAAATCTGAGAGTTATGTTTGGTAGGTGCTCCTTTGATAGACTACATGGTTACCCTACAACATCCTAGAAATACTGGCTGTACTAATTTCTGTAAGACAAAAAATGACCTACGCAACAACTCAACATTGGAAAGCAACGGGAAAATGGATTAGTAAAAACAATAAAAAATAACATCACTGCTATTCGAAAGGTAACTTTGCACAAAGTAGGTATAGAAAAAGATTGATCGACATTTGAGCTGAATCTGCTTCATTTGATACGGCAAATAAAAGACTTGCTGACCACCGATGGTTTTAAAGAAAGATGGGTTTTCTGGCCATGACGTAAATAAAATTGTGGTAATGTTAACAACAAATTATCTAAAAGAAATTTCCCAACCCGAAATGAAACACTGAATATTGAAAAGTAAGGGTCCGCAACTTGAGTTGAAACACAAAAATACCAAAAAAAAAAAAAAATTAAAAAAGAAGAGACCCCAGTACTATAAAAAAATACGTTATCAAGAGAAGACATACCAAATGTAAAGTTAATAAAAAATCATAACAGAAAGGAAAACAATCCCTTAGGAACTAAGACAAACAAAAAGGTAGAAACGAAAAAGCTAAAAAAATTGTTACCGAATATCCCAACGGACACCATTACTGAACTGAACGAGGAAAAAAAACATAAAGATATATTAAGATAAAAAAGATCAAAAGAAAACAGTAGATAAGTCTAACTATTCAACTAGAAATAAATCAAAACATATTACCGAAAGAAGGGAGAGCAAAAAGCAACTGGAATGGGGACAAGCAATACAAACAAAACAGATTGGTGGAGAGAGCTCGGCATCAAACTCCCAAATGGATGCAAAATTTCCCAGAAAAACTCTAAAAAAAGGCAAAAAAAGAACTTCAGCAAGTTTAGACCGATAACGCGTTTTCTAATGATGTGAAAAATACTGACTACATATATTAAAGAAACGATCAATTTTTTACTCGTATGCTGTGGACTATTTGTGGAAGAACGGACATGATGCCACAAGGGAACAAGAGAAACTGTTGACAATCTTTATATTAATCAGCACATCCCGAAGGGAAATCAAATTGAAGCGAAAATGTAATCATGGCATGGTTAGACAAAAAAAGGACGATGTTCCATTAAACTTGCGAGACCGAATGTAAGAAAAAGTTTTAAAAAATCCGATAAGGTCATTGACTTCATCACGCAAGCTATGAAAAACTGGAAAAACTTTTGCAGGATTGAAAATACAGAGTTGCATCTTTAAAGGACATTCACTGTCACCATTACTCATTGTAATAGCAATCATCATCATCATCATCATCATCTCGCGCTGGTAGCACGGATATCCCTGACCCTCTCTCGCCACTCCTCCCTATCGTTCATCGCCCTAGGTAGGTCTTCAGGACAACATCCTGTATCCTCACATAGCTGCTGAATGTATGTTCGTGCTGGTCGTCCTGCTTTTGCGCGGCCACGTGTGGGGATCCATAAGAGTACATCTCTTATGAGTTCGTCCCTACTTCTCCAGCAGTGTCCTGCATGTCTGGTTCTTCTAACTTGAATAGTTTTCGTGATAGGGGGCAGGTGGCCGTACAGTTGGTGTCTTGTGGGGTGTTGCCGCCAGGACTTGTTCAGGATTGCACGCAGCATTCTTGTGTAATTGCCGTCTAGCTTCTTCTCTAGCCGTTTTGTTAGCGTCCATGTAGTGCCACTAAATTACCGAGGGATAGAAATTTACAAAATTTTAAGAAAAAATGAAAAATCTTATAAGTAAAAAAATATGGAAACTCTAACCCAAGCAATAAGCCATATATACACCCAGAATGTAATTTAGCATAGGAAATGTATATATATATATATACACCCAGGATGTGATTTAGCATAGGAAATGTATATATATACACCCAGGATGTGATTTAGCATAGGAAATGTATCATCCATATTATAAAATATGGAAAAAGAGAAGTAACCGAAGGAATGAAACTACCAAATAAGATACGATCAAAACGCTTGGAGAAAAGAAAATTTACTTGGACGAGGATCATTATATGTTTCCAGACATTTTTCGTCTGGGCACTTTAATTGATAGTACACACATGAAACTCTAGTCCCCTTCGAAGTAATCTCCTCCGGATGTTATGCACTTGTTGGACCGTTCCAACAACTTTTAGATGGTCCCATGGAAGTCCTATTGTGTGAGCATGTAAATGACCTTCGTCACAGTCTCTTTCATCTCAATTGTCTCATAAAGACAGCCTTTGAGCTTAAAGAATAACCAAAAGTCACATGGAGCAAGGTCTGGACTATAGGGAGGCTGAGGAACTGTCTTGATGCCCATCTTGGTCACATAGTTTGTGACAAGGATAGCGTTGAGGACCTGTGCATTGTCCTGGTGGAAATACCACTGACCCGACTTGAAGAGTGTTGGCCTCTTCCCAAGGAATCTCTTCCGAACTCTCTTAAAACCTCAACATAGTGACCCTAACCATAACCCTTAGGCCAATCAACTCTGGTGTATTGGCTTCCTTACTCCTCCCACACCTCTCATCATCCCTCACAGATTCCCTTCCTTCCTTGAATCTCTTATGCCACTCAAAAACTGATGCTCGATTCAAGCAAGATGGTCGAAAAGTAGTCTGAAGCATTCCATACGTTTCTGTGGATTTTTTCCCAAGCCTTAATCAGAATTTTATTGCATATCGTTCTTCTAAAGTGCCCTCACGTCCAGATTGCATTTTTGAAAATCACTAGCTGTGACAATAAGGTATTAGTAGGGTGTATTCCAATTGCTGCTCGAGCTGTTCATTTGAATCTGTAATCATAAAAATTAGCCAGTCCTCTCATAAGATGTATAGCAATTATTAATTAAAACATTATTGATTTTCAAGGGAGTACGACACTTTTAAATGCCTGTACATAAAAGTCTGGAAACTTATTGAATACACCACGTATTTTGGAATATTGGAAGAAGCAACCATCAAATAAAAGAAAAAATAGAAAACAGTTCTTCATACAAACGAAAAAGGTTCACGAAAACAAGCACTGAAGCATTAATCTCATCAAATACCTGATCAGTTTCCCTTGTAAGATACTTGAGACCATTTATAAATTAGACAAAAAAGAAACTCAGACAAATGGACCAGAGATCAAGAAGGATGACGATGTCCAAAGCCTTGCATCAGAGAGATGACAGAGAGAGACTATTTGTGTTAAGAAAAGCGGATGAAAGAGTACCATCTAACTTTGGAGATTGCGTCGATGCATCAAAACGGGGACTAAAAATAGCAAAGAAAGAGTAAGTATCGCGAACAATGACAGCATCGAAAAAATAAGGATAAACAAAACAACAAACATTAGTAATTATAAATAGGAAGAAAAATAACCGTATGGATATTTCAAGTGAAAAACTTGCGAAGTCTCAAACTAGAGGGCCTGGATGTAGCTACGAATTGGGAATCTTGAGAAAGTATATCTCTTCTAATAACAGAACAAAATAACACCACTGGGGCCAATTATATTAAAGCAAAAACATCAATAATACGCAACAGAATAACAAGTGACGGTTATGTGGAGACAAAAAGGAAACGCCTAATAGCATAATTAGACAACAGACTAGTGCAAAAGGTGTACAAGATTAAGCACGAGAGGGTAGAAAAGGTGATTTACAGGGAATCATGCAAGAAATTAGAATTTAACAATACAACCAGATCCTATTTTTTTCAAACCAGAATCTGTTCAAGAGAATGAGACGCATGATTTGGGATTTTGGAACACCAAATCCCGGCCTGGAGACTAGACCTATTGATGATTAAGAAAAATAAAAACGAGAACTTGCCGAATAGTTGATTTTCTCGTTTCGGCAAACTACGATCAAAAATAAAAGAAAGCAGAGAAGCGCACACTTGATTCTTCCTAGAGAACTAAAATGCTGATACTAATTGTAGCTGGTGTGCTTGGAATAATCACTTAAGGAAGAATCCGAAATACGTGTAAGAATCGAGTCCATCCAGACTACAACATTGTTGAAATTGGTCGGAATATTCAGAAGAATCCTGGAAATACAGGAAGAGTTGCAGTCGCTTAAACTCTAGTGCAAGCCTACCAACTAATTCTGGTGTGGAAATCTCTCTAGGATCAAATAATAATATTTTTAACTATTGCAATACAACCACTATTACAACTAATCTTATCAATACCTTCGAGTGCGACGAAATACACATATTGTGAGTATGCATCCACATTAAATATAGAATATGAATGCAACGAAAAATAATTACAAACGGAATATTTAATCCTGACGAGATGACAAGATGTAACGTTATCATGATAAGATAATGTCATCTAGTGGATTTTGCTGTTCAGACGGACAACAGAATGAAAATTAAAGAAAGCGAAATGATAGACAAATAGCTCGATCTTGCCAGAGAGCTGAAAAACCGGGGAACATGAATGTAGCAGTGATAACTATTCTAGTCGAATCTCTGTGGATAATTCCCAAGAATTTGGAAAAGAGACTCGATGAAATGGATATTTAAGGAAGAATCAAAACCACCAGACACCGCGCCATAAAAAATCGACCTGGATATGTAGAAATGTCCAGAAGTCATAGAGGAGAATTGCAGTCACATATACTTCATTTAAAACCCACCAGAGTTGATGTGAAAAACTTGCTATGATAAAAGTAATGATAATAGGAAGTACAGGAACAGACATAAGTGGACAGGGAGGGTTATCAATTGGTGATTGTACGAGGGACAAAAATTTGTAATACAGACGAATAATATATGCAAAAACCAGAATATTTCATTAAAAGAAGATACACATAATTGATGGAATTTTCAGATAAACAAAAGGATCACCTTATTTTGATCAGAAGACTTAATCTTGTTGCAGTAAAAATAGAAGAAAAGATCTTGTTAAGCAGTAGACTTTACAGTCCCAGCAGATCATGAAAATAAGGAAAGAAATGCGAAACATTGGAGAAATAACTAAGCCTTGCCAGAGAGCTGAACATGAAGGTGGTAGTGATACCAACCATAGCTGGAGCTCTTGGAACAATGCCAATGGACTTGTAAACGAAACTGGGTGAACTGGAGATCAGAGAAAGAATTGAGAATATCCAGAAAACTGAACTGCTGAGATCGGCTAGACTAAATTCAAGGCAAGGGGAGGTTAGGCGATTTGTTGTCAATCGAACTCTATGGAAGACCACCAGTTACTACTAGTGCGATAAAAAAAAGAAGAAGAAGAAGAAGAAGAAGAAGAAGAAGAAGAAGAAGAAGAAGAAGAAGAAATGAAAAAATAGACAGGTGTAGAGAAATAATCCTAGGAAAGATGAACAAATACGAAAATTTTCTTTTTTTAAATATGTTTTGGAAAAATACAATGATGACGACGTCGAAAATGACAACAATAAAGAAGAAGAAGAAGAAGAAGAAGAAGAAGAAGAAGAAGAAGAAGAAGAAGAAGAAATGGAAAAATAGACAGAAGTAGAGAAATAATCCTTGAAAAGATGAACAAATACTAAGAAAAAAATTTTAAAAGATAATAAGTTTTGGAAAAATACAATGATAATGACGTCGAGAATGATAACAATAAAGAAGAAGAAGAAGAAGAAGAAAAAGAAGAAGAAGAGGAGGAGATTTTCTGGATTGCTTTTCATATGCCTGCATATACAATCGAAGTTGACTTAAAGGCACTTGCAGAGACTTCTTTAAATGATTTAGCACTGAAAGGAAAAGCTTCTTTTCCACTGTTTTCTTTCCTGAATCATGAAGTGCAAATTCATGATGGCCTTAGGATATGAATCGAAGGTATAATAAGATCTTTCAGGTTCATTGATCTCCATTCCAATTAATAACAACTTTCAACTAATACGTTCAAGTCACCAGATGAAATCGCTATTTTATTTACTTGCTTAGCGTATATATATATATATATATATATATATATATATATATATATATATATATATATATATATGTGTGTGTGTGTGTGTGTGTGTGTGTGTGTGTGTGTGTGTGTGTGTGGAAAAATAAATTTCCAGTATAGTTTGTCAGTTAGTCATTCTCGTGGAAGTTTTAACATGTAAGATACAACTAGCTATTTATAAAAATGAGAAGTTATAAATATTTTTACAATAGTTAGAGTCATGTTTTCACAATCATCAGGCGATGATAAAGTATCTAATAATCGCCTGATGCCCAGGAAAACGAGAACTTGACAGTTGTAATTAATATGCAAACTGCGGAAACTTTTGATTACACATAATTCTCAGTATTAATTTGATGAGGATACGAAATATGTTTTAGGAACCGCGCTGTAAGTTGAGGGTATCCCTTTCATGGAGAAGAGCACTTAAAGTTTGTGGTTCATATTCAGATTACTTTAACATTTTTGGTTCTTTTCAGTAAGTTTCCTGAAAATTCACCATCATATTTTTTACGTATCATATTCCGACTACTTCGACAGTTTGATTGTGGGCACGGAATATGCCGTCTCTTTTGTTATTGGTGCTATTATTAATATTTTTTTTTGTTGAAGTATATCTATAATTATCCTGGATGATGTGCGATATTCATATTTTTCGAGTTTGTGCAATATTCTTTGTTGATAGATGATTGCCTTTGGAGATTGTACGCCTTTTCGGGCGTTGTTATTCGTTTCGACTTTGTTATAACCATCTACAGCGCATTTCATCTTCTGATAGGAATTAGGAAATGCTGCCACATTCACGATATATATATATATATATATATATATATATATATATATATATGTGTGTGTGTGTGTGTGTGTGTGTGTGTGTGTGTGTGTGTGTGTGTGTATGTGTGTTGTGAGACCGAAACCTAGCTGCATCATGGACTCTTCCAGCAATATATTACTAGGGTAGTAATATCCTAAAACGGGAGTAATATGGTAGCAGTATCAGCAGTAGTACAAGAGTACTAGAGATACGACTACCAATATTGGACACTTTCCTTTGTATCTTTTGTTGATATATCTTTCTTACCTCTAAACCATGTTCTGTGTTTTCCTTCTGTGTACTGACTTTTGGTTCATATCAATATATATCATCATCATCATCATCATCATCATCATGTTGTGCCGCCAGCATGGATATCCCTGACTCTCTCTCGCCACTTCTCCCTATTATTCATCACCTCTGGCAGGTCTTCAGGGTTACATCCTGTGTCCTCACATAGCTGCTGTATGTATGTTCGAGCAGTTCGTCCTGCTTTTGCTTGGCCATATGTGGGGGTCCATAGGAGTACATCACTTATGAGCTTGTCCTTGCTTCTCCAGAAGTGTCCTGCGTGTTTCCTTCGTCTAACTTGTATAGTTTTCGTGATGGGAGGCAGGTGGGCGTACAGTTGGTGTCTTGTGGGGCGTTGTCGCCAGGACTTGTTCAATATTGCTCTCAACATTCTTGTGTAATTGCCGTCTAGTTTATTCCCCAGCCGTTTAGTTAGCGTCCATGTAGTGCATCCATATAGCAGTATCGATACAAACGCTGCCTGGAAGAAACTGCGTTTCATTTTATCGGTCAGGTCTGATTTCCATATGATCGAGAGACTATCGATAGCAGTCCATGCTTTCGTTAGTCGTGTGTCGATGTCTTTTTCGGTTGATGAGACGCTACATCCTAGGTAGGTGAATTTGTCTACTAGTTTCATATATATATATATATATATATATATATATATATATATATATATATATATATATATATATATATATATATATATAATATTTGGTCAGGTTAAAACAGAGTTTGGAGTAATTCCCTCAGGACAAGAAAATCATTCAAGAGCTGAACATTAAAATTTTCCTGGTAGAGAGCTCAATGTAATTTATTACAGAGCAATATTTCTTTAATATTTCTCTTAAAAGTTAATTATCGAACTTAACATGAAAAGAAAATAAACTAAACGAATAAATAAAAAAAGTTAATTTACCGTAATTATAACTGACAGAAGAAATTTGAAAAATTAAAATAAAACGGAAATTCAATAAAACGAGGAGGTAACTCCTAAATCTCGTCCCCCCTACACCCGATGTGTTTTTATTTTGGTTTAAATTTAAATCTAAATTTAAATTTAATTATCCATTGGGTCTGAAGAAGTCCTGTATTAATTTTTCATTCATGTTTTTAGTTCACACCAGAAACTGAAAATACGGGATGGAAATAAATTTATAATCATGAATTAACCGGTCTTTGGTTATATATATATATATATATATATATATATATATATAGGGGGGTCTATTTTAATATATAAATGGATGAAATCTATTTCATTTGATTTTTTATCCGATATATAAAATAAAACAAAATAAAATTAGGAAAAAGAAATTCTTATGAACTAAAATGTAGCAATTTTAAATTGGCTCCTGAAAATAGGGTATGGATTTTGATAAAAGGAGGTTTTACATTGAGCTGTTTTTATTAGCTGTGGCCATAAGGAAGTTATGTGACGTATGTCATAAACGCTAAGAAGTCTTTAAATTTGACGAGCGCAGGGAATAAGGGAATACTTGGAAATTAACCAAATTGTCTTGGAACTACTTTCATGGCAACTGCACACGATGGGGCACTGCATTAATTTGCAGCATGGTACCATCAACCCCCTCGGGAAAATGACAACTATAAATCTGTGCAAAACGGTTTCCAGGAGAATTATGTGGATGTCACTTGTGTCATAGCAAACTCCTGTTTTAATAGCAGTCCTCATATACGCACTACATGGTTACAGAGAAGATGTACACAACTTGGATAACATCCTGTTAAAAATTTACTTTCTACTCTCCAGTGATGTCCCCATACTTTAAGTTAAATAAGACACAAAATTGTTGGAAACATGTCTTCTTTGATTGTATACATGATCACAAACATTCACACTGCAATGGATTTGTAAACAAATGTGTATAACCGTAACCAATGGGGAGACTCCAGAAATGCAATCATTTTGATAAACGACTCTAAATCCTATTTACCAACCCCTCCGCTCGGGCAGGATATGACACAAGGCCAGTTTTAAAGCGGAGTTTAAGAGGTTTGAATTCAGAGTTTTCCTTTTCCTAGACTAGTTGCCTCACCAAGGCTTAAGGACTTAGGCTGTCCTACTATTTGCCCATAGCAGGAGGGAGAATAATTGGATTCATACCGTTCGGAAGGGTATTAGTGCTATGTGAAATGCAATCAATCTCGTCCAGGATTTGAACTCGTGTTGCCGTGTCCAATTCCTACGACGATAACCATTACACCACTGGCACCTCATAAACGACTGTAAAACCCATGTAATGCAGTCTCCCAATGTTGATTATGGGTTGAGTTACACTACTATTGAGTTTGAGAGGGATTTGCTGCAATACTACATTCCTTTGGATGGATACTATGTTGTCACTCATAAGCGTTTTTTGCATGGACTGTGTGAATCTATAGTTTATCACAATCTTTTCATATCTGCTTGGAAAACAGATATTCCTAAAAATGCTAATTTTACTGGAAAAAACATAGAGCATTTGCCGCCTTGGATGTAAATCTACCACCTTTATATATACCAACAATGCTAGCCCAGTTGGAAAGGCTGAAGTTCAGACATATCCATATTTACCAACCCTCCGCTCGGGCAGGATATGACACAAGGCCAATTTTTAAGCGGAGTTTGACAGGTTTGAATTCAGAGTTGCCCTTCTCCTATTCTTGTTGCCTCACTAACTCTGAAGAACCAGTCTGTCCTACTATTTACCGATAGCAAGAGGGAGAATATTTGAATTCATACCTTTCCCAAGTGTATTAGTGCTATGTGAAATGCAGTTAGCTTGGTTCAGGATTTGAACTCGTGTCACCGTGTCCATTTCGTACGACGATAACCATTACACCACAGGCCCCTCTAGACATATAAAGTATGCTATACTGTTGTCACAAAAATTGTTTGGTTGGTTGACTGGGTTTCATTGAATATCAGCGATTGCAAGTTATTTAATGCTAAATGTTATTTATGCATATATATCAAATAGATTTGTAAACACATTTTGTCCATAACATTTTAAAGGAACATGAGTTCGTTTTTTTTTCAGGTTTGAATGATTATAAGAATTTCTATCAAACACGAATAATTTTATTTACTATTAATTGTTTGTTTGCTCAAATTTAAGTGGATATATATATATATATATATATATATATATATATATATATATATATATATATATATATATATATATATGATTTGTAAGAAAATACTTTGTTGATAATTTTGTTTTTAAATCATTTTGAACCAATTTGTTTGCACACTAGTTTTACTGTAGTTTCTACTCAGTTAGATGATGTCAGTTATTGCTATCTAACAGTAATTATATTCGATATTAATCATTGGTTACCACACATCAAAGTGGTTACAAGTATTGCTGTTTAAAAATAATTACTGAATTCAACATTACTCATTTGTTTGCTCACAGTTAAATGGTTATATTTAAACACTTCTCTATTTAAGAATTCAATTTAGCATTAATCATTAATTTGCACTGAGTTCTAAAGTCAAACAGTTCTAATTGACCCATAGATAGGACTCTGCCAGGTGTTACCATTCAGAGGAAGAGAGGACCTGAAACCAATGTGAACGAAGGGGTATTCCACATTCTCCAAAGACCCATGATTGAAACCTCACCATCAGGTCCTTTAAGGTCAATTCAGGACACTCGCTGAAGGAAGTCTTACGTATATTGAAGGTTTTCTTATATTATTGAATATTTTATTTTCGTGGTCGGACATGTAGAAATTAGATAACCCCATAGATAACCCCATGTGTTTGAATGTAAATATTACAAAGATGGTCATGAAATGGAACTACAGAAGTGCATGTTAGGAGCAATTTTCAAAGTATATTAGGGTTGATTTTAAGAAGAAGTAGGGATGGGTTGCTATAGATATTACAATAATATCAATGGTTTTATTGAAAGGTACATTAGTGAATAGAGTTTCTTCAAGTGAAGCTAATATATCATTATTGGGTTTAAGTGTATGTAGAACTTGAATTAATTCATCTGTTTATTTTATGTCATATTTACTAGGTAATTATGGTGTAATAAATTGTTTTATTGTGTTTGTAAGTTAATAAATCGGTGTAGGTATTTCTGGTATAATTGGGTGCAGATGAGGATTAGGTTTATGTATTTTTACCGTTATTAACGTATAGAGAGGCTGGTTTATAATCGCCGATTATTTGGGGTAGTTTTGTGCTATTACGTTCGGCATTATTAGTAGTGATTAGTTCATTAATTTTTGATTTTGGCTGGTTGGTGGGATTCTTATTTAATCTCTTGAATTTCGTATGGTCGTTGAGAATATTTGTAGTTTTAAATGGTAGACTGTTTTAAAGAGAACAACAAAAATGTTTGTTTAGTCTGATTTTTTATGGTGATGTTGGGTTGACTGTGAAATTCAAAAGATTACAAAAGAATCTTCAGTGGCATTTTTTAGTTGCTGAGTTAGTATATATAGGTATGTTTTTTTTTTTTTTTATCTATTTTTGATGGCTTCAGCCTTAAGTAGATCATGGAATTCAGGTTTGATTGAAATTACCTTATTATCCCGGAGTTTTAAAATATTCTGGTATAAAATTTCAATTTCTGTATTTTTGTAATAAATGGCAGTTGGGTATTAAGTTGAGAAAATATTTTTATGGTTGTGTTAAATTACTGTCTAGGAGCTTCATATATTTTTTAATATTATTTGGAACTAGTAAGTGTCCTTTGTAGAAGTTGTTGAGCTTTTTTTAAGAGTAAGTTTGTGTTGGAAATCTATTTTGTAAATCATTACAGAAAGTCTGTTTTTTAGTTCATGGAGTTATTCTGGTGTAATCGGGCTTTCGGGTTTTTCTCGTACTTTTTAATTCAAGATTTAGTGTATTGATGTTATTCTTACAGAGTGTAATGTGTCTCTTAACGAGATCTCGCCTGTATTCCAAAGTATAGTTATATTTATGAGCTGCAGGATCATGTTTATATATATATATATATATATATATATATATATATATATATATATATATATATATATATATATATATATATATATATATATATATATATATATATATATATATATATAAAAGTAAAGTTGGCGACCATAGTCAAGGGTGACACGAAGGTTCCCTTTTCGATAGCAACTACTCCAAGGCGTAGGGGAGGGCGCTACTCCTTCCCTGGATTGCTCCACTTTACCCTTGATCTGTACCTTATGAGTGTTTAGCAAGGAGGCATCAAGTACCATTTTTTGAGTCTTTGGTATGACTCGACGTGGGATTGAACCCAGGTCTCTCGGGCCATTGGAGAACACTCAAACCGCTTGGCCAATATATATATATTTGTAATTAATCGCAAAAATAGAATTAAATTAGTAAAAATCTATACAGTGTACGCAAATATGCAAAGACTATCATGATATTTTCAACTAGACGATATATATATTTACCAACCCCTCCGCTCGGACAGGATATGGCACAAGGTCAATTTTTAAACGGAGTTTAACAGGTTTCAATTCAGAATTTTCCTTCTCCTAGACTAGTTGCCTCACCAAGGCTGAAGAACCTAGTCTGCCCTACTATTTACCCATAGCTGGAGGGAAAATAATTGGATTCATAGCTTTCCCAAGGGTATTAGGACTATGAGAAATGCAATCAGTCACGTCCAAGATTTGAACTCGTGTCGCTGTGTTCGTTTTCTACGACGATAACCATTACACCACGGGCACCTCCTTCAACAAGGCGATATAGTCATTATCATCTTTACGCTGACAGCACGGATTTCCTTGATTTTCTCTTTCCATCTGTCCCAATCATCGGTCACTTCCGGCAGGTCTTCCAAACTACGTCCTACGACCTTAAAGAATTGACGCTAATGAGTTTTCGCTGGTCGGCCCACACTGATATATCCATGTCTTGAGGTGCACGAAAGATCCTCAATTATGAGTTCCTCCTTGCTTTTCCAGCAGTGCTCTGCGTGTCTCGTTTGTCTGACTTGAATGCTTCTTGAGATTTGAAATAATTAGCCGTACAACTGTTGTTTCATGGGTTCTTGCGTCCAGGATTTATTCAAAATAGCTCGGAGCATTCTTATATAGTTTTCTTCCCGCATTTTTTTCTATGCGTTTTATAAGCGTCAATATGGTGCATTTATACATTAGTATTGACTCAGATTCAGCTTAGAAGAAATCCTATTACATTTTATCGGATAGAACAGACTTCCATATGATCGGTAACCTATCGATAGAAGTCCGCGCTTTCACTAAGCGTATACTAACATCACTTTCAGTTGATGATACATTGGTGCCGAAGGACGTAGACTTATCTACTAATTTTAGAGGCCCGCTGCTAAGAGTCGAGATTGCTCCTTCAACTTCAGACGATGTTTAATTTGTCTTCAAGTAAAGGCAAATGACTCCTACTGCCTGCTCTAGGCTATGCAGCACAGATTTGGCTTAGGCATGTGTATTTGTGAGAAGCACTAGATCATCTGCATAGTCTGCGTTTCTTATAGTTTCTGCTTCATATCATCTGCCTCTTGCCATTTTTAGTGTAAAATCATTTTTCTTTTATTAGATCTATCGTCGTTCGAAGTGCATTGTGTTGTAATGTATTTCTTGCAGCAATATCAAAGGAATCAGTGTCTCCGTCCGGTGAGCGAACCTTATAGTGTTTCTATAAAGCATTATTATGGCTGTAACTTTTTGGGTGGGGGCACCATAAGCTTGAAGAAAGGGATGCAGTCTTTTGTCCATCTCTCAATTGTATTTTGTTTATTTAAGGCATTACAAAATCGAAGATATAAGTCATAAAATGTCCTTGTTTTCCATACTTCCCGCGGTATTTCGTCGAGACCTGCAGTTTTTCTGCATTTGGTTTTTGTTAGCATTTCATTTGGTCCTTCCACTGTAAACTGTTCTAGTTTGATGTCTAATTGACTATTAATAATTTTTGTGATAGGCTTATTAGTGACTTTGTGAGAGTTTCAAAGCATATTCTTTCATCTTGGCAGGCAACTTTTACTTTTGCTCTTGAGGTACTTTCCCATCTCATATCTTCAAATAATGCCAGCCATGCAATTCGTGAGTGCCTATCTTTTACCGAATTTCTTATTATTGCGTACTGGTTAGTGAACGCTTGTAATATTATATAAAGGACAAACCACGATATGAGAGGAAATAGAGATATAATCTCAGGAAAAAGTATATACAATAGAGAGACTATTAGTAGACAAGGACATAGGATTAGTGAATATAGAATAAAGATGTAGTCCAACGATAGTATTGGCTTCCGTTATTATGGTAGCAAGAAAGATGCTCTAGTGCGATCTCCAGTCTCCAACGCTCTAATACTATTCCTATAAGAAGCTGCTCTTCACCATCTAGTCTGCCCTGGTATTAGTAGCTACTGCTACATATGGCAGATCGGCTAGTTCATTCTGTGGAAAAAGGTGGGTGATACCCAACACTAATTTTATAGATATAATCCTGAATGTATTCTGATTGTTCCTTTTTGTTATGTAATCGTTCTCTCTGGGCTTGCTTAAGTTTCTGCTGGTTAGTATTTGCTGTTTTTTTTATTAAGTAAGTATGCTATTTTCCTGTTATCTCATTGTTTCCTAACAACATTTTTACCGACTCACACGGAACACTGCATTTCGATCTTTGTTTTGTTGGTATGCACTCAGCTACTTCCGTATTGGAAGAAACAAAGGTTTCATATTCATTATTCGGGATGTGTTTCAGATATCTGCTGAAGAGTATCGGATTTATTTCTTATTGCTGCTGTATATTTATAACTATTATCTCTATTGGTGAGTGAAAATCAGTCGGATTGTATCGTTTTGACTTTCTTTTCTCCTTTATTCATAGACTCAGATTAATCTTTGTGTAACATAGGACCCAAATAAATATATGTAAAAAATATAGATGCGGAGAAATCTGAAACACTGACGACTCTCGTTGTTCAGGTACGAAAGTTTTATTCACTTCTTGAGTTTTAGTCTTTCGACACGAGGAGAGAGATATACAATTTTTACTATGCTGACTGTTCCTACATCGCTCATAGTCATCTACCCAGCTGGACTGCCCGGCCCACAGTCAAATCTCAACTAACTTATTTTTCAAAATCAGCAAAAATCTCAGCCCATCGCTTCCAGGCATGACGTCATTCACGCCCCTGTCCCATTTCCTACATGGGTTTTTTTTTATTATGATATTTGTGATTGTCATATCCTCTGCTCGAAAGCGTGAACTGTACTGAATGTGTGTGCACCTGCACTAAGAGCCGAATAGTTCAAAGTCCAACCAAACCGAATGATAAAATATAATTAACGAAAAATGATTAATATAAAAAAATAATTCCGTAATTATAAAACATTTATTTCTTACTGTTGCTATATATTTATTGCTAATATTTCTATTGGTGCGTGAAAACCAGTGGCATCGTATCGTTTTGCCTTTCTTTCCTTATTTCTTCATAGACTCAGATTAATCTTTTCTCTGATGATTTTGTGATTGGCAAATACTTCTTCAAAAGAGGAGTATGCCTCCATAGTTTTTCCTCCTATTTTGGAATGTATTATTAAGGAATGCTTGCCTGTTCTCGAGAGAAAATACTCTGCCCGTGGTGTAATGGTTATCGTCGTAGGAAATGGACACGGCGAACGAGTTCAAATCCTGGACGGGACTGATTGCAATTCACATAGCACTAATACCCTTGGGAAAGGTATGAATCCAATAATTCTCTCTTCAGCTATGGGTAAATAGTAGGGAAGACTAGGTTCTTCTGCCTTGGTGAGACAACTAGTCTAGGAGAAGGAAAACTCTGAATTCAAACCTGTTTAACTCCGTTTAAGAATTGACCTTGTGTCATATTCTGCCCGAGCGGAGGGGTTGGGTAAATATGGTTAGATATTCCCCATTTCTGTTGAATGAGTTGTGTAAGCAGAACCTTCTGGGGGAGCAGTGTCATTGCCTGTTTGAGCATTAATGCCAAAACCGATTATCAAAACATTATGTTTGGTAATGTGTCGGACAAGCAAAGATTTGCTCGTTGTAGAAGAGGATTCTATCCGTTTCATCACTGGAGTTAGTGGGATTGTAGCAAGAGATGATTGTTATGCAGGGGTTGCCATCAAATGAAGTACACACAACTCTCGGTCAGATGTTTTTCTATACTAGACAAATTCACCTACCTTGGAAGAAGTATCTCATCAACCGAAAAAGACATCGACATGCGGCTAACGAAGGCATGGATGGCTATCGATAGGCTATCGATCATATGGAAATCAGACCTGACCGATAAAATGAGACGCAGTTTCTTCCAGGCAGTGGTTGTGTCTTTACTGCTGTATGGATTCACTACTTGGACGCTAACAAAACGGAAAGAGAAGAAGCTAGACGGCAATTACACAAGAATGTTGCGAGCAATATTGAACAATTCCTGGCGGCAACACCCCACAAGGCACCAACTATATGGCCACCTGCCTCCCATCACGAAAACTAACCAAGTTAGACGAACCAGACTTGCAGGACACTGCTGGAGAAGCAAGGACGAGCTCATAAGTGATGTACTCCTATGGACCTCCACATATGGCCGAGCAAAAGCAGGACGACCAGCTCGAATATACATACAGCAGCTATGTAAGGATTCGGGATGTAACCCTGAAGACATGCCAGAGGCGAAGACTGATAGGGTGAATTGGCGAGAGAGAGTCAGGGGTATCTGTGCTATCAGCGCGAAATGATGATGATGATGATGTGAGTTTTGGGCACGAGGACTGAGAAATATTCCTACACATCCTATGATGGAAATGACGGAGCTTTTCAATGCAGAGAGTGAGACAAACGTTCATCCATTCCCCGTATAATGGTGTTTAATTTCAAGTTCGCTATTGTTGGATCTATGTTCGTGTGTATATATGACATCTAAATTATGCTCTGCTGCAGACAGTATCAGCTCAGATAACTGCTTTATGGTATCTAAAATCCTAATATTAAATGTCACTTTATAAACAGGGTTTTGCATCTAAGTAATTTTGGTTTGGGAAAATAAAACAGGATAAAATGCATGACTGTGTTTGCTGTGCACGATTTCAGGTGAGGTGTCAAGCATAACTCATGCCAATTTGTACGTTATTTAGTCATGTAACATATTAGGTTAGCTCCTTAATAATCAGGTAATTTGAATTTTGTATTGAGAATAGATATTTATTCAGTCAAATTCAACGGACCACAAGTAAGATGAAAAAAGTCCCTACCCCTATGGTCGGCCACGGAAAATTCAGTTCTTCGCCTGTTTTACTTTATTCTATATATGGAAATATCATGATATATATATATATATATATATATGTGTGTGTGTGTGTGTGTGTGTGTGTGTTTGTGTGTGTGTATTTACATATCTATTCATCGGATTGATTCATTATAATGGCACGTCAACTTGTCTCGGGTTATTTTATGAATAAAGCCAAAGGAAGAGCGTTCATTGTAAATTTACATTTATATTTTTTGTGTACTTGTTTTTTTTTTTGTTTTGTTTTTTGTTTTTTTCACAAGGTCCACACGAATCTAAATACTTTTTAAACAGTTCTATTTGACTGATAGATGTGGTCCTATCGGATCCTCATGGACCTGGAAGAAGGGGTACCTCACACATAACTGGAGCCTTACCATCCGATGCAGTTTAGTGTCAGATCCCCTCTATTTGGAGTTCTTCAGGAGATAGAGTCAGCGCACATTAAGCCCCGTCGACAAAGCAATTATTTATAGGAAGGAACCGGATTATTATATATATGTATATATATATATATATATATATATAGCAGGAATTCATTTGTATATTAGTCTAGTCTCAATTGCTCATTTTTTTCTTATATGAATAAATTCTGGATAGATTTTGTCATGCAATGTCACTTTTTCAGCTAGAAAATAAATAAAAGTCACGCATACGGATATCAACTCTCTGCCATTTCCTCTCCTCAGTCGATTTACGGCGTTGTGCACTGCTGGTGACCAGGAAAACTAAAGCGTAAACAGCAATCGCCTGGAGAATTCGGTGAGCGTAACTAGGTCCGCAGTGTGCGCTGCTTAAAATACTTGATTGCTCGTGGCAGATTCAGGTCTTTTATCTGGGAGATACAATCGGAGATTAATCTGTCATTCGTTCAAGTGAAGAAGTTGAGGAAAATAGGAAAAAGAAACATAGAGAAAACAGGAAACTATGGAACGTAGGAGAAGGACCAGGAAAAGGCGTCGATCTCAGAAAAGTGAATAGAAATTATTGACTGAAGGAGACCGTAAAAACAGTATAGATTTTTTGAAAGAAAACGGTGAGAGAATAGAAATGAGGTTAGGTAAAAAAGAAAGAGAAAGCGAAAAATCATGTATAATATTATTAATTTGAATGAAGGGAATTATTATTCTGTTTATAAATCAAAACTAAATATTAAAAAAAAACAGAATAAAGAGAACAAAAAAGAAAATTACGTATAACAAAAAGGAATATTGATAAGATAAAGTACAAAGAAAAGAAGATATTCTCAGTGAAAAATAATAGGACGAAACATATATAAAGAAAAAAGAAAGGAAATCGAAAGATTGTTTTTAAAAATACAGAGAAAAAAGAAGTGAAGATACAAAAAGAAAGAAAGATTGAAACAATTTTTCAAAAGTTCAACATACATGAATAAATAAATAAATAAATAAATAAAGATAGGGAAAAAAAAAAGAAAATAGATAGAGAAAAGAAAGAGATGAGAGAAAAAAGGAAATAAACAAACAAGTAAACAAATAAGCAACCAACCGACCAAATAAACGAACAAAAATAATCGAAGTTTCTTGAACAATAAAGACAGGATGAATATTCTAAGAATGAATGAATTGGAGAAGAAATTATGCCAGAATAAAAAAAATTGGGAAGTAGAGTTAAAAAAAAACAGAAAGAAAGAAAGAAAGAAAGAAAGAATGCAGATAAACAGTGCCAAAAAAAAAAGTCAGAAGCAAGGCTTTAAAAATAACAAACATGATATAAACAAATATCTATATATTAAGCATAAACTATAGTTTTATTGGAGGATCGGGAAAACAATACATGGTTAAATAAAAAGAACCAAACATCAAATACAGAGAAGAAAAAATAAGTTAAACAAGAAAACAGAAGGAAATAAAGAAAGACAAGTTTGAAAACAATTCGTAAACGCTTTGGGTAAGTCTTTCAAGATCATAAAAGAATGAGAGAACCTATGCTATGAAAAGTATCGATACATGTTTTAAAGAGTTGGATATTAATAGCAATTCAGACATGGAAGAACACGTGCATAAGTGAAGGAGATTTAAGTGTAAAAAAATGAAAAGATGAATAAATGAATGAATGAATGATGGAAGGAAGAAAGGAAGGAAAAAATGAATTAATGAAGGAAGGAAGGAAGGAAGGAAGGTATAGTGTAAATAGTACAAAAAGAGAGATAGGAACAAAGAGGAAAAGGCAGGAGGTGGTGCAGGAAAAAAGTAGGAAACATCTAGCGAGGATTAAATTAAACACTGATAAGAAATCGGTAGATAAAACTAGTTTACAACCTACATTATAGGGGTACCTAAGGGAAGGAAAGCGTATGACTGAAAAAGTAAAAAATGAAAGTTTTAAAAAATATTAAAGAAAGGTGTATGTAAAGATTCCACATTACAAATAAAGCAAACAAACAGTGAAACAAGGAGAATAAAAGCAATCTAGAATCATTTGGAGAGAGAATGATAGATAAAAGAAAGAAAGGAATAAGGAAGAAAGGAAAAAAGAAAAAAGGAAAAGGAAGAAAAGAAAAGAAAAAAGAATATTAGACGAATGGGAAATAAAGAAGTTACAGGAGGCAGTTTGATTTGGTAAATCCATGAGGATTTGGTCCTTTTGTTAAGCGGCACAATAATTCCTTGTGGGTTATTAAATGCCAAAAACAGATTCGTTTCTAAATGCTTGATTACAATTATAACTATTTTCAATGCATTTTTCTTATCAGTCACTTTTTTTTTATTTGCCAAAAATAATTGGTTTGCGCACATTTATATGGCTTCAGGCATGCCTATCCAATATGAAAAAACATATCCATTTCACCTGTAAATGGAACCCTAAGAGTTGCTGCCATAAGGTGTTAGAGTTGACCATCGAGTAATGGCAGCGATGATCTTTCTACACACTCCAGAGCTCTAGGAGTGAAGCCTTACCACCAGATTCATTTCGTGTATTGCTCAGGTCAGTGATAAGAAAGAGAGACATGAAGAATGATAAATATTTGGCCATAAAGAATATTACTGGATTTAAAAAAAGAAAAAAATAAGGATCATGAGAGATGTTAGAGTCATTTAATAAAATAAAAAGATAACGAAAGAGGAGAAGGAAAAATAACATTACAAGACAAGGGATGAATAGATTTAAAGTGAAACGTGATGCGAATGAACAAAGAAAAAAGGAAGACAAAAGAATGAGTGAAATAAATTAAGAAAAGCGAAGCAAAGAATTTTTAAAGTAGAGAATAAATTAGACAATTCTTAAGAAAAGATTTAAAAAAGACCAATGATAAAATATGTAATGAACAAATAGTATTAAAAAAGAGAAATCGCAAGAAGCCTAAATAAGACAAAGTAGGACAACGAGGATGTAATCTCATATACATTGAAACTATTCTATAAATTACGCGATGAATGCAAAATAAATGAAGGAAACTGGAAACAATAAAGCTACAAAAATGCATAACCAAAGAAAAATATGTAAGGAATATGACAATATGAAAAATATGTAATGAACAAATAGTATTAAAAAAGAGAAATCACAAGAAGCCTAAATAAGACAAAGTAGGACAACGAGGATGTAATCTGTTATACATTGAAACTATTCTATAAATTACGGGATGAATGCAAAATAAATGAAGGAAACTGGAAACAATAAAGCTACAAAAATGTATAACCAAAGAAAAATATGTAAGGAATATGACAATATGAAAAATATGTAATGAACAAATAGTATTAAAAAAGAGAAATCGCAAGAAGCCTAAATAAGACAAAGTAGGACAACGAGGATGTAATCTGTTATACATTGAAACTATTCTATAAATTACGGGATGAATGCAAAATAAATGAAGGAAACTGGAAACAATAAAGCTACAAAAATGTATAACCAAAGAAAAATATGTAAGGAATATGACAATATGAAAAATATGTAATGAACAAATAGTATTAAAAAGGAGAAATCACAAGAAGCCTAAATAAGACAAAGTAGGACAACGAGGATGTAATCTCATATACATTGAAATTACGTGATGAATGAAAAATAAATGAAGGAAACTGGAAACAATAAAGCTACAAAAATATAACCAAAGAAAAATATGTAATGAATAATGGGAAGACAAATGACCTCAGGAATGATAGAGAAAAATATTATTATTTTGATTGATAAAATGAGAAATGATAAAAGATTATGTAAATAAAAGAAAACGTAAGATAAATAAATAAACACAAAAATGAACATGCATTTGAATATACAAAGAGAATAAATGGGTGAATAAAAAAGGTTCTTTTTCAAATAAAGAAAAGAACAAGATAAAAACAAACGCATTGATAAAATATATTGAAGGTAGTTATTATTTCGTAGGATGTTTAGTTGTGGCACAAGGAGAGAAATGAGAGATACTTACTGAGAATACATCTCACTATGGTACACTTAATGAGGATTGATCTCACTACTCAAGACAAGGTAACTTTGAGACAACGTCATTACGATAGAAAGTAAATCATTATAAGAGTGAATGGAAGATTACAAGCTAGAAGAATTAAGTACAAGAATAAAAAAAAATAGGTCTTAGATAATAAAGAAAACATCATAGAAAAAAATCTAGAAACAGAAACAGTGTCAAACGGAAAACATTAAAAATAGTTTAATGGAAAAAGAAATAAAACAGTGCAGTAACTGATAAAAAGGGTCAAATAAAACGAAAGGAATAAAATCTCGTCGAATTCAAGGAAATGATATTATTTTCATTTTTATGAGAAAGTTTATGATAACTTATGTCAGAAATACTCGTGTATTGGTTGAAATTTGAAGCATATCCAAGTAACAATTATGTGACTTTGAAATTACTATTTAATGAGAAGAACGAATATAGTAGTTCCTGGGATGCTATAAAACAGAGGAGGTAACAAATAATATAAATGTGCATATTTGCCTGAAGGTGAAAAGCGATTTTAAGGGATTAAAATGGAATGTAAATGGGAATAGAAAAAGCGGAAACAATAGGAAGGAGAAATAGAATAAGAGAATAGATGAAATAATAGGGATTTGTGGCATAGAAAAATACATTTACTTTATGTCCTTGTGTATTGGTAAAATGACAAATTTACTTTTTGGCAAACTATAGGTGTTGGACTATAATACACGAGTAGACATTTTATAAGATTTATATTCAAACATTAGCGAGAAGGAAAAAAAGAACAAAACTTGGCTTCAAAAATAAATTCCACAAATTAATGATTTCATCAGCTTAAATCAAGAGTCGAGCTATTTTTGAGACCGACTTATACATGGTAATTATGTAAATATGAATGAATTGAATGGTGAGACATAACAAACTAATGTATGAATGAAGTAAGAAAAAGAGAAAAACTAAAATAAAACAAATAAAAAAAAGAAAATAACATTTCAAGTAATTAATTAAAAGAAGAAAATAAAAAAAAGGAAGAATAGAAAGAATATGAGAGAATGATAAAGAATATTGATGAGTATACGGAGGAAGAAATAAAGGATAAAAGAAGAATAGAGGGAAGCATATATGGAGTGGAAGGAAATGAAGAAAAAAGTAAAGAAAGAAGGAACAAAATAGGCAGTAAATGAGAAACGAAGGAAAGAATGAATGAAATGGAGAAAATCAGGAAAGAAATATGAAAAATAATGTTGTCATGGAGTGGAAAGGAGAAGGCTGGAAGAATATATACAAGGAAGGAAAAAAGAAGGAAAGAAAGTATAAAATTAGAAAACTTAAAAGAAATTAAATGAATGGGGGAAGGGAATAATGAATGAAAGAAAGAAAGAAAGAAAGAAAGAAAGAAAGAAAGAAAGAAAGAAAGAAAGAAAGAAAAATATAATGGCTAAAAAGAGAATGTAATCAGGAGAAGAAATAAAGAAAAAGAATGAATAAAAGAAGGAGAGGGAGAAAATGAAAAAGAAGAAAAGTAGTGAAAGAAAGAAAAGAAGTAGATAAGAAAAAAGACGGAAACAAAGGAACGGAGGGTAACTGAATGACTAGTAGTCATAAATGGAAGTAAAAGAAATAAGGAAGGAAGGAATTTTGGAAGAAGTCCTGAAAGGAAGGGAAGAGGGAAAAAGCAAGGAATTACGTTATACAAGAAAAAAATTGAAAAAGAAAATCATACATTGTAAACATTTAAAGAAAAGAAATCAAAGAGGTGTTTGAGTAAAAAAGAAAGTGGAAAAGACATAACCAGAGCGAGAGGAATTGCTGAAAATATAGACTTGAAAGAGGATAAGAAATAAACAAAAAACAAAAAGAAGTTGAATTGCAAATAGATTCAAAGGAAACAAAAGAATTATATTGAAAAATAAAAGTAGAGATAGAAATAAATTAAATTAATAAGGATTCAAAAAAGGAAAAAAAAAAAAAAAGAAAAAGAAATTACCAAAAAATAAAATAAAAACCAGTAAAAACAGCTGGTGAAAGAACTGCGCAAACAGTCCAAGAATGAAAGCAATGGATAACGGAAGAAATCAGGGAGAAGTCCCATGATAGCCAAACTGATCAGAACAGAATAAAAGAAATAAAAGCAGAGGGATGAAGCAAGAAAGACAAATGACGATGAAGAAAAAATAAATGAATAAAAATAAAAACAGAAGAAAGAAAGAAAAAAGAAAGGACGGAAGCTATTAGTTCCAATGCAGTTCCGCCATGTTGTCCGCCCATTCGTTTGTCTGCCTTAAGCCTCGAGCTAAAGCGGGAAAATAGTGAGAGTGCTTGATGCAAATAGTGAACGACAGGTCCATTCCCCACGACAACAGCCGTAATGAGTTGCAAAGGGATAACCAGGCAAAGAGAAATTTGTTTTCTACGACTTCTGACATGCAATCAATGTAATCACATTATGTAATCCAATGCAACGAGATGGCAGCCATTTTGTCTTTACACTGTCTATTATCTTTTCGTATATTTTCCGATTCTATCTTTTTCACATTTACTTAATATGTATTTTATTTAGTTTCTTTGGCAATTGTCTTTATTGCATTTAATATTTATCTTGTATCTTCTGAGTTTTCATTTGCTTTCGGATTTAAATTTTGAGATTTATCTTTATTAATTTTTTCTTGATTTACTTTTTGTGGCTGACGATAGTGACATTCATTCTTCTTCTTCTTCTTCTTCTTCTTCTTCTTCTTCTTCTTCTTCTTCTTCTTCTTCTTCTTCTTCTTCTTCTTCTTCTTCTTCTTCTTCTATTATTATTATTATTATTTGTAATTGTAGAGTAGTAGTAGAAAACAAAGAGTAAAGACTACTACTACTACTACTACTACAACTACTACAGTAGTTTACTCTTTGTGATTGATCCGCTGCAGCTGTAATTTGTAGTGTTTTGCTAAAGCCCATATAACAGTAAGTCTCCTCATGTCTCATGAATTCTTCTTAGTATTTTATCTATTTTGAACTGAGCTGTAGTTTGAATAATATGAATTCTTCCTTAGGTGAAAGGTTACCCGGATTCTGTTCTGTGTTTTTCAATATTGTTTCGAAGCTTCCACTTATGATTAGTTTCACTTTTACCTTCGCATTCCGTAGTTTTTTCAGCTCTCTGGAAACGTTCAAGTACCGATGAAGTTTTTCTTTTTCCTTAACCTTAAATGCAACAACGGCAGATTTAACAAATCAACAAGTTATTTTCTTTTTATTAATAAAAACAAGACCAGGTCACTTGGCAGATATATTTAATCAGTTTTTATCTTATAATCACAGAGTATTTTGTGAGCCAGGAAATATTTTTGCATATTCCATTAATCTGTACGCTCAAATTTTAGATTTGTGATTGCAACTAAACTTTCAACTGCACAAACCTGAATCAGTCCTGTAGAATTAGTTATAAAATTATCTTATTCTTTGGAGAGACGTGAAAACTCTAAAAGATATAATTATAACCAGAAGAATAGAAAGTACAGGTTCTGTGGAAACAAAGATGAAGCAGTTAATCTCATTATTAGCGAACGCAGCAAATTTACATTAAAATTACAATAATTGGCCTGACTGGGTGGGAATGTTGATAAGGTAGGAATAGTACAAGAGATTCAAATTTGATCAAGGTGACAAATGATATATGCATAAATTGGAATTAGTCATAGAAAATGAGATCCATAAAGTTCCCTGGGATTTTGAGTTATCAACGGATGACTCAATCCAAGCCAGAAAACCAGATAAAGAGTTAATTAAAATGAAGAAAATAATTTGACAGCTTGAGAATTTTGCCATCTCAGGGAACCATAAAAAACAAAAAACAAAAAAACGAAAATGAAAAATAAGACTTGGATCTTATCCGTGAAATGAAAAGGCAATGGAACATGAAAGTGACGGTGTTACCCAGGGTGGTTTCTACCCATGAAACGGTACTTAGAGGCAAATAAAAGAGACTGAGGGAACTGGAAATCAAAGTTAGAAGCGAGACTATCTAGACCAATGAGCTGTTAAAATTAACTTGAAAATTTAGAAGAGTCCTGGAAACCAAGGGAAATTAGTGGGTACCCAGACTTTAAAGAAAAACATTAGTTAAAACAGGTGACAAAAATCGGGAACCTATAATAATAATAATAATAATAATAATAAAGTGCCCGTGGTTTTTTAGGAGGTGCCCGTGGTGTAATGGTTATGATCCTAGGAAATGGACACGACGACACGAGTTCAAATCCTAGACGAGACTGATTGCATTTTCACCTAGCACTAATACCTTTGGGAAAGGAATGAATCCAATTATTCTCCCTCCAGCAATCGGTAAATAGTAGGGCTAACTAAGTTCTTCAGCTTCGGTGAGGAAACTAGTGTAGGAGAAGGAAAACTCTGAATTCAAACCTGTTAGACTCCGCTTAAAAAATGACCTTGTGTCGCGGAGGGGTTGGTAAATATGATAATAATTATTATTATTAGTTGTTGGTTTAAGGGTAGTATCTGTTCAACTGAAATCTTTCTTTTCTGCCAAAGTAATTAGGAATAGAGGAACGTAAAAAAGAAAAAAACAGTAAGTGGGGAGGGACATAAATGTTCGCACACATAGTCTTAGAACAAAAGTCAAAAGTAGGACTAGTCAGCAGAGCACCACTGTGATGCATTATTCCAAAGCGGACGACCCCTGAGGGTAACTAAATTATCGTTCAAATTTTGGTATTAATAAGCATTTTCTGTCGTTGTTTTCAATATTATTACTATCATTATTTGTCAAAGAGAAATCAAAAAGAAATAATCCTTACAGGGCTTAATCTTACATTTATTAGTTCCCATTATTGGACTGCCTTAAATAGCGGAAGCACGTACGATGACCCAGAAATACTAGCCAATGACTCGGGTCATACAATACCTCTGAATTTCAAAAGTAGCATAAATGTGTACGTATACTCGATTAAAACTTAAGAAAAATACGGACGGGAACGACAAGAATTAAAAAGAGAAAAAAAAGCAGAAAGAAAAAAACCCTTTTTCTCTTTTTTCTTTTTCTGACTCGCTTAAGAGTTATCTTTAAGAAAACCAGGTTACGTCTTTGTCAGGCAGCAGATTTTAAACAACCCCTTGGTCTGGTATAGCCACAATATATCATCCATGATAAAAAATGTTGAATCAAAATATAACACAACGTTGGACCCAGGAAACAAGCATAGGTGTCATGATCAGCAGGTGCTCTTTTGATAGCCAACATGGGAGAACTGATAATCATCCACCGAATGTTGGCTGTTCCTTTTTCAGACACAGGAATGACGATCTAAGGAACCACACATGTCAGAGACGTCAACAAAAAGCATGGACTTGGGAAGACAACCAACTTGCACTGCCCTTGTATTTTAAGAGAAACCCTACGCAACCCTAAGCAAAGAACATATTTAAAAAGGATTATAGAGATATGGCAAGAATGCGCTAGTTTTAAGACAAAAAGCCAAAGTAGGACAATTATAAAGAAAGGTTGATTTTCTGACCTTGAAATACCAGAAATACACTAGAAAACAAATAATAAACACGATAGTAATACAATATCAGACATACCAAGTTTTGACAAACAAAAACAGTCTAACTGAAATGAACCGCAAACTTCGGAAAATAGAAACGCCACACAACCAAAGAACACAACCAAACAACACAGAGCAAACACTAAAATAAGAACAAAAATAAATTTAGAAAATTTAATGAGAATTTTGAATGGAAAAAAGATTACCTTACAATCACTAAGAAATATAGGATGGATAACAGCCAAGACAGAAACAGGAAAAAAATCAAGTACTATCTTATATATCAACAAATAATATGTTAAGGTGTTTAGGGGTCAAAATGAAGACACATAGACAAGAGAAGTAGGTTGAAATAAATATATTACAATAACAGAACAAATAAACAGAATAAAATGTTATACAACAGGAATGTCCTTCATGTATTTCTAGGTAGCTTGGAGAATATCTAACCGAGTATCTGAACTGCAGGAATCTGAAAAAACTATAGTTTATTTATCCGGAAGAATATTTTTTATAAAATGTTTATGAAATTCCTTGGTAGTTTTTTCCCGCTTTTTTTGCTTGTTTATTTACCGACCGTGGATGGAACGGGGCAGTAGTGTTGTGATCGATTTGATATGTTCGCTGAAGTCTTTAAACTCACTTGAGGTAATCTGGCCTCCATTATCAGACACTATTGTATCTAGTACACCAAACCTTGCAAACAGTTCATGATGAAATTTTATGATGATTTCTGTGGTTAGGTTTTTACATCTATGTACTTCGGGCCAATTTGAGAAACTGCAATAAAATAGTAAAATCCTCCTTGCCGGGCCAACGAAGTCAATGTGTATCCTAGACCATGGAAGATGTCTTTGGCCAGGGGTTTAATTTAATAGGGAGTGCCTTAGCAGCCAAAACACAGCCTTTGCATAGTTTGACCAAATTTTCAATATCTTTGTCCATGTTTGGACAATAGACAAAGCTTCGCATCATACTTTTCCACTTATTACTCTCTGGATGGCCAGAGAGAAAATCTTTCAAAATAAATTTCTGTGATATCGACGGAATCATGACGCGTTCGCTGTAAAGTAACACATCGTTGCATGCAGAGAAAATGTCTGTAGTATGCTGGTTGGTCCTTTTCCAAAATTTTAGTCTTTATCCGGTTGATATACTCATGGCTAAAAGCTTCTGGCTTAATTTGATCAAGTGTCACTGGGAGTTCGCTAACTGAATTACAAAGGGTAATTTTTAATTCGCGTTCAGATTGGAGAGAGGTAATAACAGTGTCTTCCAGTGGCTCTTAGTATTTGTGAATTAACTCTGATAGACCTTCCGCATGGCCGAATTTATTCGATGGTAGGTACACCATTTTGAAATTATTGTTAAGCAGGATTGTGCCCCATTTCTGAAGTCTGTTGGCTGTGTGAGTAAGCAGACATTTCTTTTTTGAAAAAAAAAAGGTGAGTAATGGCTTGTGGTGGGTCTATGGCGTAAACTGTCGACCAGGAATAAAATGGTGAAATTTTGATACTGCAAATGAAGCCTCTTTTTCAATTTGGTAATAATTTTTCTCCGCAGGAAGCAAAGCTCTCAACACATAGGCTATTAGTTTAGTTGTCTCATCAGTCATATAGTGCAGGATGCATGCCCCTACATCATACGAACTAGCGTCACTAGTCACTATAATATCCAAATCTTGATTATAATGGGAAAGAAAAAGGTCTGACGTCAGTTCTTCTTTATTTTCCAAATGCCTCTTGTCATTCTGCTGTCCAAACCCAGGCCTTGTCTTTTTTTAAACAAATTATTGAGGTGGGCTCGCAAATCATGCATATTCGATGTGAATATCTGTTAATAATTAGCTAGTGCCGGGAAACTCTGCAATGAAGCGGCATGTCTTTAATTGCAGAAGCTCATTCAGAATCTGGTCTTCAACCTTCCTTATTAATAATGTAACCCAGTTATTTGATTTTTTGCATGAAAAATCACAATTGGTTCCTTTAAGTTTAAAACCATAATCTTGAATCTTAGAAAAAACTTTATGGACGTGTCCCTTGTGTCCGATTATGCTTTTGCTTTTAATCAGAATTTCATGTAAATAAGCAACAACAAAGTAAAGGCCACTCAGCATAGTATCCATCACCTGCTGAGAAATTGCTGTCGTGACCTTGACTCCGAACGGTAAACAATTGAATTTATATAATCTGCGATGCGTATTTATGCACTCCAGCTTCGAAATCACATCTTCAAAAGGAATTTGCAAATAAGTGTAGCTAAGGTCAATTTTTGAGAAAAAAATTCCCACCATTAACTTAATGAAGAGCACTGCCAAAGCTAAACTAAAAGCTACCAGCCAACAAGATCGAATACACGTGTGGAAACACTATTTCGAGAATTTACTCGGAAACCCTCCGGAAGTTACTCATGAACCAATCACGAAAAATTATAAGTAAGCAATTAGACATCAAACGAGGACCGTTTACTCAAGCAGAACTCGACTCAGTACCGAGAATAATTAAAAAAAGAAATGCAGCTGGGCTCGATGAAATACCCACAGAAGTGTGCAAGATCAGAAAATTCGACGACATACTGATCCGACACTGTAAGGCCGTATAAAATCAAAACCGTATAGACAGATGGATGAATTGATGCATCCTCCCCTTCCCTAAACAGGGCAATCTAAGATTAGCCAAAAACTACCGAGGTATAACACTTACGTCAATAGCGGCCTAGATATACAATGCCCTACTACACAACAGCATTGAACCCAAAAGTGACCATATACTTAGGAAGAACCAAAATAGTTTCCGGAGAAACAGATCCATGACGTCAGAAATTTTGACAATCCATCGAATTCTTGAAGGTGTACGCACAGAAAACCTAGAGGCAACAATATTATTTGTAGGCTTTACAAAGGCCTTTGTCTCCATTCACAGAGGAAAGATAGAGTAAATTCTACTCGCCTACAGTCTATCAAAAGAAACCGTCGAAGCCATAATTGTACTCTATAGAAAAAACAAAGAAGAAGTCCGTTCTACGGAGGGCGATACAGACTTCATCGACAATTTAGCAGGTGTACTGCCAGGAGACACTTTAGCCCCATACCTCTTTATTATCTGTCTACACCACGTGCTTAAAACATCTATCGATAAAATCAAAGAAAAGAGTTTCAAGCTAAAAAAAGAAAAATGCAGAAGGTAGCCCGAAAAAATAATTACCGACACCGACTACGCCGATTTTATAGCGCTCCTGCCAAATGCACCCGCACAAGCCGAGAACCTGCTACATAGTCTAGAACAAGCCGCTGCAGGCATCGACCTCCATGTAAACGCACACAAGACAGAATATATGTGATTTAATCAAACAGGTGACATCTCCACACTAAACGGTAGCGCTCTGAAACTAGTTGACAAGTTCACCTACCAAGAAAGCAGAGTCTCATCGACCGAAAAAGACATAAACTCGTGACTAGCAAAGAGATGGACGGCTATCAATATACTTTCGATCATATGGAAGTCAAACCTGGCCGATAAAATAAAGCACAGCTTCTTCCAAGCAGTGGTAGTGTCGATACTGCTATATCGACGCACTACATGGACGCTAACTAAACATAAGGACAAAAATCTTGACGGCAGCTACACAAGAATGCTGCGAGCAATACTGAACAAGTACTGGAGACAGACTCCACAAAGCAGCAGCTGTACGGCCAACTACCACCCATCAGGATAACTATCAAAATTAGACGAATCAGACATAGGGAACACTGCTGGAGAAGTTGGGACGAGCTCATAAGTGAAGTACTCCTGTGGACCTCTTCACATGGACGTGCAAAGGCAGGACGACCTGATAGAACATACATACAGCAGCTCTGTGCTGATACGGAATGTAGGCCTGAGGACTTAACGGAAGCAATGGACGATAGGGAGTGGTGGCGAGAGAGGGTCAGAGATATCTGTGCTAATAGCGTGACATGATGATGATCTTCGCAAATATGTCCGCAGGGCAAGAAAGATGATGATTGAAATCTTTCAGATCGGCGTTTAATCCAGTAGAAAAATCAGCGCAAAAGCGTATCTATTTGGATTTTTTTTCCGCATAGACCGTCGATGAAGCCCACTCGCTATTCTCTAACTTTGAAAGAACTTCAGTTTTTACTCGTCTATCAAGTTCATCGTTAAGTTGTTCCAACAAGGCAAAGGGCACATTTCGCTTCTTTTTGAACACTGGGTAGACGTTGTCTTGAAGTTCAAATTTTGCCGTTATTTTGGTACACCTCCTTAAACCACCAGAAAAAAAATTTGTATCGGCTGCCTTTAGCTCTTTTTTTAGTTTTTCAGCTTCGGTACTCAAGTTTTCTATTTTCTGACTGTAAGAATTGATCAGCAAGTCCCAAAGCTGAAATTGTGTCAAATAGGTTGTTCGTATTCTTCTGTACGAACGATTTTAATTCAAGGGTCTTCGCGTTGAAAGTTGCATTCATAATCAATTCCCCCTCGAATTTAATTTTTTCTCCCGTTACCGATCTTACAATTTTAGTAGATTTAATCATGGATGGTCAACCCAGTTATTTCCAAGTTTGTAAATTAATTATCGTCACATCTGACCCAGAATCCAGCTGGAATTTAACACTTTTGTTTTACATGTTTACGTGTACAGTTTTTTAAAGAAATCCAAAAACTAGACGGGAAATTCGACAGGAAGCATGGATTAAAAATCAACGAAAACAGGCGAAAATGATAAAACAAAGGAAATGCTGGAACATGTTGGGACAAAAAGGAAATAGCAACACAAGAAAACATCACTATCCAACTTAAACCAGAAAGTACTAGCGAATGAGGGACGATTAAAAAGATATCGAGAAAGGCTAAAACAATAGAGACAAAACAGGAAATTCAAAAACAACGAAAATATATTTAACGAACAATTTGGGGAGTGGGGATGACACAAAAACATACAATAAGTAGATGCAAGAGAAACAGATCAATTTAGGACTAAAATGTGATAGCAGAGAGATCATAACAAAAAGGCCGATGGATAAGCAACATGGCAAATGAATTAGGACTCGAAGAAGTTCCGAAAGTGGAAATACACATACATTTACCCAGAACACTAAAAATATGCAATTAGAAAACGATAGGCCATGATGGAATGCATAGTTTCTGGTTGAAGAAATTCACCTCCATTCACGAAAGACTAGCAATCGAAATGAACTGATGCCTACAAAGAACACATGTACCAGACTGGATGACCAAATGAAAGACCACATTGATCCAGAATGATCCCTTTAAAGGAACAGCCCCAAACAACTATAGGTCATAACATGCCTACGGATGATGTGGAAATATTAACTGCACAAATAAGGGAAAAGATTTACTACTCGCTAACAAGATGTGGATTGTTCCCCGAGGAATAAAAAGGTTGCCGCAAAAGATCCAGAGGCACAGGGGAGCTACTATACACATTTAAGCACATCCTCACCGAGAGCAAGACGAAACGGAAAATTTTAGCAATGGCCTGGGTTGACAACAGAAAGGCGTATGATATACTTCCGCAAAGCTGGAACTGCTTCAAAATATCAGATATACAAAATATCAAATGAAGTTATAAATTGTATATGGAAAACCATGAAAACCTGGAGAGTGAAATTGACAGCAGGAGGGAGAAGCTTAGCAGAAGCAAAAATCCAAAGAGGTGTATTTCATTTTACAAGAAATTATCAATCAGCTAATATATATGGATGACATCTAACTATTTGCAAAAAATGAAAAAGATTTGGGCACGCTAATACAAGCAGTTAGAATATAGTCAGGACATAGGAATCTAATTTGGGATAGAAAAATGTGCCATGCTAATTATGGAAAGTGACAAACGGCATCTGACTGATGGAATGGAACTATCAAATCAAGACAAGATTAGAACGCTCGAAGAAAAGGAAACACAAATAATTGGTCTTCTATGAGGCTGACACTATCAAACAAGAGGAGATAAAATACAAAATTAAGAAAGAATACCTCAGAAGAACTAGAAAGCTACTCGAGACGAAACTATCTAGCAGAAATCTTATCAAATGGTTAAATACCTGGGCTGTAACTCTCGTTGGATATTCGAGACACTTTGTAAAGTGGACCAAAAGAAGAACTTAAGCAAATGGACCAAAGAACAAGGAAACTAATGATCCGGCATAAGGTATTACATCCCAGTGACGATGTTGACAGACTATATGTATCAAGAAATGAGGGAGGAAGAGGACATGCCCGCATTGAAGACAGCGTTAACACATCGATACAAAGACTCGAGGGCTACATAGAAAAACACGAAGGAGGACTGATTACAGCCATCAAAAACGATAATGACAACACGATAACCAATAAAATAACAATAACTAGGAAACAAAAATGTGACGAAAAACAACTCTATGGGTTCTTTAAATGACTTATCAAAGCAAGAATAGATAAGACGCAACAAAATAGCAAATGTAGGTTATGTGGTGACTGAGACGAAACGATCTATCACATAATAAGCGAAAGCATCAAATTTGCCCAGACGGAGTATAAGACTAGAAACGACTGGGTGGGCAAGGTGATCCACTGGGAGATGTGCAAGAAATGTAAATTAGACTATAAGAACAAATTTTAAATGCATAACACAGTAGCTGTCGTGAAGAATGACTCACACTAACTCCTATAGGACTTTGACTTACAAACGGATCTCCTAATCTCGGCCAGAAGACCAGACCTTATTGTAATCGATGAAAAAAGAGGGCTTGAAAATTTTCGACTTTGTTGTACAGGCTGACCACAGAATAAATCTGAAAGAAAGGGAAAAGAAGGATAAGTACTTCAACTTTGCTAGGAAATTGAAAAACTATGGAACATGAAGGTGGCGATTATACTAATAATGATTGGTGCTTACTGTACAGTTACTAAAGGATTATTAAAGGGAGTGGAGTACTTGGAAATTGGGGGGCGAGTGGGAACTATCAAAAGTACAGCATTGTTGAGAACGGCTAGAATACTGAGAATAGTCCTGGAATCTTGAGGAGACTTGCTGTCACGCAAACTCCAGTGAAAGACCATCAGCTAACGCTGATGTAAAAAAAAACTCAAGGAGTACCGGCCAGAAGACCAGACATAATAATAATCAACAAAAAAAGAGAACTTGCTAAATAGTCGACTTTGCTGTCTCGGCTGACCACAGAATAAAACTGAAAGAATGTGAAAAGAGGGATAAGTATCTCGACCTTGCTAGGGAATTGAAAAACTATGGAACATGAAGGTGGCGATTATACCAATGGTAATTGGTGCGTTTGGAACAGTAACTAAAGGATTACTAAAGGTACTAGAGGACTTGGAAGTTGGCGGACGAGTAGAGACCATCCAAACGACAGCATTATTGAGAACTGCCAGAATACTAAGAAGAGTCCTGGAAACTTGAGGAGACTTGCTGTCACTCAGACTCCAGTGAAAAATCAATCGCTAACGCTGATGGGAAAATCTCTAGTGAGTGAATAATTATATGAAAAATAATATGCCAGAAAGTGTTTACTTTTTCTTGTTCTAGAGCACAAAGCGTGTAATATAATTGAGGAAGGATTTCTTGCCTTTCGGTTTAGTTAGGATGAGAACCTTTCGGCTCAGTGCATGGGTTAGTTAGGTGCAAACATGAGCGCAGGTATTCACGCCCACCCGGGGAGGATGTGTCATTCACGGATGTCAAAATAAAACCCCAGATAGGAAATAGGACCAGGGGGTGTGAATGACGTCATGCACCGGAAGTGTGGGCTGAGGATTTTTCGGATTTGAGAAAAAGCAGTGAGTTGTGTTTTTGCCTCTGAACGAGAAAGTCGAAATTCAGAGCTGGGCGCGGCCAGACGAATTTGTGCGCTACGTGCGCCGCGCGTTGGTTGGGTTGAGAGCTGACGATGTAAAAGCAGTCAGCATAGAAAGATTGTGTCTTTCTCTCCTCATGTCGAATAACCTTTCACTCAAAGGTAATAAAGTTTCCTACCTGAACCAATTTCGTGTTTTCGGATTCCTATATATGTTTACGAACATTTTATGAACATTATGTCTGTTTCACATATCGGTATCATGGGTATGTTACAAGTGTTATTTTCAGTGAAAAAAGCAAAAAGGAAAAACGATTTTTCTTTTGCGGCAAGTGTAATTCAATATAAAATTTATTCATTATCCAGAACCTTCAAAGTAATTTCAGTGCAGAGTAGCTGACTAAGAATTTTCTAGCATTTACAAAAGATGTTTATTCTTTTCTGTATAAGTATTGTATAAATGCATGTAAATGTTTCTTCATATGTTTTATTCAGATTTCATGAAATAAAAAAAAAATAGAATAAAATATGCCCGTTTTTACGTAGAAAATAGGTTAATTTCTGAACTTTGTTAGCATGGCATGAAAGCAAAATGTTAAAGAAATAGTAGCAATTTTCAATATATTTATATTAAGTAATTACGAAATAACATATACTATCCCGTATTACTACCTGTGCTACATGCCGAATGGGGGTGTCCTCGTGGTGTAATGGTTAAAGCGATGGACTACGGAATCGTAGTAAGCGAGTTCGTATTCCAGTCGTGCTCTTACGTTCACATTCGGGCAAATACCCTTGGGAAAGGTATGGACCCCCTTATCCTCCCTGCTATGGGTTAAGTAGTACCACTACTGTTCTTCTAGGAGAATGACTTTGGCATTAAATAACCTACAACGGTTGATATGCCATTAAACAAAGAAACTAATCCAAACTAGTAAAGTAAGTAAAGTTGGCGACCATAGTCGAGGGTGACCTGAAGTCTCTCTTTTCAATAACTACAACACTGAGGTATAGTGGAGGGTGCTACTCATTCCCTGGATTGCTCCACTTTACCCTTGATCCGTTCCTTATAATGCTGAGTGTTAGGCAAGGAGGCGTCAAGTTCCATTTTTTGAGTCTTTGGTATGACTCGACCAGGGATTGAACCCACGTCTCCCGGGCCATTGGCGAACATTCTAACCGCTAGGCCAATAAAAAATGTTAATAGAATTTTAAAAAATCAACCAAAAGAATATAGTTTTCTTTATAACAATCCTAAACCCTTCCAAAACTGTGAAAAGGAGAATGTTGATTTTTACTGTACATGAACTATTTTACACAAGATTTTTTGTTGAGATATGAAAATGAACATGAAATATGAAATAAAGAGAGTGAGCTGATTTTACAACACAGGGGATTTAGTTAACTTGGCTAACAAGAGAGTTGGGGACAGCCAGTAAACCTGATTATGACCTTCAGATGGAAACAACATAAGTGAAAAATATGTGCTTAGAAAACTTCGTAAGAAAAAGACATAATTGGATAAAACATATCTGCGGACATTTTAAGAAACAATCAAATGAACGGTGAAACGAGACATGGTTATGAAATCAAACCTCACAGAAACCAACAACATTAAAGTCAAGACAGTCACGCCACAGAAAAAATGCTATTGCACAGTATGCTCACATATATATGAGTCGAGTCTCGAAAGAGATTGGAAATTGGTGTGAAAAGGTGAGAAGAAAGATCAATTGGGAACTATTCAAATAGTTGTGATTTCAACATACAAATCAATGATTTATGCCTAAAATGTAGTCTGTCTTAGAGAATGAAATTAAAAAAGTTCTCATGAAATTCTCTGAAACCTAATCTAGTAATTGTATTTACCAAACTTTCGCTACAGGCAGGCATGCGATAGTCAGTTTTTAAGCGAAGTACAGATAGTTCATATTCATCTTTCTTTAGTTTCTTTGGTGGCATATCAACTCTTTTTAGGTTACTTAATGCCAAATACATTCTCATAGAAGAACAGTAGTGGTACTATTTAACCCATAGCTGGGAGGATAATGGGGTTCATACCTTTCCCAAGGGTATTTGCCCGAAAGTAAACGTAATAGCGCTACTAGAGTACGAACTCGTGTACTACGATTCCGCTGTCCATCGCTTTAACCATTGCCCCACGAGGACACCCCAGTTCATATTCAGTCTTTCTCAGTGGCTTTACCTAGGCTAAAGAGCCCTGTCTGCTCAACAATTTATCTATAGTTGGAGGTGCATATGGTTTCATAACATTTTTAAGGCATTAACGTGAAGTGAAACAAACATTCTCGTCCAGTATTTGAAATCCGGCCTTCGATTCCATTTTCTACGACGATACTCGTCACGCTAAGCATGTAAGTAAAAAGTATACTGATATGATACTGAATTCCGTTGTCACACCTGACCCCAAAATAGAATGAATTGAAAATCCGAACTAGTTTACAGATTTTGTTAGAAAAGGTATATCCATTATTATTGGAGGACTAGGTTAGATCCAAATAAATAAAACAAAATATTCGCTAAAAAGTAAAAACTTCGAAGAGAACAGAATAGTGTGGAGGCCCCTATCGCATTAAAAAAAATTGTCAATCGATCCCCAGTGTAAACAACCAGTAGCCCCTGATGAAAATGACTGTGTGCTCGTATCACTAAGCTCACACCATTTTGGCTTGATTTCAACCAAACTTATTGAGACTGTTAGGGATATTCCTGAAAAAAGTTTAATTGAATTTCGCAAAGATTATTTGGTTTGATACAACCCCAAATTAAACTAATTTTTCTATAAATAAAAGTTAAGTAATCACAAAGTTGCCACGCTTTGCAAGAGAGATTACGCATTCAAATTCTTGACACTGAGAGAATAGACGTCAGTTTCAATGCAGTAAAGGCACTGATTTATTAAATAGATATAGTAAGAAAATGAGGATTTATTTGATATTTAGTATCTATTAATTGGAATTCATTATTTCATATCAAATGTTCATAGCTTGAAAAATCAGTAAAATCTTTACAGCGTCCTACTTTTCAACTATAAAATATAATGATAATAAAAACCGAAAAACACTACTTTGTTCTGAGTGTACCATATCCATGATACGGATATGTGAAATATACATAGAATGTTCATAACGCACATACAGATAACATAGGAATCCCGAAACACAAAAAACACTTACGACTTCTTAGTTCAGGTACGAAACTTTTTATTACCTTTGAATTAAAAGGTTTTTCGACATAAGGAGAGAGATACACAATCTTTCTATGCTGACTTTTCCATCTCCCCCCACCACCACCACCAACAACAACACCACGTGCGACACCCGCTGCAAGGCCTCGGCGAGCTCCGAAAGTCGACCGTCTTCGTCCGAGGCAGGAACTCAACTCCGACTCTTTTCAAACCCCCAAAATCCTCCGCGCACGCTTCCGATGCATGACGTCATTTACATCCCCCGGTCGAAATTCCTATCTGGGATTTTTATTTTGACATCTGTGAATGACACATCCTCCCCACGGGCGCGTGAACACCTGCGCTTATGTTGCACCTAACTAACCCATGCGTTAAGCGAAAGGTTCTCAGCCTAACTAAACCGAAAGGCAAGATATATAAAACGAAATCCCTCGGCCATTATATTACATGAGTTTTATGTTGCCTATTCGCATGTGAGCCAGAGAAGGCATTTCTGATGTTGAATTGTCCAGATTTCAGGTGTGTAGATATGCACCAGAGGAATGGCAACGAGAAATTCAGAACCATAAGTGATTTTTTCTTCTTTTTTCATCATTTAAAATCTATTGGTAAAAATATCATACATGCATTAAAGTGGAAGGAAAGGATCAGAGATTAAAAAGTTGATATACAGACGTCATATCTACTCTTGATGACTTTTTTTACAAAAGAAATCCAAGCAGTATAACGTTAATGAAATGCGTGGACCACAAGGTGAACTAGATGGAAAAAAAATAGCTTATTAGGTCTCATTACATGAGAGTCAGTCAATGAACATTTTTGTCACTCTCAGATGTACGTATGTATATATGAAAAATTAGCTTGAGTTGATCGGTGAATGATTATTATGGTTCCTCATTTCAAAGATTCAAGCAAGAAAGGCTTTCAAAAATAAATTCTCAACCACCGGCCTCAATATTGCAAAGTTGAATAAAAGCAAAAAAGAGTTGATTACTAAGTTAAAGATATTTTAAAAGCCCACCTTCTTTTTCTGTAAACAATTTCTTTGTTTTTCATAGGCGTCTAAAACTGAGATTTTAAAGAAAACTTTGAACAGAATAAAAGATTAATGCTATATGCAAAATGCAAAAAAGAAGTATTTATAAAATAAACTTCAAAAAGCAACACAATTTTAAGAATGTTGGAGTCGACTAAGAAAGGCAAAAAAAAAAATAGTATTAGTTGAAATCCACAATTGAATAAACTGTCGATTTCATGGGTGAGGACTTGAACTTTTTCTTTAATGGACTAATAGACAATTTCATTGGTGTTACATTCTCTCAGTTTACTGTTCTTACGAAGTATAAAAGAGTATGGAACAATGATTTGTTTTCAGTTCTTTCTTTGACGGTGAACTTTGCATTTTTGTTAATATCGTGACCATTTGAATGGACATTTTATTCAATAAGTGTTAATTTATTGTAATCCATATATTTTATTCTGTGACTGCAATTGTTAAATCTAAAGTAGAGAGGAGAGTTTGTCTTTCTCACATAGGGTTTTCTGCTTGAAATAGGATTAGTTTCGAGATATGCAGACACTGCAATCAATTTAATTTGCAGTTAAATGTATTTTCAAAATGTAATTTAAACAAATAACCTTTTCCTGGCAGGTATGATGATTTTCTTCAAGTGCACTGAGAGAACTGCACATTTTTCACAAGTTCTCAAAGTGCTATGTGCAGATATCCCACTTATCAGTAATAATTTTCTTTTTATTTCCCTTTGCAATAGTTTGGAAAAGGGCTGAAAACCTATCCATGTCAATAGAAATTTCAACCAAGCTATTTTCAGTTTGAAGCATGAATAATGGTTTCACTTTTACCTTTGAGCATCGTTAAATTCTCAATATAGATATACTTAATAGAAAAAATTGTTCTAATTAATTTTCAAATTATTGCGACGAATCGAGTCCTCCAATTCAATAAACTTTTGCTAGCTGAAACTTCTTGACAGAAACCTTTCACAAATTTATAACGGTAATTGATTTATTATTTCATTATTTTCACCCAACTTCCTAAACAGTTGCAAATTATGTACATGTCCCTAAAATTTCTTTATCTATCAAGTGCACACCTATAAAGTATCAAGCAATTTGTCACTGACTGATTTTGCCAAAAGGCTGTCTCACTGAATTGTGAGCATGTTGGGAAGTTTTTTTTCCTGAGGGAACCTTGCAAATCCTCTGTAACTGCCAACTATAGAAAGAGCATCATAAGTGGCCGCTGCAATTATATTGCTAAATGGAATATTACACTTGTTTAAATATTCCTCTAAGCAGCCAAAAGTACACCTCTTTTTCGTCACATGTAAGATAACTTGTAAACCCCAAATCGTTCCTATTATGGTTTAGGTTTTTACAAATAGCTATCGGAATTTTTGGACTATAAAAAGTTAATATATCAGGATAGACAAATTACGATGTCTATGCTTAGCTGCCATTTTTTATATACTCAGTCATCTCACCAATATTTCGTTGTGTCACTTAGAGACAAAGATCTTAAGACAGGACCAGAGACATTTTTTCGTTATTATATATACCAACCCAACTGCTCGGGCACGATATGACACAAGGTCAATTTTTAAGCAGAGTTTAACAGGTTTAATTCAAAGTTTTCCTTCTCCTAGATTAGTTGCCTAACCAAGGCTGAAGAACCCAGTCAGTCCTACTATTTACCTATAGCTGGAGGGAGAACAATTGGATTCATACCTTTCCCAAGGGTATTAGTGCTATGTGAAATACAATCAGTCTCGTCCAGGATTTTGAACTCGTGTCACCGTGTCCATTTCCTACGATTACACCACGGGCACATGTTTTCATCATAGTTTCAATCACGCCACGAATTAATGATATCATAATCTCTTTTGTAATAAAATATGCTTCCATTTTTTATAGCTATATTTTGGTATGTATATGAAAATTCTTCCTTTAACTTTGCACAAATAGGAAGACAAACTAGGCTTTTTAATACTGTTTGTGCAACCAATCTAGGAAAAGAAAAACTTTATATACCTAGAGATGGATTTCATCAAGCTACTCTTGCTGAAAAACGATGCTGCATGAGTAGCACTCCAACGACCAAAGTAGCTTATGGGGTCAGTGCTAGTGAAACACTTAAAAGATTTTTTTAAATTTATACCTGAATATTATGGTCACATAAAATATACTTTAAACAAACTAGATCAAATTATTTAAATACATGGTACAGCTTGTCCAAACCATGCAAAAAAGTATATCTAAAGACGAACATTTTCTAAGTGTGCTTATATAATACTTTTTGCGAAGTTTAAAATAAACTTACATTAGCCATGGTGAAAAATCGGTTCATTTTGTATACAATTAATGACAGATACAACGTATCAACATTCTGCTAGTATAATTTATTCCTATTAAGAAAAGTATCCCTTTGAACAGGAGTAGTTAGTATTCGTACTGCTACATATGTTCATATGGTCAGGTGGCCTGTATTCCACCAAGAAGATATTTTCTATGAAATGATTATTTATCAACAGCCAGGTTTTTAAATTACAGATGACGACGATATACGTTTACAGCTATTTCTCTGCCTGGACCTCAGAGTGTATCTCGATTTTTTAGGGATCTCAGGATTCTTATTATAAATGAAAAGAAAAATTAATAAAACCTTATAATGATACTATGATGACAGACTAGAGTATGTGTGATATTTAGGTTTATATTTATATTTTTTCATTATTTTGGCGATCATCTATACCTTCAGTCAGTATTTGATTTTTTTAATAGGGTGGTTGTTGACTTTTCGAACATATTTTTAGAATTGTATTTATTTAGTATCAGTCTCTAAGTTTATTTACCGCTAAATTATGTTCTCCAGAAAATGACTTGTTTATTTTGGAGTTAGTCCAATATTTCCCTCGGGTGTATTTCCTTAACGCTAATTAATAGTCAAATTATTTGGTTGCTCGGAAAATACTACTCGATTTTAGATTAAAGTGTATAAATTGTGCTCTAATATGTTATTTTAATACTTGTTGTATACAGAACTTACTTTAATGATTAAAGTGTTAATTTTCATTGACTTCTTTCTGAATTTGATTCATTTACTTATTTGATTGAGTTCAAGCTTTGTCATTATTTTATTCCATGACAATGCTCAGACATGTTACCAGGATGACACCATAAAAGTTCACAGACACAGGGGTTTGAAACTTAGCAACGTCCACCATATTCTTCTGAAATCTCGCCTTCCGACTAGTATTTTTTCAAGCATCTGGACATTTTTTTACGCTAAAAAATCTCGTTTCAAAGAAGCATAAATTGCATTTTATTATTTTTAGGTATAAAAACGTTTAGTTTTGTCATACAGAGAGATATCCAAAATCCATAGATTTTAAGGGATCATATTTGACTAATGGAATCACTGCACTGTTTAAATTCATTAATTCAGGAACAAAAGTTTATTCTAAAACTGGACATGATTTAATCTGGCCGGCTATCATAGCATACTGCAATAACGCGCGATTCCATCTGGAACACAGCTGGTTGGTCAAGGATTTGTAAGCATAAAAGATAATGACCCAAAGCATAATGGTAAATTCTACCAGAGGTACATTTAAAGCAAACAGGAACAGCACGACTTGGCCAGCATAATCATCGCAGTTAAATCCCATTGAAATGGTGTGGGATGAATCTGACCATAAAGTCAACCAACAAGTGTGGATCACATCTGGCGACTCATGCCGGAAAGCTGAGCAGAATTATCTTCAGTCTACTTCCAGTCTTTCATCGAAAGAATGCCGAGTATCTGTGAAACAGAAATAGCATCCAACGGGGATTATTTTGATGAATCTAAAGTAAGATTTTTTTGTGGGGATATAATGTGACTGAGGGAGGCTTGTATTCAGTATATCAAATAAAACAATTGTGGTGCTTAATTTGTTTAATCAAAAATAACACTCTAAGGGTAAGAAGTACGAATTTTTTAGGGTTACCAAAGACTTACATGCATACATATATATATATATATATATATATATATATATATATATATATATATATATATATATATAAAAGTATTATTCGGTCCAGTTAAACCCGAGTTGGGAGTAATTCCATCAGGACAAAAAAAAAAAAAAAAAAAAACTCTCAACAGTGAACATTTACAATTTCCTGGTAAAGAGATCAATGTAACTGACATTACAAAGCAATAATTTTTTTTAATAAAAAACAAAAACCGGTCACATTAGGATTATACATTTATTTCCATCCTATTATGGGTTTTTGATATAAATCAAAAACACAAAAAAATTATCAGGACTTCTTCAGATTTGGTCATTATTTTATCCATAAGATCTGAAGAAGTCCTGCTAATGTTTTTCGGTGTTTTTGACTTATATCAAAAATCCATAACAAGATGGAAATAAATTCATAATCTTAATGTGACCAGTTTTTGCTTTTTCTTAAAGAACTATATATATATATATATATATATAAGTAAAGTAAAGTTAGCGACCATAGTCGAGGGTGACCCGAAGGCTCCCTTTTCGATAGCAACTACACCAAGGTGTAGGGAAGGGCGCTACTCCTTTCCCTGGATTGCTCCACTTTACCCTTGAACCGTACCTTATAATGCTGAGTGTTAAGCAAGGTGCTATCAAGTTCCATTTTTAAAGTCTTTGGTATGACTCGACCTGGGATTGAACCCAGGTCTCTTGGGCCATTAGCGAACTCTCTCTCTCTATATATATATATATATATATATATGGTAGGTAAAGAAGAATCAAAACTGAATTTCGAATTAGTTTTAAACTTAAAATCTGAAATTTAAATGAAGATACGTGGACAGCAGAACAACTTCTATAAGGAGTGACGTTTAGTTTTCAAGACAAGTCAGAGTCAATTTGAGAAAAATAGCTTTGGTACTTTTGAACGAAATGTTTTCCTCATTGTTCAAGCATTGGTTAGATCGAACCCCAGTTTCCCTATTACGTTCTCTTTCGAATTATTACCCTTTGAAAAGTTAGGAACCCCCTTATTCCTCCAACTATTATTGGTAAAAGAATATCTTTATGGTACTTCTTCAAGGATGGCTTCGGATTAAAATCAACCACGAAGGTTGATTCGCCCTTGAATAAAAAAACCAAAAGTGAGAGCTGCTACATTTATTGAGAATTTGGTTGTTGTAACGGTAACCTCGCAAAAGCAGCACATCAGAGACAGATTTCTAGTGAGGCCATACACGTAAAAATAATATGAGTGAATAAAATAACACCCACCCCATTTTGCAACTAAAGGAAAATTTGATGCAGTTTTCGGTAGTTATCAACGTCCTTTTTTTATAATTCAATTTTTTTTTATATAACGGAGTTATCTATGAAATGACAATTATAATTCCACCTTTCATCTTAAATAGAAGTAACAGTATCATCATGGACCACCGTCATGAAAAATCTCTTGTTTTTTTTACCTAGGTCGTAAAATGTAGCCTCCCGCTAAGATATTAAGTGACTAAACTGAAAACTTACGAATTTAACTAGAATGAAACAAATATCAAGGTGATTCAATAAGTTTGCAATATTTTGTTAACGTGAGGAACAGTTCTGAAGCTCCAGTTGCTTTTGCACCGAGGTCATGAATGGGGAGGGCAACCCTGGCTTGCTACTCGTTAGATTTGCCTATATGGCCGGGAATATGGAGTGAATCTACGCACAACGTGTAAGCACATGGACTACCACTAAACTTCCAGCCATAGTGGGTTTCTACAACATCTTGAACTGCTTTGGTCATGTAATATATACAGCACAAACAGACTCATACGAAAATTTTTCAAAACGTTTGACACGCCCCACTACAAAAACACTTCTGTAAAGTATCATGGAAAATTCACAATTAGTTCTGGAACGTTATAATTAACTAGTCTTAAAGAAATCAAATAATTTTAACATTATTTTAATTAGTACACTGAATGAATAGAAGCGGAAAACATGAAACGTAAGCCGTTAAAAATACTTTACTTAAACCACGTTTAGAGAACTCAAGACCTACAAATAATCATCGTGAGTCTTTGGATTGTAGACGCCAAAGGTCAAGGTATGTCAGCGTTCTTTCTCCCAAATGACGGGTGATTCTAAATTTCCATAGACCTGAATGTGGCCTGCACAGATAAATCATTTGAATGACCGCCAATTTCATCAGTATTCCCATTTACTCTCCGCTCTTGTCCAATCGGCTTCCGACGTTTAGTTTATAGTCTTACGATTTAGAGACGTAATGAGATTTTTATTTGTTTAGTTTCTACGGTAATTCTTTTTCTATGCATTTATTTTGCTTTATTTTTGTTGGTTGAATTTTTCCTTTTTATTTCTTGTATTTCCTATCAACTATTTCCTTTTATCGTTTTATATCAACTTTCTTTAATTCTTTCCTCATAAGACTCTGTCTTTGAAGTTTTTCTTCCTTACATTCCTTCCGGTTTCTTACCCTTTCCTTCTTTTAACCTTCTACTTTGGTCATGTTCACGTTTCTATTTTTATTCTTGCCTTCTGTTTGCCTATTTCTTTGTTTTATTGCTTTTCCTTATAATTCAACATTCGTCTTCTTGAAATCGTTTTCTTTATCGTTATTTATAACCTGTTTTTTCTCAAGTTTCTTATTATTTACGAAGCTGAACATGGTACACAGACCTCAGATAGCTTACTATAAAGTTGTTACCATTTTAAATATTGAGAAAGTTCATCACAGCTTAAATTCTTCGCCCGAAAAGATGAGTTGGTATTGTTTATACCCCTTCAAACTATGTTGGGTTATTTAAAGCCGATTTTTATTTTTTGTGTAAGAAGGGTTTAAGTAATTAACGATAACAACCAATTGTAATCAGCTATAACTTCAAGTAACTATTCTTAATGCAAATACTGAGTCAAGTAATGAGTAAGTTCCGTTTTAATCAAATATTTATCGTTCTTGCTTATTTTGAAAATGAATTGATAACAATCAGTATTCGCCATTATTTTGAATCACTTAGAGGGTAGAGTGTTTGCCAATGATCTGGGTGACTTGTGTTCAATCCCAGGTCGGTTCATACAACAGACTTTCAAAAATGGTACATGATACCTTCTTGATTAATACTCAGCAATATAAGGTACGTATCAAGAGTAAAGTGGAGCAATCCAGGGAATGGAATAGCGCCCTCCCCTACACCTCGGTGTAGTAGCTATTGAAAAGGGAGCCTTCTGGTATCCCTCGACTACGGTCTTTAATTACTTTTTGTCATTTGGTAAGGACCTTGTTGATTTTTCTCAAGTAAAATTCAGTTTAGCTCCACGCTCAAGAAGTTTTCCACAAACGCTTAAATTTGCTTCAGGAAAATATTTTGTCATTCAGTCAGATTATTTTGAAGCGAGCAAAAAATATGAAAATCATTTAGTACAAAGTCTGATTAATACATTAAATGGATTAGAAAAGACCAGTCTAAGTTCAATACTTTTCCTGCGTGGTTCTTGCTGAATGTGGCCTTGTGTTTTCAGGGAGAGGCACAGCGTTTCTCCCTTTTATGAGTGTAGGGAGTTTTCTCAGAGAATTTTCATGCATACGTTGCAGCTGCTAAGAATATAAATCTGCATTAAGTTTCTCGTTACATTTTAAAACCCCAAAGGGAATAAAAGTACTGAGAACGCACTATAAACTAAGCATAATTTTTCTTCCATGAGGCTCTACGCTTGAATTAGCAGCAGAGATTCGTCCATATCAATCTACTGTTTTTTGCGTTGTACATTCTGATAAAAGACTTATTTTTTGTCACCTTTAATGATATTCTTGATAAATGGTTCATTTCTCTGTCTTGAAATAAGAACTTTCACAATGAATATGTAGTATTTCTTTTTCTTCTCATTAAGGGTATGAGGAAGCCAAACACCCAACTTACTCACTTTTCTTTTTTTTTCCTCTGGTGGAAGATTGTGAATTGGAATGTGGTGAGGTCAAGTGAGAATTTTCAGAGCTTTTTGCATGTATTAAATTGTACTAATTTTCTTAAAGCGTCTTAATCGATGTATGATGAGCGTCGCTGTCTTGGTGTATCTCTCAAAAACTTATCATAAGTGTTATATAATCAAGGAATGTTTTTTTATATTAATCATTTTTCGTTAATTATATTTTATCATTCAGTTTGGTTGGGCTTTGAACTAATCGATTCTCTTAGTCCTGGTACATCGTCATGTTGTGCAGTCACGCTCGCGAGGAAAGGATATGACAATCACCCTTTTTCATGATAAACCCCCAGAGAGAAAATGTGGGTAGAGTGTGGATGATGTCATGCCTAAAAGAGATGGTCCTGAAAATTTGAGGATTTTAAAAAGACGTCAGTTGAGTATGCGACTGTTGAAGATGAAGTTGGGTTTTCGACCATTGAGGAATGCGTTTGAGGTTTTCGGATCTCGACCGGCAGGGATAAATTGAGATCTTAGACATCACAAGATCCTATTTACCAACCCCTCCAATCGGGCAGGATATGACACAAGGTCAATTTTTAAGCGGAGTTTAACAGGTTTTAATTCAGAGTTTTCCTTCTCCTAGACGAGTTGCTTAATCAAGGCTGAAGAACCTAGTCTGTCCTAATATTTACCCATAGCTGGAGGGAGAATAATTAGATTCTTACCTTTCCCAAGGGTAGTAGTGCTATGTGAAATGCAATCAGTCTCGTCCAGGATTTGAACTCGTGTCGCCGTGTTCATTTCCTACGGCGATAACAATTACACCTCCATTTAGACATCACAAGATGCGCCGTGCGTTGGGGTGGGGTCAGCATAGTATGGTTAACGTAGACTTTTAAGAATTATGTCTCTTTCCTCGTGTCGCCATGGACCGAAACCGGAAATTAATAAACCCGTTCGAATCCGAAGCAGAAGTGTCCACCTGTGTTTGTACATGTATTTGTATTACTGTTGTGACTGATATCATTATGGCTGTAGTATACAACACAAAAAGGAAACTTTAAAAATCAGTTTTGAATGTGATAGTCAGTATTGATACCCTGTGCATAAACACGACACATTTTTATTGCGTTTTTGCTATTCTTACCTCCTACAAAATATCATGTGGAATATGCAATTACATTTCTTTCATTTTAGGAATATGAGATCATGAATTATCTTATAATGCTCTCTTTTTCTTTACAGCAATAAAAATGATTGCTGAAGACACTGCTTAATTCAATAATTTCTGGTGGTGTTTAAAGCAATGGAAATTAAAAAATGCGTAGTTACAGCTTCCTTTTTCAAAATGGAAATTACTAATTAATTAAACCAATAAGTTGCATACAATTATAGGATTTCTTGTATTTCAGGTGATTATGAATACTCTTAATTAGTAATGATTTGTCTTCATGTCTAAACAGTTGACTCCTAAGAATCACTTCATTACTTGTCGGGCAAATGTGCGCATATCATCAAATTGTAAAGTTTACAGTTTTCACTCATAAACAAATATAGGTTTAATCTCCATAATTTACAATCACCCTCTCTCTCTTCCTCTCTCTCCGTCTCTCTCTCTCTCTCTATATATATATATATATGTATATATAGTTTTCTTGTCCTGATGGAATTACACTTTTGAATAGTGTTCTTGTCCTGATGGAATTACTCCCGACTCTGGTTTAACTGGACCAAATAATACTTATATATGTATATATACATATATCATGTTATGCTGCCAGCACAGATTTCCCGAACTCTCTCTCACCATCCGTCTCGATCATCCATCGCTTCCGGTAGGTATTCCAGGCTACATCCTGTGTCCGTACAGGGCTTTTCTAGTATGTCCTCGCACGATTGCGCGTTAATGTGAAGGGATCTGCAAAAGAATGTCGCTTATGAGTGCGTACATGCTCCGCCAGAAGTTCACTCATGTCTTGTTCGCCAAATTTGTATCGTCTTCGAGATGGGCGGTGAGTGGCCGTTCAGCCTCTCTTTTGTCGGATGAGGTTTCAAGGATTTGTTTAATATAGCTCGCTGCATTTTTGTACAATTGTAGCTAATTTGTTTTAATCATCGGTAGACTTAGTAAGCGTCCAAAATGCCTTTTATTTAATGGGATAAGTCTGATTTAATCATGACAGATATTCTATCAATAGCTGTCCATACTTTTGCTAGTGGCGTATTGCTGTGATTTTCCGTAGATGAGACGCTGCTTCCGAGGTAGGAGAACTTGTCAATTATCATCATCATCATAATCATGTCGCGCCATCTGCGCGGATATCCCTGACCGTCTCTCGCCACTTCTCCCTATCATTCATCGCCTCCGGCAGGTCTTCAGGGTTACATCCCGTGTCCTCACATAGCTGCTGTATGTAAGTTCGTGCTGGTCGTCCCACTCTTGCACATCCATGTGTGGGGGTCCACAGGAGTACATCGCCTATGAGCTCGTCCTTGCTTCTCCAGCACTGTCCTGCGTGTCTGGTTCGTCGAACTTGTATAGTTTTTGTGATGGGGGGCAAGTGTCCGTATAGTTGTGGTCTCGTGGGGTGTTGTCGCCAGGACTTGTTTAATACTGCTCTCAACATTCTTGTATAATTTCCGTCCAGCCTCCTCTCCAGCCGCTTCACTTGTCTATAATCTGTCTAGACTACGTACTACAGATATCGATAGATTTAATGAAAGAAAATGACTTTATATTGAAAAAGGCAAGAAGCAGACGATACCCCGAAAGATGACATAGTCTTTCTGGCAAATACATCAATCCAAGACGAATCCCTGCTGCATAGTCTGGAACAAGCAGCAGGTGGCATTAGCATACATGTGAACGCAGACAAAACGGAGTAAATATGATTATATATATATATATATATATATATATATATATATATATATATATATATAATTAGTCTCAATAATAATATTATTCGTAAAATTTTTGGGAATAACATATGAATTTTTGCAATTATATATATATATAAAAGTTGCTAAATTTACAAATACAAATACGTAAAATGATTAAATAATTAAACACTAACTTCAGATTTGATGTTGAGAGTTATATTAATCATCTGATCCACAGAGGAGATCACGATTGTCAGGTGAGTAATTATGATTTAATATTACAATATTTTTGTATATATATATATATATATATATATGCATCATGTTTTGATAGTTTAGTAACATATATACGCCTAAAGTTTGAATGAATATTTTATGATCTATTGTAAGAATATGTCAAGTTAAAATAATGATTATACTATATATTATTATATCTTTTTTTAAAGATTCAAACAAAGTACAAGGAGCACAAGTTTCCAGACATTTTTCGTATGGACACTTTTGTTCATATTACACATATGTAACCATAGTCTCCTTCGAAGTAATCTCCTCCAGCTCAAATGCACTTGTACCTTTCCAAAAACTTCTGGAAGGCCCCATGCAAGTCCTCTTATGTCAGCGTGTCAATGACCTTCGTCACAGCCTCTTTCATCTCCTCAATTGTCTCATAACGACAACCTCTGAGCTTAGGGAATAACCAAAAGTCACAGGGAGCAAGGTCTGGACTATGGGAGGCTGAGGAACCATATTGATGCCTATCTTGGTCAAATAGTCTGTGACAAGGATGGAGTTGTGGACTGGTGCATTGTCTCGATGGAAATGCCACTGACCCGATTCGAAGAGTACTGGCCTTTTCCGACGGAATCTCTTCCTGAACTCCCTTAAAACCTCAACATAGTATTCCTTGTTGGCAATCTGTCCAGTGGGATCCCAGTGCACGTAGATCATGCAAGTGCAGTCAAAAAAAGGGATCATCAAATGTTTGTGGGTGGATTTGCTCTGTCTGGCCCTCTTTGTACTGGAAAGCCAGCATTCTTTCACTGGGAACTCTGTCTCTTGGTCCCTGGGTCGTAGCAGTAGATCTAGCTTTCATCGCAGGTCACCAGAGCATCAAGAACTGCGGTACCTGAGTTGATCAGCTCGACCATCTCCCTGATGTCATGACAACGTCTTTCTTTCTGATCTTCTCTGAGCACCCTTGGGACAAACTTCGCGCAAATTTTCCGCATCTTCAGTTCCTCGTGAATAATTATGTGTACTGTTCCCACATTGACATCATATTGTGCACTTATTGTCTCTATAGTCACACGACGGTTCTTATCCATGAAATTCTTCATTCTGCCAAACAACTCTGGTGTTCTGACTTCCTTATTCCTCCCACACCTCTCATCATCCTTCACAGACTCCCTGCCTTTATTGAATATCTTATTCCACTCAAAAACTGATGTTTGATTCATGCAATATGGTCGAAAATCAGTCTGAAGTATTCCATACGTTTCTCTGGCATTTTTTCCAAGTTTAAAACAGAATTTCATTGCATATCGTTCTTCTAAAGTGTCTTCACGTCCAGATTGTATTTTTGAAATTCACCAGCTCTGACAATGAGGCTTTAGTAGGGTGTATTCTAATTCCAGCTGTAGCTGTTCATTAGAACCTGAAATCAAAAAAGTTGGTCAGTCATCTCATAAGCTGTATATTTAAAATGGCTGTACAAAAAAATCTGGAAACTTATTGAAGTCAATACTCTAATATTGGAAAAAAGGCTTTTTGCATTTTTGTGTAATGTAAAGCACAATGAAAACAACATGGTTTTCAAGTATCAGGTCAGATAAATTATTGATATATTTGGGATTATCTTTATGGTAGATATAAAATTGTTTAATTTTAATGAAGCTGAAGTCAAAAATAATGTTCATCCTTTTCGGCAAGAAAACGCACATCTTATTGTTTTTGTAAGAGTATTTTTTTTCAAAATAGTCACTTTTTTCTCAATAGAAGCCTTAATACCATTATTTGTAAATTATTTAAAGTGCACTGAAGAATGAAAAAAAATTATTTCCAGTCTCATCTGAAAATTAGAATATAAATATGCCTGCATTAAAGATTAGGGTCAATTTGTGTTCAAAGAGATTCGTAGAATAAAATTAACAGTTATGAAATGCTACGCATAATTATTCACTGTTTCTTAAATAGAATCATTCGTATCATGATGGATTGCCGTTAAGTATGAAATCTCACCAGTATCCTTCAGTCATTCCTATTCCATATCACTTGAGAACACTGATACACTGCTCCTAAATGAACAATATTATTTCCATTTGTTCATCTAAGTACTTGGATGAATGGAATGATATTTATATACAAAAAAAAACAAACAAATGAAAGCAATCTCTAATATTCAAACAGAAAAAAATATGATGTTAAAGAAAAGCATTAATGGCATCCAAATAGTTGGATGATATTAAAAGCAAATTGTAAACCAAGAGGCTGGTTTGGTTAGGGAGGTGATACTGGATCTTATGTGTCGTCCAAATTAAATATGTAAAGATAAGTTTTTGAAGAAAAAGTGAATTTACCTATCATTATTGGTTTTCGGACTATTGTTTTCACCTTTATTGTTATTTCTAGAACGTTTCGGCCGATATGTCCTCCGTCGTTCTTTAGGTGTATGTCGAACTCTGGAACCTTCACGGAACTTCGACCTTTATGGAATTCACGGGGTTTATCTGTTCTGATAGCCATAACCGGGTACAAGTGGTAAGTATTCCTTTATAGTTACTCGCCAGCAGTCTGTCTGGATTGAACCTTTAACCTCAAGACGATTGTCTCCTTAGAAACTTAGGGAATCAACGCCTATAATTGTTGCGCCATTTGTCCTGCCGGACAATTCAGAATGAATTTTTGACACTTATAAATATAATGATCTTACCTGACTAGAAGTACTACGATAACGTATGATTTTTTACCTGTGCTCATATTCAGATTTTTTTTTCTAAATTTACCTAATCATTAATTAATCGGCGTTGGATTTACATTGAAATCTAAGATAACTTTCTCATTCTATCAATAGAACATGTTTTTTATGATGATGGATTCATTTTTACAGGACGATAAGGCATTTTCTCACAGATCATTTGGAAATGAATATTTTCTTCAGAAAAGACAAAGACAATCAATAACATGGCCAGCGAACAACCTTGGTTTGAATCCAACTGAAAATTTATGGTGGAAATATTTAAAAAATAGTATGCGAAAAAATATCTATTGACTGCCATTCAGAAAAATGAAAAGCCTTTGATGAAATTTGAGAAATCCATGCCTGGATGAATTAAGGCTGTCATAAAAACTCGTGGTATAACAACTTAGAAATTCAATTTTTTTTCAATGAAATCTATTTTTTCTCAATATATTATTTCCTGAATTTTTCTTAAAGGATCGGAAAATATATACCCTTTATTTAAGTTTTTCTACAGTGTTTAAAGTATAATTAAGCAAACCTGAATCTTTAGCTTGCTATTTAGAAAAAAAAATCTTATTCATCTTATAAGTTTGTTTCCTATTAAATAGAATAATAATAATGAAAGTGAGAATCCTCTATGTTTTTAGTTGTATTCTAGTTTTTGACGGGTAGTATCTGAAAGACAATTTCTCGTTATTTTACAAAGGGACTATGAATTTTTGTGCTTTTGTGTGTATGTATGTTCGTGGATGTGTTCGTGGATGTGTGTGTGCGCGCGCGCGCGTGTGTGTGTGTGTGTTTATTTGTATGCTTTTTTTTCTTAGAATTTTATCAGGTTTGTTTAGTCTGACATTGAGGTCTCTTATTTTCTTAATTTAGAACAGAATTATTGGCCAAGCAGGAAAAATCAAAAGCACTGGCAATGGACTGTTAACCTAGCTCTTTAAACATTTCATTGCATACCGGCGTTCTTTTAAAAGCTAAGAGCAGTTTAGATTTTTGGACCAAACCAGAAATATGGTGCACTTAGTGAGTATTGAACCCCTATGTAGTAATTCATCTGCTAGATATGCATGCAAACTATCAGCTTGATTTCTTAATCTCCGGGTTTCCCGACAGCAACAGTGGTTTGGAATTGGAACATTGACCTTTCAGGGATATGCCTTCTCTCTATTTGCACACTTCTTGAGGGAAATCTTCCAACCATTTTCGCTATCTGATTTTATGTTGCAATTATTTTAAGGTAACTTTTATTCCAGACATGCCTGTGAAAATCTTGTCTGTCAGTTGTCATTCTCTTTGATTTGATAAAGGTGGATGCGACATATTCCAGGTTGATAGAATTGGGGACCATTCCCAGTTTCTTAGCTCTGAAGGGGATTGAAGACGAGAGACAGGTGAAAGATTACCATTTTCTACAAAGTGAATTCCATGCTTTGGACAAGCATTGTTTTTGACTGGGTAACTAGCACAGCGTTGTCTCTGAACAGAAGCGCCTAGACCGGTCGGTCCGTTGTTATGTGTGATTCAAATGAACAAATTACCATTTGAATGTCTTATACAATCATTTTCTCGGTAGCTTCTTTCATCATTCTAAATAATACTGAGCAAAATAGGAGAACCAGAATACACAAGCCTGCTTCATGCTGTTTGCAAATGGAAAAAAATGATGATATACCGTTGTCTCTGACTTCTCACAGGTGCGCCTCATAGGACAATGGTAAGAAATGTTGTAATGAATGTTATATAATTATATCATGAACCGATTTTTGAATGAGTGCTTTTGACAGAAAAGAAAGACAGAGTAGATGTCTATTATACTAACATTTGTATTCTAAAGTATTCAATGTAGAAGTACTTTTTTGTTTTTGTTTTCTTGTTTAGTGGGTTATTTAATGCTAAATCCAACCATGAATTGATAGTATTTAGCCTATGGCTGGGGTTAGGGGTTAGTGGTTTCATACCTTGGGAAAGGCATGAAGTCTCTAATCTCTGAGATTTTTTTCGAAAGTGAACGTAATTGCACGGCTGGAGTTCAAACTTGGTTGCTACGAGGTTTCTGACCAGCAGGTTAGCCACTACACCTCGGAGACATGAAAATGTACTTAGTATAAACAAGAGAAAATGTTACTTGAGACCATATAATTTCTTAAAATACTTGAAACAATCTAATATACTATTGTTGCTGGTACGTATTCATCCACCATATCCGCTACGTGCAGGATGTGACACAAAGTTATTTTTAAGCCGAGTAAACCGCATTTGAACTTCCTTCTCTTTAATTTGTAGCCTGACCAAGTGTAAAATACCTAATCTGCCCCATATTTACAAATAGATTGAGGAGGACAAGCGGATTAATGTCTTTCGCAGGGATATGTGCTAGAAGTGAAAGGCCAAATGACACGTTCAAAATTTGAAAACCGATCGCCGATTCCGTTTTCAATGATAACCTTTTGCTAAAAGCAGCTCCTGGTGCCTCTTTGTGTAACGTAATGGCCAAGGGATTTCAGTCCATGCCTTTGAGTTTAGTTAGACTGACAACCTTTCGGCTAAGCACATGGGTTAGTTAGGGGCAACATTGAGGCAGGTGTTAACGCGGGCGCACGCGGGCGGATGGAGGTGTCACTCAGATGTCACAATAGTCCGAGACGAAACGGGTGACGGAGTGCGAGTGATATCACACACCGGAAACGCGCGGAGGTTTGTGGAGAATTGAAAGAAAGTTGGAGAGTTGAATACTAGACGTCAAACGAGGAGTGTTGACTTTTTGAGCTCGCAGACGCGAGGCGAACTTGCGCCCTATGGGGGCCGCTCGAGATGAGGGCCAAATGAATAAGACGGCATAGAGAGATTGTGTCTCTCTTCCTTACGTCGAAACCTTTAACTCAAAGTTAATAAAAAGGTTTCGTACCTGAACAAGTAGTCGTTACGTGTTTTCGAATTTCGAGATTCCTATGTTCTTTTTATGTTCTATATGTGGTTATGAGTATTATGAACAATCGATGAACTCTTCGCACATGGCCATATAACACTTGCAGATAATTCATTTAAAAAGTATAACAGCAAAAGAGAGCTCGGGATTGTTGTATAAATATTGGCTGGTGTATTTTTTCATTAGGTTGTCACAGAATGAGACGTTTGCGAACTGCAGGGCCAGTCAGTAAGTCCAGAGTCCCATTGTAGTCAAGCTTTCACTGTAATCACTCAATACAGGCTCCTAAATAGTGAACACTGTGTTGCGCTTTGTGTTTTAAGAATTGATAACAGTAATAAGGCCACTGATCAGAGAAGTGAGGAGGTTGCTTTATCAACATAATATGCTTTTTTGATCAAAATCTCGTCGACTTATTAGATATGATAATCTTTTCGGTTGATCTGTTTCCTGCAAAAGAGTAAGACCATTCCACAAAACGTAGTGCTGTATATGACACTTAGCAGCATAAGATGATAAGAGTTCTGTTCTAGAAATTTTGTATATGTGGAGTACCCCCTCATGGCCATTACATGCCAGTCTACTCTGAACCAGAGAATAAGCACTTATTAGGGTCTTATTTATGGGTCAATTAAAACTTTAAAATTATTTGAATCAAACGAGAATACTTGATATCATATAACTGTTTTCAAATAACACTAAAGAAACAACTACGCAAACAAATAGGAATATAACTGTACAATGTATGCAATTTCAAAACAGTTTGGAATAAAATAGACCAAAAAAGTTTATATGCCACAAAATGAATGTATATAACCATTATTAAATATTTCTGTCGCATTGTATAGACACAATATCATACCATATATTCACTTCCTGTGACACACATAGCCGAACACATTTGTAATCATCCATCATTTATCAGCTGAACGTGAATTTGAAGAAGCAAATTTGAACTGATTGGTTCTGTTCAGTGGTATATCATCCTTTGTAGGTTATTTTATTCCAAATCCTGATATATATATCTTGGGAATAACCCACCTTTTTCCACACAATGAACTAGTCCATCTGCCATATTTAGCAGTAGCTACTAATACCAGGGCAGACTAGAAGGTAAAATTTTTTGTCTGAGTTCTTTTTTCACCACGAAAAAAAGTAAGTTCTTTATTGTTAAAAATTTGTTAAAATTATTGTTATTGAATATTGTTATCATTGTTAAAGTTTTGTGACCCCCCTCAAACTATTGTTCTTTGTTTGTGAGGAGGGTCAAACGCGACTCGATTTTTTGTTGAACTTTTTTAAAAAAACGACCGCCATTTTTTCATCGTTCTACATTTATTTTAATCGTCTCGCCTGAATTTTTTGTAACACCATACGCGTTTCATCTCCCTCTGGTTGTGTTTTCACAACTATGGGGGAGCCCAACAACATGAAATCGCAATCACCGACCGACATATTCAAAACGCAACCCTCCCCAATGCCGGAAGAAGCTCCATTCGACCTCTCTTCATCGGCAAGTACAATACCACCGGCACAAAAACAAAAACAAACGGCTGTCTCTTGGTCTTCACATTGCGTGAATAAAAAATCCCCTTGTGACTACGCAAGAGACAGGGTCGAAAAGTATGAAAAGTATTTCAAGGACGGGGAAATTCTCCCAATACCCGAATTGGTCGAGGCGGTCGAACCGAAGACCCTGTCCTTCGTAGTCACAGACATTAAGACCAAGAGACTAGCGGGGATTAAGAAGGAAACTTTTGAGGACCTTCTCAAAACAGCAAACATCCCAGGGAAGTACTTCTGCCGCAGAAGTTTCGCGACCTGGGATGTCTTATTACCCTCAGAGGAAGTAGCGAAAAGCCTCGCCGGTGGTAACATCACCACACGCTTCTTCCGGCTACAACCGGAATATCGAGGCAAAAGAAGAATACGAGTCACCGTATGCAATGTATCTATGCAATTGAGTGGTGACGTCCTCGCCGCCTATCTAAGTATATACGGCGGCGTGGAACAAGTCACACAAGTAACGTCAACACGGGGAACTGCGTACGGTGACTACGTATTCGTTATATGCCTCGATAGGGGAGGGTTTAACAAAATTCCCCATAAAATACGTTACCGCGATCAAACCATGACAGTCATCGTTGAGGGCAGGAAACCGCTATGTTGGTCCTGCAATAACATCGGCCACTTTTCAAAAAACTGCCCTCAAAAACCAACAATCACCACCACAACAACGACTACTACTACTGCTACTACTACTGATACTCCTTCACCTGTCATAGCAGCAATAATACCAACAGAAACCTCAGAAAACAAACAAGAAACCCCTAAAGAAAATGAGAAAGGGTGGACGCAAGTCACCAGAAAAAAGGGAGGGAAAAAAACTCCCCCAAAAAACCCAGCAACAACAGATACAACAACTCTTTTGACTACAACTACGAAACCAACGACAACAAATACGAAACAATCAACTGCAAAACAATCAACAAAAGAAGACAATCAAAACATTGAACCGATGGATATGTCCATGAATTTAAAAAGAAGGAGAGACAGCGAGGACTCACCAACTAAAGAGGGGGAGAAAAAACATCCAAAAAAACCCACACAAACAACCACCATACCTCAGCATAAGGGGGAAAAAACAACAGAAAAATCGCCAGTCCAAAATAAACAAAGACCAGCACAATTGATTCCTCTCCCACAAAAAACAAAAACCACCCCTATCATCCCAACAGAAACACCATTACCCCCCTCTCTTTCACCAATTAAAACCCCCAAAATGCTTACTCGATCCTATTCAGCGACCAGACTTACACCCTCTCCCCAAACACCGTCAACATCAGCAGCAACTGTTCAAAAACCAAGAGCACGCTCTACGGAAGCCCGACGTGCCATAAACTCCTTTTACTTCTGCGAAGATATCATGGACAATCCACACATAGACCACACTTTAAAACAATCATTAAAACCATTACGCTCACTCCAAAAAATTGACACTAAAGACATCACAAAACCACATCTATTCAAGGACGCACCAAAATTGACCACATTCGTCCGCTTGGCTGGCAATCGGACCAAAGAACTTTGGAACTTTATTGACGAAGCCAGCCGGGCGGATGTAATGCTGGTCGATACGAAAAATCCAATGCTGAAAAAAATGCTACCCTTCTGTGCGGGCAGGGTCCCGATTTTGGTTCACCCATCATTCTATAGGTCCCTAAAGTTGCGGTACCCTATGGATGTCGGTGGAATTACCAGGGACGACCGAGTAAGTACTGAGCTCGGCACCGGATCCCTGCGTCAGGCCGTCGGCATCCTCACCCCGAAGGATTTCCGGCCCGTAGTCGACACTGAGTAAGGTAAGTGGGATTGATGGCTCTAAACCTTGCTACTTTGAATGTGAGGGGATTGAGGGATCCGGGCAAGTGTACGCGCTTGCTTGGTGAACTTAAAACTCTCGGCGTAGATGTTGCTGCAGTGCAGGAAACCCACTTCACTTGCGGTGCCGACTGTCGTGTGCTGGAAAGCGATTTTAACGTTTTCTCAGCATACGGCAGCCGTACCAGCGTTGGGGTTTCTTTGCTAGTTGGACGCAGCCTTGATGCTGATGTTGACGTTGTTTTTGCAGGTGACGGGGGCCGACTGGTTGTGGCCGATGTTGCCGTGAAAAGTTTCAAGTTTCGTCTGGTTGCGGTTTATGCGCCCAATATCGTTGTGGAGAGGGTTTCCTTTTTTCGTCGGTTGGCGCCGTTCCTGGACGATACGAAGCGGCTAGTTTTAATGGGTGATTGGAATGCAATCCTTGATCCCAAGATAGATAAGGTCGGGCGGGGAGCTAGGCGTGTGGGAAGGTGTGAAAGCAGCCTTGCCGGCCTCATGACTCGTCATGACCTCGTCGACAGGTTTCGTCTGGATCACCCAGGGCGGGAGATGTGGACGTGGCTAGATAGTTCGCCCTCTGCCAAAGTAGGCTCCTACTTGGACAGAGTGTTAGTGAGACGAGCTGACATTGATTTTGTTAGTTGTCCCACGTTCCACTTGATAGCGTGGACTGACCATAAACTTGTTAGAGTCAGTCTACGGTTAGCAAATAGGCCTAGTCTGGCCGGCTACTGGAAGTTCAATACCTCCTTACTGGAGATACGGGACTTCCGGGACCGGTTGGAATCCCTAATTCAGCGGGCGTTAGTGGGGGCGGTTACCGGGAATAGGTGGTGGGGATCTCTTAAACATAGGATTAGAGATTTCGCTACCAAGTACGGTCAACAGCTCAACCTAGATAGGACCAAGGAAGCGAAATCTATAGACGATAGACTTTCCCGGGCGGTGGCTGGGGGGGACTCCCTAAACGTAGAGCTAGCTAGGGGGGACCTTGAGCGCGAGAGTAGCGAGCGCTACAAGGGATACGTAGTTAGATCTAGGTTAAAGAGAGTTCTCAACGAAGCTGTGAAAACGAACGCGACTGCGCGTGAAGAAGAAGTGCGAAGGTTCCCCGATCGGTATATCGGTTCTGTCAAGGCCCCGGATGGGCGACTGCTGCGATCGACTCGTGAGATTCGTGACGCCTTTCGGGCGCACTTTCGGGATCGCTTTGCCCGCTGTACTGATCTCCCGCTCCGGGAGTTTCGTAGCTATCTTGCCGACTTCCCCCGCCTTGGGGTGGCTGAAGCGGCTAGCTGCGAGGGTGTGGTTACTGAATGCGAAGTCCGTGACGCGTTGAAGCAGGTCGGCCTGAACAAGTCGCCGGGACTAGATGGTTTGCCCTACGAAGTGTACTTGAGGATGTCGCACATGTTTGTGCCTATTCTGACGGATATGTTCAACCATTGGTTCGCCCAGGGAGCCATCCCTGGTAGCGTTACCAAGGGCGTGATCACATTGCTGAAGAAAGGTGGCAGGCATGTTTGGGAGGGTTTAGACGATTACAGGCCCATAACTCTGCTTAACACAGAGTTAAAGATTTTGGCCCGGGTCTTAGCGAATCGTTTACAACTTGTCATTAGCGATCTGATCGGCTCTGAGCAGACCTTTGCTGTGAAGGGAAGATCGATCCAGGACAACCTGCACTTGATTCGCGAGGTCCTAGAGGGTATAGAAGACGACACCGAGGCCGCGCTGATCAGTTTAGATCAGTCCAAGGCCTTCGATAGGGTTGACCATCGGTTTTTGGCGACTGTTTTGGAGACTGCCGGATTCAAACCGGAGTTCCGCAGATGGATTAGCATGATGTACCACAACCCTCAGGCAGTGGTGCAGGTGAACGGAAGGCGTTCGAGGGTGTTCGCGGTCGAACGGTCGGTCCGGCAGGGCTGCCCGTTGTCTCCTCTTCTCTATGTCCTAGCTTTGGAGCCCCTGCTCCGTAGGCTTAGGGATAGGACGGCAAATCCGGCCCTGCGCGGTGTCCCTTTTGCTGGCCCTCTTACGGCAAGGGTTTCCGCGTTCGCCGATGATATCACAGTGTTTGTATCCCGCCGTCTGGATATAAAGGCTGTGAAGAAGGCGGTTAGCGAGTACGAGCGGATTGCAGGAGCCAAGGTCAATTTTGACAAAAGCGAAGGTTTGCGGCTCGGTGCTTGGAGGGGTAGCAATACTCTTCCGGGGCCGTTCCGCTGGAGTGACGGACCCGTCCGCATCCTCGGGGTGTGGTTCGGGCCCGGCCTCCAACTGGAGCGAAATTGGTCGGAAATACAAGCCAAGGTGAATGCTCAGGTGGGAATCTGGCTTTCAAGGAGGTTGTCCTTAAAGGGCAGGGCGGAGGCGTGCGCCGTGTACGTCTTCCCCTTGATCCTTTACCGATTGGCTGTACTTCCTCTGCCTAAGGTAAATCGGTTGGCGCTGCAACGATCCCTTTCCAGATTGCTCTGGGGAGGTGCAAGGCCGATGGTCCGTAGGCAGGTCTGTATCCAACGTACACGCAACGGGGGTCTAGGTATGCCTGATCTGGAGAGCCACTGGCTTGCTGAAAGACTTGCATACTTGGGCAGAGCCTTGACGGGGGACGCAGTGTGGAGACTGAAGGCGAGTCGGACTTTTCCTCGCCTAAAGTCAGACCCAAAGGCTGAAGGTCGACGTAGGCCTTTGGGCGAAACACTGTTTGTCCGCGAGTGCCGAACGGCCCTTCGTAACCTTCTTGGGTCCAGTGACCTTTCACGGCCTCGAAAAGAACTATATCGGGAGCTAGTGGTGGGTTCCGCTTCTGATCCTCTCAGCGAGCGGCACGGCTGGACGACGGAGGAGATTCGCTCTCATTGGAATTGGGCGCCAGGATCGAGCTTCTTGAACAACTCCGAGTTCTCGCTCACCTGGCGACTTGTGCGAAATGCGTTACCCCTTGTCGGCTTGAACTACAAAGCGGGCCTGGCAGACATGCCCGATTGCGCTCGCTGCGGCAGTGGCTTGGAAGAAACGGCTGAGCACGCCTTCTACTACTGCGAGCGAGTTCGCCCGTTTTGGGATCACGTCGGCGAGTGGACGGCTCGCATCGAACCCAAACAGCTCGTGCTGCTCGACGTTGGTTACGTCGTGGACAACGTTCTTCCTCCGTATCAGGGTGAGAAGCGTGTGGTGTTTCTCGCGATCCTAGCTGTAGCTAGAATGGTGATTTGGACGACGCGAAACAAGGGATTGTATGACGATGCAAACTTTTCTCATCGTGATCTGATTTTGTATTTTCGGCATCAGCTGAGGGTCAAAATCAGATGCGATAGAAAACGCTTGGATCGCATAACATTCAGCAAAAGGTGGGTGAATGCAGCGAGCCTGGTCGTGCGAAAGGGAGCAACGTTGGAGTCATCCTTCCCTCCTCTGCCGGCTCATGGCGTCTACGGTACGGGTCCTTAGGGACCCCACCCCTGGTGAGTAAAACTGTTCCCTTTTTCTTTGGTACCCAGGTACCTAGTTAGCAGTATGTTTGTGAGTCATTGTCCCCGTCATCTAGTTGTTAGTTCTCAAGATCTTCCCCATCCCCATTATTTTTGTACCTGAACCCGCATCCCAGTCCACGTTTACTGAAGATCTTGAACATTCATATGTATAAAAATCATATCACCTACTTGTATTAACCCATACCGCGCCCGACCCCTAAATTCTTTTCACCCCTGTAGATTAGGATCCCTGCCCCACCTAGGGTAGGTCCGACTTGTTTCCGGTTCTTCCGCCCCGGAAAACAGTCGGCCTCCAATTTTATAGACGGGGGGATGGGAGGGCAACCAAACGGGGGATTTTTCCTTGTTTTTATATATATTTCGGGGTTTTTCTCCCATTCCCATCACATTCATTGTAAATAAATCATAAAATCATTCAAGAATCTCGGGATTTTAAGTAGGACTTCTTCATAGAGCAAATGTGGTATTTTGGTGATTGCAGCGCAAAAGGCGATGGATGAATGGATATTTATTGTATTGTTGAATGGGTCGGCGAATGTGGCTAGCTAGGTCTCCTTAGTTTATATAGAAAAGTATGACCGCTCCCTTCCCCTCCCCAAAAACTTCAAGGCCTTGTGCCTTCTATGTACTATACATAGAAATAAAGCAGACTAGAAGGTAAAGAGAAGCTTCTTATAGGAATAGTATTAGATCATTGGTGACAGGAAATCGCACTAGACGCCATACTTGCTACCGAAATAACGGAAGCCAATACTATCGTTGGACTATATCTTTATTCTGTATTCACTAACCCTATGTTCTTGTCAACTAATAGTATCTCTATTGTATATACATTTTCATGAGAATATATCTCTATATTTCCTCTCATATCGTGGTTTGTCCTTTATTTAATATTACAAGCGTTCACTAACCAGAACGCAACATAGCTTTTGTATACTGTATTCACTAATCCTATGTTATTGTCTACTAATAGTCTCTCTATTGTATATACTTTTTCCTGAGAATATATCTCTATTTCCTCTCACATCGTGGTTTATCCTTTATTTAATATTACAAGGGTTCACTAACCAGAACGCAACAATATATATATATATATATGTGTGTGTGTGTGTGTGTGCGTGTGTGTCTGTGAGTGTGCGTGAAAGAGAGAGAGAGAGAGAGAGAAGAATATGCAAGTAACTTTTGTCTTTAATTGGAATCATACTGAGATGAGGCTTCTTAATCTGAGAATTAGTAAAAGAAGAAACAGCACAAAAACTACCAAGATGAGGACAAAAAGTCCGCAATAAATAAAAATTAATTCTCAGGATAAGTAACTTTATTTTTAAACAATCCAAAGCTCCTTTGCTCGTACACCTTTACATAGTTTAATGTATTGGGACCAATTACTAAAAAAAAACATTTAGTATTATTCATTCATTTGCTAACAGATGAATACTTCCAAGTATTGATGTTATAGGCGGTGACATTGTGTTTTGATATTTAATTTATATTTTCTAGTGGTATATTTAATTTGTTTTTATATGTGGTAACGTGTTCTCACAAGTCGGAAGTTTCGCCAATTTGTAGGGGGACATGTTATTTGGTAGATATGTTTAGTCCCCCAAAATTTAATGTTGTTCTTCGGTATATGTTTAGTTTAGTGGTATGTTATGTTTGGAAAAAGAGACATGGAAAAAGGTAAAATAGGCACATGGAAAAAGGGTAAAATAAGCACATGGAAAAAGGGTAAAATAGGCACATGGAAAAGGGTAAAATAGGCACATGGAAAAAGGGTAAATAGGCAAATGGAAAAAGGTAAAATAGGCACATGGAAAAAGGGTAAAATAGGCACATGGAAAAAGGTAAAAAAAGGCACATGGAAAAAGGTAAAATAGGCACATGGAAAAAGGGTAAAATAGGCACATGGAAAAAGGTAAAAAAAAGGCACATGGAAAAAGGGTAAAATAGGCACATGGAAAAAGGGTAAAATAGGCCCATGGAAAAAGGTAAAAAAAAAGGCACATGGAAAAAGGGTAAAATAGGCACATGGAAAAAGGTAAAATAGGCCCATGGAAAAAGGTAAAATAGGCACATGGAAAAAGGGTAAAATAGGCCCATGGAAAAAGGATAAAATAGGCCCATGGAAAAATGTAAAATAGGCCCATGGAAAAAGGGTAAAATAGGCCCATGGAAAAATGTAAAATAGGCACATGGAAAAAATGTAAAATAGGCACATGGAAAAAGGGTAAAATAGGCCCATGGAGACAAATGTAGTAAATGAAGTAAATGAGTAAAGATATGAAACGGCGCGGACAAAAGGAACATTCAAAACAAGGCGACAAACAAAACAAATTTGTATTTATAACAAAACATTAAAATATTGCTATGATTCTATATTGTTCGTAAAATAGTCCTGTGTGTGTATGTGTGTGTGTGTGACTAACACAACTAAAACTACAGAAAGGGTTAAATAATAAATGTGTCCTATTCGTGTTGACTATATATTTTAAAATGTTCATTTCTTCCTGTGGTTTGAAACAGTTGGTGTTTCCGAGGCTGGAAGAAGTCTCATAGGCAAAGTATTTTGAAGAAAAGAAGTTTTGCGTGGTTTATCCATTTTGTGGCTTCTGTTGGTGAATAAGACAGTCACACTGGAGAGAGTGTGTTAGCGCTGCAATAGAAATTGGGAAAAAGAGAAAGATCGTTTGAAGACGACGTATTTATAGAAAATACGTGTCTTGGAATCGGCACCAAAAAACGCGGGACGAAATTCAAACGAGGACGTAGTTTTAAGCAGGTCACGTGGTTCTCCTGGCCAATGGTTTCCCGAGACTGAATATTTGCGTGAGTGCGACATCTTTGTTGAGGGAACAAGTGGCATACCGCCCAATTTAAATTATAGGAGTGTAAGTCCTATAATGTGTAATACCAATGATTCAATTTTAACTTAAATTCTTTGTCTGCACTCAGTTAAATGGTGTAAAGTTGAGTAAATGGTTAAATATTTATTTTTGACCCAGGTATAGAACACTAATAGGTACTACTACTTCGAAACAGAGTGAACCTTTGAGTAATGGCAATAAAAGGGTGCCTCATAATCCTCAGATCCCCAGGATTAGAATTTCACCAGCAGATTGCTTAGTGACATATCTAGGACACTCGTTTGGGCGGGGGTCTTACCTTTCTGCAGAGATACAATCAGCATATTCTACTGCTCCAGTCAAATAGACTGGAATCGAATGGTTTCACACGATCTTTTAGTCAACATTGACCAGTTGATTTTTATTCAGGTTAGCCAAGCTGAGAAGCAAAATAAGGATATTGCTTTTTAAACGGAGCTCGGAAATTTCTTAGCGCATTCATATATAATCTGTTCATAAAAAGTCTCAAACATTTAATTTTTTTCTTAACGATGTGTGTATGTGTTTGTATGTGAGAGTGTGTGCAAGTGTGCCTGTATATGCGTATGTTTATGATGAAAACAAGAATAAAATAGTCAGGATATGACAAAGTGCGAGTGAAGCAGAGAAAGACTCTGAGATTTTGGATTAGATCCAAATGAAGGGAGACAGAGAGACAGAGACAAAAAGTAACGGGTGAGTGTGGGCTAGAGAAAGAAAGAGAGAGAGGGAGAGAAAGAGAGAGAGAGAAAGAGAAGCGGAGAGAGAGAGAGAGAGAAATCAAGAAGCCAAGCAAGTACTGCTATGCGTTAGAGGAATCTATATCTACAAAGATACCGTCTAAATAAAAACAGAAAACATCAAAGGGTAGGAAAGACAAGCAATAGATTCTTTGGAATCAGCCATCAGAACTAATTCGTTTCCAGATTCTGAGTTTGTGTTTTCTCGTGGCTGTTCCGATTCTTGGATCTTTCTTCTGACAGCCACAATGGTTAAATAAGACGAAAATAAGAACAAAAAATGTTGTGAAAGAAGAAAATCAAATCGTTTACGAGTCAGAGTTTTCAGGATATTTGAGGCGGGTTTGAACCGGGCAATAGTCAATTTGTCCTTGAGATTTTGATGGCTCGAGATTTTTTTTATAATCTTTTTTTCTCAAATATTTATTTTTTAACACTCATGTGAAAAATGAAATCTTTTACCTTTGCTTTTTGTATGATTCATATTCTTGAAAAATTATATGAAAGTTGTTTTCTTTGTATTTTTATTCTTCAATAAAGATAGAATGATAGATTGTATTACATCAGTTTTGGACCAAGTACTGGTAAATATTAAAATACAGTTATGATAGCGTAGGAAAAAGATTTTTACTCGGTACAGGACTTTATTAATTTTTTTTTTTACTTATTTCAACAACACATCAAACGTTAATCGTAAAATCCTCTGTAGTGTTAATGTTATATATATATATATATATATATATATAGACGGGTTTCGATCCCGGCTTCGAGCGTCTTGCGTGTCTAGCCACACTGAATAGTTCTGATAGAACGAAACAGTCTGTCTGTGGATGACAATATATGCTCCCCCATGGGGGTTGAGCACTCTGGCGAAGGAATTGTCGGCCACCGCTAGCGTAATGCAAAGCTCTTCGAAAGAATTGAGCACTCTGGTAGCCGATAGGGTATAAAAAAATGTAAACAAGGGCTGCTGCTGCTGTTTCTAAAAATAAAAATACCTTAAAATTCCCTTAGCCAATGTGGTCCGCTTGGTGGCCGAGTGGTCTGAAACCCAGTCTAACATAAAGTTGGACGGGTTTCGATCCCGGCTTCGAGCGTCCTGCGTGTCTAGCCGCACTGAAGAGTTCTGATAGAACGAAACAGTCTGTCTGTGGATGACAATAATAATATATATATATATATATATATAATGTTTGTTGTAGTTTCAAAGACGGGAAGAAATATTCTAAAATGAGTAGGTCCACGAAGAGATTTATATTTTTAGGAGTTATGTTTCCAGCTTGTTTCTTTCGTCAGAGAACATATATGGCACAAGGCGTACTCAATGAAACTTGAACTCATTCGTGCTTGCAGATTGAATGGTTTTTAGTTGGTTATGGGTTTATATCGAGACCACTCCTCTCTTTTTCTTAGACTGTGTTTACCTTAGACAGCTTTACCCCTCATTGTCCTTCCTTTGAGATTTGATATGTTTTGTCGTTGTGTGTGTGTGTGTGTGTGTGTGCGTTGGAGTGCTTTCGGATTTCACTTCCGGCAATTTTTTTTTCTCTCTGTGTGTGAGTGCGTGTCTTCAGTTTTTTTTTCTTTTTTTGGTTTGCGTGTGGTAGTGTGGTTTAAAATTTACAGGTAAGTATTTTTTACTAATAAATTTTATATATATATATATATAAACTAAAGTTGGCAACTTTAGTTGAGGGTAACCCGAAGGCTGCCCTTTCGATTGCTACTACACCAAGGTGTAGTGGAGGGCGTCACTCCTTTCCCTGGATTGATCCTCTTTACCCTTGATCAATACCTTATATTGCTGAGTGTTAAGCAAGGTGGCATCAATTACCATTTTTTGAGTCTTTAGTATGACACGACCTGAGATTGAACCCCAGCTCGAGTCATACCAGACTTTCAAAATGGTACTTGATACCTCCTTGCTTAACACCAAGCAATATGAGGTACGTATCAAGGGTAAGGTGGAGCAATCCAGGGAAAGGAGTAGCGCCCTCCACTACACCTCGGTGAAGTAGCTATTGAAAAGGGAGCCTTCTAGTCGCCCTCGAATACGGTCGCCTAATTTACTTACTTACTATATATATATATATATATGTGTGTGTGTGTGCGTGTGTGTGTGTTTGTGATTCAAGTTTTATTCAACTTTGGCTTAAATTTATCTATAATTTTTCCCTTGATTTGAAGTATTGTGTAGTCGTTAGTTTGGTATATGGGCATTATTTTAAATTAACCTTGGCTATATTTGTATTGGTGTTTCAATGCATTTAATTTTATATTTTCTGTTATTTTGATATTACTCTTCTGAAGTGACTTTCTTATGTTAAGGGACTGTGTTGTAGACCTCATCAATATTTTTGCACTTGCTACATTCGATAATGTAGACAACATTTTTTGAGTTACAGCTTAACTCTCTCTCTCTCTCTCTCTCTCTCTCTCTCTCTCTCTTTCACTCAGTATATATATATATATAGAGAGAGAGAGAGAGAAACTATATAAAATTGTTTTTGATAGACATTTACTCCAAAGTTATTTCCGGCATACATTCAAAGACTCCAATATAAACATATTATAGAAATATAGAGGTGGTTGTCTCAAATTTGTCACTTTTATCTCATAATGTCACTCTGCAACGAAATAAATTAAAAGTCTGAAATACCTGTAGCGTAATGGCTAAAGTGCAGGACTGCACTCTTGAAGAAAGCGAGTTCGAATTCAGTGGCGTTATTACGTTCATTTTCGAACTAATACTCAAAGAATAGGTATAGACTCTCTTTACCTCCTTAAATAGAGTATCACTACTCTTCTTCCGCAAGGATAACTTTGCTATAAAATAACCCACGAAGGTTGATATACTATTAACGATAGAAATCATTAAATTGTATATGATTATCTACTATAGAATAGTTTGATTCAAATTCTTGCTGATAGGGTTGCGAGGCAAACAATTTAAGCAATATTCCAAACATTCACAATAAAATAGATACATAAACTTTAATTAAATATTGCAATATAATTATTTAAAGGAGTCACGTATGTAATTTATTAAATTAAATTCAAATGTTTATTATTTTAAAAATTTACGGCGAGAAAAAGAGAGTGGGCAGGGATAGAAAGAGGGGAACGAGAGAGAGAGAGAGAGAGAGGAAGAAAATGTCAGTTTCATTAATTAATTAGTTTTTTTAAATAATTTCCTCCTTCAATCTGATACATTTTTTAAAAAATATTTTTAATACAACAATCTGAAGATTACAAAAATAAAGAAAGATATTTTGATTTTTTTTTCTCAGTATGAATGTTTCTTATTTTTGTTGTGGGTATCTGCGTTTCAAAATAAGTTCCCCGAATTGAATTATTTTGAAAGTTTATTAGTTTCTGTTTTTAAATTACGATCAAACTATCTTCATTGATTAAAATAATGAATTACAATTATTATTTTCTACATTACTTTATATTGAAAAAAAAGTTTGCCGATTTGGTGTTTTTGATTCAAATAATTCTTGTCATTTAAAAGATAAATTTGATTTGTAAACTATAAACAACACAAAATTTAAAATAGAAAAGTTATATACAATTACACGGACAAACAGACAGACCGACACACGCACGCACATACACACACACATACACGAAAAAAAAGACAGAGAAAGAGACACACACACACACACACACACACACACACACACATATATATATATATATATATATATATATATATATATAAAGAGAAAAAGAGAGAGAGAAAGAGAGACGCCCACACACATGTATATATATATATATATATATATACAGAGAAAAAGAGAGAGAGAAAGAGAGACGCACGCGCACGCACACACACACATTTTTATATATATATATATATATATATATACAGAGAAAAAGAGAGAGAGAGAGAAAGAGAGAGAGAGAGAGAGACACACACACACACACACACACACACACACACACACACAATGGTTTAGGAAATATAATTTTCACTTTATTACATATTTTCCCGAAAGCTCGTTTGATGTACTTATATCACAAAGATGAATGAATGAATATCATTAGAGAATTAATGTTGTTATTTTAATTTAAATTTTCTTGGTCAGAAAAATTTTTCCATAAAACTATTGTAATTATAGCATTCAGCAAAATACCATTATGTTATTTACATAGGTATTTAGAATATAGTTAATATAAACTGTTGTCAATTCTCTGAGAAATATTGTCTTTATAAATCTATATAATTCAAAATCCAAAATAACTTCGAACCTTTCATAAGCAATGAACGATAGGGAGGAAAGGCATGAGAGAGTCAATGATATCTGAAATATCGGTACGACTTGGTGACAACACACACACACACACCCACACACACACACACACACATATATATATATATATATATATATATATATATATATATATATATCAGTAATGATATTATACAGCCATTCATTTATTCTTCAGTATTACAGAATCACCATGAACAAATACACTCTAGTCAATCTTTTATGAAAAAAAATCATTTTCATCTAAAACAAAGATACTAAGATTTAATTTGTCAAGTCAAATGGTATTCACAGAAAACATACATGGATAGACATTAAAATCAAAATTAACGGTATTGAAACTGTAGCTAAAAATAACATTTCCGTACTACATATAGGCAGTGAAAATATTTTTCAACAGTCACATATTTAAATTTTTGGTTACGGTACGTAGACTTTGTAAATAAATACTTCTTTTTAATATCCTTTTTGGCAGTATAATATTCTACTAGAAATAATAAAATCCGCTCACCTTAGGATTAGAAGGTCATTTTCATTTAAAAAACATCTGTGCTCTTATTCCATCCTAACGGGACTAAAACAGATAATTGTCTCAATCTGCAAAGTGTCAATGTAAGAACTTATAGTATTTAAAAGGCGAAGCTAGCAACCTAAGCGCATGGCATGACAACCTTGCATTTTCAAACGTCAATAAACCCACGTTTGAAAAAACAGTTGATGGAGTCATTAGATTGTAACATTGACAAATATGATCTTTGGTCAATACAACAATAAAATATCCTGTAATTCACAGCCCATTTTCAAATGATTAAACTGAAAACTTTTTTATTCAAAGCAGAGCTTATGGTTTTCTCTGCTGAAAATACCTTTCTGCAAAATTAACAAGTAGCAACTTAAAACGAACCACAATAGAGCAATCTGTGCAACGATTTCCTCTATATGAAATTTTATTTTGCATTTTTCGCCTTATACTTTTTACCAGGCTACAATCTTCATCGTGCGTGCAATCCTGAACAAGTCCTGACAGCAACACCCCACAGGACACCAACTGTACGGCCACCTGCCCCCTATCACGAAAACTATCCAAGTTAGACGAACCAGACATGCAGGACACTGCTGGAGAAGCAGAGGTGAACTCATAAGAGATGTACTCTTATGGATCCCCACACATGGCCGCGCAAAAGCAGGACGACCAGCTCGAACCTACATTCAGCAGCTATGTGAGGATACAGGATGTTGTCCTGAAGACCTACCTAGGGCGATGAACGATAGGGAGGAGTGGCGAGAGAGGGTCAGGGATATCCGTGCTACCAGCGCGATATGATGATGATGATGATGATGATGAACACACACACACACATAAATATATATATATATATATATATATATATATATATATATATATGATTAACTTGTTCTGCTTGTAAGGATTCTCTCTGCTCTTACTTGTTATCCGTGTCCGTTATCCATCGCTCTTTGATGAATATAGTTCTTTACTGGATGGCCAACACTGATGTATATTTATGTGTTACGATCGCCAAATAAACTTCTCTTATGAGCTCGTCCTTGCTTTTCCAGTCTATCTTATCATCTTTGTTCGTGGAATGGGAGAGCAAGTGGTCACACAGCTGCTGTTTTGTGTTGTACTTTTTCCATGATTTGCATAAAACACCTTGCAGCACTGTTGTATAATTAATATCAATGTTTTTATTACTTTGTTAAGTCCAGGTGGTGCAGCCATACAATGATACTGACACGGCTACTGCTTTAAAGAATGTTCATCTTATTTTATCTGAGTAATGGTTGATAAACTTTCAGTTGCAATTCATGCCTTTCCAACGCATGTTGACATCGTTTTCATAAAATAAGATATTGCTACCAAAGTATGTGAAATGCGTCTCTAATTTTAGAGGATAGCCATTTAATGTTGGGATGTCCTTGTGGTGTCATGGTTAAAGCGCTGGACTGCAGAATCGTAGTAAGCGAGTTCGAAATCCAGTCGCGCCATTACGTTCACTTTCGGACAAATACCCTTGGGAAAGGTATGACACTCCTTATCTTCTCCGCTATGGGCTAAATAGTGCCACTAATGTTCTTCAAGAAGGATGGATTTAGCATTAAATAACCCAAGAAGGTTGATATGCCGTTAAACAAACCTTTTAATGTTGAGATGTTACTATCTAGTTTGAAACACGTCATCTCTGTTATAACTGAGTTCACGTAGAAGATAATACCTCTTGCTGCTTGCTCCAGACTTTGCAGTAAACATTTGGCTTGTGAGAAGCACTAGATAATCTGCTCAGTCGGCATCCGAGTTTGCTAATATTCACCCAATTCTCTTCTTTTATCTAATATATGTACAATATCTCTAGCGACTGAGAATCAATCTGTTATACATATCCCTAGAGACCGGATAAGAGTGAATAATTAGCTCAAAAACTGGGATTTGCGTCCATGTGATTACAGAGAAACAAACTGTAAAACATTTTGTTTCACTCAAATCATGGGGAAACCATTTTCATGTTTACACACGTTTCTATGTTTTTCAGAAGACTGACCCACAAGTGTCTAAAAAGAGGTATGTAAGCTAATTATTCAACATCATATCACTATGTCTACCACGCCCAACCTAAAAAAAAACATCATTAAAAGCGACAGTACAAGTTCCTCATGGCCGATGTTTCTATTTTTTTTTGTTTTGTTATCTAATTGTTTAAATTTCTCCGATATCTAATTGAGTTTAAACTCCATAAGTTCAGTCAATATTCCTGGCTTTCTATGAAACACTTTTTGGATGGCTGTAAGATGATTAGATATATCCGCAGACCCACTTATTTTAGAAGGCCAACTGGTCACTTGTAAGATGAAGCGGCTAATAATAACAGCTAAGAAGAAAAGATTTATAAAATCAGAAGAGACGGCATGTTAGGAACAACTGTATCTTACACAATATTAAATAACAAAACATCAGTAGTTGGGTTATCTCCCATGTTGTTTCTCATAAGATCAGCCTGTCCTACGAGCCTACAAGACCTGATATTCTAGCCCAAGAACCAGAGAAAGCCAAAAAAGGATACTGCAGTTAATTTATAATAGACAGCCTATGTTCCTTTATCGGGTATCTAACTCCTGCAAGATTTCATACTGGGACAAAATGAAAAAACAAAACTATAAATGACTGCGTTAAATCTTACTAAACGTATATTGATATATCTTTTAAACGTGCAACAGTATATGGAGGCCTTAGTTGCATAAGAGTTATCATCGTAAGAAATTGAATTGACTATCCAATTTCGAATCATAGATTATGTTGTTTGCGTTTTTCTTCGGGCTCAACCAACTATATGTAAGTAATAAGTTGTAGTCTAATAGTTAATTAATAAAATATAAGCTTTTTAGAATATTGTAAATACAATTCTATCATTTTTCTATAATCTTTCAAACTTTAATTATTATATAGCTTTTAAGAATGATTAAATGATAATATATCACGAGTAGAGTATAATTTCTAAGAAATTAAATTGAATATTTTTTTGGTATAAGTTTACTTAACCAATGCCTTTTGAATAATTTGAGGATGAGAATTATAAAGATCAATTTATTTATTTTAACGGTAAATCAACACATCTAGGGGTTTTCATGCTCAGAGGATGAAAAATCATGTTTAATGTACGTTCATATTTAATTTTTTTTTAAATGGTTTTTTGTTCAAAGTTGTTTTTTACTCGCGGTCAAATTGAATACGAATAATTTTTTAATAGAAATATTTGACTCATAAAGGGACCGAAACATGTACTACCACTCCGGGTTAAAGTGAACCTGGGAGTAATGACAATGAAAGTTTTCTCACAGTTCTTCAGAACTGGAGCCTTCTTATGAATTTAATTTTCTTAAATGTAAAACCAAATAGTCAGGATTGATTGCAAGCAAATTATGTATAACATAATGGTAATTTTCAAAAAGGCAATTAAACTAGACATATTTTCATAGATTTTATACCAATGTGTCAAAACAATTTTTTTTTTGAGATCAGTTGATTCGAAATAAAAATCCAGTTATGAAAACCGTCGCTTTTAGCCGAGCTCGATCGTGAACAGTTGTGGATAATAGACCCCTGCTTTAGTTAGTAAGGCAGCTCACACAGATTTTTATACATATTTTTAGAGGATGAGAAAGGAAAAGTAAACATTTGACTCGATACCAAATCGTGTATGCCGTTATCGTATCTTAATTCAGTAAGAGGATCGCCGGGTGTCTTCGCCGAGCGCAACCGTCAGAATCTCAAAATAACATTGTCTATTACGAGGGAGTATTTCTATCTACTTAGGTTGCATTAAAAAAAAAGTCAAAAAGAAAACAAATAAACAAAAAATGCCTGTTTGCATCAATGGAAAAAACGTTAATGAAAAAAACAAAAAAACTGTACGCATCTCAGTCGTTTTGAATATTTTATCGCTATGAGATAGCTTACGAGCTAAACTGATGAAATGGCTACAAGCATACTGATATATATATATATATATATATATATATATATATATATATATATATATATATATATATATATACCGTAGGCTTTAAAATCTTGTAAGAAACTATATTTTAAATAACAAACTTATCTATAACAAATGTACCAAGAGAATAATAAAATGTCGCCAACTATGATAGGATAGAAAAAAAAAACTTTGCTTTAAACACATAAAATACAGGGGTTCATTCATTCGTATCACACAAAATGATATCTTTAAAATTTACCATGAATCAATATATATTAGCAAAAACATCATCTACTTCTTAGAATACACCCCAGACCCCTAACAATAAAAATGGAAATATAAGTCGCCTTTCAATTTTAAAATAAAAAAAATCCTCTTGAATGTCTTAACGCTAATAATTTCCTTTCAGGAGATCAACAGATCACAACTTTAATTGAAACTCTATAGCCACTAAAAGAGAGAAAATCGTAAAAGATTTTCAAAACAACACATCAGTTCGAGAAAGCCGTAAAAGTAGATAAATATTACATACTGGAACTCGAACAACAAATAGCTTCAGCAACAAATTATACCAAAGAAAATTATATTTTAACTTTCCAATTCTTAATAAGATATTTTTTAAAAATAGTCATTTAAAAATGTAATACATTGGATTAATCGGCCATCTTATTTAACGGCGTCATCTCAAAAAAATATTATAAACACGTCGGTAAATTAAAAAGATTTGTCAGGGCACCTCTGGTGGTCTAACGGTTAGCAAGCTAGACTAGCAGACCTACACGAGTGAGTTCGAGTCTCATTGGGCGCCCCATTCATTCGGCCATGTGCCACATCAAAGCAAAGTGCGTTGTAAATTAATAAAAATAATTGTCGGTAAGTTAAAAAGAAAATTCATACTGGAAGACAATTTCTTGGCATTCATATGCCTTTCAGTTTCAAAATATTAGAAGTCATAAAAAAACTTTTTTAAATATAGCTGAACGACAAAGGCATCCAGAATTTATGAAAAAAGATTTTGCCAATAAATTTATATGGTGGTCCGCTTGGTGTCCGAGAGGTCTGAGATTTAGTCTAACGTAAAGTTGGACGGGTTTCAATCCCGGCTTCGAGTGACCAGCGTGTCTAGCCACACTGAAGAGTTCTAATAGAACGAAACAGTCTGTCTGTGGATGACAATATACATATGTTTGTGTGTGCGTGTGCGTGCTTAGACAGACTGACAGAAAGGCAGATGTTATGAAATATTCTTTTTACTTACATACGCATGCTCCTCTTTGCTCATGCTTTACCCAACTATATGTTAAATACTAGGACACATATGGCTTATAAGTGTAATCATTACAGAAGGAGGGAAAAAAATCTTAATTCAATACTTCTTGCTAGAGTTCCAAAAGTTTTACGTTGTTTCAACCTCAATCTAGTTATTCTTGCGGCAACATAGACAATAAATAATGAAACATGTAATCCTTCTTGAATAAGATAGCAGTTTGGATTGGAGGAGGCTTGCTACATGGGCAATTGGTAGTTCTCTAAACCTCATTGCCCAAGCCTGTGCCGAGATATTAGACAGCTAAAACTGATTGAGGCCAAAATGCTATAACTCGTTTCAGTTTGTATACGTCTGTATATACTGACACACACACACGCACGCACACACACACACACACACTTATATGGAAGGAGAGAGAGAAAGAGATTGATAGGTGTTTTACATGAGTAAATGTAGATAGAAAGAAACTTGGGAGAAAAAGATATTTTGCATGATACGTTGAATGAAAAAATACGAAGAGCCAGGCACGCATATAAACAACTGCAAAAAATAAAAAAATACTGAAATAAAAAAAAAACACACAAAAAAAAAACACCAAAAGACACCAAAAAAACAAAGTAAAACATGCTTACAGTTGGGGAACGTGCACAAAATCATGCGGATTCAGTATCAGAATGGATGCACTGTGAAGTGATTTCCTCTTGAAAAATGCCAGCATACTGGAAGTAGAAGCAAGGAGGAAACCTTGAAAGCAACACAAACAAAAGCATATTTCCAAAACCCTTCTTTTTTATATTATTTTCTGCAGAAGCCTTTCTTGTACATCAATAGGTTCCATGGGTCCTTGTAAACGAGGCAGCAGGAATAAAATGCATTGAAGAAAAAAGACGCACAAGAGAAGTAAGGATAATCTTCAACATAATAGAAAAAAATGACGCCACTGAAGAAACAATTATCAGAAGTTGATAATGGTTATTTTTATTTTTATGAACCTGAGTCAGAATAAGCTTTGTGAAGATCGCTTGTTATTGATATTTTCGTTTTGAGTCTTCTTTTCTATCAATTCTAACCAACAGGTCTTGTAAAAGGCTAAATGAGGCTTAGTCTATTCAGTGCAGAAACATTTTTCTCAACTATTATTATTTATAATTATATTAATATTAGAAATATTGTTGGAACTGAGGTTTCTTTTGTTAACCGCTGAGCACAAGAAAAGGAAATAATTGTATTATTTGCACATAGATCGTTACTTTTCGTAGGGTTTCAGTACCTGTGCATCCTGGCAAGGATCAAAATGCCACTACCCAAACCTCAAATTAGTTTCTGTGTAGTATGTATTCATTTTGCCTCGAGTCAAAATGCCGCTTCTCTGTCGCCAGCTTAGTATTAAAGAGGTCGCTGACCGCAGCTCGTTTTAGCGTAGTCATCGGTGACTGATATATAACTGATGGTTAATAGTTGATTGTGGAGGGAAAATACAAAAAGACGATTAGTTTTTGTGTAAAGAACTGTATTGTTTTAGTTTCTTTCTGTTCAGTCTCAGTGGCCATAAAAGCAGGAAGAAATGAACAAGCGGATAACTCATGCGTGCAGGCTTTATTCCTCCTTTTTGAAACTGTATTTTTCGTATCCGCTCCGATATGCTACAACAAGCATATCTTGTTTTACCAACAGAAATGGAAGAAATGTTGAACTCTCATACTTCGTCTTCATTTCAGCTACAGTTGTTTTTTTTTTAACATCTGATTTGGACCGCAGTACCATCGGCCAAGTTATAATGTTTTTAAATAAACAGACGCCTTCTGTAAAACTACCGCTTCTCAATCCTCTGTTGATTAACTGTACGTCTTAGTTAAAATCAAAGTGTCATGCTCTGGACATCTTCCAAGGGAAAATGTAGTATCTGTGTACACTGACAAAGACCAGAATCACATTGTGAAGAATCAAAGTGTCACTCGCTGCTTTTCGACACATGATCATTTGATATATGTGTGTTCTGTTCAGGATATTAGCTCTGTGCCTCATTGCGTTCTCCAGCCCTCTGCCTAGGTTCAGCATCGAATCTGCACACCATGCCTATAATCAAAGTGTTATTTCCAAGGGCTCTTCCAATGATCTGTGCACCCTGCCTTTTCATGGATTAGAGCAGTATATATCCATTCAGATAGGGCTCGAGTTCCAGTCTACTGCCTAAATATTGTATCTTCTTGACTTTCATTTCTACTGGATGAAATATATATATATATATATATATGTGTGTGTGTGTGTGTGTGTGTGTGTATGTGTGTGTGTGTTTCTCATGCAAATGTTAGACTAAATATTTAAAAGAAAATATCTTAAAAGCAAAATATGTAATGCTTCACGTGTCTGTCTCTTCATTTCCTAACTATGTATAAAATAATAGGACAGCCTTGGATTTCGTGCCTTGGTTGGATACCTAGACTTAGAAATGGGAAAATTTTAACTAAAAAAACCTGAAGAATGTCATTCGGAAGAATTTGCGTTACATTCTTCCATCTTTCATCTGTTATCAACTTATCTAAAATGTATGGCTGGTCCAACACGGATCTTCAACCCGTAAAAAAATTAATTGTGTAGGTAGTCCAATTGTTCACTTTTAATGGCTACTTGAGAAGAAATATGGCAAAAAAGTATAATTGTGAATACTTATAAAGATTATTCTATAATTTCTAAAGCGAAATTTGGCTGTAGTCTTTGTGTTGGAAATTTAGCACTTCGCTGTAGAATGACCTTCAGAGGTTCCTCTGTCAATGTAATCAGACATTGTTTCACTTCAGGAGAGAGAAAACCAAAACCAATGTGTCTATCGGGACAAGAACTAATGCCGAAAGCCAGAAGGACAGACTCAGTCTACTCGAATGATCAATTCATTGATTATAAGACAGTGCTGCCTTAGATATCGGAACCAGAGTCACTATTTAAATGAAAGTGCCCTGGGCACATTTTATAATAACAGACCCGGTCTGTTCTTTTTTACAGAAAATCCACATGCTATTTCAAAATTGTAAAAACTTACGAAATAGATAGTATCAATTTATTTTTTAACAAACTATCTAAGATATTGACTTTCACGATATACAATTTAGTAGAGAAACAGGTTGCGAATCAAACTCTCTATCGCTTAGCTATTTCCTCTCTCTCTCTCTCTGTCTCTCTGTCTATCTATCTTTATCTCTATGTTTGTGTGCAATTCATTTTAACCTGTAAAACGGTCAAAGCTTGTAAAATTTAATAGTTTCGGTTTCTTCGTTTAATGGCATAGAAAGCTTTGTAGGTTATTTAATGCCGAAGCTATTCTCCTAAAAGAACAGTAGTGGCACTATTTAACCCATAGCTGGGAGGATAAGGGGGTTCATACCTTTCCCAAGGGTATTTGCCCGAAAGTGAACATAAAAGCGCGACTGGAGTACAAACTCGCGTACTACGATTCCGCAGTCCATCACTTTAACCATTACACCACGAGGAAACCCGGTAAAATTTAATAGTCCATGTATAAGAATGCGGAGCAATATGATAACATTTCAAATACAGAATTGAATAAAACGAAATAAAACTTTAAACACTAAAGTCTCTAAGTTTCATGTGCCGATCCTCCGATGAGATTATATTCACGTGTTTGTTTAACTAAATTGCTTTGCTGCATGGTAAGGAATATTAATATTATTGTTTATCGATAAAAATAGTGTTCTTTTAAAATAGAAGCTTTATTCAATTATAATTAAAATTTACCGCAAGAACATTTTTAAATCTATCATGGGGACATATCCTACCATACCCCAAAGATGGACTCGTCCAACCTAAGCATATTCTCCGAGCTAGCTCACTCGGGAAAGAAAACATCTCGTTTCTTACGAAAGACTGCAAGCCGAGAACGGCTAGTACTTCTTTTGTATGACTTCCTTTTTTCTGTTTATACAATAACGTTCACTTATCACCCGTTGTTTGAGTTGTTCTTCCACCGGTCTTATCTGAAGACCATAAGTGGCGACACGGGATTCGAAAGAATTTCCGCGTAGAAAAACCACATACACGGGTTTAATAATACCACCTCCCGGCGACAAAAAATGAGTTTTCTAAAAACGCTGCACAAGAACGTTTTTTGTTTGACTAAAACAACAAACCCCAAAAGAAAATCTCCAAGTTGTGTGTAAACCCTTCTTTTTCCATTCTTGTTAATAACCAAAAAAAAAAAGGAAGTCTCCTATTTTTTTTCTTTTTTTGGAACTAGTGACCGATTTCACTGCAGGTGCGTTTAAAACCAATTCATTGCAGGACTTCGGAAAAAACTTATTCCGGGCGAATTTGCATGAGTAAAAAAAAAAAGACATACTTCAACGGGTGAGAGAAAGAAGAAAAATCCGTAGTAGATTTAAAAAAAAAAAACGATTTTCCTGCCCCCTCTATTTTGGACTTTCTGCTAACTATTCCGTGAAAAGAAAAAAAATTACACTGAACTGTCATTTAAATCTTTTTTTATGACTTGCTGTGTATTTTTTGTCCCCCTCAATGTGATTTCTGTGGAAAAAGAGAAAAAAGTTACGCGGTATATCGTAATTTAATTTTTTGCCAACACTCTTTCTCGGTTTTTTTTCTCGCTTGTCTAAAGAGAAAATGAAACACTCCCTTAAAAAGAAAAATATATTTTTCTTTCTCTTGGTAAAAAAAAGAAAAAAAAGGACAAAACACGGAAGACTTAAAAGAGACGATAACACGCCTAATAGAGTTTCAATTGGACCAACGAAAATTACAATTGGACCAACAAAAGAGAGCCGAGGAAATGTTCCTCCTCCAACAACGGAAAGCAGATGCGAAGATGCAGAAAACTTAATCACTACTCCAACCTTTAATAAGTAGGGACCAGAACCTAGAAAGCAACGTAGCTTTCCCATAATGTGCAGTTCTAAATACTATAAATAATTGTATTTATTGCCCTGAGTCAAATCAAACATTTGCCACGTACGAAGATAAATATAATATTGACTGCAGCAATTGGTCAGATCATAAAAAGGCCCGCCTATTACTCAGCAAACTAGGGGCAGCAGAGCATGACAAATTCGTTGATTACATTTTACCTCAGAAAACTAGTGACCTGACGTTTACGGAAACCGTTAAACTATTAACAGAACTGTTTATCCCAAAACATCGTTATTCCATAAACGGTGAAAATGCTTAAACCTTACAAAAAAGACGACGAGGATTACTTGACGTTTCCTTCGGTCGTCAATAAGCATTGTGACGAATTCAAGCTTACAGATCTGAGTGCCGATGATTTCAAGTGCCTCATATTTGTCCAGGGACTTTTCTCAACAAAAGACTCCGAAATCCGACGCAAAGTTTTAAACAAATTGAAGAGTGAACCGAATTTAACGTTGAAAAAAATAGCAGAAGATTGTCAAAGGATAATAAGTGTAAAGAAGGATTCCAGAGACATTGAGGAATCTGGAGTCGCACACGTCAGAAACTTACATTAAAAAAACTACTCATTACTCACGAAAAAAACATCAAATAGAGGATGCTACCCACCTCACAAACTGGAAAAACAAATTAGCCTCACCCCTTCGACTCCTTGTTTTCGTTGTGGAAAATTTCATTGATTGAGTGTTTGCCCATTTCGCACAAAAAATGTCTAAATTGCGAGAAAGTAGGACATAAAGGTTTACACTGTAAATCACAAAATAATAAAAACGGGGTTCGTCAAGCAATATCAAATCAAAAATCAAAAAAAAATATGTGCTGGTTAAAATCTTAAACAAGGAAGTTAAGTTAGAATTAGATTCTGGGTCAGACTTGACCATAATCAATTTCCATACGTGGAGAAAATTGAATAAGCCGACAATGCAAAAAATATCTAAAACTTCTAAGAGAGTTACTGGGACGAAAATCAAATTCATGGGAGAGTTAGTTACAAAGGTTACTTTTAACAGTACAACAAAAAATTAAAACTATTTGTGCTAAAGAATACTGAGAACTTATTTGGTACCGACTGGATACAGGAATTTAACTTGTGGGATTTACCCATTAACAATTTTTGTCAAAAAGTGGAATCCTTAACGACGGAGAAACATAGTCTTAAGACAGAACTATAAGATACTTTTCCCGAAATTTTCGCAGCTAGTCTGGGAAAATGTACAAAAAAAGCAGCCAAATTCAAACGCCCAACTGGTATTTAAGAAAAAAAAGAAACGTGCCGTTCGCTTCGCTAAAGAAAATAAACAAAGAACTTGACAGACTAGTCAAGACCAGCATCCTATCAAAAGTGGAGTTCAGCCAATCGGCAGCTCCTACTGTCTACCTCAAGATGATGTCTAAAAAAATACGCGTTTGCGCCGACTTTTTAATTGAATTAAACGCACTACCTACTTCCTAGCCCTTATGAGGTCTTCACAAAGCTGAATGGAGGAAAAATCTTCTCCAAGGTCGACCTGAGTGATGCATATCTTCAGATTCCTGTCGAGGAAAATAGCTCGAAGTTGCTTTGTATAAACACCCACCGGATTTTATTCAAATTCGAAAGGTTACCGTTCGGGATCAAGGTCGCGCCGGCCATTTTCCAAGAGGTAATGGATACCATGTTGGACGGCCTTGATTTTGCAATCGCGTACCTAGACGATATAATTATCATCAGCAAATCCAAAGTGCAACACCGAGAACACCGGATACAGGAGTTCAGTTTTAAAGTTAAGAAAGAAAAGTGCGAATTTTCCTTAGATGAAATAAAATACCTAGGTCATATAATAGACAAGGACGGCAGGAGACTGGACCCTGATAGGGCAACAGCAATAAAAACACATGCCAGTTCCCGGGGACATCACCGAATTGCAAGTTCCTTAGGTTTAGCCAACTATTACCAGTCATTTATTCCCAACATGCATAACCTACGGACCCCACTTAATGTGCTTTTGAAAAAAGACAGTACACGGAAATGGATACCGGAATACCAGGAGGCATTCAACAAAATTAAGAATACACTGACGTCATATCTGTCCCTGGCACACTACAATCCAGAACCAGACATTATAGTGACCAGTGATGCAAGCTCCCATGGCAGAGGCGCTTGCATATTGCATAAAATGCCGGATGGAAGTAAAAAACCAGTAGCACACGCTTCACCTTCCCTATTGCCCTCAGAGAAGCATTACTCGCAGATCGAGAAGGAAGCCCTAGCAATAATTTTTGCAGTAACAAAATTCCACCGTTGCCTCCATGGAAGATATTTTTAAATTGCAAACTGACCATGAACCGCTCCAAACCATCTTCGGATTGAAAAAAAAGGACTACCCGTATATACAGCCAACAGATTACTAAGGTGGGGAACCATCTTACTTAATTACAATTTTAAGTTAGAATATCTTCCTTCCAGACAAATCGATCATGCTGACGGATTGTCAAGGTTGGTTCCAAGTCAGAGTGAACCCCTAGAAGACCCTGTGATCGCTTCTCTACGAACTGACAGCGAGATTAAAAATTTCATGCTTAACACGATAAGGGAACTTCCGGTTACACTACAGGAAATAAAACGCGAAGCCCAAAAGGACGAATTTATTAGCGCCACAAAACAGAAGACTGAGGACAAAAATCAACAGATAGCGGCCATTTTCTCGTTGTGCAACAACGTACTATTACATGGTGAAAGGGTGGTCATACCCGAGACCATACAGAAACGGATATTGAAAGACTTCCACACGAGTCATACAGGAAAGAACAGGATGAAGAGCCTTATTCGGAGTTATGTGTATTGTCCAAAAATGGGCCTAGACATTTCCAATATGGTTGATGCTTGCAAGGGTTGTGCCTTGGCAGCAAAGGTTCCACCGATTACCTACAAACCGCGACCAAAGACAAACCAACCCTGGTCCAGGATTCACGTGGATTTCGCGGGACCAATGGAGGACATTTACTACTTGATTGTAGTTGACAGCTACACAAAGTGGCTGGAAGTCCTTAGGTGCAAGAGACCCACGACTGGGGTCGCCATCACCTTCCTCCGCGAACTGTTTGCTCGGTTTGGTGTTGTGGACTGCTTAGTCAGCGACAACGAAACACAGTTCACGTCGTCTGATTTTAAGGAGTTCAGCGACACCTTCCAGATAAAACAACTACTCCACCTCTATACCACCCAAGATCCAATGGACTGGCGGAACGTTTCGTAGACACTCTGAAGAGTACTCTAAAGAAAGCCTCCGGAACATCCTCTGAAAAGGCTTTACAACAGTTCTTAGAGGTTTACCGAATCACACCGAACCCGAATACACCAGATGCAACATCACCTGTAGAGACTATGTTTGCGCGAAAGATACGACCAGTTTTTGAAAAACTGCTGCCTAAGGAAACAAGTCTGGGTAGGACCACGACTGTTCCCACAAAAATATATAACCCAGGAGACAAGGTTTTCTTCAAAGCCTATAGTAACAACACATCTTTTTGGGAACTGGGAACAATCGACAAAAGAATAGGAAACACGACATACATCATTATAAAAGACACCTGAACCAAATCAGGAGGCGACGGCTAGATGACCCCGGCCGCACACCCCAAGAAGAGGAAGAAGCTATCGAAACGTTGTGCGATACGTTTGATATCGAACCTCCACAAGCAGCCATAGACAGTGTCGATCGAGAAGGAAGAGGAAATTTACCGAACCTTTGACCATTGACCCCAAAAAAGGAGACATCGACACCTTTTTTTTAACGGAACAAAAAAAGGTTGGGAGGGGGTGTTATGGGGACATATCCTACCATACCCCAAAGATGGACTCGTCCAACCTAAAAATATTATCCAAGTTAGCTCCCTCAGAGAAGAGAACTTCTCGTTTCTTACGAGACATTTGACAAACTGCAAGCCGAGAACGGCTCGTAATTCTTTTGTATGACATCCTTTTTCTGCTAATACAATAACGTTCACCTATCACCCGTTGTTTGTGCTGTTCTTCCACCGGTCTAATCTGAAGACCACAACAAAATTTTAAAAGAGTTTTATGCACAGAGTACTAGCATAAGCCAATGTAAGAGGTACGAGGTGCATACGATAAGTTTCCACACTTCTTTTAGTATGGGTATTTTTATTGATAGTACACACTTGAAACTCTAGTCTCCTTCGAAGTAATCTCCTCCGGCTGCAATGCACTTGGTGTTCAAGACGGAAGGGAGTCTGTGAGGGATGATGAGAGGTGTGGGAGGAGTAAGGAAGTCAATACACCAGAGTTGATTGGCCAAAGGGTTAGGGTTAGGGCTACTATGTTGAGGTTTTAAGGGAGTTCAGGAAGAGATTCTGTCGGAAGAGGCTAGCACTCTTCAAATCGGGCCAGTGGTATTTTCACCAGGACAATACCCCTGTCCACAACTCCATCATTGTCTCACCCTCCCTATAGTCCAGACCTTGCTTCCTGTGATTTTTGGTTATTCCCTAACCTCAAAGGCTGTCGTTATGAGACAATTGAGGTGAGGAAAGAGGTTGTGACGAAGGTGATTGACACGCACAAAAAAGAGGACTTCCATGAGGCCTTCCAGAAGTTGCTGGAACGGTACAACAAATCCATTACAGCCGGAGTGTGTACTGACAATAAAAGTGCCCATACGAAAAATGCCAGGAAACATATTTAATGATCCTCGTACCAAGTGCTAACAGCATTCTTAATAATAAACTTCAATATTTTCTCTTCAAAACTATGTAGCGTGTGTGTCACGATCTCCAATATTTTTTTTTTCTTCAGACCACTTTATGAGTTTTCTTTTTGACTATGTGTATAGTTATTTTGAAGAAAAAAAAAACAAACTATAATACAAGATGTAATAAGTTTGTTGCAAGTTTGATAATTGAAATGTTCTTAGTGTTGAGAGCAAAATAAATAAGAAAATGGAATTATATAACGAGAGGGAGACGAAAAGTTTTCCGTCCGACTCAATAAACCCTTTCTTTTATAACATGTGAACACGGCGATATTTACTTGTCTTTAGCATTTGTCTCATACCATATCAATCTAGAATGCGTTCTACATTGAATTATGGGGGGTCCTCGTGGCGTAATGGTTAAAGCGATGGACTGCGGAATCGTAGTAAGCGAGTTCGAATTCCAGTCGCGCTATTATGTTCACTTCTGGGCAAATACCCTTGGGAAAGGTATAAACCCCCTTATCCTCCCAGCTATGGGTTAAATAGTACCACTACTGTTCTTCTCGGAGAATGGCTTTGGTATTAAATAACCTACAAAGGTTGATATGCCATTAGACAAAGAAAGAAACCAAGCTACATTGAATTATCCTGTCTTTCTGCTTTTAGCAAATGCATCGCATAAAATATTAAATACGCCACATAAATGCCACAGCTTTGTAACCACAGTTTCATTGCCAACTTTAACTGTTTGGACACATATGCATTATCCGGCTGATGCAGTTTCTATAAGATGGGTAAGGAAAAAACATAAACACTAAATTGAATTGTTACATATAACTGCTTGGATAGTTTGAAATAGAAATGTTTTTGACAAATAAACTGTGTACTTATGCTAAACTGAATTGTTTTAAATAGAACAGATTATTTACATAAAAATGGATTTGGCCTTAAATAACCTACAGACATTTATATGCCATAAAACCCCCAAAAATAAACCAAACCGAAGTCTTTGATGTTAGCTATGTTGAAAAGAAATCAAGTGTTAGAATCTCAATTATTCTATTCCCTCCATTCTGTTTAGAAGATGGTGTAATAAAGTGAAAATTAATAAAAAGCACAATGGACAGGGTAGAATATTCGTTCTAATAAAAGAACAGCTTTTCTCGTATCTTTGAAAGATTTAATCATTCTGTCTAAGAGATTAAAAAAAAACAATATCTTTTCCGTTTTTTTTTAAACTGTAAACTCCCGCCTAACCCTAGGGGAGAGAATTGTTATGAAAACGCGTGGCACAACTTAGATAGCTGAGTAAGTCTGGTGACTAAGGCGATTTTTGGTTGATTATTGATTTCAGTTCAGGGTGCAAGATCAGCACATATTGTTAAACCGAGCAAACAGGACGAATTCTCAAGTTTTTTCAACTTGTCTCTCCCCTGACTGCTGGCTTTTATTTAATAACTTATCAATTCTAGAACTACTGGCTAATAATATTCCACGAGTTCCATTTGTAACTGAATAATACTAATTTTTTGAGGTGAGAGAACTTTATTTTTATTCCAATCGTTTTTATTCCTGAAAAGAGAAATATTAAATTTTACTTAGATAATGCTCCTAATCATACATTTATTCGCCATTAATTTTGATATAACAGGTATAAAAAGGATGAAATCTGATACCAAAGTACTGTAGTGGCTGCCTTACTCCACCAGTGAACCTTGTTTGCAGCAGTATAATCCACAGCAAAATTCACTCACCAGAATACGTTGTAGGTTCGAGAGACAGCTTCACACTCGTCTCTCTACCTGCAGCTGTTTAAAAAAAAATTTTTTTATCTATGTGTACCCCGGCACCATTTGCTTACACTGTTACCCTTCTGTTATACCGATAAATACTGAGATGATAAGATTGGAAAACTGTGTTGCGTCCCTTTTTCGAAATCGAAATTTTACTATTCATATAGATTTAACCACCAAAGAATGGCCTCGAAAGAAAAGTTACAACTGCTTTAGCCTATAATGTAAGAAACACACACACACACACACACACATATATATATATATATATATATATATATTAATAAGAGAAGACCAACTGCATTTCGGATGAGACTAGTTAATCCAAGCCCCAGATGCTCGCCCATTTATTTTACCCTCAAGGCATCCCATGGTTAAAACATCTTTACGTTTGCAATTTTATTTAAGTCTCTTTCGAAAGCATTTCTGCCCCTTCTCATTCCGATAATATCTTGATCTTCAATACACTTGCGTTTCTATACTTGCTTATATTAAGCGAACTTACCGCTCTACTTCACGTCCAACAATTCAGTGAATGTAGAGCAATTTGGTCAGCTGCACATAACATTTATACACGGCAGAGGGCCTGGGAAGATGGCGTTCGCGTTTTTGTTAATGTCCGTGGCCTTGTTGCCGGTCACTTTCCCCTGAGTTATATGGACTCTGGTGATCTAATCTGAGCCCATTTTGACCGTTTCTTAGCGACGCAGGAATAATGCGTGTTAGGTCGTAGAATTAAATACATACAGATGCTCACTGCATTCAGAGCATTACTCTAATCGTAAATAGCCTTTCTTTTATTCTTTTACTGCTCATGAGGTGAGTGTGGAAATATGTTCACATTTCATCGCTTCTTTCTTTCGGTCGTGTATGGCAAAGGGTCATCTTCTCGTAGAAGCTTGGATAACCTTCGACATCCAGACCGTATAAATGAATTTGGGACCAGGAAATACTGATACTAGACCATTGCTTCTTACGTAGATACGAACTGACACTAAATAAAACGAGAGAAGGATTGATAAGGATGTATATAGTACAAATTTTAATGTACTCGAATATAAAAAAAGGAAATTATATTATTAAGATTTTACTAAATTTCTTTACTGGAAAGAGAGTAGATGTTTTCCAGTCACCTCTAGAATGAAAATCACCTTACATATCTATATAACTAACATGAATATATATTCTAGTTTTAAAACTATCGATTTTTGGTTTCTTTGTTTAATAACATATCTACATTAGTGGGTTACTTAACATCAAAGCCATCCTTGAAGAATGAAAACGAATGGGCTTCTCAACCCATAGCTGGGAGTATAAAGAAGTTCATGCCTTTCTCAAGTGTATTTGTCCGAAAGTGAACATAATATTTCGACTGGATTTCGAACACTTAAACAAATGCACATTCATATATATATATATATATATATTGGTTGGTAGATAGATAGATAGATAGAGAGAGAGAGAGAGAGAGAGAGAGAGAGAGGGAGAGAGAGAGAGAAAGAAAGAGGTGGTGAGAGTGTTATAAAATAGCCGAGGATTTCGATTCATGCCTTTGAGTTTAGTTAGGCTGAGAACCTTTCGGCTCAGCACATGGGTTGGTTGGGTGTAACATTGAAACAGGTGTTAACGGGGGTGCGCGCGGGCGGATGGAGGTGTCACTCAGATGTCATAACAGTCCGAGACGATACTGGGTGACAAGGTGCGGGTGATGTCATGCACCGGAAGCACGCGGAAGTTTGTGTGAGAATTTGAAGAAAATAAGAGTCGGGTACTAGACGCCAAACGAAGAGGTTCGACTTTTGGAGCTCACAGACGCGAGGCGAACTTGCGCCCTAATGGGGCCGCAAGAGTCGGGTACTAGACGCCAAACGAGAAGGATCGATTTTGGAGCTCGCAGGCGCGAGCCGAACATGCACCCTATGGGGGACCGCTCGAGTTGGGGGCCAAAGGAATAAGACAGCATAGAAGATTGTTTCTCTCCTCCTTACGTCGAAACCTTTAACTCAAAGTTAATAAAAAGGTTTCGTACCTGAACAAGAAGTCGTTACGTGTTTTCGAATTTCGAGATTCATATGTTCTATCGTTATGGACATTATATGTTCATTTCACACATAGCGTTAATTGCGAATATGGTACAAGAGAACTCACATGAAATAAATATAGTGAAATAAGCCAATGACAACAATTAGAATTTAGACGAAAATGAATATTTTTTTAGAAATCTAGACAAAAAATAAATAAGAGTTTAAAACAATTGAGCGCAATTATCATAGTAAATTTGAACCGATTGCCATTAAATGCAAATAACTACAATTTTACTCATCATATTATTTAAGTTGAAGTCATCATTCTAGAAATGTGATTATAAGTAATGAATTCAACTGAAACAAATTTTGCCGCAGCAAAAAGTATCAAAAAACCCTATGAATATTGGTCGACTCAGTTTGTCGCCGATTCATCCCAAAACTCTAATCGTATTGGCTGTCCGTATTTTCACCGCGCTAATTCACATATTATCTCTTCAGGAACTGTCGTATCGCATATTAGAGATTTTAGCAAACTGAATTTTCCTTATCATCGTTTCTGATTTCACTGACAAAAGTCTGCTTACATGTGTCAAGTATTTTCAAGTATCAAATAATATTATTTTACATTCAATAAGTCTCTATGAAGTAATATTATTATAAATTCAATAGGTTTCTCTCAAGTAAAATCAGTATACATTCAATAAGTATCTATCAAGTACTTCTTGTAATAATTTAATGAAATAATACGTTAAAGTGAATAAAGGTAAAGTTTAATTTTGAGCAGAATAATTTTTATTAGGTAACCAATGAGCACTTTGCTTTATAAAAATACACAGTCTCTTTCTCTCACTCTTTAAATCTCACTACACACATATATATATATATATATATATATATATATATATATATATGTGTGTGTGTGTGTGTGTGTGTGTGTGTTCGAATACGTATTATAATAAAGAGTGGTCCAGTGAGAGGACATCACCAATCAAGACCATCAGGTATTTTAAATATGTTAATGTGGACTATATCAAATTGCGAGTAGAATCAATATTATTTCAGAAAATATTGTGCCATAAATTACCCTCCTCATAAATGCATATTTTCTTTAAACCATTGTTGTGAGACCCAAACTTACCTGCATCATGGACACTTCCAGCACTATATTACAATCTGAGATAACACTGTCAGTGTAGTAGTATCAGCGGGAGTAATCGTAGTACGACTACTAATATTGGACACCCCCGCTTAGTAAGCTCCGCTTACCTTTACACTACCCATTGCAACCTTTTGTTAATATATCTTTCTTACCTCTAACCCGTGTTCCGTGTTTTCCTTCCATGGTCCCAAATTTGGGTCCACATCAGTGGCGACGAAAAGATTCAAGAAACGCACTCACACCGAAAACCCCAATGCCTTACCAGTTCAACATCAATAGCGACAGAAAGATTCGAGATTTTCGTCCTCACCACACCAAGTATCGACAGAGGGCTCGCTCAATCACACAGCAGTTTTGAACGAGAAATTAAGCTGGCATTACTACATCAACGATCTAAACGCAACACTCAGCAACTACATACAAAATAATATTCCGGTTACCAACATCAGTGACGAATTAGCGATTCGACACCTGCGGAATATTTAAGATTAATAAAGTCTGTACAAACAATAAAACGGTCAACCAAGTATCGAGAACGATTGCTTACACAAAAAAATTCAGTTTGTTGACAAAACAACTTGACAAACTCAAGCTTTCGAAAAAACTATTCACCAAAAACTGCGAAGGCAGCAAAGTATTTCTTTTAAAAAAGTATGGAACTGAGTTAATTTCAACAAAGCTCGTGCATGAAAAAGTTCCCCCACCCTTCAAATTCACCGAGGCAAGCTATTTTCTTTTCAATAAAAGAAAGCAAGATCTCACACAAAAAGAAAAAAAATCCCAAGCATTTTTTTTTTACTTCGGTCTGAAGGACAATTTTTTCTTCTCCCTCCCCGCTCTTCTAAAAAAAGTTGTTTACAATTACAAAAATCCTCCAGCGAAGAACAAAGAAAAAAAAAACTGTTTATGTGCAAACACTTACGCAAATGAACCTGTGGGCGCCCACCAAGAAATAATTTTTTTTTTTTATTCCTTGCTGAAACATTTTTTTTTTTTGTTTGTGGCTAACAAAATAATATGAGAAGGAAATTTAAAAGAATATATTAAATTTAACGGAACAACGGTATCTCGAAAGAGCTGAACCAGTAAGTAGTTCAATTTAACTAATTGTCTGTCCATTCCTTTTTTTTTTTTTTTTTTTTTTTTTTTTTTTTCAGACAAAAAAAATATGTCTAGATTTCTAGTGTACCCCCCCTAATTGCAGTCATTTTTTCCCTTGTTTATCCGCTTTAAGTCTATATATTATAAATCTTTATCTAAATATGGAAGAATTTCCAAAAATTATCGTTCAAATGCTAAAAGCCAACATGGAGCAGCAACAAAAATTCGAAGAAAGACAGGAAAAATTGGTTTTGGAGTTACATAACGACAATTAGAATTCCAACAATTTACACAGCAGAAAACTGAACTACAGCAAAAACAACTTGAAGAATTACTCGTAAATTCATTAAATAGCTAAAAAAAAAAATCTGAAAAAGACATCCTTGTTCCACAAAAGTTGGAAATGCCTGAACAGAGTCCAGGACAACCAGCAAGATTTACTAACGTTTACAGCATCGGTAAAAAAGCTCTGTAATTATTTCAAACTATCCGAGCTGACTGCCGATGATTTCAAGTGCTTAATAATTACATTGGGTCTAGTATCAGCAGAAGACGCCGAAGTCAGACGACGGGTACTGACCAACCTTGAAAACGAACAAGGATTGACTCTCCAAAAATAGGCAGAGGACTGTCAATGAGTAATTTCTAAGTGTAAATCAAAAGCGATCGAAGAATCAAGTGTGGCTCAGATTGAAAAATCAGAGGCCTATTCCCTTCAAAAAGACAAAAGGCAAATCTCATGTTCTAAATCCTGCAATAAACAAAACACAAATAGGTTAAGAAACCGCCTGGACTATGTTACCATTGTGGTAAATGGCATTGATGGAATTCTGTCCTGTCAAGAATAAAACATATTGCAAAAATCGCAATAAAAATGATCATAACTTAACTCAGTGCTGGTACGCCAACATAATGAGAAAACCCAAAAGTAAAATTAGGCAAGCTCAATCAGACAACATAGTCAAAGGCAATTTAAGGAAATATGTGACTGTTGATATTTTCAATTGCTCTATATAATTCCAGCTTGACTCGGGTTCTGATATCTCTATCATCAATTGGCGTACTTGGCGAAAATTAAACAAGCCGACCTTACAAAAGACGGATATTAGTAATTGCATAAAATATCGAGTGTGAGAATTTCGTAACGTAAAATTTTGAAAACTCAAGTCAAAGCTTTCTAAAACAATTAAATCATAACTTTCGAGAATATATATATATATATATATATATATATATATATATATTATATATATAATAAAAGTAAAGTCGGCGACTGTATTCAAGGGTGACTGGAAGGCTCCCATTTGTATAGCTTACCACGTGATATCCCACTGGGAGGAGGGAGATAAAATTACTACTCCTCGTGTTTGAATTGACAGTATCTAGCCTTCAAAGAGTGACCGTTAAGGGAGAATGTGGGTCACAGAGGGGATATCAACAGGTGTTGGTACTTAGTAACCTCAGGTCGCCGGACACCAAGGAGGAGAAGAGAGAAGCCAAATGATTGGCTGGGACCCCAAAACGGAAGTGGGGCTCCTCCCGCTCGTCAGCGGAAATAGATAGTAAGAAAGTTAGTTTTTGAGCAGGGTCGTAGCGGGCAGACGGACCAAAGCCAGTATTCCGGGTTGAAGACAAAAGAACATCTGAGACACAAGGGACCCCAGGTTCTTCAAGCCAGTGTAAAAAAATAGAATAAAGTCTATTAGCCCGTAAAAGAAGAAAGATTCTCCAGTGGAACCCCGTCGAAAAATAAGATAAGTAACTTTGGGGCCATTTCTCCTTTAAACCCAAATTTTGTATACCACCCTCTCTCTCTCTCTCTCTCAATTTGAAGAAAAACAAAAAGTCAAGAAAATACATTTATATTCGTGGACTGTCCAATTATTATATGTTTTGACACTTTGAAAGTGTATATAACTGTAGTAAAGGAATCATATATTTTTATGTTACCACGTGGTCTAAGTTTGTTCTTTGCAGTTCTTCTACGAATTTGTTACTTCATGCTTCCTTTTCAGCTTCTATTCGCCTTATGTTATCTTGCTTAGAATTGTCCTAATAATTCCTTTAAAATATCACACAGGAAACCGGAGTTGCCGACTACTACAATATAATATTATTCCGACTAAAAGCTATAGGTCCATATTCTTCCATTATCTTGGGGAAGGAAGGGAAAGCGGCCTGGTGGGTGAGTGGATAGGGTGAAATTTGGAACCCCTTGCCAGCGGCGGTCAGTCTGGCCCTAAACTAGTCCCTCACATAATATGCCAGTTCTTATATGCCTGAGAGAAAAACTCTGAACGAGGACTTATTATATAGGGGATCAAGTGCCAACCTGCCCCGTCTTCACACGTGCGAAAATAAAAGTCCCGTTTTGTGATTTTAGTCACAAGCTACTGCACCGAAGTGTAGGGGAGGGTGCTACACCATCCTATGGATTGCTCCACTTTAACCCTGATACATACCTTCTAATGTTGAGTTTTAAGCAAGGAGGTACCAAGAATCATTTTTTAAAATCTTTGGTATGACTTGACTTGTGATTGAACCTCGACCTCTCAGACCATTGGCGAAGACTCTATATAATCGATTTGCACGGTATGTTATCACTACTGTCGTCGGAAATGGATGCGGTGACTCGAGTTCAAATACAACACAGAACAGTTTGTATTTCATACGGCCCTAATACGTTTGGAAAAGGTATAAATACAGATGTTTCCCTGCAGTTACAGGTATAAAATTGAGTAGACTGAGCACTTTAATATAGGTATCATACACTGTCTAAGAGAAAGAATACTCAGAATGCAAATCGTTTAAACTCCGCATAAATTTGACGTTGTGGGCGAAATGGTTCGATATATATATATATATATATATATATACAAGGATCATTAAATAAGTTTTTAGACTTTTTTCGTATGGGCACTTTAATTGATAGTACACACATGAAACTCTAGTCCCCTTTGAAGTAATCTCCTCCGGCTGCAATGCACTTGTACCGTTCCAACAACTTCTGGAAGGCCCCATGGAAGTCCTCTTGCGTGAGCTTGTCATGTGCCTTCGTCACAGCCTCTTTCATCTCCTCAGTTGTCTCATAACCGCAGCCTCTGAGCTTAGGGAATAACCAAATGTCACAGGGAGCAAGGTCTGGACTATAGGGAGGGTGAGAAACTGTCTTGATGTCCATCTTGGTCAAATAGTCAGTGACAAGGATAGAGTTGTGAACTGGTGTATTGTCCTTGTGGAAATGCTACTGACCCGATTTGAAGAGTGCTGGCCTCTTCCTAAGGAATCTTTTCCTGAACTCCCTTAAAACCTCAATATAGTAACCCTAACCCTAACACTTTGGCCAATCAACACTGGTGTTCTGACTTCTTTACTCCTCCCACACCTCTCATCATCCCTCGCAGACTCCCTGCCTTCCTTGAATCTCTTATGCCTCTTAAAACTGATGCTCGATTCATGCAAAATTGTCCAAAAGCAGTCTGAAGCATTTCATAGGTTTCTGTGGCATTTTTTCCAAGTTTAAAACATAATTTTATTGCATATCATTCTTCTAAAGTGTCCTCACGTCTAGATTGCATTTATGAAATTCGCCTGCTGTGACAATCAGGCTTTAGTAGGGTGTATTCCAATTGTTGCTGTAGCTGTTCCTTTGAACCTGAAATCACAAAATTTGGCCAGTCATCTCTTACAAAGTATAGCAATAAGATACTGAATTTTCAAGAGTCTACGACAATTTTAAAAATCTGCACTAAAAAAGTCTGGAAACTTATTGAATGTACCACGTATATATATATATATGAGTGAGGAGTAGCCAGACTAAAAACTAATATTTTTGCTATATATTTGCTGTATAATTTTTGCCGGTAGCCGATACTAAGCAGTGCACATATAATTTTTATTTAGAAAAATATTTGAAAAAAATGCTCTTTTCGAAAAGATTCTGCTTATTTATTGACATAATCTTATATATATATATATATATATATATATATATATATATATATATATATATATATATATATATGAGAAGTAATTCGTCCTGATCTAACGAATTTAAAACCGAAATAACCACGATATGGATATGACAGTGTAGTTGGTTTCTCACAGATATTGAACACTGTATGAAATACAAAGTAAGTATTTACTTTTTTATCTATTTAATATTGCAAGCGTTAACTCCCTGTCTTTTTTTTTCTGTCTCCATTTCTGTCTCTACATATGCGATGAATATAGGCAAACAACTATTTTCTTTATTCATACTTTACTATATCTTTTTTAAGCCTTCAGCTTATCTTGCAGTTAAGTTGAATATGCTACTGAATTATTACAGTTAACTATACCTGCTGTGCTGAAGATGTCATTGTGGTTGCGGAAGGGAGTGTTTATTGTTACTTCGAAAGTATCAAGACACAAACTATAGCAGTGCACTCAATAATCAGACCAGAATAAAATGCTCATCTTCGCCTCGTGTGACACCCAAACTTTTAGCAATGAAATTACGACAGTCATGTCTCGACGTTAACTTACCGGGTCTGTCAATTATTTACAGTAGCTTACCTCTTTCTTCGTGTCGCATTGCGAAATTGTCACCCCCTAAGGATGTTGTTTCGGGAATGTCTACAAATTTGCATTGAATTCTTCCATTTCTCCTCCCAGTTGTGAAATATAGATAAAGAAGTATCCTATAATCAAGCCTTCCTCACTGTATTGGCTCATTTGGTAACTCACTAACAGTTTGAACTTCTATTCCTAGTGGGTGATATCTCTCATATTAAGATTTTGTTTTGCCCGTAGGAATCTTTTATGACTGACAATAGGTTTTTCATATACATATATAAATATATATATATATATATGTGTGTGTGTGTGTGTGTATATATATTTCCGTTCTAAAATATTGTTAAAGAACGATTCTAAAAAGTGATCCAAGAGTATTGTAATAAAACAACGGGGAACAAAGTTTCATTGCTCCCGTGCGAATTGTGCTCTCAAAACAGCAGTATTTGTTTTCAAATTTAGAACAGTTCCAATACACAATATAACTTCTAAATATAAAATGCAGGTCAAGTAATTGCTTTTAATGTGAAGAAAAATACTCGTCCCAAATAAACATGAATAATGTTTATGCATAAATAGTTATGTATGAGTAGAATAAAAGTGTCACATCAAAAACAATGCATAGATATATTAATAGAATTGGTTGCCTTTTTCGATAACAGCGTAAATTTCATACTGACATTAAAATCAACTAAAAGGATGCTGAAACACTCGATCCCGTGTGTGTCGGTACAAGATATCAGTTTAAAAATTAGTTTTAACTTAACTACATAGAATGTAGTCTCAAATTGCCTCTGGCTTTATAATCTTCTTATATTAACCTCCTGAATTAGTGATTTATTATTGAGATCTTGTACTCTGATTTCGCTCGTGGATTTCATGGAAATTCAGTTTTCGTCCATCTCCTATATCATATTGTCAGTTAATTAAAATCCGTTCATTTAAATTAACATGATATTTCTGGAAAGGTGGAACACAATAAAGGAGTATATTCAGTGGTTGCATCTTCATCTGACATCTCATGATGTGGCTGAAAACCGTCAAAGCCTATGGGCATTGTTAGATACTGTTAGCGGGTACTGGGTTTCTAGTAAATGTACATTTTTGCCGAAACCATGTCTGAACCGAACGAAATCATTCGTTGAAAACTTAATTGTCCTAACAAGTGTTTTGTTGGCAGCAACAAATGTATATATAATGTTATACATACACACACACACACACAAACATATATATATGTGTGTGTGTGTGTGTGTGTGTGTGTGTGTTTCACCTATCTTATTTCTTATTCCAACGTACTGAGGCTCGGTTTAAATTCTCTGCATAAACATAACGTTTTATTTATTAGTATAAATCCCATACATGGTTCGTGAGAGTACTATTTCTAACGAATTTTTTATGGGATAGGGTTTTAATTTCATTGTATTTTTATGACGTAGGATTCTATTTCTAAATCCCCTGTATTAGACAAGGGTTTATTTTTCTAAATCACATGAATTTACAATGGTTTGTTCATTTATTTTACTTATATTCTCAGAGTGATTAATCTCTAAAAGAACAGTTCAATCAAATAGCTTTATTTTAAAAAAAAGTGCCAGTAATGAAATGATAATTTATTTTTCAGTATCTGTACTGACATAAGTATTTATTTCTAATATCAGGCTGCATTTTTACGGACAATTTATGAGTGACCAACAAGTCGTTTAGGATGGGAACTGTTAGACTGTTTACGTAGGTGATTTTTTATTTTTTATAAAATGGAAGTTTTCTGTGGGATCAGTCACACTTTTTGGATAAGATAATAAAAAAATGTTACATCAGTGTGCTTCAGATTTTTCGGAAACCCTTCCTCGGCTTTTGAATTCTTGTGATATTACGGACGGGCGCCGTCATTGAATTGCGGCGGTCTCATGATTGGAGAACGCGCGGGCACATCGGCTGTCATCAGTCGTTGGGTACATGGGTCTGACGATCAAAAATGTCACGAACCTCGCTCTTGAAGGCAGAATGATCTATAGAGTCCAAGCGTGATTTTAATAGAATCACACGAGAACTTTCACGTGCTACACTACTGTTTTCACTGGTGATCATCGAGCTTTCGGGAATCTTCGGATTGATCCATCAAATCGCTATGTAAGGAAACCACGTAGCGAGATTTTGGCAGTTCAAGACAGGTTTCCAGGCAGGTTCAACAGAGGTCCACGACGCCCTTACCCATGTAATACCCAGCCTGTCAGCAATTCGACTGATATGAAAGTATCAACAGGCCAACGATAACAATATTGAAATTATATGCACTCTCTCAAGTTAAAGAAAGAAAAATTAAAAAAATTATATGCATTCAGAAAAGAAAAGAAAGAAAGAAAGAAAGAAAAAAAGAAGTGACATTTGTGTTTCTCACTGCCGACCTGGCCGATAGTTTAAGAGAAAAGAAAGAAAGAAGAAAGAAAAAGAAAAAAGAGACATTTGTGTTTAAGACTGTCTGCTGGTTTAATATAGCCGGCACCTTTTAAAAAAAAAAAGCAAAGAGGAAGGAATTGTTCCTTAAATCTCACAATTATCTGTTTAGTCCTCACTTATTAAAATTTTCTTACAGTTTAAATGTTCCCTTATGTTGAAATCTATTCGTTATGTTGTTTATCTATCGAGTTGCCTTCTTTTGCACTTTATCTTTTTCAGCCTCGTATCGCTTTAATTTATTCATGCTAAATGTCTTATTCGCCTTAAAAAACATTACAAGGGAATAAGGGAATTTGACTACAGTGAAATATATCTTGTTTTAACCTACACCACTGCTCTTGAATTCCTTTACAAGTAGTTTTTAGGTTTGTCAGTCCTGTTCAGTTACTTATTATGTTCGCCATAATTGAGTTTTTCCAACGAGTTTCAGCAGATGTTTTTTTCCAATTAACTTTGAGTAACAGTAAGTTTCCTTAGATCTTTTAATGGAGGTGCCCGTGGTGTAATGGTTATCGTCGTAGGAAATGGACACAGCGACACGAGTTAAAATCCTGGACGAGACTAATACCCTTGGGAAAGGTATGAATCCAATTATTAACCCTCCAGCTATGGGTAAATAGTTGAACAGTCTGAGTTCTTCAGCCTTGGTGAGGCAACTAGTCTAGGAGAAGGAAAACTCTGAATTCAAACCTGTTAAACTCCGCTTAAAAAATTGACCTTGTGTCATATCCTGCCCGAGCGGAGGGGTTGGTAAATATGGTAAGTTTCCTCAGATCTTCAGGACTCCTAAAAGTATTCAAGTGGATCTTAATATTGCTCTAGTCTGGATGATTTCTATTATTCCCTATTTTCATTTTCCCCATTTTCTCCCAGGGCTTTGGAGACAGTTCCAATTGGTATCATTGACACCTTCATGTTCCAGATATTGTTCTGCTCTCTGGCAAGATCCAAGTATTTGCCGATCGTTCGTTATTCTTTATTTTCCCCTGTAATCCTCTGGATGGCATAATTCATTGTTTGATAAGTTCTTTTCTTTTTCTTAATGATACTAATTCCCATTGGACTACATTTCCCACCCAATCGTGCTCTATTGTATTCGTTTCCTTAGTTTTTTTTCTCAAAGTATCTAGAAAATGTTTTTTCTTTCAGTCTTTGTCTTCTAGTTTCTTTTTTCTATTGTTGATGCTTTTTCCCTAAGTCATTTCTCTCGATATTCTTGTTTTTGCCTGCTGATAAGAATCTCGCTCTGTCTTTTTTTGTAAATTCTTCGACTCCCTGAAATATTGCACTAATGCAATCCTCAATAATGAGGAATTAATTTCCTTTTTGTTTCTTAAAAACATCAAAGGCAAGTGTGGTTTTCCCTGTTGTTTCCCATGTGAAAGAAAAAATGTTCTATCCAACAGTGCAAAGTGGGCAGCTTATAAGTGCGTGGTCAATTACAATCTTTTGACTTATGTAAACGGGATTTTTTTTAATCAACCTATTGCGTTATCATGATAAACTAGTTCATCAAAAAGTAATTGAAAATTACCACTTCTGACCTTTCAAATATCTTCTTCTATTCCTCGCCTCCAGTCATGGACTCCGCCATTTCCTCTTGTATTATAAATAACACCAAATCTAATAAAATTGCAATTGTCTAAAAAGGAGGTTTTAAGTTCTAGCTATATTTAGTGGTCATACGTGGTTTATACATACACGTAAGAGAAGCCTTATTTATATGAATAATAATTGCATCACTTACATATCATAGCAAATGGAATTACTTTAAAAATGGAAATACTTTCGATATAACCAAATAAATGCAACCAGCTTCATCGTTCATTTGAGTACATGTAGTTGCGTATGTTCCCGCTTTACCATTCAGCAACAAAGTCAATATTTCAAAGACGTTTATTGTTAAAATCCATTTTTATCCGAAGCATCCTTGAGAAAATTGATTATTTCATCTGTTATAGTTTTTGCTTTTAATTCTATTTTGAATTGAACATATTCAAAAAAAATGGTGATCTTTCTGACATGTTCTATTTAACTGAACAAAACGTTTCTTAATTTACAGATAACTTTCAAGGCATTTTTTTTCTCTTTTAAGTCAAGGTAGCTGAAATAAAATAAACTTAGGTCGTTTCTTTATCAGTCATTATAACCTGGATTACGAAGATCGAAATATGCTGATTATCTAAGAAAGTTTATCTGTCTTTCTCAAGAACAAAGAACTTAAGTATATGTTTTTTACATTTTTTTCTTTATCATTTAACGCTATCTATCTATCTATCTATCTATCGTAGTTTTATATATACGTATGTATGCATGTATGTATGTGTGAGAGAGTATTAATCACACTATTCCTTGCGTACATACATTCATACATAGAGATGTCTTTGTGTAACAGTTTTAGTTGTCAGAAATGAAATTCAGATACCCACGTTCAAATTTTAGATTAAGCTCTTTCATTTCACTCTAACTAACCCGTGTCAGGTATGAGCTCATCTTTTCCCAACAGCCAGGGGTAAATAGTTGTGTAGACTTGTTCTTTCGACTTTGTACAGTAAGCTTTCAAAGAGAAGGAAAACCAGCTTAAAAGTAAACATTATGCTGGTTGGTTGATTGGTTTGTTGGGTTTTATGGCATATCAACCATTGTAGGTTATTTAACGCCAAATCCATTGTTATGTAAATAATCTGTTCTATTTAAAACAATTCAGTTTAGCATAAGTAAACAGTTTGATTGTCAAGAACATTTCCATTTCAAACTATTCAAGCAGTTATATGTAACAATTAAGTTAAGTGTAAATACAGTTTTAATGTCGAAAAACAGTTCTATTTGAAATAATTCAGTTAAGCATAAGCACGCAGTTTAAATGTAAGTACGGTTTAATTGTCAAAACATTTCTATTTCAAGCTATTCAGTTTCCTCAAACAATTCATTTTAGCATAAGTATGCTGTTAGTTCTATTTAACCAATAGATATGATTGTTTAGTGCTATATCCAGGACACTTTTTGGGCGGGGGTTCTTACCCCTAGTCTGTGCATTCTACAGCCCCAGCTGACTGGGCAAAGACATTATGCCACATTCTGCCCGTAGGGTATGGGTTGTGTAAATACATTAACACATATAAAAATACAACACACACATATATACACCAACCTGCACATATATTTTAATGTCATTACAATATCAATCAATTTTTACAGCTGTTATTTAAAAGTAACGTCTTCTCTTAAAGTAGTAAACCTTGTGAACATTGCGTTAAATATAAGTCATGGTATATACCAACAATATAACAACCCACCAACATACTGATATTTATAAATACCAAGTCAAATCTCCAATCTACAGTTACCAAACAAGTAAACGCTCTTGTCAACTTTTTAGCCACTAATTCCAGCAACACTGTCGTATTTGGCAAGGTTAAAATGGTATTCGAAAATCCTATGAAAGAATAGCGAGATATTTAACAGACTGATTCATTTTCAAAATGATAAGCAAATTACAGGAATACATATTAAAACTAGAAAAATCATTTTGTTTAATCAACATACAGCAGTTAAAAAACTTGCGAAGAATATATTTTTATTGTAATAAATAAGTATTTCGATAAATCAGATATATTTGATATATTGCATAACTAAAACTTTTTAAAGTTATCTGTTGTACCATGAGTAATATAAATAAATTCATCAGCAAATAAAATTTGGAAATTCTAAAAGAGAAAGATTGCATCCAGAACGCCGGATGCAACTGTGGAGACAAAGTGAGTCGTCTTTAGAATGGAACTTGTATAACAGACTATATAATATAGAAGACTATTCGTATGAATTGAGCACTCTGATACCCGGTAAGGCAAAATGTAAAAAAACGAAAGCTAATATTTAATGCCCTAGAATTCCCCAGTTGACGTGTGTCAACTGGTGGCTGAGCAGTATAGTACTAAGTCTATCGTATATTTGGGCGGGTTTCCACCCTTGCTTCTAGCGTCCTACGTGTCTCGCCACACTGAAGAGTTGTGATACAACGAAACAGTATGTTTGTGGATGACAATATATATAAGTTTTCCCAATGATCATTTTGCGAACGATGTATGGAGAGAAAAAGACGAAAATTGCAAACCTTCAATAATAAAGTGAGATATTGTTAAAAAATCTCCAAGATATAATGATGGTGAGAACAACAGCAGATTGGGTCTTAAAGACAAAATATGACCATTGGAATACCTGGGACCTAACAAGTAACTGACTAATCAAATTGATTTAATTTTAAATGCAGACACATGTATAAATTACCTTAGTCTCATCTACGACCACATTAAGCTCAAGGTGTGATATCTGTGATTTTATTTTAGTTCGATCATTGGATATTTAATATCTGTAAGTAATTTTCTTATTTTTTTGTCAGGCCAGTTTACTTCTCTTTCGGTCTGATAATTGTGACAGCCCATGAATTTCGAATGACAGTGGGAAGTTCCGCATGAACATATATACACGATGCTGTGATGACTGCCACATCGTGAGAGATGGTGGCCGTCTTTACTGACTAAATTACAATACAAGTACCCTAATTAATAATCAGTAGACCTCGTGAAAAATATATCAGATGCATTAGATGATAAAGCAGCGAGATACCTGTACATAGTTGGATAATTTTGATATAGATTTTCCGACGCGTATGCCACTCCCTGAGTCTACCAAACTACACCCCAGTGACAAACGGCAAAATAAACGTTGACTTTGAAAACTGTACGTTTTATTTAAGCGTATCTTTTCTAACACATTTCCCACCAAATGATATCAAGGAGTAAGCAGAAACTCGAAAATGAAGTTGTCTTTCTTGTTGTGATTTTGGAATTTACTCCTGGTAGAATATTAATTTAACCACAGCTTTGTCATTATATTAGAGCGCGTTCTCTCTGTCTCTCGCTATATATATATATATATATATATATATATATAAAGTAAAGTTGGCGACCGTAGTCGAGGGTGACCAGAAGGCTTCCTTTTTATATAGCTACTACACCGAGGTGTAGGGGAGCGCGCTACTCCTTTCCCTGAATTACTCCACTTTACCCTTGATACATACCCTATATTGCTGAATGTTAAACAAGGATGTATCAAGTACCATTTTTAAAGTCTTTCTTATGACCGGACCTGAGATTGAATCCCCAAAAAAGAAAATTTGTCAAATTTTGAAAAATAACCTTCAATAAAATCATATTGCAGGTTTGTAGAAAATACTTTGGGACGTTCATACAAACATACACACAGATATATATATATATATATATATATATATATACATATATATATATATATATATGTGTGTGTGTGTGTGTGTGTGTGTGTGTGTGTGTGTGTGTGTGTGCTGTTTACTGTCGTAGAGAATGGATTTAACCATCCGAATTCAAATCCTGGACTATTGTTTGTATTCGACATAGTGTTAAAAACAGTGGGAAGTGTATGAATCGAATTATTCTTCCTCCAGTTATGGATAAATACTTGAGCAGACTGTGTTTATTAATCTGGATATGGCAAATAGTCTAGGTGAATGAAAACCTTATTCAACCACTGTTTAAAATAACCTTATGTCAAATACTCTTCGTGCAGAAGCGCAGTATATAGTATTCTTGGTCCAGTTAAACCGGAGTTGGAAGTAATTCCATCAGGACAAGAAGTTATTCATGAATGAATATTTTAAATTTTCCTGGTAAAGAGCTCAATGTAACAATAATACAGAGCAATAAATTCTTTAAGAAAAACAACGAAACCGGTCACATAGGATTATAAATTTATTTCAATCCTGTTACGCATTTTTGAAATTTCCAAAAAACACGAAAAAAGTAACAGGACTTCTTCGGATCTTTTGATAAAAAAAACGAGAATAGACACATGGTAGAGGGAGGGAATAGTGGGAGGGGATAGAACAGGGGTGAAGAGTTACCACTTCATTAAGCCCACTTCCGTTTTAAATTTAAATTTCCGTTAGCAATGTAGTAAAAATTGTTTTTTTAAAAAACTTTTCTCTAATTAACAATTTTTTAATTATATTTAGACCTAAATTACAGATTTTTTATTGATACTTACGATCAGAAAAATAAAAATAGAAAATTGAAAATTATATGGTTGACCCCACTTTCTGTAAATTAGCAAATATAGATGTAGGTAAATATTTTTTGAGACTAATAGATAAACATTTTAAACAAGATAATATATTACATAAAATATTTAATAGAAAACCTTGAAAATAAGTTATTCTTGCACAAAAAATATGTCTCAAATAATGAATAGTCATAATAATAAATTAATTAATAAATTTCATAACCGGGTAAATAATAATAATACTAATAGTAAAAAAAATAGAATGTAATTGTAAATCTCGAACTGATTGTCCAATGAATGGGTTGTGTAATTTAGGTAATGTTGTAGATCAAGCTATTATTAATCTAAAAGAGGACATAAATGATAAGAAATTTTATAACGGCGTTTCGTCTACTTGTTGGAAAATTAGGTATGGAAATCATAAATTTTCCTTCTCCCATGAGCATAAAAAAAATCAAACTGCTCTATCAAAACATTATTGGGGATTAAAAGTTAAAGGGTTAACCCCGGAAATACAATGGTCCATATTGAGAAGATCTAGTACCCCAAAATCTTTCAATAGTAGGTGCAACATGTGTCTTGAAGAAAAAATCCACATTTTGCTTTTTCCTGAGCCAAAAAAATTATTAAATAAGAGAAATGAACTAATAGCTAGGTGTAGACATTGGGCTAAATTTAAACTATAAATATTTAACCAAATTTTTCTATAAGAACATAGAGTTAATTTTGAAAATTAGAGTTAATTTTGAGAATAAATAAAATAAATTGTTAGATAGAAAATTGTGAAAAAGCACATAATACATACGTACTACGCATAAAAAGTGGAACTGATTAATGCTTTCTAAATAATTTTGAAATGTTAAAATATAGTAAATAAATTAAATATTTGTTTTTGTTTTTAGTTTTAATATATCTGTTACTGTATCTTTACGTGAAGTTATTATTTAAAGTTTAAATCTAATTCAATAAAAAATCTGTAATTTAGGTCTAAATATAATTTGAAAAATTATTAATTAAAGAAAACTTTTAAAAAAAAAACAATTTTTACTACATTGCTAACGGAAATTTGAATTTAAAACGGAAGTGGGCTTAATGAAGAGGTAACTCTTCACCCCTGTTCTATCCCCTCCCACTATCCCCTCCCAATGTGTCTATTCTAGTTTTTTTTTATCAAAAAGATCTGAAGACGTCCTGTTACTTTTTTCATGTTTTTTGGAAATTTCAAAAATGCGTAACAGGATTGAAATAAATTTATAATCCTATGTGACCGGTTTCGTTGTTTTTCTTAAAGTATATATATATATATATATATATATATATATATATATATATATATTATGTAAATGGAATGCTATTTCTAAATTTCCGGTCTTTTAAACAATAAATATATATATTGCTTGTTATCAGACTTCTTCTGCTGACTATTGGACAACATAACGTTGGACGTGTTTTTGTGGTGTAGTGGCTAATGTGCAGGACTGCGACATTGCAGTAAGCGAGTTCGATTTCCATTCAAGTTATTATGCTCATATTCGAACAAATACCTTTGGGAAAGGTATGAACTCTGTAATTCCCACTGCTATCGGTTAACTCATGTAATTACTTTTATTTTCCGTAGGTGATTTTGACATTAAATAACCTTCGAAGGTTGATGTACTGTAACACAAAGAAACAGAATAACATAACACCTTCGGCTCGACTCTCCGTGAAGATATTTACATATACCGGTTTTCTACCAAGGTATGCTTCTTATATTATTCTGATAGGTTTCAGCAAACGCCAGTATCCTGGTTTTTGGTATGATAATGCAACATTCAACTGTACATTACACTATCGTGATGTCTTTACTATGAGAATTTCCTTTATTAGGCTACCCAGTGACTAGAAGCAAATAAAAATGTTTCCTTTGTCACGACCCTATTTCTACGTCATTCATTCTAATTAAAGACTGGCGTAAAAATGTTCGGTTCTAGAGTCGGAAAATATTTAAGAAAAAAACGTTTGGAGTACATTTTTCATTTAATGTATTTGAGGTGATCGGTCGGTTGGTTTGGTTTCTTTGTTTAATAGCATATTAACCTTTAGTAGGTTATTTAATGCCAAAGCTATTTTCCTAGAAGAATAGTAGTGGTACTATTTAACCTATAGCTGCGAGGATTAGGGGGTCCATACCTTTCCTAAGAGTATCTGTCCGAAAGTGAACATAATAGCGCGACTGGAGTACGAACTCGCTTCCTACGATTCCGCAGTCCATCGCTTTAGCCATTACACCACGAGGACACCCACCTTGGTTGATTGGTTCGTTGGTTTTATGATATATCAACCGTTGTTGGTTTATTCAATGCTAAAGTCGATCTATTTCAAAGCTATTATATAGTTCCAAATAACCAATGATTGTAATTTATAAACAAATATCATCATGATCATGATCATCATCATGTCGTGTCATAGCCACGGATATCCCTGGCCCTTTCTCTCCACTTCACCCTATCGTTCATCACCTCTGGTAGGTCTTCAGGGCTACATCCCGTATCCTCCCATAGCTGCTGAATGTATGTTCGTGCTGGTCGTCCTGCTTTTACCCGGCCATATGTGGGGGTCCTTAGGAGCACATCACTTATGAGCTCGTCCCTGCTTCTCCAGCAATGTCCTGCATGTTTCGTTCGTCTGACTTGGATAGTTTTCGTGGTGGGAGGCAGGTGGCCGTATAGTTGGTGCCTTGAGGAGTGTTGCCGCCAGGACTTGTTCAATATTGCTCGCAGCATTCTTGTGTAATTGCCGTCTAGCTTCTTCTCCTGCCGTTTAGTTAGCATCCAAGTAGTGCATCCATACAGCAGTATCGATACGAACACTGCCTGGAAGAAACTGCATTTCATTTATCGGTCAGGTCTGATTTTCATATGATCGATAGCCTCTCGATAGCTGTCCATGCCTTCATTAACCGTGTGTCGATGTCTTTTTCGGTTGATGAGACGCTGCTTCCTAGGAAAGTGAATGTGTCTACCAGTTTCAGAGAGGTTCCGTCTAGTGTGGAGATCTCACCTGTTTGATTATAGCACATATATTCCGTTTTGCGTGTGTTGACATGAAGGTCAATGCCTGTGGCGGCTCCATCCAAACTATGCAGTAGTATTTCGGCTTGGTTGGGTGTATTTCCCAGTATCGTTATGTCATAGTTTCAAGTAACTATTCTTAATACAAATAATTTGCATAGTTATATGTATTTAATTATTCCAATCAAACACATATAATTTGCAAGTAATATAACTTACCGGACATTGGCATAATGGTTACAGTGTTCGCCAATGGCCGGGTAGTCGTAGGTTCAATTCCAGGTCAAGTCATACTATAGACTCAAAAAATGTTTCTTGATGCTTCCTTAGTTAACACTCAGCATTATAAGGTACATATCAAGGGTAAAGTGGGTCAATCCTAAGAAAGAAGTAGCACCCTTCCCCTACACCTTGGTGTAGTTGCTATCGAAAAGGGAACCTTCGGGTTACTGTCATCTGCGGTCACCATCTTTACTTTTACTTATAATTCATTATTTCCATTTAGCAAAACTACGACTTCGAATACTACAACTGCTATCCCAACTAAAAGAACTGGTAGTACTGCTACAACATTTAATAATTGTTTGACAGTTATATGTTTTAATATTCCTCTCTTTTTAATTTTTAAGCGGATCTATCTACCCGATATATGGGACGTTATTAGGTACCACCACTCCAAGTGTACTTGGGTAAGTGGATTCTTTTTCTATTATCTGTTTCCACACAAAATAATTGGTATTTATAATTTATACTAACAGCTTTTAGACAAATCTTCTTGTCCTAAAAATGTGAACCTAATGAGTGCTACAATTTGAAGTGAGAGTGGATCCGAGAGTAATGGTAATAAAAGTACGACTCTACAATCCCAAGATATCAGAACTGTATCCCTACCCAGTTTAATGTCCAAACCAGGGTACTTAGCGGGTATTTTTATAGCTCATCTGCAGGAGATACAGCTAGTTTATTTCACTCCCCATTGACCTGACATGGTACTATTTACCCAACCCCTCCGCTCGGGCAGGATATGACACAAGGTCAATTTTTAAGCGGAGTTTAACAGGTTTGAATTAAGAGTTTTCCTTCTCCTAGACTAGTTGCCTCACCAAGGCTGAAGAACCTAGTCCGTCCTACTATTTATCCATAGCTGGAGGGAGAATAAGGGGGTTCATACCTTTCCCAAGGGTATTTGCCCGAAAGTGAACGTAATAGCGCGACCTGACATGGTGATCATTTTATTGAAGCACGAATATACATATATATATATATATATATATATACTTGGCTGTTGGTTACGTATCTGGGAACATCATTTTATATGTCTATATGGTTGTCATCATATTTCGGGTGAAACACTTGATTAGGGGTGCAAAGAAGAGAACCCGAAAAAAAAATACAAAAAAAAACTGTTCAATCACTGGGTAAGATAATTTGGAAATAGTTGTGGGAATAAATTAGAAGCACCGTTGTCGGGGAGTCCCTTATGTATATGTGCCGTATGGCAGTTCGATGTTGAGGAACACGGGTGTTTACATCGTTTAGCTGCTGTGCATATGGTCGAATGGAAATGATGCCTGTGTCGTCGGGTTCATAGTGAAATATTGTTGTAATTGAAACAAAATGTTTCACACCGAGCTGACGAGAGAAAATTCGCGTAGGGACCATCAGATCAATTGGTTATATGAATACGACGTCAGGGAAAAACTAATCTCAGTACTAAACAACAAAAATACATGCTATTAGGAGAAATGATTCTGGGGTTACGACGATTTGATTTTTTTCCCGAAAGAAATGTCTGAAAATCTGTGAATCGCACCACAGACCAAGTTCGTAAAATTGTTGAGAAGAATTGATATAACAATTTCCTTCTTAACATGACCTCCTGAAGGCGATTCCTCCTGAACATTGATTCAATTCTGGGCCATGCAACGTACAAAGCGTGAAAATTAATCACAAAATTGGAAGAATAAAATGAAGTATATATATATAAATATATATACAAGAAACATTAAATAAATTTCCAGACTTTTTTCGTATGGGCACATTTATTGATAGTACACACATGAAACTCTAAATCCCTTCGAAGTACTCTCCTCCGGCTTAAATGCACTTGTTGTACCATTCCAAGTCCTCATTTGTGATCGTGTCAATGACCTTCGTCACAGCCTCTTTCATCTCCTCAATTGTCACATAACGTCAGCCCCTGAGCTTAGGGAATAACCAAATGTCACAGGGAGCAAGGTCTGGACTACAGGGTCGGTGCGGAACTGTCTTGATGTCTATCGTGGTCAAATAGTCTGTGACAAGGATAGAACTGTGAACTGGTGCATTGTCCCGGTGGAAATGCCACTGACCCGATTCGAAGAGTGCTGGCCTCTTCCGACGGAATCTCTTTCTGAACTCCCTTAAAAACTCAACATAGTATTCCTTGTTGACTTTTTTTTTCAGTGGGAACCCAGAGCATATAGATCATGCAAGTGCTGTAAGAAAACGATTATCAAACGTTTGTGGGTGGATTTGCTCTGTCTGGCCTTCTTGGGTCTGGGAGAGCCAGCATGCTTCAACTGGGAACTCGGTCTCTTGGTCTCTGGGTCATAGCAGCAGATCCAGTTTTCATCTCAGGTCACCAGAGCATCAAGAACTGCGAAATCTGAATTGATCAGCTCGACCATCTCTCTGCTGCCATGACAACGTCTTTTTTTTCTGATCTCCTCTGAGCACCCTTCGGACAAACTTCGCCCACATCTTCCGCATCTTCAGTTCCTCGTGAATAATTGTGTGTACAGTTCCCACAATAACATCAAAATGTGCTCTTATTGTCTCTATAGACTGTCCTTGTCTATGAAATTCTTTATTTCGCCTATCAACTCTAGTGTTCTGACTTCCTTACTCCTCCCACACCTCTCACCTTCCCTCACAGACTCCCTGCCGTCCTTGAATCTTTTATGCCACTCAACAACTGATGCTCCATTCATGCAATATGGTCCAAAAGTATTCAGAAGGATTCCATACGTTTCCGTGGCATTTATCTCATGTTTAAAACATAATTTTATTGCATATCGTTTTTATTAATTGTCCTCACGTCCAGATTGCATTCATGAAATTCACCAGCTGTGGCAATCAGGCTTTAGTAGGGTGTATTCCAATTGCGGCTGTTGCTGTTCATTTGAATCTGAAATCATAAAAATTGGTGAGTCATCTCATAAGAGGTAGAGAATTAACATACTGAATTTTCAAGAGTCTACGACAATTTTAAAGACCTATACCAAAAAAGTCTGGAAACTTATTGACGGCACCTCGTTCCTTTATGGGTATTGAGCACTCTGGTGAAGGAATTTTCGACTGCCGCAGGCATAATGCAAAGCTCTTCGAAAGAATTGAGGACTCTAGTAGCCGATAGGGTATAAAAATGTAAACAAACGATCGCTGCTGCTGCTGTTGCTACATAATACCTTATAAATCATTAGCCAACGTGATACGCTAGTTGGCCGAGCTTTTTGATAGTAAGTCTAACGTAAAGCTGGGCGGGTTTCGATCCCGGCTTCAAGCGTCCTACGTGTCTAGCCACATTGAAGAGTTGTGATATAACGAAACAGTCTGTCTGTGGATGACAATATATATATATATATATATATATATATATATATATATATATATATATTAGATTTTATATATTTAATTCCATAAAAGTTTGCACAAACCCAGAAAGTGAATTAGTGATAACAAACGCTGTTACAGTGTATATATATATATATATATATATATATATATATATATATATATATATATATATATATATATAAAATTATATTTATAAAGCACATTTTTACTTAGTTTATAAAAGAGGCATGACCATCTTTTTTTCGATCTGTGGCCTCAGGAGATTTTGCCTATCATAAATCACGTCACATAGCAGAAATACCCTTGGGAAAGGTATGAATCCAATTATTCTCCCTCCAGCTATGGGTAAATAGTAGGACATACTAGGTTCTTCAGCCTTGGTGAGGCAACTAGTCTAGGAGAAGGAAAACTCTGAATTCAAACCTGTTAAACTCCGCTTAAAAATTGACCTTGTGTCATATCCTGCCCGTGCGGAGGGGTTGGTAAATAGGATAAATCACGTCATAGGACTAAAATGAAAATAAAAGAAATTTAATAAATAAAGTTTTCAACGAAGTTCACTAAAGTAAGCTTTTTAAAAAAATCATCAATTTTTTATGTAGCCGAATAAAGAAAGAAGAAAAACGAAAATGAATTAGGAATTTTAGAGAGAAACTTGGTTTTGAAGATTTTCTTTTAAAAATTTCTCAATATTTGGATATTTGTAAGATAATAAACTGCTTACAATTCTTTCTAACAATGCTGTATACACGCAATTTTCGGTTTATTCTGAATATTAGAATTGATTGATTAATTTCTATTGTTTGAACAATCGAAGTTATGGGTTAAGGGTTATTCTTGTGAAAGCATGAGGGAATGAGTGAAAATGAAATGAAGAAACTGGATTTAAAAAAAATAAATCACCATGCTGTTATAATAGATAAAATAACCATACACTAACCGAATCATGAAGGGCCGTATACGGCCATACGTGAGATCCGTTTATCTTCTCACAGGCAAATGGCAGGTTTAATTAGCAGAAGCTATATTCAGTTCAAGTGAGATATGACATGTTTAAATTGGTTACATGGTACCAGTAGGAACAAATGATCACTGACTACAATTATATTATTCATTTTGAATTCAGAATTTTTGATTTTCCTTGATTACTAGCCCGAAGAACCCAGTCTACCTTAATATTTGCCTATAACTGCAGAGAATAATAGACTTATTTCAGCCTTTCCCCAGGTGCATTCTTACAAGGCTCGTCCAGAATTTCACTAATGCTTTCCGTGTCAATATTCTTTGACGATAGCCGTTACACTACACGCGCTACACTTATTAATTTTCAGGGTTTATTTTCGGGATTTATTTTAAGTAAAAATTAGATAATTATGAAAGAATAAATTTGAAATGAAAGCGCGATTAGTGAAATGCTTGTCGTTCTAAGAAATGGAATTGTTGACAAGATTCCAAATACGAGACAAGGCAGTTTGGGAAAGACATAAACTCATTCGTTCTCCTTCCAGCTTTGAGTAAAGAGCAGGGCAAATTGGTTTCTTTGCCTTTGCTAAAATAATCAGACAAGAAGGAAAACTTTGAATTCAAGCCAGCTGTACACCGTATAAAATTGACCTTGTGTTGTATGCGGTTAGTAGTGGAAAGGTTATATAAGTACATTTAGTGAGGCTTTCTTTAAATGAATAACATTCGAAATGAAGCCATCTAGTAGCAAGAAGTTACTAATCCCAGCGAATTACAATCCCCAAACTTTAGAAGAATTAAAAAAACATTTCTTGTAGTTTAATTTTCGAATCTATTATTTCCGTTTAATCCTAAAGAAAAAAAAAACTACAGCATTTCTGTGCAAATGGATTGTGATCAGAATGTTAATTTAATGACGAAAGTTGGTTTGTTCTCAAAAAATAGTTTCGTTGATAGTGGTAACTACTCAGCATTTTTTTTTAAATATGGAACAAGAAGAAATAGCGCCAATGAAAGAGACGCTTTCAAAATAATCTGAATTTTTTTATTAAGGTTGAAGATATTTTCGTTGTTATACTTTTGTATCTATAAGATATTTCTTATGTGTATAGAAGAATTATTTCATAAAAGGATTTTCTCTTTTTTCCTCATATGCCGGATACTATACATATGTGTATATATTTTTCTCTTAAAAAAACAACAAAGAATCGGCCACATTAATATAAGGAATTTATTTCCATCCAGTTAAAAGCTTTGATATAAATCAATGCTCTAAAAAATTTACAAGGCTTTTCAGATCAAACAAGAAATGGATTAAAATATTTTTTCACAATTACAACCAGACGAAGATTAAAAAAAGAAGAAAAAACTTATTTCTCCTTTGTATTAAAGCAAGCCTAAACTTTCAAGTAACAAAAAGTATCAAATTATATGGCAAGTAAAACTACATCCAATTTCATCATACTTCAAATTAAACCCATATTATTCATCTTCCATCTTTATCCAAACATTTTTGGAAGTTGAAAAATATGGGTTTAACCCCAGAAATTTAATGGAGAATAGTGAAAAGATATACTATTCCTCGCTGCTTTGATTGTAGATATAATTTATGTCCGGAAGAAAACATTATGTTATACCTTGATCCAGGTAACCTATTAAACCAGAGATGTGATTTAATAGTTAGATGTAGGCATAAAAATAAATTTAGACTATTTTCAAAAATAAGCGAATAAATAAATTTATAAACAAAAATGAATAACTTCGATTAATCAAATTGGTAAATGAATTAGAATTTGAATTTATATTTGTGATTTTTACTCTATTATTGTAAATTGTGGGGTCGTTACCATAATTAACATTAGTTTTAGATTTTTTAGTTCATTTCAATGATAAATATTTACATACTAAAATTGATTGCGTGAATAATCATTATTATCAAGCCATGTGAATACCATGGAATACCTTGACACTTGCCATTCTCTCTCTCTCTCTCTCTCTCTCTCTCTCTCTCTCTCTCTCTCTCTCTCTCTCTTTCCCTCTCTCGCTCTCTCGCAATACGTCCCGAGCCCAGCATGTCTTTCTTGTCTCACGTGGATGTTTTTTAATATATATATATATATATGAATGATGTTGATGTACTTAAGATGAAATAACTTCATTCTCAAAATAAACTATTTATAAAGAGCTTTCCCCTATCCTTGTTACCATTTACATCCGTTTGATTTTAATAACATTCCACTGAATGGAAAATAAGCAACAGCTAATGATGAAAAGATTCACCCGAATTTTTATTGGGGACCCAAGCAAATGGGGTGGATGCAAACATTACAAATTTCGTTGAGCTCTTAAATGCAAAATATTCCTTTTGTTGCACATTCCAGGATAATCAAAGATAGAAACAATTTTATTGATAATTTCCTCTTTTTGTAAGTATAGGTTAATATATATATATATATATATATATATATATATATATATGTATGTATGTATGTATATATACGCACATATATATACATATATATGTGTGTGTGTGTGTGTAAAAGCTTAAAATAAACTCTTCAGAGATTGTTATAATCGACTATCATCAAAATATCTTTTGAAATGACTTCACTGAACATCTACAGGATCCAAGTAATATTACAATTATAGCCTCCCTAACTTTTCAATATTGACACTTTTTAGACATTGCTCCACGCGTCAACTTTTTTCCTGTCGAGTAGAAATCTAAGTTACTTTTTTGTGTATGCAGTAGTTGTGTGTGTTTGTGTGTGTGTGTGTATACATACTTATACATGCTTAAAAGAACCACACACACACGCGTGCACGCACACACACACATGTATATATATATATATATATATATATGTATATAATAAATAAATATATATTAGATTTTATATATATTCAATAGCAAGGAAGCTTTTCTGCAACCATAAGTTTCATGACATTTTATAAACGACAATCATCTGGCAGATAACGGAGGATGATTAAGAAATCGAAAATATCGAAAAATACAGTCAAAAACCGTAAGAATTGTGTACAACTCTTTATGTGTGCTTACATTGTATGCACGTGGGTGGGGTTATATTTGCGTATAATTGTATATGGACTTATAAGTGATGTTCAGTATATGTGTGTATGAAAGTTCATAAGCAGTGCGATAAATGTGAGGTTGACTCTCGTATGTGTGAGACGCTATACGTAGTAGAATTTGCAACAGGATGACCAAGAAAAAATAATTGTTTTTTTTTTTTTATATATTTGTGTGTGTGTTTGGGGGCGGTGATTTTAACTAAGAAACTAAATATAATCATAGCATTTCGAAGAAAATAAAGTTTTGATTTGTAAGTATAAATAGGTGAGTGTAGAATAGTAGGCCAGAATTCCAATAAATGTCATAGTGGAGAGATATGTTATATTGAAATACACTATGGAATTTAATGCAATATTCTATGCTGGGATGTGATTTGTATCAGATTACAATAATAATTTGTATTAGTTATAATGTATTAATGATATATTGGGTATGCATCATAGTAGTAATATTCTTAATATATTGTTCCTTACTTAAAATCACCACCTCAAACACGCACACGAATATACCAAGAAAAAAATATTCTCAGTCATCCTATAACACATTCCGCTACATAAAACCTCAAATTTATATCGCTGCGTATGTGTCATCATACACTCATATACTAAACATCACATATACGTCCATACACAATAATACGCAAATATAACACACACACACACACACACACACACACACACACACACACACACACACATAAAGAGTTGTACACAATGCTTACGGTTTTTTAATGTATTTTTCGATTTTTTCAATTTCTTCATTCTCTTTCCTTATCTGCCTGATGATTGTCGGTTATAAAACGTCATGAAACCTAATGTCTCTGAAAAGCTTCCATGTTATTAAATATATGTAAAATCTAATATATATTCACTTATTATTATTTCATAATTGCTCTATCACAGATATTGAGCATTCTCCAAATTATATCGCCTTTGGTTCGCCACAAACCCACAAAATGAATTAGTGACAACCAACAGTTACAATATATATATATATATATATATATATGAACCTTAATATTGTGTACCTCTTCTCAATAATTACAAATCCAACTTACTAACTTTTTATTGATTAAGTGATTGATTTCACTGTAGTTATATTTTCATCTATTGATCTATCTGTAATCTATCAATATAATAATTAAGTTTTATAAAACTGTCTATTCGTAAGGTCCGTTACGATGAGCGTGAAGTGTTAATAGGTCTCTAAACATGAAACAATCGATTCTCTGTAGATCTGCCAAGGATCTGAGTGATAACTGTTTGTACTTTGAAAACCACTTAAATATACATATTTACCAACCCCTTGGCTCGGGCAGGATAGGTAATAAGGTCAATTTTTAAGCGGAGTTTAACAGGTTTTAATTCAGAGTTTTCCTTCTCCACTTATATATATATATAAGCTAAAAATTACAAGTTAAAAATGATGTAACAACAAATTTAAAAAACGTGTATGAGTATGTTATTTTTATTTATTTATCTTGTTTTCGGAAATAAAATAGAATTAGTATTTGAAAGATAAAATTTGAATTTTGAATTTTCAGAATCAAGTCATGAACTGAAGTAGATATAAATCTGTGTTCTTTTTAAGAAATGGTTCTTTGTGAATAGTTAAGATGGATGTACTTGAACTTTTTATCGTGTTAAATAGCTTTACAGCCAACAAGAAATATAATCTCAATGATCTAACATGAACACGTTTCTGTATAAGTGAAACTGAAATTATAAACGAAACAAGCACTTACTGGGAAAGAAAGATAGTTTTTTTTTCTGTGAATTATAAAAGAATAAATAAATAGATGAATCAATAAATAGAAGTTATTACATCTTGTTGGAACGTAAAAAAAGGTAAATTTAGATTAAAAATGTAATTTTAGGATAACAAAGACCGTATCTACTGTTTTGTTCTGTTATTGTCGTAATATTGCTCTAAAGATAAACTAACGTTCACTTGTTGTAAACTACTAAAATCTCACCCAGAAATCTCCAGGGTTCATTTCCTTTATTTTTGCTACGATTATATATCGAATAGAATCTTTCAGTTCATCAGTTGTCGGCCACTTACTTTGAACGAAAGGAATGATCAAGTAACACTAGATTACTAAGGAATATTTTTGTTAGACATAGATAACTCTGCCTTTCAGCACACACACACACACACACACACACACACACACACACACACACACACACACACACACACATATATATATATATATATATATGCAAAATAACATGAAGAAGCCAATTCTCACGAATTTAAAGTGTCTTTATTTCCCTAACACATGCACCCCCAGAAGGATGTGACCCAATATCAATTGTTCATATGACAACTGCTAGTTTGAATTCAGAGTTTTCCTTCTTATAGATCAGTTGCCGAAACAAAGCTAAAGAACCCAGTCCCTCTGACTATTTATCCTTGTTTAAGACAAAACAAGTAGATTCTTACTTTTCCCGTATACATCAGTGCGAAGTGAAAAGTTTTGCTTAAAATTTGAACCCTCCACGTCGAGTTCATTTACATGAAAGTAACCGTTAACATCCTGTCCACATCATTTGATTTAACGTGTTATGTTATATTTCATTTCCATCTGCGTACTTTTGCTAGACTAGGTATAAACTTTTGATATTATAAATTGTCACATATTTATGTAGTATTTAAATACTAAAGATGAAAACTATTGAAGTCTACAAGCTGAAGTAAAAAGAAAATATCTGTTGTTTTCAGATATATCAACTATAAAAAGTTTGATAATAACCTCAACCGACACAATCGGCGCTTGACTATAGTGAATATTGAGAGTGACAGATAAGTCAGAATGCACAATTAATATCATGGATAACTAAAAGTTCATCATTATAAACGAAACCTGGTTACAGATTAAAGATTTTCAATATCAAATGAAAGATTATGATTTGCTTTATTTAGGCTTACAAAATTTGAGAGATTTAAAAAGAGAAAGAATGATTTGAACACAGCGAAACTGGCAAAAGTTTAGATACAAGTGTCATAAAACAAGAAAATTTATACTGGTGCATAAGACATCCGTTAAATACTGTGGCAATATTCTACGTCCAAAAGAAAGAAAGGAAGATGATCTGCTACAGTTAAATAATATGGAGATGCAGCCGCTCAGAGGATCGAATTATTTACAAATCCGAGTAAATAGAGATTCATATTTACTGCTAGTAACAATAAAATCAAAAGTAATATAAAGTCATACATGAAAAAAATACTGATACAAGAAAACCGAAAAAAAAAGAAAGAATTCGAAGAAAAATATCGAAACATTTTAAAAAATAAACTAAGGATATTAAATTTGAGATTATATAGACAGCACTGCATAGGTAAAATCTAAAGTGCGAAAAACAGAGACAGAGAGAAGAGAGAAAAAGGAAAAGAAATGAATATCTTGATTATATATATATATATATATATATATATATATATATATATATATATATATATATATAGGGGCGGGGGCTCTTTTGAAATTATTTGAATTTCGCTTAAAAAGGTCAAACGATCATATCTGAGATTTGAAATGTTTGGTTCATATTGTTTAATCGTATTTGATTTATTTAACCTTAACTGAAAGAGAAAAAAATGCATTTTTTATTGATTTAATCGAATGTTTTTAAAAGATTAATTTACGCATCTATTGTTTCCTTTGAAATTGCTTTTTAAGGCTAATCGTGAATGGGAATGTTTTAAAAAATGTCTTTTTGTATATTATTCTTATTCTATTCATTGAGAGTTTTTCATGTCAGCGTTAGCTGATGATCTTTCTCTGGAGTTTGAATGACAACAAGTCTCCTCAAGTCTCCAGAACTCTTCTCAGTATTCTGGCCGATGTCGACAATGTTGCGGTTTGGATGGTATACACTCTTCCTCTTATTTCCAAGTCACCCAGTCTAATCTTTTGGTGATTGTCCTAAGAGCACCGATTACAAATGGTATAAACTTTCATGTTCCACAGTTGTTTTTTTTTCAATTCATTAGCAAGGTCTATATACTTATCCTACTTTTCTCTTTCTTTCAATTTTATTCTGTGATCAGCCAGGACAGCAAAGTCCACAGTTCGGCAGATTCTCTAATTTTTTGTTGATTATATATAAGGTTTCGTCGTCTGGCCAAGATTAGGTGGTCCGGTTGTATCTCAATAATCTCCGAGGAGTTTGCATGTTTCTTTCTCCAGAACAGTTTCTGGGTTTTGCATATAACATTTGTTTGTATGGTCAGATTAAAATTTCTTGCACAGTTCCCTGTGGGTCACCTTTCCAACCCAGTAGTGCCAAGTTGTATAACCCTTTTTGTGCTAATTTGCTGCATTCAGTTATGTGATTGATCTTTTCGTCTTTATCACCACTTAACTTACATCTGCTGTTTTGTTGGGTCTTATCAATTCTTTCTTTGATATGAGTGGTCCTTATGGCGTTGTTTTGTTCTGCTATTTGGAGAAATTCTGTTTCTCTGGTAAGGTTTCCCTTTCTTATCCACGTCCATGGTTTCTCACGTGAGATGTCACTTGTTAGTCGCTTAAAACGTCCATCGAACCGTTTTTCTTCCCATTTTTTTTTTGTTTCTGATTATTTCCGTTCTGCTGATCCTCGTCTCATCAGAATTTTTTCTGGTGTTATCAGTCTTCCGCGCTTTTCTATGAAGTCTTCGAGTCGTTTTATCGATGTGTCAAAGCTGTCTTCAGTGGTGGCAAGTTCCCTTCCTCCCTCTTTTCTTGACATATAAAGGCTTTCAAGGTTATGTCTGGGATGCAAGGCTTTATGCATGTTCATTAGTTTTCTTGTTTTCTCGTTCATTTATTTGAGGTTTTCTCTGGTCCACTTCTATTATCATTATTCTATGGAAAATTGGTCAATTCTTAAAGTTACATTTTGTCTTTCTGTTTTTATTATCGAGAGAATTGTCCTTTTATTTACTGTATTTTTAATGACGGAAATATTCGCCAAAATTATCGATTGTTCATAATTGGTAACCTCATTCTAATATTAGTATGAAAACCGTTTGGGCGTAGTATTCACCTTCATTTTTCAGGTGCTGTTCTGATTGCTAAGGCCTTTAGTGACTGTGAGTTCAGTCGGAAGATCCGGTAATGTAAGCGAAAAGACGTGTCAGGGGCCAATTGGCTAGAGAACTAATCAAATGAAAATGAGATTTTCTTTAGCATTTTCAGTTAAATGAGAACAGTATAGTCCCGAGAGTTGAATATCGAGCTTTGTTATAAATTCCCTGAACGATATCAACTATGTTTATCACCAACAGAAGGCCGGAGCGAACAATTGTCCAAATGTTCACATTACAATATACCAATCACTAGGAATCATGGGAGTACTTTTGGAACATTTTCCTAAAGAGCACAGTTTAACTAATCGTCTTCATTACTGGCAAAAATTTATCGCTAAAATGGGGACAATGAGGAAAAATAAGCTTTTCTAGCTGTTGGGTATCACCTACCTTTTCAGCATAATGAGCTGTTCCATCTGCCATATATGGCAGTTGCGGAGATCAGTCTGCGACTAAGCCTACGAGTCAGACCAGAAGAGCCGTTCCTATTGTTGAAGTATATCATTACTCTATCACTAATCCTATGTTCTTATTACTAACAGTCTCTCTCTTGTAAATACTCTTTCCTGTAAATATAACTATTTTCCTCACATATCGTGGTTTGTCTTATTATTAATACTTGCATTCACAAACCAGAACATAGCATAAGCTGAAACTCCAATCTATCCAAGGTTGTCATTACACTCCTTGAATCTGATGTAGTTTTCATGCAAATGAGTAGGCTTTAGTTTCGGCCAGTCTCTCATGAACTGAAATAAAAATCACTTTCGATACGTGTAATCATTTCGATTTCTCATTATTTGCATTTAATTTTCTTGTTAATTTTCTTAAACTAAAAAAATGCTTGGTATTGTCTTTTATATCAGTATTATAAAAGAAAAATCTACCAAAATCCATAATTAAGATTAAATGAATATAAGGATAAATATAAGGTTCGATTCAAAATTCCCTAACGGTTACCAACCTGAAGAGGACCGGAGTTTATGACGAAGGAAATGTGATAATAGCAAAAACGATATGAATACCAGTTCCCAAAAATCATGGAAATAATTATTGCACCTCATCTCAGATATTTATGGATCAATTGATTTGAATGGCATGTCAACCCTTTTATGGGTATTCTATATCGATGCGTTTGAGAATTACCTTCATTGTAAGTTCATATTTACATTTCTGGTGGAGTTGGTTCGTAAGAGTTTTTTTTTATACATATACATATACAAATATATGCGTAACATAATCAAACATAATGACGAACTTCAATGAACGAACGAACACACTTCTTTATAAAGATATATATCTCACACTTTATTCTCGAAATGGTTGATGTTGGTTGTGTGTGAAAGATGAGCTGGAGACGGAGACAGACTGCTATATTGACCCCAAGTTCTTCTGACCATAGCAGCACAACTTCCTCATCTTGGCTAGGTGTCTCAACCGCAAGTCGCAGAGGGCCCAAACCCCTTTGTTTGCCGCTGGCTCTCAATTCGGCATATTGTCTCCAACTGATTCAAGCCGTCTGTGTCCTGGTTATATTATTGTTGAACGCCCACCTACTTCCGCTGTTCTTCGCTTATTCACACAAGTGCATCTCTGAATGACCGCTCGGTCGAGGGTCAATATGTTACATTGATATCAGTACAGTAACCAGAGAGTTTAAAGCTTCTTTTTTTTTTGGTTTACGTGAAATTGAACGATCTCGGAAGGTTAGGTAGACATAAAACTATAGATTTCAAGGCACATCCGGTGAGTATCTAGTAAGCTCGGCATCCTGTGATTTTTTTATCTACACGACCTTGGCAGTAACGTTCTGAGTTGCCCAACTGTGCCTGATTTTAATGGTGCAAAACTTTTGTCTCACCTTAATATACGACAGGATTTCCCTCGCAATCGGTTCCCGGGGTAAATGGTAGCTTGAACAGGCCCTGATTTTCATGTTAGTTTATCAGAGTTGTTTATAATGAAAATAAGAGTTATTAAACCATTCTTTTTTTTAAATCTTCATTTAGATTTTGATATTCATAATTGAAACTATAAAGTAAGTTTAGGTCGGTCTAAATAGGGTTTTACAAAAAGAAATAACGGTGGAATCAGTAAAAATATCAAGAACATGCTAAATGATACAATGATGATTAGCGACATATACTTTTCAGAGTATCAACTCTCATTCTAGCGACCACCTAATGTGATGTAGAAGGTTAACGAGATAGGTTAACATGCCATTGTTAGTGAGTTTAATTCTCACTGGGTAACCCCTACTGCTGACAATGAATCAAACTAAACTAGTTAATGATGACTTGTATAATTCAAGTAATGTATTTTTTTTTCGTCTGTCTGTCATCACCTCACTTGAGGATGACAAAATTTGGCTAGTTAATTTGGCATTGACTGTGTTCGATGTGGGCCTGTAGCTAAGTGGTAGAGTGTCGGCTCTTCCTTCTGTGGTCGCTGATTGGATCTCCGGTGTTGGAGATCACGGCATACACTGCTCATGAGATTTAACAAGGTCGAAACAGCTGTTCCGTATGTCACGTGCATATGTTTGCCGGATTTTCTGGTCATGGCAATTCAATTTATAATATAATTCCTCTACTTAAAGAAAATGTACAACTATTTTTCTAACCATCTTTTTCGGAATCATTGAATGTTATTTTGTCTGTTTGTCATAGCATAACTACCAAATCGAATGTGGTTATTTATGAGACAGTAGAAACTATTTTTTAGCAATTTAAGTTGTTTTTCCTACACTCCTTAAAATGCAGATATAGCACGACACTGGAACTTACTATTTATCCTTCAGCTTTACTAAACTGAATATTTATATTTTGTTTAAAAATACCGATTATACCTCTACAATAGATTGTATGTTTACCTTCTCTTTTTCCTTCTATTATTGACATTCAAAAACCAAACCGTCTTTACAGGCCCTGAGGTAAGGGTATGTATGTATGTATGTATGTAAGGCAAAAAATCACCAATAAAGCATACACAATAAATGATATTATTAAAAAAGTACAAATTCCAATTACTTTTTTCAAAATTCGAAGAGCAAACAAAAAATCGCAGGCATTGTGAAAACAATAAATTAAATCGTGTTTACTGCACGCGGGAATTTCCCGTCAGACAAAACGTAATAAGTATTTCTTTGATTCCGAAAAGTACCTGACGACAACAGTCTTTTCACAGACGAAAAGATTTAAGGTGTGTCATTCACTATGACATCACTCAATATGTTCAAGCAATTAACTCCAAACATAGAAAAAATAGGCTTAGAATATAATACAGCAGTTGACAAAAATAAAAGAAAAAATTTAACAAAACTAATTTTCCAAAAATACGGATCCACACTGGGTCAGAAAATAGGATATGATATTATAAAAAAAGAATGAAACATATATCGCCATCACACTGGTTTTCTTTTTCAATTGTGCATAATTTTTTTATTTCTTTATGCTTGCATTAAAAAATAATTTCATTGTATTATCATTATTCTTCATGGAATTTTTTAAATTTTTAGATTCAGAAAAAGGAAAAAAAAATTGAAAAGACCTTGGTGTACAAGGAATAATGGGGAATATTCTTGTAAAATGTTTTCATCAAAAACCTTCCGTTCAAAAATATAGACAATTGCTTCGTTTTTGTTTTTTTTTTGCGGGGGGTGGTTAGATTAGCACACCCACAAGTTGTAGAAGTCAGAAACATAAATTTAAATTAGATTTTCTTTTACGTATCTTAAAAGAGTAACCCAGAAAAAAAGTAAGAAAAATCTAGAATATGTTTTGATAAAATTTTGAACACATTCTACATATCAGCATTTCCTTGAAAATATTTATGTCATGTAACATTGACTTTATTATTTCTTTTGAATTGGAATATTACTCCTACATTATTTTCCCCAGAATAGTATGTATGTAAATATGCATATCACTTCTTTTCTTAGTTGATTTTTAAAAGGATTCTCTTATTTATCGAAACACTCTAATTTTACGAGGAAAAATCTTTGTACTACATGACCTTCAAATAATCACGTGTCGCCCATTTTTTGTGATTAGCACGTTGAACCCTCCTCCCACTTTTCACCTACGCTCAGCTGTATACGTATGGAAAAAGATAAACGAAAAGGAAAACACGAAAATATATAAACGAAACCGGATGGGATCCGAAAATTTATAAGAAAACTGCCATAAACTTCATTGATTTTGCACTGAATAACATCGGTAAGTTATGGTGGTGGGTAAAGAGAGGGATAGAGTTTCATATTTTAAAAAGATTTTAGATCCATTAAAATGATTTGTGTTTTCAACTATGTAGTGCATTTGATACGACTTCTTGATATCAATTTAAAAGATATATTCGCAATATACAATGGCAATATTACCAAATTCCTAACAATTATTGAACAAAATTTGATTCTAACTATCGAAGAAGTTATCTTCGTTTTTATTGACGATGTCATTGGATTTTATTGATTTTTGACCAAGAGAAACCAATAGAACCTAATGAATGACGAAATTATGGACCTTAAGTCAGTTAATTCATTGGTCCTATTTCCTAAAGTTAAAACACATTTGGAATATTCAATATTTCATGACGTACCAACTGGATCCTGTTTCTCGTCAAGAATTCCAGAACTATTCGATTCGGACCAACATTAACATTGCTGTGCTGCTTCTCAAGAGAAGTATTCTGAAAGTGACAGAGATAATTTTAATTGAGTTGAATATAAATATTCTTAATATAGCATATAAAGGCCCATGAACAGACCAAATATGGGCATTCGACCTATCGGTGAGGTTGACTATATCGCCTCCAGAGGTTTGATACTCACTCCCAAATGTATGTCCGAGATATAAGATTATCTGACGGCGAGGCTTCAGTTCTGGAGATTTGGGAAGTGTGGAGTACCCTTTTATGGCCACGTGTTTAGGTTTGTTCTGACCCGGTATTACCTCTTACGTTCCCATCAGTGGAATCAAATAGATCGGATTTAAAATTACGCATATACAATTGGACAGTATGCAAAACGAAATTTATGAAACAATTAAACCGAAAATATTAATGTGAAAGCGATTACCTAATCTCTAGGCAGAAAATAACCCAAGACAAGTTGAAGCGCAATCAAAATCAGTCAGTCAACCAAAAATGTGCATGTTGATGACTTTAATAAACATTGTTTCCTTCTGTTATTAATTTACTCGAATTTATTATTAACTCTCTGCTTACCCAGGTGGTGAATTATTACACTGATCAAGATGCATTCCATAGTTTAGATCTATTTACAGATTAGACAAAATGTCAGAAAAATAAGACATAATATGACCCAAAATTACTACTCGGTAGATAAGAACTTACAAGCAAGCTATTAGTAATTGCATCACATCGGAATGCTCTTTTGATCCAATGGGTTTTACTGAAAATTTAACTTTTGAATGAAGTAACCAACAAGCGGGACAACATGATCATATTTTTTATGGGAAGAAAACAACTTTATGGAGATTTCAAACCAAGTAAAATCCCAAACGAGAAAATGCAGAGAAGGCTAAAAAAGGAAAACTTAAGAGAGAAATTGAATTTCTTCGGATAGCAGCACAAAACAACTCCATAAAGACTATTTTAAAGTCAGAATAGACAAGACGCAACAACATAGCTGATGTAGATTATGTGGTGATTGAGACGAAACGGTCAATCACATCAGAAGCAAATGCCGTAAATTATATCAAATATTGTATAAGAGTAGACAGAACTGGGTTGGGAATTCACTGGGAATTGTGCAAGAAGTTTGAATTTGACCAAACGAAGAAATGGTATATGCACAACCTAGAATCAATCCTAGAAAATGAGATGCACTGATTTTATTTGGATATTTAGATACAAATGGATCACCTAATTTTGGCCAGACGACCAGACGATAGTCCAAACAAAAATAAATAAATAAATAATAAGAGAACCTGCCGAACCGTGGACTTTGCCGTTCCGGCTGACCACAGTGTAAAATTAAAAGAAAGCGAAAAGAAAGCTAAGTACCTGCACCGTGCAAGGGGACGGGAAAAAAACTATCAAACATGAAAGTGTCGGTTATCCCAACTATAATTGGTACGCTCGGTAGAGTCACGAAATAATATGTACAGGGATTGAAGGACTTGGAAAAAAGAGGAAAAGTGAAGACCATCCAAATTATAACATTGTTGAGACCGGCCAGAATACAAAGAAGAGTCCTGGGGATTTGAGGAGTCTTGCAGTCACTGAAATTCCAGTGAAAAACAAGCTACGTGTGATGGTGTGAAAAACGTTCAAATGAGTTAATAATAATAATAATTTGCCAGCATTGAAGACAGTGTTGACGCATCCATACAACAACTCAAAGACTATATACAAAAACACGAAGGAGGACTCATTACAGCCACCCAAAACGAAACTGAGAACACGATGAACAATACAATGACAATAACTAGGAAACAAAAATGGGAAGAAAAACAACTTTACGTGTGCTTTAAGCGACTAATAAACAATATCTCACACGACAAAACTTGGACATCGCTAAGAAAAAGAAATTTTATGAGAGAAATAGAATCTCTCCTAATAGCAGCACAAGGCAGCGCCATAAGCACCAATCATATCAAAGCGAGAATAGATAAGACTAAAAAAAATAGCAAATGCAGGCTATGTGGTGACAGAGATTAAACCATCAATCATATAATAAACGAATGCAGCAAATTAGCACAGAGGGAGTATAAGGCGAGACACGACTGGGTCGGCAAGGTGATTCATTGGAAAATGTGTAAGAAACTTAAATTCGACCATACTAACAAATGGTATATGCACAACCCAGAACCTGTTCTAGAAAATGCCACGCATAAACTCCTATGGGACTTTGACATACAAACGGATCACCTAATACCGGCCAGAAGACCAGATTTAATAATAATCAACAAAAAAAGAGAACTTGCAAAATAGTCGACCTTGCTGTCCCGGCTGACCACAGAATAAAACTGAAAGAAAGTGAAAAGAGGGATAAATACCTCGACCATGCTAGGGAATTGAAAAAAAATGTGGATCATACTGGTGACAATTATACCAATTGTAATTGGTGTGTTTGGAACAGTAACTTAAGGATTTCTAAAGGGACAAGAGGTCTTGGAGGTTGGCGGACGAGTGGAGACCATACCAACGACAGCATTGTTGAGAACGGCCAGAATACTAAGAAGAGTCTTGGAAACTTGAGGAGACCTGCTATCACTCAGACTCCAGTGAAAAACCATCGGCTAACGCTGATGTGAAATGCTCTAATGAGTGAATAATAGTAATAATAACAGTAACAATAATAATATTAATAAGAATGGCTGACTATATGTATCCAGAAAAGAGGGAGAAAGAGGACTTACCAGCTTTGAAGACAGCCTTGATGCATCCATACGACGACTCGAAGACTACATAGAAAAACATATAGGGGGAGTGATTACTGCCATCAGACAAGATACTGATAACACGATGGGCAACTGAATGACAATTACTTGGAAACAAAAATGGGAAGGAAAACAACTCTGTGGGCGTTTTAAACGACTTATAAACAACATTTCACACCAGAAAACCTTGACATGGCTTAGAAAAGGAAACTTTAAGAGAGAAATAAAATCGCTCCTAATAGCAGCACAAAACAACGCCATAAGAACCAATCATATTAAAGCGAGAATAGATAAGTCGCAGCAAAATAGCAAATGTTGGCTATGCGGTGACAGAGATGAAACCATCAATCTCATAATAAGTGAATGCAGGAAATTAGGGCAGAGAAATATAAGACTAGACAATTGGCTCGGCAAGGTGATACACTGGGAGATGTGCAAGAAATGTCAATTTGACCATGCCAACAAATGGTATATGTACAACCCAGAACCTGTCCAAGAAAATAACACACACAAACTCCTATGGGACTTTGACATACAAACGAATCACCAAATCTCGGCCAGAAGACCAGACCTAATAATAATCAACAAAAAAAAAAAAAAAAGAAAGAGAAATTGAAAAATTGTCGACTTTGCTGTCGCGGTTGACCACAGAATAAAACTGAAAGAATGTGAAAAGAAGGATAAATACCTCGACCTTGATAGGGAATTGAAAAAACTGTGGAACATGCAGGTGACAATTATACCAATTGTAATTGGTGTTTTTGTACAGTAACTAAAGGATTATTAACGGGTCTGGAAGACTTGGAAGTTGGCGGACGTGTGGAGACCATCCAAACGACAGGATTATTGAGAACTGCCAGAATACTGAGAAGAGTCCTGGAGACTTGAGGAGACTTGCTGTCACTCAAACTCCAATGGAAGACCATCGGCTAGCGCTAATGAAAAAACTCTAAAGGAGTAAACAATAATAATTAATAATAATAATGTGTACTTGGCGTTTACTATGGAAGAGTGCAAACGATGCAGCTATCCCATCTGCTCGGAATCAGGTTTAATTTAGTTTGTTAAAGTCTTATACCGCCGGTGTATCAATGAACAGTGACAAGATTGTTTCACAAGTTGTTTATAAGTTGTAAGTTTGATTTTCAATGTTTGTCCCGAACAATAAGCCGAATAAACACATAAATATACTGTAATCGGCACTAGCATCGAAGTGGTTAAATTATATTCTTCAATGGACAGAGTCCCTATTTTCTAACGGAGGTGTTAATAAAATATATATTTTACCCCTTCAGTTAAACTGGCAGCAATTTTATATAAATATATATATATATATATATATATATACAAAGAGAAAGAGAGAGAGAAAGGAAGTGGGAAAGAAAAATGGTAACAGCCCTTGCTTTCTCTCTCTCTCTCTCTCTCTCTCTCTCTCTCTCTCTCTCTATCACTCTATATATATATATATAACTCTCTCTCTCTCTCTCTCTCTCTCTATCACTCTATATATATATATATAACTCTCTCTCTCTCTCTCTCTCTCTCTCTCTCTCTATCACTCTATATATATATATATAACTCTCTCTCTCTCTCTCTCTCTATCACTCTATATATATATATATAACTCTCTCTCTCTCTCTCTCTCTCTCTCTCTATCACTCTATATATATATATATAACTCTCTCTCTCTCTCTCTCTCTATCACTCTCTCTATATATATATAACTCTCTCTCTCTCTCTCTCTCTCTCTCTCTATCACTCTATATATATATATATAACTCTCTCTCTCTCTCTCTCTCTCTCTCTCTATCACTCTATATATATATATATAACTCTCTCTCTCTCTCTCTCTCTCTCTCTCTATCACTCTATATATATATATATAACTCTCTCTCTCTCTCTCTCTCTCTCTCTCTCTATCACTCTATATATATATATATAACTCTCTCTCTCTCTCTCTCTCTATCACTCTATATATATATATATAACTCTCTCTCTCTCTCTCTCTCTCTCTATCACTCTATATATATATAACTCTCTCTCTCTCTCTCTCTCTCTCTCCCCCAATGGGGTTGCGCTATGTTAGTGGAGTTTGAAAAGAATAGAAAGTAGGGGAAGGAAAGAAAAAGCGGAAACCCCATTCTTCTCTCGTTTTATTTATTTTATTTTATTTTTTTTTTATTTCAATAACATGCTTTTTCTGTTTTTATTTTGATTTGTTCTTATTTTTGTTTAATGTGCGGTTAATTACGCAATTCAGTAAAGGGTTAAAAGGAACAATAATTTCTTAAGGTGATGTTATTTCTTCTGTTTGAAAATTGTGGTTTTCTTATTCATTATCAGCGACACAAAAATTAGTGACATTCCAATATTGTAACAAATCCTTCAAAACAACGAGGCATAATTGGGATATCCATCTTACTCACAGCGCTACCCAGTGTTAGTAAGGCTCTCAGATATGGAAACTGTGATTACTTTATTATCTTATGTTTTGAATAGGCTACTTTTAAGAGGGATAGAAAATTGATAACAAGGTAAACAAAGCAGAAGGAGAGATTTATTGAGATATAAAGTTGAAACGATAGCATTTCGGTTCAAACGAACCATCATCAGGAGTGGGAGGGATGATATTAGCGATATTAATTAAACGATGGATATCTTTTTAAAATTATACAAAAACATAGGAAAAATTTACATATTGAAAAAAAGTTGTTCGTTTTATCAGTAAATCAGCATTTGTTTTTAAAATTACGTCATGTTACTTTTTGAGAATATCATATAGAATCTATATTGTTCACCGAGAAAAATTTCGAATCAAAAGGAGGAAGAAGAAGAAAGAGAAAGAAATAAGGAAGAGAGAATATATATATATATATATATATATATATATATATATATATATATATGAGACTTGAGACTCCCTGATGATCAGTTAAGGTGAAACTTTAGTAGGAGAATTCCGACTCACGATTTAAGTTAATTTTGTAATTGGCTCCACTCGTGTTGAGCACTCTTGTAATTGTACAATTGCAGCTTTTACGGTGGGTTTTATTTTTCTTTTGACTAACTGACTGCATATCTCTTGATTTTTTTCAACTGGTATGACGGGGTTGGCCTTTTCTTTCTTTTTGTCCAATGATATTTTTTCTTTTTCCCCTGGGTGGTGATTCGAGATATTTTTTTCTCTTGTTCCTGGCGGTTTTTTACTTTTTTTCTGGTAACCGTGAATGCTGGTAGATAGTAGATTAGTAAATATATATATATATATGTGTGTGTGTGTGTGTGTGTGTGTGTGTGTGTGTGTGTGTGTGTGTGTGTGTGAAGTGAATCTGAGAGAATGATGGAACTATGTGGAAAGTAGGATAAATCAAACTCTTAACTCAGATTTAGATGTGTGATATTTCGTTTGGGCTTTATTTCATCTTCACGAACTACTTCAAGACTGAGACTGTTTTCTGAGTTTTTCTATTTAAAAGTATGTGAGGAGAGTTGAGTGGGTATAGTTGTAGCATGAAAAGTTGGAGGGATTGAAAGTCAAATGTATCTGGTTTTACGAAAGAATTTTGTTTTGAAAGTGGAGACAGATTTTGGGGAATTTAAAAGAAAGGAGTAGAGACGGCTTTGTTTGAAAGGGGGTTTTGGCATGACTTATTTCCTGGAAAAGATATTAACTATAATATGATGTCACAGAAAATTGTCTATATTGTGGTGTCTGGGTTGTACTTGGGGTGAAGAAGGGCAAAGAAGTAAATGATCAGGAAAAGCAAAAACGATTTTCAAAAGTATGGTGGCACAAAGTGAAACAAAATGTTTTCTCAATTCAGTTTTGTATTTTGATTTTGTTTTCGTTCTGTAAGATGTTCGTCAGGGATAAGATTCGATAAAAACTTGGTCGTTATTTTATATAGTTAGTTTTTGGAGATGACTGCAGATTCTAGTAGTCTTCGGGATGTTTTACAGTGTATGGGTTTGATAAGGGTTGCTTGGGAAAAATCGAGTGTGTGTTTGAGCTCTCACATGTAGGAGAACACGGCGTTTCGATCATTTTTTGTTTTAATTGATCGTTTGTGTTCGTAAAATCTTTTCTCTAGATTACGCTGGGTTTCGCCGATGTAAAGTTTGTTGCAATCTTTGCATGGAATGGAGCATATGCCTGCGTGAGAGGTGGTCTCGTAGTTGGTCCGTGTTTTTTATGTTAATGAAGTTTTTAATCGTTTGTGAAGTGGTTTGCATAATTGGTATTCCTATCTTGGTTAGTTTATGGTAGAGTATTATTTTATGTATGATAGTGGGTAGAAATATCGGATATGGGTGATGGGTATTGCGGCGTTGGTTTTCTTTGGTCTATTTGATAAGTTTAGCTTAAGATATTTTTTCTAGCATTTAATATGACAATTTTGGAGTATTTTAAGGTTTTGAGGTAATGTTCGATTTATTCAAATTCTTCATTAAGGTATAGTGGGCTATATATATTGAATGCTCTTAGATAAAATCTTATTATAATGCCTGTTTTGATTTTGTTGTTGTGGTGAGAGTAGAAATGTCTGTTTGTGGGTTTGCGGTAGAATTTAAAAGTTAAACCGTTTTGAGATTTAATAATTAGGATGTTCAGGAAGAGTATAGTGTTATTAGATTCTTTTTCATAGGTGAAGTTGATGGAGGGTTCAACATTGTTTAGTTTTTCTGTGATCTCTTCAATTTAAATGTTTTGGTGTAGGAAAATTAGTATATCGTCGATATATCTGAAATATGTGGTGTTGTTTGGTAGTCTGTATTTAAAAGTGCCAGATTCTAAAAATTCTTGAAATAGACAGGCTAATATTCCGCTGAGTGTATTTCCCATGGAGAGTCTATATTTTTGTTCGAAGAATTTTTTAAAATTTAAAGTTGGTCACGTGTGTTTGCAGATGTTGATTAGGTTGTCTGTGGGTAGTGGTGAATCGAATTTAATTTTTTTTGGTGAGTAGAAAGAAGGTTGAGGCATTTTTTGATTGTTATGTTTGTGTAGAGAGAAGTTATGTCTGAACTGTTAATGGTTTTGTTTTGTACTTGAAAATATATTCCGCTGAGTGTATTTCCCATGGAGAGTCTATATTTTTTATATTAGAGACACACGAAAACAAAATCAAGGTACCCCGCACAAAAAATACATGAGAATTTTTTCATATCAAACAATTACCGACGCCGACAACGCCGATGACATAGCGCTGCTGACTAAAATCTTTGATTTTATTAAGTATGTCTCCGGAGCTTTTGATGTGTAAGGGGCTAATTATGCCGAGCAGGTGGTAGGTGGGGGTAATATTTTAGCTATGGCACGAGCTATTTTTTGGATGGCGCTACCGATGCTGAAGATAATAGGTCGAAGAGGGGTTTCTGATTTCTGGAGTTGTCCCCTATGGTCTGGGATACCAGCGTTCAATCCCAGGTTGGGACATACCAAAGACTTAAAAAATGGTACTTGACACCTCTTTGCTTAAAACTCAGCATTATAAGGTACGTATCAAGAGTAAAGTGGCGCAATCCAGGGGAAAGAGTAGTGCTCTCCCCTACACCTCGGTGTAGTAGCTATTGAAAAATGAGCCTTCAGGTCAACGACGATTAAAGGTCACCAAGTTTACTTTTTACTTCCTACTAGGTAGTTCTGTATAAAGCTGAACCTTTTTCAAGAAAACCGATAGTGGTGGATCCTTTCATGTTCAAGGAAACGTTCAGCCTGTCCTTACTTTCAGATGACTGCGCTCGAAACTTAATTTTACCACAGATTCAATGCGTTTCCACTTCATGAACTGTTGTTTTGAGAGAGGAGCGTTGTGGCAAGTCTATGTTTAAGTCTTTCATAAATAATTTTTGTAGAAAACATTGGTGGGATGTACTTTAACATTTCAATAACTTTCACTTGTATGTCAAAAGCTGAAAAGTAGAATGAATCCAATTTTATAGAGATCCTTTAAAAAATTCTTGAAAAGAAAAATAATGAAATCTTTAGCTACTTTTTTTTCAGAAACCTATGGTGTTGAAGGATAACTAATTGTGTGGTGGAGATGTAACTGAGGATATAGAAAATAAGCTCACGCAACAAATACATGAGATTTTTTTCTGTTTCATAAGCAGAGAAGATTTCATATCATATTGTCGTGTAAGGTGTACTTGAGATGACCAACAACTATCACAGACAAAAGATTATGACGAACATTTGTTTTTTTCATAAGGTAAAAAGATATAGATTTTTCAGCTCTTGTTGGTATACTGGTGAAAATGGTGAGAGAGGATCAGGGATATTCAAGCTGATGGCCCGACATGATGATGATGATGATGATGATGATTTCTTTAAATGTGATAGAACTTAATATTTTGTTTTCCTATTTTGATAATATATATACTATAATTTATTAAAATTTACCGCTGAAATAAAATAACTAACACAGACAAAAGATTATGACGAACATTTGTTTTGTTTCATAAGGTAAAAATATATAAATTTTTCAGCTCTTGTACATATTGACAAGGTGTACTGGAGATGACAGAAATCACCTTTATCAAAAACGGTAGAAAATGTTTTAGAACAGATTGTTACTTTCCCCGGATGGAGACACAGACTACTTCGACATTGTAGCAGGTGTACTGCAAGGAGACACATTAGACCCTTACCTCTTTATCATCTGTCTAGACTACGTATTTAGAACATGTTGAGAGCAGTATTAAACAAGTCCTGGCGACAACACCCCACGAGACTCCAACTATACGGACACTTGCTCCCCATCACGAAAACTATACAAGTTCGACGAACCAGACACGCAGGACACTGCTGGAGAAGCAAGGACGAGCTCATAAGCGATGTACTCCTGTGGACCCCCACATATGGATGTGCAAGAGTGGGACGACCAGCACGAACTTACATACAGCAACTATGTGAGGACACAGGATGTAACCCTGAAGACCTGCCGGAGGCGATGAATGATAGGGAGAAATGGCAAGAGAGGGTCAGGGATATCCGCGCTGGCGGCGCGACATGAGGATGATGATGATGATTGATAAAATAAAATAAAAAGTTTTAAAGCTATCAAAGGAAAGAAACAGAAGGTACCCCGCACAAACAATTACCGACGCCAACAACGCCGATGACATAGTGCTGCTGACTAATGCACCAGCCCAAGCCGAAAGCCTGCTACATAGTTTGGAATGAGCAGCTGCAGACATTGGCCTCCATGTCAATGGACACAAAACGGAATATATGTGAATTAATCAAACAAGCGACAATTCCACACTAAACGGTGGCTCTTTGAAACTAGTAGACAGGTTCACTACCAATGAAGCAGTGTCTCCAATCCCGGCAGATATGAACTCGTGACTAGCAAAGGCATGGACAGATATCGATAGGCTATCGGTCATATGGAAGTCAGACCTGACCGATAAAATAAAACACAGTTTCTTCCAAGCAGCGGTTGTGTCGAAACTGCAGTATAGATGCACTACATGGAAGCTAATAAAACGTATGGAGAAAAAGCTTGACGGCAACTACACAAGAATGCTGTGATCATATTGAACAAGTCCTGGAGGCAGCACCCCAAAAAGCAGCAGCTGTATGGCCACCTACTATCCATCACAAAAACTATCCAAGTTAGACGAACCAGACATGCGTGACACTGCTGCAGAAGTAAGGACGAACTCATAAGTGATGTACTCCTGTGGACCCCTTCACATGGAAGAGAAAAGGCAAGTAGAACCTACATACAGTAACTCTGTGCCAATAGAGGATATAAACCCTGAAGACCTGCTGGAAGCAATGGGTGATAGAGAAGGGTGGTGAGAGAGGATCAGGGATATCCATGCTGGTTGCGCGACATGATGATGATGATGACGATGATGATTTATTTAAATGTGATAGAACTTAATATTTTGTTTCCCTATTTTGATAATATATATACTACGATTAATTAAAATTTACCGCTGAAATAAAATAAGATAAAAACAAATGGAATTTATCAAACATGAAAACAGTAAAAAAATAATTTACCAAAAGGTAAAATAAAATTCGAAAGAATTTAAACAGAAATTTTCCCCTCATATGTAATGTACATAATCACATATCCCACTCACTGTCACACTTGCTACAATGTCGAAGTAGTCTGTGTCTCTATGTCATCGGCGTTGTTGGCGTCGGTAATTGTTTGTGCGGGGTATCTTCTGTTTCTTTCCTTTGATAGCTTGAAAACTTTTTTTTTTATTTTATCAATAGATGTTCTAAATACGTAGTCTAGACAGATGATAAAGAGGTAAGGGTCTAATGTCTCTCCCTGCAGTACACCTGCTACAATGTCGAAGTAGTCTGTGTCTCCATCCGGGGAAAGTAACAATCTGTTCTAAAACATTTTCTACCGTTTTTGATAAAGGTGATTTCTGTCATCTCCAGTACACCTTGTCAATATGTACAAGAGCTGAAAAATTTATATATTTTTACCTTATGAAACAAAACAAATGTTTGTCATAATCTTTTGTCTGTGTTAGTTGTTTTTTTTTTTATTTCAGCGGTAAATCTTAATAAATTGTAGTATATATATTATCAAAATAGGAAAACAAAATATTAAGTTCTATCACATTTAAAGAAATCATCATCATCATCATGATGTCGGGCCACCAGCTTCATTTTGATGAAAAAAAAAATATGTAGATCAGCATTATAACTGGAGGAAATCACGCTCCTTCATATTTCACTTTTGACCAGATATGACCCTCTCCCAGGCACTTTTAAGCTTTTCAGCTTTCTAGATGATGGATACTATAATCTTGAAAAATAAGTGATATCAGTAACAATGTGCCTCTTTCTAATGGCAAAATTACATTTCAAATAGGTTTAAGCTGCCTTTTTCTTTACTTTCGTTCTGCTTAGTTCAATCCTTATACATATTTTAACTTTTTAAAGTTCTTTTTTTGGCATCAGAATAATAAGTTTACTATTGTCTCGATTATTCATCAATCAAATCGCCATTGGTTGTGAATACTTGAGTGAAACGGAAAACCATCGTTCACAAAACTAGTCAGAAGTCCGTGCACCCGTTTTTCTCTCTGTTTATCGATTAGTAGTTTTTATCGGTGTAACGCTGTTTGGGTAGTGGCAGTACTTTTTCGCTCCACCGTGATAAAAGAGAAGCTTCTTGGATTTCTGAGGAGCTTTTGCGAGAGTAATTCAATGGATCAGACTTCTTTTTCAATAGTTATTACACTAAGGTGTACAGGAGGGTGATACTCCTTTCCCTGGATTGCTACACTTATCCTCAGTACGTACCTTATAATGCTCTGTATTAAGCAAGGTGACATCAAGTACTATTTTTGAGTCTTTGGTATGAGTTGATCAAAGATTGGACCACGGTTTCCCGGACCAGAGGCGAACACTCTACTCACTATGGTGAAGGGACCGGTTAACTTCTTTAATTATCCTGATATGGGTAAGATAATGCCGCCACTTTCCTTTTACAACTTTTACATTAAATAATCAATGAAGGTTGATATGCCATTAAAGCAAAGAATTCATACTAATATATGTATATATATATATATATATATATATATATATATATATATATATATATATATATATATATTATTATCATCACCATCATCATGTCGTGCCGCTGGCACAGATATCCCAGATACTCTCTTGTCACTTCTCCATATCGTTCATCGCCTCTGGCAGGTCTTCAGGGCTACATACCGTATCCATACATGGTCGTCCTGCTTTTGCTCGGCCATATGTGGGGGTCCATAGGGGTACATCACTTATGAGCTCGTCCTTGCTTCTCCAACACTGTCTTGCATGTCTGCTTCGTCTAGCTTGTATAGTTTTCATGATGAGAGGCAGGTGGCTTATAGTTGGTGCTTTGTGGGGTGTTGCCACCAGGACTTGTTCAATATTGCTCGCAACATTCTTGTGTAATAGCCGTCTCGCTTCATCTCCAGCCGTTTTGTTAGCGTCCAAGTAGTGCATCCATATAATAGTATCGACACAACCGCTGCTTGGAAGAAACTGCGTTATATATATATATATATATATATATATATATATATATATATATATATATATAAATGGATCCAAGAATTCATGTAATAATGTGAACTGCTGAATTTACAAAGCAGATTTTTTTGAAGTGAAGACAATCGTATTTTTTCAATGAGTTGAAAAAGGAAGAATGGTGTACAACAGTGCCACAGATAATCCCCAGAAACAATTCTTAGGTTTTGAATTATAGTTTTAGATGTACACTTTAGCATTTCTTGAGAATGAGCCCTCCAACAATAAATATGATAAATAGATCCATGAAAATCAGTTTCGTATAAAATACGACGGTAATCTTGATTACAGATTTTCGTCTGCTCGGAAAAAAAAGATTTAGGTTTGGTTTGGTTTGTTGGGTTTTATCGCATATCAACCTTTGTAGGTTATCTAACGCCAAATCCATTTTTATGTAAATAATCTCTTCTATTTAAAACAATTCTGTTTAGCATAAGTACACAGTTTAATTGTCAAAAACATTTATTTCAAACTATTCAAGAAGTTATATGTAACAATTCAGTTAAGTTTAAATACAATTATAATACTGAAAAACAGTTCTATTTTAAATAATTCAGTTTAGCTTAAGCATGCAGTTTAAATGTAAGTACGGTTTAATTGTCCAAAACATTTCTATTTCAAGCTGTTCAGTTTACTCAAACAATTCAGTTTAGCATAAGAATTATGTTAGTTCTTTTTAACCCATAGATAGGGCCCTATCAGGTGCTACCACTCCGGACCAGAGAGGACCTGGAAGCGATGGTAATGAAGGGGTACTCCGCATTCCCCAAAGCTCCAGCATTTCTGGAACCTCACCATCAGATTGTTTAGTGGCATATCAGGACACTCATGGGGAGGGGGTCTTACCTCTCTGGAGAGGTGCAGTCAGTGTATTCTATAGCCCCAGTCGACTGGGGCCAAAAAAAAAAAAGAAGATTTATTCAGTCCCGATAAAAATAATTTTGAAAATAAGAAAAATTAATGCATCTTATGAAAACGATCCTTCCAGAATTTTAAAATATATATCTATGGTTAGTTTAATTCATTATCTTAAATAATTAATAATGTATTATGAGCATTGATACGCAGGAAAATTAACAAGTCTGTTAATGGTAATAACCATATACTTTATGCAACCAATATCATTATTTAATATAATGTTTCCTCTCAATGCACGGAATCCAGTGAATATCATTCAATTAGTGATATAAAGGCTACAAGAGATTACTTATAAAAAAAATAATGTCTGATCATGCTTCATCTAATAATATTGAAACCTTATAGTTATAGGGACATACAAGAAAAATAGGATTCACTACTTTACTAGAAAGAAGAATGAGAAATGATGAAATTGAAACTTTCAAAATAATTGATGGAATTTCTATTTATAGTAGATCATTTTCAAAATTTCCGCTTGACCTGGAAATTTACAATTAAGACAGATTTTAAAACCCAAGTCTACAAACCGATTGGATTTTAAAGAAATGAACGTTTTTAAAATTTAAAACCTCAGGAAATATCTTTTTTTGAAATTTTAATTTTGTTTTTAACTGAAAATTAACAGTATCATCATCATTATCATCAAGTCGAGTCGACAGTAAGAACTTCCCTGACTTTATCTCTTTCTCTCCATATGTCCATATCGTCCATTACTCCCGGCTGGTCTTCCAAATTACATCCTCCGTCCGCATAAATAAATTCTTGCTAGTCGGCCATCTCCAGTGCATCCATATGTAGATGTCCATAGAAGAACGTCACTTATGAGTTCGTCCTTGCTTCACCAGCACTGTCCGTTATATGCCTGGTCCGTCTATCTTGGATGATTTTTGAGATGGGAGGTAAGTGGCAGTACAGATGTTCTTTTGTGAGGTTTCGTCTCAAGGATTTGTTCAAAATAGCTTGTATCATTCTTGTGACATTACTGTCTCGTTTTTTTCTGTGCATTTTGTTAGCGTCCATGTTGTGCAGCCATACAGTAGCATTGACATGACCACGGCTCGGATGAAAACGAATGGATCAGATTTCCATATGATCGATAACCTATCGATAGAAGTTTATGCTGTTACTAAGCGTATATTAATATCACTTTCAGTTGATGTGATACAACTACCGAGGTACGTGAACTTGTTTAATAATTTCAGAAGCCCTCTATTTAGATTGGAAATTTCTCCTCGTTTAAAATGCATGTATATTGTTTTATTTGCGTTCAGTTAAAGGTAAATTATCTTAATGCCAACTCCAGTCATTGCAGCAGGAATCCAGCTTGTGCAGGTGTATTTGAAAGAAACAAGCGCTCAATTATGAGCATAGTCTGCGTCTGTTATAGCTTCTGTAGGATATTATCTGCTTTTTACTTTTTTTATGTAAAGTCATTTTCTTTCATTAGATCTATCGACTTTCAAAATATGTAGTTTGGACAGATTATAAACAAATATAGTTCTAATGTACCGCTTTGTACGTCCAACAATGTCGAATAAATCGATAATCCATGTTCGATGTTCAGGTGAGCAAACCCTTGCTTTCGTGCTAATATAAAGGATCATTGTATCTGTAAAAATTTCTTTGGAGAGACTATACGCTTGAGGTATTTGCTTCATCTTCCCTCTCAGTATGAAAACAAATAATTTGGAGAAATCTACAAGCAATAGTTTTGCCTCGGGAGTTTTACGCAAACTACTGCGATAATTTGATGGATTGTCAGATTCTGTGATGTTATGGATCGTTTTCTCCGAAAACCGTTCTGATTTTACCTGAATAACTTCAGGTTTGATTTGGTTGAAAAGCAGAACATTTTAAACCTTAAAAACTCTAGCAGTAAGAGTTAGGCCTCTGTAGTTCTTGGTGATTTCAAGGTCACTTTTCTCAAAGAAGAGGAGCATGTAGCCTTTTGTCCATCTCTCAATGGTATTTTGTTAACAGTATAGCAAAGGATGAAAAGCATGGGTGAAATACTTTTCTTCTCAACTAGTTGCTGACCCAAACTTGAAGAACCTGGGTGCAATAATCATAGGTAAGTGACGGAGAGTATATGTATTCATGCCTTTCTTTAGAGTAAGTAAAATGCAAAAGGTTTCAAGATCTTGAACTCATGTTGTCGACTCCAGTTCCTAAGATAATTAGCGACACACCAAACGTGTATCTTATGGTGTATATAGTTATGAAATAAATGAACTCTCGTGAGTTGGGTAAAAATGAAACAGTATTTTGAATAAAATAAGGTTTAAGAACGGGATGAACTTGATGATCAGGATTGAAATATTCTCTATATTTTCTTTTTCTTAACTCTCTCTAATCGGATTTAATTAGTGCGACTTCCACAAAGGAAGAGATAACAAGGCCTCTTTTATAAATGAGGCCAAGTACATTACTGCCATCCCGACCTATGCACGCTATGTTAGTGATCTCTTTATCATCTACATAGCCAGGAGAGAAAGCCGATGAAATAATGCGACAGAAAAAAAACAAAAAAAAAAAAAAAAAAAAACAGGTTTTCTATCTGATAGAATTGTCTGCAGCGATGCAACTTGTTTAGTTGTTGACAAGATACACACCAAGGAAACTTCGGAGATGTGTCGTTTACCTCTGAGCGACTTCCAATATCTTTTAGGATTTGTTCGGCACTGAATTTGTTGAAGATACCAGTTTTTTTCCCCTCTTGGAAATACAGGAAGTGGAAAAAAGCAAAACAGTACGTTATTAAATGTACGTGGTATCACTCAATTTGGAAATTTCTCTTGATAGAAAATCGCTTAAAGTTATTCATATTTACCAGCCCCTCCACTCGGGCAGGATATGACACAAGGTCAATTTTTAAGCGAAGTTTAACAGGTTTGAATTCAGAGTTTGCCTTCTCCTGGACTAGTTGCCTCACCAAGGCTGGGGAACTCAGTCTGCCCTACTATTTACCCAAAGCTGGAGGGAGAATAATTGGATCCATACCTTTCCTAAAGGCATTAGTGCTATGTGAAATGCAATCAGTCTCGTCCAAGATTTGAACTCGTGTCGTCGTGTCCATTTCCTATGACGATAACCATTACACCACGGGCACCTCCTAAAATCGCATAAAGTTATTAGAAGAAAAACCAAAGGAAAGCGTTTAAAGAATTGCTTATGTCTGATTACTGACTATGATTAGATATTCAACAATTATTGGATATCTCCTTTTAATTCAGAATGTTCCCTGTTCTAGACCAGTTGCCACTCAAGGTTAGAGAACATGCTTTTCCCAAATATTTACCCATATCAGGGTAAATTGTGGAGAAAGGTAGCTGTATTCATACCTTTACAAACTTTTTAAACAACCTCATTCAGAATTTGATTTTAGGTAACTGAGTCCAATTCCTACGACGATCAACGTTACGCATCAAACACCATTCTTAAAACCCCCAAATATAACGTATTTCTATTCGAAATTGTTTATTCGAAATGTATTTCGTTAATATCCGTTTTAAGAATATTTGCTTTTTTAAAAGCATTTTCCTCTTTACAAATACTGCCCATTTAGTTATCAACATTAATTAGTTTTATGTAATAGTGAGCTTGAAATAATATTATCCTTTAGGTTCACCACATTAATGTTACACATTCAATCTTACAACATTTTCAAGTTGTCAATGATCAGTCTCTTCCTAAACTATGATCTGTAATTTTTCTTAACTATAAAGTATGAAATCCATTTAAAAACGATTACCAAATAAAATGAACAATATGTGAAACTTAATTCAACTTAAAAAAATAATCCCCTTTTACCTTCAATATACTTTGTTTCTGCTGTACCTCTCACTGGAATATCTTAAGGCAGGATGCGGTAAAGAAACGAAAGGAATCTTATTCTGGGATTTCAATCCACTGGCAGCACGTCTCTCATTGAAGCGATCGGAATGCCTGTTTTTCACTGATCATGTACGCCCAGGGCTTTTTTAAACGTATATATATATATATATATATATATATATATATATATATATATATATATATATATGTGTGTGTGTGTGTGTGTGTGTGTGTGTGACAAAAAACATTTACGATGATTACTGAATTTAGTTTAGATCCTTCGTGGAGGTGACTGTGGGGTGACTGCTACCGTCGGAATCAATGGATTCTAGCACCCAATTTCAAATCTTAGTAGAAATTGTTTTCATTTTATTTCACGTTAATTACTTTGGGAAATGTATCAATATATATCTTCAACAAACCTCGACATGAGTAAATTAAAGGGCAAATTGGTTTTAATATAACAATCGATCAAGAAGGAAAACTCTTAATTCAGACAAGGTTAATCCTGCTTAAAATGTTACCTTGTGTCACATCCCGCTCATGAGTACAGAATATATGTACTTGAGTTCTTGTTTATTCACAAAGGGTTAACATTTTGATCAAAATCATCCATAAAATTTTTAATTTAAATTTAGATTTAAATTTTAAGTGTGCATAGCTGAGTAACTTATGAAATTAAGACGAGTCGGTGTCAAAATGTTGGGTATCACCTACCTTTTCAGCATAATGAGCTAGGCCATCAACATATATGGCAGTAGCTCTAATACCAAGAGCACCTGTCCAGATCAGTCTGGCACGGATCTGGCCGAGCGTGTCTCGGCACCTGGAGATTTCCTTCGGCTTCAGGGGACCTTCCCCCCAGGTTTTTACTCCATTCGGGGAGGTTCGGTTGACCACCCGGCGTCTGAGGCGACCTAATAAGGGGAATGCCGACGGGTTCGTAGGCATTTTTGGGAAATGCCGGGCGCGTGTTGGCTACGGCTCTGCGCTCAGACCCTCCTAAAAAGGCCTTGTTCCACTCTTGCCCGTCAGGTGGGGCGTACAACAAATACTCCAGTCCAGATCAGTCTGAGACCAGTCTACGATCAGTCTACGTCTACGTCTACGAGTCCGAAGAGCAGTTTCCTATTGTTGAAGTATATACTTACTCTATCACTAATACTATGTTCTTACTACTAACAGTCTCCCTCTTGTAAATACTCTTTCCTGTAAATATAACTATTTCCTCACATATCGTGGCTTGTTTTATTATTGCTACTACTTGTGTTCACTAACCAGAACGCAACACAAAGGGAAAATAAAATTAGAAAATTAATTTCAATACTTCTTGAAGTTTTTGTTGAAATGTAGGATTGTTTAATTGCAGTTGATACTCGAGTCTAATACTTCTGAAATACCTGATGTGTTCCAGAAACTGAACTGATTTTTTATATATTACGTGACCTTTAAACACACTAATTATACAGGGTAGCATAAATTCATATACAATTTAAAAAATTGGTAAACATTTTCATAAAATATATTTGGTTATGCTTTATTTTAATCATATCATTTTCATTCCTGGAAAGTCTTAATTGCTGAATAAGATATTCCAGAAAAATGGGTAATAAAAGATAAAATTGGTAACATATGCGTCAATATGTATTTATAGTATTACACATGAAAAATTCTATTTCGACAGTTTGTAAGTTAATTAACTTTTGCACCAAATATGCAAGAATTTTATGATTATGATGAGTTTCGAATTTCGTGAATAGCAGGTATATACGATCATCAAATAGATTATAGCACTGATTGGAACTGTTTGATTTTATAGTATTTTTTTCCTGAAAGAATCGATGAGAGTAAAACGATGAAGAGATTGGCATCAATGAAAAAATAACCTTATAACATCCTCTTCTTCCCCTCCTTCAATTCTTCTTTACTTTTTGTATTCGTTGTTTGACTTCAATATCACACTTTCCCGTGAATTAGGCATATAAATCTTGGAATAATTGGTACTATTTACCAACCCCTCCGCTCGGGCAGGATATGACACAAGGTCAATTTTTAAAGGCGCCTCTGGTGGTGTAATGGTTAGCAAGCTCGACTAGCAAACCTACACGAGTGAGTTCGAGTCTCATTGGGTGCCCCTTTCATATGGCCTTGTGCCACATCTAAGCAAAAAGCTTAGTAAATTTCCACAAGGTCAATTTTTAAGCGGAGTTTAACAGGTTTGAATTCAGAGTTTTCCTTCTCCTAGACTAGTTGCCTCACCAAGGCTGAAGAACCTAGTCCGTCCTACTATTTACCCATAGCTGGAGGGAGAATAAGGGAATAATTGGTGCCAACAAAATTTTCTTAAATGTTAGTGATTTGATTAGAGCGTTGTCCAGTGGATAACAAATTTAGTGGTATTCGTGAACTTTGAAATAAATAATATTTCTTCGAGGCATCATCTGCATTCAACTTTAAACCCACAGCCCCGAGATTCATCCTTTGATCTTTACCTACATGTATACCCCTTTCCCCAATGAGTCGACATAGCCTTATATATTATGTTTTTACGATGCTGTTTCCTTTTAAGGGACAACTTCCGGGCGTTTGAAATTGCATCGTTGGCATTATGGTTTTAAATTATATTCTTCATATTTTTCTAATGGTAATTCACCTTTTAAATTATCAAAATTATCGATTTGTGAAGCATTTTAAACAGAACTATAAGTATATATATATATATATATATATATATATAAAGAGAGAGAGAAGCAGAGGGCTTGGCTTGACTTGGCTTGGCTTGGTGTCATTTTATAGCATATCAATCATTGTAAGTTATTTCATGCCAAATCCATTTTTCTACATATAAACAGTTCTATTTCAAACAATTCAGTTTAGCAAAAGTACAAAGTTTAAATGTCAAAACAGTTCCACTTCAAGCTATTCAGTTAAGTCAACAAAGGTAGATGTTTCCAAATATTGCTACACATTCCTAACAATTCATCGGTCTTTTATTGACACAGAGTTAAATGCAAAACATTTCTATTTCAAACATTCAGTTTAGCGTAAGTAAATAGTGTAAATGTAAAAACAGTTCTATTTCAAACAACTCAATTTAGCATAAGTACAATATCTAGTTCTATTCGACCCATAGATAGAACACTATCAGGAGCTACCACTTTGGGCCCAAGTGGACGTCTAAGCGATGGTAATTAAGCGATATTCTGCATTCTCCAAAGTTCCAGTAATAATGGAGTCTTACAATCAGATTGTTTTGTGTCATATCCAGGACACTGATTAGAGAAGTCTTATCCTTCTGCAGATATGCAGTCGGTGTATTCTACAGCAACAGACGACTATGCAAGAGAGAGAGAGAGAGAGAGAGAGAGAGAGAGAGAGAGAGAGAGAGAGAGACTTATTTCTTTTTTTAAATTGGAGTTTACTCCTCTACCAAAATAAAACCACAGGAAAATCTTCTCTGGTTCTAATTTTACAGGCATTTTAAGTAGAAAGGCTCAACAAGAGTTCGATAAAAATATGAGAAATATGACAAAAGTAATACTTTATGATTATTCCATAGAAAATTATGATAGATGAAGTTCAATAACACTGATATTCTAGCGACAAACTAATAGTTTTATATCGTAGTCAACATAATTGACTGTGTTTTCTTCTTTATGCCACCCTTTTATTCTACACTAGTAAAGGTAACCCGTTTTCTTTTTTTAAACTGTAGACATAACGATGAATTTGTCAAAAAAAGTTCACGTATCCATCTCTCGATGGCCCGATAAGCATTGTAGTTGAGGTGCTCTTCATGTTGGGAGCTTAAAATTATGTTGAAAGTGGCTTTGCCTCTGAAGAATTTCCTTACCACACGCCTCACAGGTCTCATATTTCCTGTTTAGTCTCTTTAAATGCTTAATCCGTGTCGATGAATGTCAATGAGGTCGTTTTCTTTGTTAGGTTAAAAATATTGACGCATATCTGCTTTCATATCAGGCGGAATTATCCAGAGTTCCGCTCAGCTGCTGTGATAAGGCAACTATATAAAAGGGTTATAGTTGGAAGTTAAAAACCTCTACTGTCGTACCATCAACTTCAACATCTGTCATTGTGGGATAATATAATCAAATTAGAGACAAGACTTTCAGAGTAACCCTCAGAGCAACTTTCAGTGCAACTCTCAACACAATACGTAGGCTCTTGTTCCTTGCTAACGAAAATGACATGGTTTTGACAAGTCTTAAATATTGCATTTTATGGCTGAAAACATACCCTATCACTGTGCTCTCTTTATTTAATGGCATTTCCATGTTATCAAATAGAGTTTTGTTGGGGAATGGATTTCTTGCATATCTTGGTTTCGTGGTAATATCTGCATGAAGGTAGTGTTAAAGGAAAAAAAATATTGCATAACAATTTTGTATTGTAGCTGCCACTAATATATATATATATATATATATATATATATATATATATATATATATATATATATATATATATATATATATGTTTGTAAAAAAAATAGGTGCGTGATATGGGATTGTAACTTGCCGTCGGGTAATTTCCATGTAAGACAGAAACACATTCTATTCCAACATTGAATTTGCGCAGACGTGCAAGCATTGGTGGTAGTGTGATTTAACATATACCATGCTGCTTTATACCATTGTGAATATCTGTCATTGTGCGTGTGCATGAACATATAAGTTTGAATTGTCACACGAGAGGTCTTCAGGCAAGTCTACATCCGGATAGTGGATATGAACTGCTTTCGATAAACGCTGTAACTTCCGTTCGTTAGTTATGTCAATTTTTCCATGCCAGTTCTCCTCGCAAATACTACAATTGAACTAATTCGGCATGTAAAAAATACAGAAAGTCAAAAGATGCGTCTTAGAGAGAACAACTTTACACTGTAAACGCATTGCCTTGGGGAATAACCAAGAGGTAAAACATGGTAGATAAAACATGAATAAACAAGAAAAGAAAATGAAAAGAAAGGAAAGCACTTGAAAATCTTTACTTCTTAAGGTCGTTGGGCTTATTTTCTTGGATAATGATGCAAGGTAAATATCATGAAACCTCGAGGAAAATCAAAGTTAACACGCAAGTATAGTGAATGCGTGTGAATTTGCTCGAAGAGTCTTCCATATGAGTTCCGATATGGAGGTGCTTATTAGAATTTAAAAACTTTGACTATGAAAGTGCCATAATTCTTTTATTCATAGTATATTTCTGCTTTAGATTTTTTCAAAAAAATTATTTCCAAATGTTCATAAAAAAAAATTGGTACACACTTGATTTTGAGATAATATAATATATAATGAAATATTAAAATTACATAAGAAATATTGTATTGATGTTCCGTTTCTCTTTCTTCATCTCTCTCTCTCTCTCTCTCTCTCTCTCTCTCTCTCTCCATCTTTCTCTCTTTCTCGCAATATATATATATATATATATATATATATATATATATATATATATATATATATATATATGCGTAAATGCGTGAGAGCATGTTTGGTTAAGAAGAATCGACAAGGAAAATTCATGACTTTTTACAACGTTTTTCTTGGCCATGAACAAGAGAACATAAATCGAGATGAATGAATGAAGAAATCGTACGAAAGTTTCAGGTTTTTGAGCGTTTTCAATAATGTTTCAAGAATTTGTTTTTATCTAATTTAAATAAGGTTGATTTTTTTTTTGTTGCCTCAAACGCTTTAAAACACCGTGTAAACTTTAATTTTTACGTAATTGTTTTTAAACGAAATAGGCTTTGGACATGGAAGCGTCGTTTTATCACGTGCAACTGTAACAATTTAAATGAGAATGGAATTGCCTAATTAGTAACCAGATTTCGCCACACAATTATTCGAATTCCAATGAGTAAGTCCATTTAGAACTTCTTGTCCCTGTCCAACGAATATTTTTCGAGAGTTTTTTTTTTTATAGTTAAAGCCTTAAATGTTACATTTTTTTTTTTTTTACTCTTCATTCTCAGGTTTGGTTTGGTTTGTTGGGTTTTATGGCATATCAACCTTTGTAGGTTATCTAACGCCAAATCCATTTTCATGTAAATAATCTGTTCTATTTAAAACAATCCAGTTAAGCATAATTACCCAGTTTAATTGTCAAAAAAATTCCACTTCAAACTATTCAAGCAGTTATATGTAACAATTCGGTTAAGTGTAAATACAGTTTAAAAGTCGAGAAACTGTTCTATTTCAAATAATTCAGTTAAGCATAAGCACACAGTTTAAATGTAAGTATGGTTTAATTGTCAAAAACATTTCTATTTCAAGCTATTCAGTTTACTCAAACAATTCATTTTAGTATAAGTATGCAGTGTAGTTCTATTTAACCCTCAGTGGACCTGGGAGCGATGGCAATGAAGGGGTGCTCCGCATTCCCCAAAGCTCCAGCACTGCTGGAACCTCACCATCAGATTGTTTAGTGTCATATCCAGGAAGCAGTCGGTATATTCTACAGCCCCAGCCGTAGAATGTGTTTCATCTTGAATTGGGGGACGTCCCTGTAGAGTAAGGGCTAATGTGCCGGACTTTAGTCTTGAAATAGTTGAGTTTAGATTACAATAGCTCTGTTACGTTCTCTTTCGAACTTATACTTTTTGAAAAAATGTATAATCCCACTTAATCCCCCAGCTTTTGTTTGAATAGTATAATCTCTATTCATCTACAAGGATAGTTTTGGCATTAAATAAGCCATGATGGCTGAGATGTCATTAAAGAAAAAAGCAAACTGACATTCGTATTCGTGCTTTAAGCGATATGTGTTTGTTGAGACGATTTCTGTTTTTGATCAGAGAACTATAACGTATATTGGGCAAAAGTCTGGACAAAGTTTATTTTTTTAAAACCGACTTTTGCCTACGCAGCTCTTGAGTGTTCACGAGGAGAATGTTGTTCAAGGGAAGGTTCTATACAAAACACTTATGTCGTCAAAAGAGTTTTCAGAACGGGGTTAAACCTACATAAGCCTTTGGGGTATTAGTTCTGATTCTATTTCTTTTAACCTGATTTTCCTTTTCAAAGCACGACAAGCCCATCTTGCACATTAAGTACACATAGCTGTGATGTGAAAAGTAGATAGATTCATGCCTTTCTCAAAGGCATTAATGTACAGTAAAATTCAGTTTTGTGCAGAATTAAACTCTATTCGTCAAATGCATTTTGAATGAAAACCCTCATACTTCTCTCTCTCTCTCTCTCTCTCTCTCTCTATATATATATATATATATATATGAATTTACATGCTCTCTTCTTTTTCCGTGTCCTGTCGGATTTTATTCCACCCATTACACATTCACACATTATATATATATATATATATATATATATATATATTGAATTTTGACATGCAGTTATTTGTAATCGAATAGAATTTATATTCTTGTTTATTTATTTATTTGAATGTATATTTGGTTAAATGAGAAAAACCTTCGCCTAAACATTTCTTTCGTGTGAAGATTGTATTAACACCACATGAAACATTTAACGTTTTACTTTTTTTTTTTACTAGCTGTTTTGCTTGGAAAGCAGTGCGCGTTCACGGGGGAAAATATATAAATGCGCCCGTGTAAATTTGGCATCGGTAAGTGTACTGAGTCCAGTGAAAGTTGATAATGAATTTAATATTTTCACCTACCCAGAATAATGATATTATTATTGATGGGATACTGGCTAAATTAATGACAATCACCCACAAATATATTAGCTGAAAATAACTTTATCAGGTTTTCTAGCTTTATATATTATTTATATATATAAAACATCAGAACGCGTGCATTAACTCCAACTCCTCTAGAATATTTATACATATATGTATAAATAAAGTTGGCGACCGTAGTCAAGGGCGACCAGAAGGCTCCCTTTTCAATACCTCAGTGTAGTAGCTATTGTTTAAATTCTTCCCTTGTTCACTTCAAGAATTGTCCGAGTATCTTAGGAGGCACAGAGAAGTTGTTTATCGTTTTGATGAGGTTTCTGCAATACAGTTTCGTTTCGATTAGTTTTCTCTTTCTCCTGAGATACTCTTTTAAAACATTTTTTTATCATTTTCGCTTGTTTGATGCTGAACACTTCCAGTATTCCCAAATATTGCAAGTTTCTGTATCTCGAAGCGTTCTGATTTTTTCATAATTTGATTGTTCTATTCCTTCCGTTATTTGACGTTTCCAACTTCTACTTAACAGCAAGGCATATATTTCTATAACGAATTCCATCCCTATATTAACACTGTATATCATCACTGATTTTACTACGGTTTCCCATTCTTTTTCACTTTAGGTAAACAGTTTGATATCGTCTATGTACAGAAGGTAGATGATTTTTCTTGTGAATTATAAAGTTTGTATCCGCCATTGAATTCCAAAGAATGTGAATAAGTTACATCATCATTATTATAAATACTAATGGTGATAGTGCATCTCGCTAGAATATATCTTTCTGGATTTTCACCGCAGCTGAACTTTTTCCACCGGCTGTCAATTCCACTTTCCAATTTGTCATGTTTTCCTAGATAAACTAAGTCGGATATTTCGTACATTTTGTGACAGATTTGCGAGAGCATATACTTTTTGCAATCTGGAGGTTTTGCTATCATTTCCACTCTCCAGTTTTTGATGGTTTCTTCGATAAACTTTGTCGGAGATGTTGTACATTTTCAGACCGTTCGTGGGAGTTTATTATATGCATTTTATTGTCAGTCCAAGCCATAGCTACAGTTTTCGTTTCGTTATGCTCGTCTTAAAAATATGTTGATCAATGTATTGTAGATCTCCAGTTCAATTTTTCCTTTATGGCAGCATTTCTGTTTTTCGGGGAAGAGTTCGTGGCTTATTAACGAATAGTAAATCTCCTCCCTGATTTGTGCCGGTTGTATTTTCCACATCATCGGTAGGTGCATTATGTGTCTGTAGTTATTGGAGGCTGTTCCTTTTTAGAGGTCGTTTGGATTAGAGTAGTATTTCCTTTATTCATCTATTCAAGCCTCTTTTCAATTCAGTAGCAAGTCTGTCGTAGATGGATTTGAATTTGTTCGCCAGTATCCTTGTATGCTATAATGTACTGGTGTTTTCCAATTTGGAACTTTTTTGAGTGTGAATCGAGTTGCATTTTCTCCAAATGGCCTTCTTCGAGTCATTGTAACTCTTTTTGCATATTTTTTCATCTGCTTAGCTTTTTTCTTATGTTCTCTCTTTTCCCAAATTTTGGTCCTTTTTTTTTTGCTTCCTTTGCATCCGGTTGTTAGTACAAGGATCATTAAATAAGTTTCAAGACATTTTTCGTATGGGCACTTTTATTGATAGTACACACATGAAACTCTAGTTACCTTCGAAGGATTCTCATTCGGCTGCAATGCACGTGTACGGTTCCAACAACTTTTAGAAGGACCCATCGAAGTGATCTTGTGCGCGGGTGTCAATGACCTTCGTCACAGCCTTTTTCATCTCCTCAATTGTCTCATAACGACAGCCTCTGAACTTAGGGAATAACCAAAAGTTACAGGGAGCAAGGTCTGGACTATAGGAAGGCTGAGGAAGTCTTGATGCTAATCTTGCTCAAATAGTCTGTAACAAGGATGGAGTTGTGGACTGGTGCATTGCCCTGCTGGAAATGCCACAGATCGGATTTGATGATTGCTGACCTCTTCCGACGGAATCTCTACCTGAATTCCCTTAAAACCTCAACATAGTAACCCTAACCCTAACCCTTTAGCCAATAAACACTGGTGTATTGACTTCCTTACTTCTCTCCCATCTCTAATCATCCCTCACAGACTCCCTGCTTTCCTTGAATCTCTTATGCCACTCAGAAACTGATTCTCGGTTCATGCAAGATGGTCGAAAAGCAGTCTGAAGCATTTCATACGTTTCCATGGCATTTTTTCCAAGTTTATAACAGAATTTTATTGCATATCGTTCTTCTAAAGTATCAGATTGGATTTTTGAAATTCACCGGCTGTGACAATCAGGCTTTAGTAGGGTGTATTCCAATTGCTGCTGTAGATGTTCATTTGAACCTGAAATCATAAAAATTGGTCAGTCATCTCATAAGGTGTATAGCAATAACATAGTGAATTTTCCAGAGTCTAAAACAATTCTAAATTCCTGTAGAGAAATTGTCTGGAAAATTATAGAATGAACCACGTATATCTTCTTGCATGCTCCCTCAAATTGTTGGTAGAATATTTTTCATTATTTTGGAATATCCTGTTTTGTTTATATTGTTTGATTCTGTCTCGATATCTTTTTAGTCTTTTTTCTGTCCTCTGAAACTTCTGATTCATTGACTCTAATTTCTAGTTTGTTTAATTGTTGTGCTGTATTTCTTTATAGAGGATTTTCCTCTGTTTTAGCATTTTTACTTGTCGTAGATTTCTAATCAACGTTCCCAATCAAATTTTCCATCCAGGTTTTGAGTTTCAATTTGTATTCTTCAGGGGAACACCGATTTTATCACAGACTAATTTCCTTTCTGCGTAGATTAGTTCATTTAATTCCGTAATGTTGTTCGTTAAGATATGTATTAGTAATTCACCGCTTATTCTTTCATTTTCTTCCTGGCTTATTCTCCAGTTTTGGTTTCTTAGCGATGGTTATCTAATCTTCTTTTCTGACATAAATATCTTTAAAATATTTTTATTCATTTTTTCTTCATGTGTTACCGTTTTTTTTTTCTATGTACTTTAAGTGTGTACTCTTTCCGTTGTTATTACTCTGCAGTTCATTTCGTTTAGATGGTTCTTGTTTTTCAGTATGTCAATCATTGTATTAACGTCTTCTTTCCTTGATTCCCTATTAATTTGTTGGTGTATTTCTAATATTTCAAAATCAGAAAAAACAATCTTCCTTTATTATCCATCTAACTTCGTCAGCGAGTCTTTGGCTTGTCTGAAATCTAGTGCATTCTTCTCTGATTTCTATCATTCTTTTCCTATATATTGTAGGTTTCAATCATTCTTTTCCTATATATTGTAGGTTTCTATCATTCTTTTCCTATAGATTGTAGGTTTCTATCATTCTTTTCCTATAGATTGTAGGTTTTCTCCAAAATAAACGTTGTTGCCCATTTTCTACATGGGTGTCTCTAGTTTGTGTGATTACTTGTCATCATTCTTGTACCTTAAAAAAGAACAGCCAACATTTGCAGGATGCCGTGTGCCCACTCATGTCGGCTATCCAGCGATCACCTGACGATCATGACACCCAGAAATGTTGTCTGGATCCCATGATGTTATTAAGTTTCGATTTGTCATTTTTATCATGGGTAGTATATTGTGGGTATACCAGCCCAAGTGGTTGTTTAAAATATGAGTAACTTTCACAGATATGAACAAGTACTCTTTAAAAAAGAGAACTCTTAAGCGGGTCACACAATTGAAATTTTAAAAAAAATATATATAGTTTGGCTATTTTTCCTCATTATTAAATAATACTCTTATCGAGAGGTAGAAGTAGTTCTCTGCCTGAGCTATTTTATCGTGACTGTTTAACTTTGAAGTTGGTCAACCCAGCATTTAGTGAGACTTGCCGTTGACCGACCTTTTGATTAGCCCCTTTCTTCACATCCATCACCCTGTTTTCCATACATTCTAATGTACGTATTCAGTGATTTTAAAAAAATGTTTTAACTTAATTAAAGTCCTCCAATTGGCTTTTTCCCCTACTGTTCAGACCAAGAACAATTTGGTGCTGTGCGTTAGAACATTTAGCTCTTCAATATCATTCCAGATTGATTAATGGCTTTAACAGGGAACATGTTTACTAAATTAACTGTATTTGCTTGTATATTTCTAAACAATCAAAAACTTAAAAAAACGATGAACATGCAAGTAACAAAGAATAGATGGTTTGGTTTGTTGCGTTTTATGGCATATCAACCCTTGTAGGTTATTTAACGCCAAATCCATTTTTATGTAAATAATCATTTCTATTTCAAACAATTCAGTTTAGCATGTGTACTCTGATTAATTGTCAAAAACATTTAAACAGTTATGTATGACAATTCAGTTTAGTGTAAGTACAGTTTCAATGTCAAAACAGTTCAATTTCAAACAATTCAGTTTAGCATAAGCACGCAGTTATAATGCAAGTACAGTTTGATTGTGAAAAACATTTCTATTTCGAGCTATTCAGTTTATTTAAGCAGTTCTAATTCAGTTAATTCAGTTTAGTATCAGTACAGATTGTATTTAAACACAGTTACATGTCAAAACAGTTCTATGTTAAACAACTCAGTTTAGTGAAAATACAGTTTCGATGTCAAAAAATAGTTCTATTTGAAATAATTCAGTTTAGCATCAGCACGTAGTTTAAATGTAAGTACGGTTTAAATGTCAAAAACATTTCTATTTCAAGCTATTCAGTTTAATCAAACAATTCAGTTTAACATAAGTATGCCGTTAGTTCTATTTAACCCATAGATAGGGCCTACCACGCCGGGCCAGAGTGGACTTGGGAGAAAAGCCAATAAAGGGATGCTCCGCATTCCCTAAAGCCCCAGCATTACTGGGACCTGACCATCACACTGTTTAGTGTCATATCCAGCACACTTGTTGGGGGGGTCTTACCCTCCTGCAGAGGTGCATTCTACAGCCCCAACCGACTGGGCAATACATATAGTTAAATATCAAACAGTTTTATTTCAGATAATTCAGTTCAGCCTAAGTACACAGTTTAAACGTCAAAACAGTTCTATTTCGAGCAATTCAGTTCAGCATTAGTACACAGTTCAATGTTAAAACAGTTCTATTTTAAACTATTCCATTTAGCATGAATACGCAGTTTAAATGCAAAAATCAGTATAGTGAAAGAAGCACGGTTTAATTCTATTTATCCCATAGATAGGGCCCATATCAGGTACTACCACTCCGAGCCAGAGTTGACCTGGGAGCGATGGCAATAAAGCTCCAGCATCACTGAAACCACACCATCAGATTGTTTAGTGTTATATCGAGTACACTCGTTGGTGGGGGATCTTACCCCTCTGCAGAGGTGCAGTCGGTGTATTCTACAGCCCCAGCCGACAGGACAAACAAAGAATAGAGAGATGACTTTAAATCCAAATAGTTAAAGGAAAAGCAAATTTTGAAGTCAATACATATATTTGCCATGTTTTCTTAGAAATTGTACTGCATGGCGTTTTTTTTTATTTTCTATTTTTTTTCAGCTCCCTTCAGCTTCATCTTCGCTTCGGAATCGAACGATGGACGCTTCTGTACAGTAATTTATTCTGAAATTTGATCACCTATTACTATTATTACTATTTCACTGTACACGGATTTTTCACACAAGCGTCAGCTGGTGTTTTTTTCATAGGAGTTTGAGTGATAGAAAGTCTCATCAGGTCTCCATAACACTTTTCGGTATTTTGACCAACTCAACAATATAGTATTGATTGTCTCGATTAGTCCTCCGATTTTGCACTCGTCCAGTACCTTTTGCAAAGCTTTTTGAAACCGTTCCAAGCGCACCAATCAATTAATTTCAATATCTTCTTCATAACCCACAGTTTTCTCTGTTCTCAGGTAAGGTTAAGGTACTTGTTTCCTTTTTATGTTTTCTTTTATTTTCACTCTGTCGTTTTCTGGAACAGCAAAATCCACTATATATCAAGTTCTCATTTTTTTTTATTATCACGAGGTCTGGTCTCATGGCTGGGATCAGGTGCGTTGTGTGTATATCAAAATCCCAGACAATTACATGCGTCTCCTTAACATGGGTTGATACTGATTTGTGCATATATCAATTGGTATTATGATCAAATTCCATGTGGTGTAATGTTATCGTCGTAGGAAATGGACACGGCGACACGAGTTCAAATCCTGGACGAGACTGATTGTATTTCACATAGCACTAATACCCTTGGGAAAGGTATGAATCCAATTATTCTCCCTCCAGCTATGGGTAAATAGTAGGGCAGACTAGGTTCTTCAGCCTTGGTGAGGCAACTGGTCTAGGAGAAGGAAAACTCTTAATTCAAACCTGTTAAACTCCGCTTAAAAATTGACCTTGTGTCAAATCCTGCCCGAGTGGAGGGGTTGGTAAATATGATTATGATCAAATTCCACTTTCTTGCATAATTCCCAGTGGATCACGTTACTCATCCAGCTGTTTCAAGTCTTTTACGTCTTCTTATGCTACTTTACTACATTCCTTTTAACCAGGTCATTGGCCTAGTGGTTTGAGTGTTCTCCAATGGTTCAGAAGACTGGGTTCAATCCCAGGTCGCGTCATACCAAAAACTTTTTAAAAAGTACTTGATACCTCCTTATTTAACACTCAGCAGTATAAGGTAACTATCAAGGGTAAAGTGGAACATTTCAGGGAAGGGAGTAGCGCCCTCCCTACCCCTCGGTATAGTAGCTTTTGAAAAGGGAGCCTTCTGGTCGCCCTCGACTACTTATTATTTGTACTTGTATGGGCTCTCACCCTACTTGGGTTGAACCGGCTTCCTTCCGAGCAAGTACAGCATATCGCTGTTTATGTTGCTCATTGAAGAAGATAATTTGGGATTTGATTGAGGGAAGTGTCCCAAGTCATACTCGGAAAAACGCCCTGTTTGCTGTAGATTTTCCACTGACGCATTGATAGAGCGACCCGAGGCCGCCGATTGCCGGAACAGACACCTCCTGGTCGCTAACTTTTACTTTATTGGCTTACTATGTGATAAATCATTTTGTCTTTGTCAGCACATAATCTACTCTTGCTATTATGTTACGTGCTGGTGATTTTCGCTATATTATAAGTGGTTCTTATGTTTTTGTTTTCTGCTACTGTTTGAAAGGATTCAGTTAATAACTTCAACTTTCTCTTTTGTAACAAGGTTCATGCCTTCTTGTATGAGTTTTTTGCCTGAAATATCCATGCATTTTTCCCCTCTTTTGTTTCCTCGTTTTTTGTTTTTATTCTGTTTGCCATCTTATTGTCAGTGATGTAACTAGCCTCTGTAGATGGTCTCTTTTTGATCTTTTTAATGTAGACTTCAAGTTCTTGTATTGATGAATCCACGTTATCATCTATCATTGTGAATCCTCTTCCTCGTTCTCTGCTTCACGGAGATAGTCTGTTAATGTCATCTCTAGGATGTAAGACTCTGTGTATCGTCATCAAGTTTGTTGTTCCCTGGTTCATTTGCCTGAGTTCTTACCTTATACATTATTAAAATGGTCCTAAGTATATTATTATTATGTTCTCTTTTGAGATTTTTTCACGCCAGCGTTAGCTGATGGTTGCTTATTGGAGTCTGAGTGACAAGTCTCCTAAAGCCTCCAGGTCGATCTCAATAGTACAGTAGTTTGGATGGTCTCCACTTGTCCTGTTATTTCCAAGTCCTCCAGTCCTTTAACTAATCCTTTTGTGACTGTACCAAGAACACTAATCACAACTGGTATTATCGTCACTTTGATATTATTTTTACTTACTCATTAGAGTTTTTCACATCGGCTAACGCTGATGGTCTTTCACTGGAGTTTGAAAGACAGCAAGTCTCCAGAACTCTTCTCGGTATTCTGGTCGTTTTCAATAATGCTGTCGTTTGGATGGTCTCCACGTGCCCGCCAACTTCCAAGTCCTCCAGTACCTTCAGTAATCCTTTAGTTACTGTACCAAAAGCACCAATTATAATTGGTCTCATTGTCATCTGCATGTTCCATGGTTTCTTTCAACTTCTTAGCAAGGTTGAGGTACTTTACTAGTAGTATTAGTAGTAGTAGTATATGCAGTTTTGGCATCTACGCTTTTTACTATCTTCTAACATCAAACTTAAAAAAGAATATTTGCACTAAATATATACACTATAAATACAATATCTATATAGAGACAGATTGAGTAATTCATTCAATAGTTCCTTTAAATGCCTTCTTAAATTCTTTTCATACAATTCTCTTCAAAAATCATCCAATTTAATCCTAAAACTTTCTACTCAATTGTTGGCTTTTTTATCTACTTTGGCAAACTGTTCCAAATATAAGTTACTCTATTATTAAAAAAAATCCAATTGGTTTGCAACAAAGTATAAACTGAATATCTGTTGAAAATGATCCTTGGTAACCGTTAGGCTACTTGAGATTACTTATAAAAAAAGAATGTCTGATCATGCTTCATCTAATAATATTGAAACCTTATAGTTATAGGGACATACAAGAAAAATAGGATTCACTACTTTACTAGAAAGAAGAATGAGAAATGATGAAATTGAAACTTTCAAAATAATTGATGGAATTTCTATTTAAAAATCCAATTGGTTTGTAGACTTGGGTTTTAAAATCTGTCTTAATTGTAAATTTCCAGGTCAAGCGGAAATTTTGAAAATGGTCTACTATAAATAGAAATTCCATCAATTATTTTGAAAGTTTCAATTTCATCATTTCTCATTCTTCTTTCTAGTAAAGTAGTGAATCCTATTTTTCTTGTATGTCCCTATAACTATAAGGTTTCAATATTATTAGATGAAGCATGATCAGACATTCTTTTTTTATAAGTAATCTCAAGTAGCCTAACGGTTACCAAGGATCCTTTTCAACAGATATTCAGTTTATACTTTGTTGCAATGTAAATGTTTTAAGACCTAATGTAAAAAATCAAAGCTGGTAAACACTTCATGATGACGTAACTGTTTCAATTGAAGGAATTGAACTCGGTTAAACAATTTCAAATTCTGGATGACTCCAATTGCATTTCACGTAGCACTAATAACCTTAGGAAACGTATGAATCATATTACTATCTACGCCATGTGTCGAAATTATTTTTTGAATGATGGAAGTTTCTTTTGATGAGATTTTTTTCGCCTTCACCGGAGGAAGTGGATTAGTGACGTGACCTGAACTAACGCCGCTTTTGACGTTAACGTCAGAAATAGGAAATTCGACTTTCTGGGAGAGAAGACTTTTGTGGGAGCGGACTACTCAAAAAGGAGCTCCGCGCTTGATCGCTAGGAACCATGTGGTGTAAAGAAATTTTCCTCTGCTGTTGCTGTTGTTCAACTGAAGATTCTTCTCTAGTGAAGACTTCCATTTTTTAAAGGACCTTTTTGAACCTGTAATTCTAACGAAATCTATTATTTCTTTGTATCCGTACCTCTGTTTTGTTCGTTGTTTTCGACCCAAATCATTTTCGGAGACTACTGATTAGGGTTAACTGTTCAGTCATTCGAGGGGGTGTCCTCGTGGTGTAATAGTTAAAGCGATGGACGGCGGAATCGTAGTAAGCGAGTTCGTACTCCAGTCACGCTATTACGTTCACTTTCGAGCAAATAACCTTGGGAAAGGTATGAACCCCCTTATCCTCCCAGCTATGGGTTAAATAGTACCACTACTGTTCTTCTGGGAGAATGGCTTTGGCATTAAATAACCTACAAAGGTTGGTATGCCATTAAACAAAGAAACCAAACCAATCAGTCATTCGACTGAACGCTAAAGTGCTATAATTTTAGCAGTATGTGCTTTCTTTCTTTTTACGTGAATATAATATGCACGTTTTATATATATATTTTATCTAATAAATAATTATTTATCCAATAAAGTGTCTATTTATTATAGACAGTTCATGGGAAGCACGTGTTACTTCTATTCCTTTTTTAATATTGGAATTTAAATTAACACACATGATGGTGGTTATCTTGTCATTTAAGAAGGTCGTGAGTTATCTCTCTTACAGTGTGATTGTTTTTTTTTTTTCTGTTTACGTAGAAGGACTTGTTTCTTGTGTTATTTTTTTTCTAAGAAGCATAATTTTTAATTCTGCTAAAATAAGGTGAATATTTTTCTAACCTAGTTTGTTGCGTCTGTTTATACCTTTTTTTGAATTGTAGGTTTTGATAATTTTTTTTTTTTTTTGCACATATCATGGCTGATAAAAAATGTATTAGACTAACGAAGGCTGTAGACTCGGTGAACAACCAGATAGATAGGGTTTTAAAGATCTATACCCCCTGACCAAAAAAAACTTTACCCATGCTCAATGTTTATGCCCAACAAATTTTACCTGAATTTAATAAGAAATATGAGCAATTTGAGCAATATTTGAATGAAAAAGATACATGCTTGGACGAGATAAACCGATCTTTAGATCAAAATATATTGTTTACGCCAAATGTTTGGCGGGAGGTTGCTGCAATAGAAGAGAAACTTAGAATTAGAAATAACTCGCATTGCTAACGAAATAATACTTTTTTTCCTAGAGTGCGAATGGCTCGGATTTACCTGGCTCGTTCATATTACCCAAACTAAAGTTTATGATTTTCACGGATAATACTAGTGATAAACTGGCCTTTAAAAAGTTTTTATCTCAATTTGAAAATCTGATTAGTAGCCTCAAGTCCAACTATTGTAGACTCCAAATTCTAAGAAGATACCTAAGATGATAGCCTGTCCAGGTCAGAGAGAATTAATCAGTGATTGACAACAATTTTGGTGTAGCTTTAGAATTATCAAAAGGGGAATTTCGAGACCATAGCTTCATAAAAGGTCAAATATTTACTGAGATCTTAAATCATAAGGTGTCCTCGGAATTTTATTTTGAAGCTTTACGCACTTTCTGTAGTCAGGTGAAAGCCAATCAATGAGAGTTTAAATCTTCGTATGGATTGGACTTTTTAGTTGAAAATACTCCGGGAGAAGAGTTGATTAATCAAGTGATTTTCAATAAGCTGTCGAGCTTCTTTAAAAGAGAAATGATACGGTTATCTGGATATATTCTTCCACGAATTAGTTTTATCCTGGAGAATTGTCTGGCCCGATAAGAATCCTCAAGTGCACAAGGTATGAATCTGCAGACAGAACAAACCCCGAGTACGAAAATTTGTTTCTGTGGTACTATAGCTTCACGACACCTAGTTGGCCGCTGGTCTCGTGATTACCACATGTGTCAACTGATCTTTCTCTGTTTCTTTCCACGCCCACGTTGCTTTCAGATCCGAGGAAAGAGAAGATGGATGTGGTCCAGTCGATGAAGGTAGGAATTCGTGTTGGAGAGAAGAAAAGTTGCCAAGCAAATTTTTAAAAATTACGAAAATAAGGCGTTTGTTATAAACGATAACAAACGTTTATTTACACAGTTGTTTAAATAATTTTTCATCAAACACCGCGAACTGGGAGTGAAAGTAGTTGACTGGCGGAGTTTTAACTGCAATTAGGCAGTGTCAAAATGGCGAATGCAAAGGCAACGGAGTTGTTCAGGAATTCGCCGTTTAAAGGAATTCGCCGTTACTGTTGATAACAAACGATGATAAAGTCAAAGTAATTCGCTCGATGCCAGAACCTAAGACTGTTAGACAGGTCAGGGGTTTTAAAGGCGCTATCGGGTATTACCGAAGATTCATACCTGCATTTTCAAGAATAGCTACCCCTCTTATCGCTCTCCCAAAAAAAATTGCTCGTTTCAAGTGGACAAATGATTGTCAGATTTCATTTGATACGCTAAAAGATCAACTCTTAACCATTCCACTATTGGCCTACCCAGACACGAATAAACCAATGACACTGTATACAGATGCAAGTGATCTGTGTATTGGGGCATGTCTAACCCAACCATGTCCTGAGAAGGACGGCCCTGTCCCAGGTATACCGGAGGAAGTACCAATTTACTTCCTTTCTCACAAACTAACATCTACGCAGCAGAAGTGGCCTGTCATAGAAAAGGAAGCTTTTGCTATTGTATATGCTCTCCAAAAACTCGATTATTATTTGAACGGGGCACAATTTACTATAAAGACAGACCATAAGCCTTTGAAATATCTATTCAACGCAAATTGGGCAAACAAAAAGATACAACAGTGGGCTTTAAAAATAAGTGGATACAACTGTACCATAGAATATCTATCGGGCAAGGAAAATACTTGTGCGGATTTATTGTCACGTATCCCTAATCAGCTAGAACAAGAATCGATGCTTCAGGAACTAGAGATTGATAAGTTCTATCAAATAAACATGATAAACTCAAATCGGTTAGATTACAGACATAGGATAGATGAAGCAGATGAAAAGGATGAAAACCCCAAAATAGAAATGCCCCAATTAAGCAGATATGAAGAAGATGAAGAAATAAAAACGCTAAAAAGAACCACAGAGTCCTGTAAAGCATCTAAAGCTTTTCTAGAAAAATATATGGTACAAAATGGCTTGTTATACTCTCTCTCCAACAGAGACGAGGTTTTATCCCTTTGAAAAAATTAGTTTAGATGTCTCTGGGCCTTACGGCGAGTCTTCACAGGGAAATAAATTCATAGTTAGCTTCGTAGATTGGCTGACTAATTGGCCAGAAGCCTATGCTGTACCAGATAAGAAAGCTCAGACTGTAGCTGGACTATTATTAACCGAAGTAATCCCACGTTTTGGGACCCCCTTAGAACTGGTGTCTGATAATGGCCCAGAAAACGTCAATGAGGTAATGAGACAAACAATGGAAAGTCTCAATATCAAGCACATTGTTACATCCCCTTATCCCCCACAAACTAATGCTAAGGTCGAGCGGTTCCACTGTTTTTTGGGAGATACGTTGGCAAAGCTCACTGAAAGCGATAAGGAAAATTGGGATTTATTCTTGACCCGGGCATTAGGGGCCATAAGATTTTCCATTAATGAAGTGACCGGCTTTTCGCCTAATTTTTTACTATTTGGACGAGATGTAATCTTGCCAATTGATAATCTACTAAAACCTCAAAGAAAATATGTGGGGGAAGATTTTCACCAGATAATTCATCAGAATCAAGATAAGATATTTATGCAAGCTAGGAAAGAAACAGAGAAAGACCAGTCGACACATGTGGTAATCACAAGACCAGCGGCCAACTCGGTGTCGTGAAGCTATATATGCTCCTCGGTGAGATGTATTTAAGTGTAATTTGTGCACTTCTGATGCTCACTTTCCTTTCTTGTACCCAAAGTACCCCACGGTGCAGTGCAAACTTAGACAGTGCAAGGAGAGAAAATTATGTCAATTTTGTACCAGCCCCGGGTATCTGATGACTAACTGCTGGGGAAATAGCAGTGAGTTTTTACCCAGTAAAATCTGCAGAAAAGGTAATCACTATTGGTCCCTTTGCCCTGAAAAAGATAAGGCTTCTTCTTCTGGCCTCTGAGTCAGTTCTGCTCTCAATGACTAAGAATTGTTATTTCCCCTTGTCAGGGTTTCAGTAACTAGAATTGGAAAAAGATGCACACTGAATTGTTTGTTAGATTCAGCTAGCCAATGGTCTTACCTCTCAAATGAGGTCGCTAAAAGGATAGAAATAAAGATAGACTCTTTACCTGCCATGAGATTTAACATGAATACATTCCTAGGTGAAGATATTCGATATTTCAGGGAATCGCCTATCACTATTATTTGCCATTTAAGGCGTTGTTCGACTGCAACATTAATCTGAATTTAACTTTTTCTCGACTGGCTGATTTGATTAAGAATTTCAAGGCAATAGGGTTTGATTTAGTCGCAGATTTTGACAAAATTGTTAATGGGGCTATCAAAGTAGAAGGACGCATAGACATAGATGCTACCCAGCACATGGACAGTTTACAAAAGGTAAATTGCATGCGGGGTTGTGCTTAGCAAATTTCTTCAGGCATCATTCATTTTGACGATGTCTCACATTTTTTAGACTTCCACTCTCCAAAGATTGCTGTATCAACAAGAACATCTGAATGCAGCTTTAGTGCTTTGTCTACATACCAAGGCAAATTTTGGTTTGAACCCCAAACATTTCTATGTTGACCATTTGGAGAATATTTTTGAAAATCCTGCGGTCGATAGGAATCTAGATCGTAAGTTTTCCCAGGAAGCTGTAGGCATTAGTGAAAATGCTTTGAGCTCATATGACGATCAGAAAATCGAGGAGTTTACAAATTCTATTTTCATCCAAAAATCATCTTTTTATATAATCCTTGGGGTGAAGTAAAGGTGAATTTGGTCCCTTCTAATCATGTATTATCTTTGAAAGTGTTAGACAGAGTGAATGACTCTTTAAATAAAAAGGGTATACTAAACATTTCTACTGAGGCATTTCTTGAATAAGAAAAGGAGGACATCATTGAGAAATTTTATGTCACTCCTGGACAATATGGCAACTATTTTTGGATTCCTCACTGATGTTTGATTAAAGAGTATAACCTGACCACTACCAAAATCCGACCTATTTTCAACTTCTCATTGAAAGTTAAGAATGGTCCTTCCCTAAATCCAGCTGTTTAGCGTGGCATTAATGTCTTGAATGACATACTAGATCGGCTGATGTATTGGAGAAACAATTTTCATGTTTTTGTCGCCGACATTCAAAGGCTTTCTTATTGATAAAATTAAAATCGAAGGTAGATAAGAATCATGCTTTGTTTTTGTTGTTTTTGTTTTGTTTTTTTTTCTCAAGGAGGGTGATAAAATTCTATGTTTTCGATACACCAACCTTATTTTTGGATGTTGCCAGTTCCTTCATATCAAATTGTTGGATTCGATTTCATTTAGATAAATATAAAAACAATATATATACTGAGGCACTAAAAAACAACTTTTTGGGTGACAGTTTATCAGTCACCAGTGAAAATCCAATAGACTTAATGAATATTTATAAAAATATGATAAGCATAATCATCATCATGTCGTGCCGCCAGCACGCATATCCCTGACCATCTCTCGACACTTCTCCCTATCATTCATCGCCTCAGGCAGGTCTTCAGGGTTACATCCTGTGTCTTCACATAGCTGCTGTATGTAAGTTCGAGCTGGTCGTCCTGCTTTTGCTTGGCCATATGTGGGGGTCCATAGGAGTACATCACTTACGAGCTCGTCCTTGCTTCTCCATAATAGCTGAAAGTATTTTTTAGGTCTTGCACATCCAATTATGCTCAGCTCAGAGATTAAATGAAACATTATGGGTCTTTTGTGGAACATGAATGTAGTGATGAAAAGTTACTAGGCTATAGGTATATTGTTCTGCAGGATACCTTATAACTGAACCCCAAATATTCTGAACCTGCCGCTGATACGAAACGTAATATACTAGTACAAACTGCTGCTCTGTTTGACCCCCTCTCCCTTTGCCTTCCTGTAAAGATTAAAGAGCGACTAATTTTGCGTGACTTAGAGAAACTTAAGTTGGGCTGGAATTACCTTATCACATGCGACCGGTACGCAAGAAGGAAGAAATTGTATCCGAATTTTATGCTTTTGGGTAATTGGGAATTTCCTCGACAGGTTTTTAGAGACTTATATTCTGCTGACCAATACATCTTTTGCGACGCTTCCAAAGCTGCATATAGGTTTGTAGTTCATATTGTACAGGGCAGTAAACTTGACCTTCTATTCCCTTAAACGAAAGTTGCTCCTACCGTTACTAAGTCCCGGGCAACTTTAAAGTTTTTCAGTGTATCTGGCGGAGAAATGTCTGAAAAACATCTGTAAAGCGTTTAGTCACCTTAGCATAAAGAATTTTTTTGTGACAGAGGGTGCCTAAATTGTATTAGCTTGGTTGCTCTCTTCCAAAGTAAATCGAAAAAATATCTTAGTTGCTAATCGCGTGAAGCATATCGGTTTGCTTAAAGAAGATATATACGCAAGATTAAAAGCCTCCGTGAATGTCCCAGCCAATCAGAATCCGGCTGATCTTATTGCATGAGGATTAACAAGTTTTTGAGTAATCTAGGCTTCTGGATTAAAAAGCTAGCCTGATTAAGAGCAAACCGGTGCTTTGGCCAGATAATGAATTAAAGTGTCTGAATGATACTGACAAAAGCGCTAAGCAAACAGGAGCTCATTGTAGTACTGCTGAAGACCAAAATAAAAATTGTGTACTTAATTTGGATAGATTTTCTAAGCTATCCATGTTATTGAGGATTGCAACATTGGTTTTTAAATTTATTAACCCATTAAAACGGTCCAACTCTGTGCATGATGGTTAGGCAACTAGTCTAGGAGAAGGAACACTCTGAATTCAAACCTGTTAAACTCCACTTAAAAATTGACCTTGTGTCATATCCTGCCTGAGCGGAGGGGTTGGTAAATAGTAACTCTGTGCATGATGCTGAGGTGTATTTGATGAAACTGGTCCACCGGCAATATTACAAAAATAAAATTGAATTTCTACAGACTCCGAATGGGAGGGAACCCCCTGAATTAGTTTGGGATCTGAACTTGTTTTTGTGATCAAAAGGGAGTTGTACGGACTCAAGCAAGTATTGATAAAACAGAAGACTGTCTATTTTTAGTTAAGCCCCCCATATTGTTGTCTTAGTACAGTGACCTTAACAGGTTAATTATAAAAGTGTGCCATGATAACCGCAGACGTTGGTTGGTTTGTTGCATTTTATGGCATATCAACCTTTGTAGGTTATTTAACGCCAAATCCATTTTTATGTAAATAATCTGTTCTATTTAAAACAATTCAGTTTAGCATAAGTACACAGTTTAATGGTCAAAACATTTCCATTTCTAACAATTCAAGCAGTTGTATGTAACAATTCGGTTAAGTGTAAATACAGTTTTAATGTCGAAAAACAGTTCTATTTGAAATAATTCAGTTAAGCATAAGCACGCAGTTTAAATGTATGTACGGTTTAATTGTAAAAGTCATTTCTATTTCAAACTATTCAGTTTTAATCAAACAATTCATTTTATCATGAGTATGCTGTTAATTCTATTTAACCCATAGATAGGACCATTATCAGGTGCTACCACTCCGGGCCAGAGTGGACCTGGGAGCAAAGGCAATGAAGGAGTTCTCCACATTCCCCAAAGCTCCAACATTGCTGGAACCCCACCATCAGATTGTTTAGTGTCATATCCAGGACACTCGTTAGGGGGGGTCTTACCCCTCTGCAGAGGTGCAGTCAGTGTATTCTACAGCCCCAGCTGACTTGGCAATACACAGAGTTAAATGTCAAATAGTTTTATTTCAGATAATTCAGTTCAGCATAAGTACACAGTTTAGACGTCAAAAACAGTTCTATTTCGAGTAATTCAGTTCAGCACTAGTGTTATGAAATAGCCGAGGGATTTCGGTTAATGCCTTTGAGTTTAGTTTGGCTGAGAACCTTTCGGCTCAGCACATGGGTTGGTTGGGTGTAAGATTAAAGCAGGTGTTAACGCGGGTGCGCGCGAGCGGATGGAGGTGTCACTCAGATGTCATAACAGTCCGAGACGATACTGGATGACAAGGTGCGGGTGACACCACGCACCGGAAGCACGCGGAAGTTTGTGTGAGAATTTCAACAAAATGAGAGTCGGGTTTTGGACGCTGAACGAGAAGGATCAATTTTGGAGCTCGCAGGCGCGAGGCGAACGTGCACCCGATGGGGGCCGCTCGAGTTGGGGGCCAAATGAATAAGACAGCATAGAAGATTGTGTCTCTCCTCCTTACGTCGAAACCTTTAACTCAAAGTTAATAAAAAGGTTTCGTACCTGAACAAGAAGTAGTTCCGTGTTTTTGAGATTCCTGTTCTTTATATGTTCTGTAGTAATGAACATTACATGTCTATTTCACACATGGACATATTCGTGTATTGGCTACGCAACACTAGTACGCAGTTCCAATGTCAAAACAGTTCTATTTTAAACAATTCAGTTTAGCATAAATACGCAGTTTAAATGCAAAAATCAATATAGTGAAAGAAGCACGTAGTTCTATTTAACCCATAGATTTAGTGTCATATCCAGGACACTCGTTGGCGGAGGGGTCTTACCTCTCTGCAGAGAAGCAGTCGGTGTATTCTACTGCCCTAGCCGACTGGGCAATTTAACTGCAAAGATGTTGGCACTGCTGCTACTCTTTTCAAATTGACATTGTCTGGTATTGGGTACCCCGAGCCAGACAACCATTTAAAGACTAAATTGCTGATTGCTTTGTAAAAAGTACAACACCTTGTCTTACGTATTTCAATTTGACTAATTTGCTCAAGCATATTGTAAATCTAATTCGGCACTTTTTTTTGCATACAGGTGTAATTAAGAGATGCGCAGAATTTTGACAGAACCAAGTGTGGCGAAGATTCGCAGATTCAGAAATATTTTGAATCGGGAGATGTTGGCAGATGTTCACGGGTCACCTGTTGTTACAAAACGTGTAGGGAGATAAAAGGATGTACCTGATCCTATTCACGTGTTTGAGTGTCAGAGTTGTAAGAGGATAGGAATGCTAAATCATTTGTTTTAGCCCTGATGAGGCACACAAACCCATTTGGGATTCCGGAATGTATTTATAGTGACAATGCAAGGTCCTTTATTTCTGGCTACAATATTGTGAAAAACACCAAACTTCTATCGAGTTTTAAGACATGTTTGGGAATTTGGTGATACGGCACCTCATGACCCCACTTTACGCAATTGAGATGGGATGTGTCTGGGAGCGGATGATTAAAACGATAAAAATGTGTCTTTATAAATCAATTGGGAGGAAAGTAATAGCATACTGTGTTCTGCTGACTCTGGTTTCTGACATTCAGAAAGCTATAAATTCTCGCCCTCTGACTTATAGATGTTCTTCTGACATAGGTTTAGACATCATTGCTCTTGTCAATTTCATCAGTCCTTACATCAAAGAAGGATTAATGCTTAAAGCAGCTGAAGATGAACAGACAACTTTTACAAATCCTCCCAGTAATTCAGAATTTGTTAATTCTCTTCAACTTAGACACAACCTGCTGCGAAAATTCATCGCCTTTATTATGATGAATACCTTTTTACCTTGGGAGAGCAGTGCGAATCATTCTATCAATGTGAATTTGAAAATAGAATCACAGTTGGTAACAGTGTTTATAAAATATCCTGCAAAAACTCGGCCATACTGGCCTTAGATAGAGTTTTGAGTTTAAATTCGGGAGATGACGGGAATGTCCGGTCTGTAAATCTAAAATAAAGGTGCCCGTGGTGTAATGGTTAAGGTGCCCGTGGTGCAATGGTTATCGTCGTTGGAAATGGACACGGTGACACGAGTATAAATCCTGGACGAGACTGATTGCATTTCACATAGCACTGATACCATTGGGAAAGGTATGAATCCAATTATTCTCCCTCCAGCTATGAGTAAATAGTAAGGAAGACTGGGTTCTTCAGCCTTGGTAAGGCAACTAGTCTAGGAGAAGGAAAACTCTGAATTCAAACCTATTAAACTCCGCTTAAAACTGAACTTGTGTCATATACTGCCCGAGCAGAGGGGTTGGTAAATATGGTAAATCTAAAAAAAGGAGATGGAAAATACAAAACCCATTTAATTAAACATCTATTCCAATGGAAGTATCCCACATCCAGAATTGCACGACTAGGAATGCAGAAGTTGCCGGTGAAGCTCCCACAGAAACTGAAGATCTAGGTAGGCGCAGATCTGAAAGGTCTTGAACAAAAAAGAAACAAAGTGGCCAAAATAACCCTCGTTTGCGGTAGGAGTTTACTAGAAGTAAATTTCCTAAATCTTTTAATTTTTACAATATACTTTTCTATAACTGTTATATAGTTATTTACACGTTCATTCAGCATCACAACGACACCATAATTAAGACGCATGAAGGAAGGAAGACGCAAGAAGAATTAAGATGCAGGAAGGAAGACGCATGAAGACTTCTTTAGCAACATATTTACCTCTCACTTTATTGCAAGGGTTCGAAAGGGTTGTTGAAGCGTTGCATGTGAAAGGATGCTGGGGACCGAACATAAACTTCATATTTTGACCCCACTGTTATGACCGTCACGTTGTGTCTTTATTGTTCTCCTGATGTTGGGGTCTACTCCATCGGGGCTTTTCCGAGGGCGCCTTCGGTCGAGTGTGGCCTTCCCTACCATATCTGGTCTCTAGCTGTCTGGAATTCTGCTGGCAACTGCTTCGGGGGTTTTCCGAGTGCCCCCTCGGTCGGGTGTGGTCTTTCCTACCACATCTGGTCTCTACTGTCTGGAATTCTACTGGCAACTGCATCGGGGGTTTTCCGAGTGCCCCCTCGGTCAGGTGTGGTTTTCCCTACTACATCTCGTCTCTAACCCTCTGGGAGTCTGCTGGCAACTGCATCGGGGCCCAAACTCAACTGAGTTAAATAATAACTCAACGCCCACACGATCGCCTACTGGATCTTTGAAATCGAATGTTTAATCGTCATCAAGCGGAAATAACTGTCATGCAGTTCAGAGGTTACTCTCTTCCGGTGCATGACTGTAATGGCAGAATGGGACCTTCACCTTTTCCCATATCATAAGCCTTAATCCGCCCACGCGATCTCTTTCGATTACTGGCCGTTGGAATGTGTCACTTCCTTCCGGTGTATTACCTTGCAATAGTATTTTTGGGCCGGGGCAAGGGGTCAAAATATAACATAACCAGCAAAAATAAAAACGGCACTACCAGGTTTTTTGTTTTGTTTTTTTTTTAACTTTGAAAATTTTAAATCGACTTTTTAAATGCTTTTTCGATGTACCCTCAAAAGAAAGTTTCTTCATAATCCCCCTATATTTGGTATGTGTAACTTCTTGTCAAAAATTTGTTTGTTCTTCCTCTGAATTCTTTTCCTTTTTACAATTACATGACTTGATTTTGATTTTAGAGGCACGTGAAGTGATTTTTGTTGGCTCGGAAAAGCCATTCTTTATCTTCTTTTAAAAAATGTCAATTGAAAACTGCTTTCTTCTCGTGACTAATTGGACGTTAATTCGAAATCGGTTTGGTCTACTCGAACATTCCAGAGAAAAATTAATATTGGATACGACGAATTCTCTGAATTCTCGCTTCTTTTGCGCTGGGAGAGTGTCGAAATAATTTTTTTATAGAGGGAGGTTGGTGTTGACGGGACTTTTTCTCGCCTTCAACAGAGGAAGTGGATTAGTGACGTGACCGGAAATAACAACGTTTTTGACGTTGAAGCTTTAAATAGGAAACTCGACTCTTTTGGGAGAAGACTTTGGTAGGAGGAGACAATTCAAAAACGACCTCCGCGCTTGACCGCTGAGAACCATGTGGTGAGAAGAATTTTTCCGCTTGCTGAGTGAGAGGCCGATTGAGTTCTTTCAGGTATCCTTTATCAATTGCTGAATCTTCTTGTCGAAAGGATTGCTTAACTGAGGAAATTTTATCGGGTTTCAAATTCTATTGCTGAGTCTCCTATTCGAAAGGAGTTATTTATAATTCCTGAACGGAGGACATTCTTTCAAATTGTCTACCGTGGAATTGCTATGTCGTTAACACAAAATCTATTAAGGCTGAACACGAGCCTGGTTGGAGTTCTCCCCTTCAGGATTCTTCACTGGAATCTGTCTTAATACGTATTTTCTTTATTATAATTGCTGCTGTTGCTGTTCAACTGAAGATTCTTATGTTGTAAATACTTCCATTTTTTAAAGGACCTTTTTGAACAAGTAAGACTGTTTTATTTTTTACTTCTAACGAATTCTATTATTTCTTTTTATCCATACCCCTGCTTTGTTCGTTGTTTTCGGCCCAAATCTTTTTCGGAGACTGCTGTGAAGGGTTAACCGTTCAGTTATTCGACTGAACGCTAAAGTGCAATAATTTTAGCAGTATGTGCTTTATTTCTTTTTAAGGGAATATAATATGGATATTTTATATATTCATTATCTGTAGAAATCGATAATATATTGGATGCACGTGTTGCTTTTATTCCTGGTCTTATATTGGAATGTAAATTGTCACACATGAGGGTGGATATCTGGTGGTTAAAGACCTTGAGTTATCTCTCTTATAGTGTGACTATTTTTTTTTCTTTTTACTTTGAAGGACTTGTTTTTTGTATTATTTTTTGTGAGAAACATAATCCTTTAATGTGGCTAAATAGAAGAAACTGGGCTCTGTATCTTTTTTAATAGTAACCAGTCTATAAGACTGAAGACACTGAATTCAAACCAGTTGTAGGCCTGGAGAGGGATGAAATCAGCTAGGATATTCCTGCCCAATATATGCTGGCTAATTATCTCCCTCAACGACCAAACTGGATCCTGAAACAAGCGATAATGTATAGACTTGTGTATAATTCCATCTTGCTTAGGCTGGTCCTTATGGTTATACATTCCTTCGTTTGCTAATATTTTATGGTATGGATTGCTCCAAGAACTTTCAACTTCAACTTGACTGTTTGAATATTATAAATATAATTAGATAATTAAAAGGATAAGCAAAACATAATTTATTTTTTAATCACATTATAATTACAGCAACATAAATTCTATTTGCATTCCATTTTTTTAAAATAATTTAACAACTGCTTTACTTTTAAGGATCAAACGTCGTGACTCTCACCCTGAAATAATAGTAATCGATTTCGACATATTGTTGTAAAAGAAATATGTTAATCCTTTTATAAAATCGATGAAAATATAATCGGTTTTAAATGCAAAACAAAAAAGGAATAGATAAAATCGAAACTGAATTTAACCTTTCGTAATAAATCCAGTGAACCAATCTACAGATATATTGATAGTTATTTTTATATCATTTGAAGAAATTAAAACCTTATAAGCCAATCTCAAATATCATAATATGTGATGCATAGAACTGCTGTTGTACTATCCTGGCAAAAAAGAAAGTGAGGATATTCATCTTGTCTTTTTCCAGCAGTAAATAAACTAAATTGTGTCAAGATGTGTTCATTGAAATCCTGGATACTTTTCTCATTACATCAATATGCAATATGTTTGGTGATGAAAGAGTTCATATCCTCGACGAAGATCTCTGCATTTCAGATCACGCTAATTCCCTTAGGAAAACATAAATATGTTCCTTCCACAACTGTTGGTAAGTAATAAGGCTGACTGGTTACTTTAGCTTTAGTTAGGCAACCAGTCTAAGACAAAGAAACTAAATTCAAAACAGATGTATTCCTCTTAAAAATTGACCTTCAGTCACATTTTGCTCCTTGAGGAAGAATTTGATAAATATATCTTCTGTAGCAGTTAATCAACTTTTACCAATATCAAATAGCAGACGTAAATTGTAACAAGTTAAGGAATGGATCGGTTATGACGCTCACGATGTCACCACAACCTTTCACAGTATTTCGCATGTCACAGACGCATTTCATGCTATGTTCAGCACAGATCTACAATTGCAGTAGGAAGAGAACCACGATTAACTCATCAATAGATTCAATCCCTTAATTACGGTAGCTATATTCCTACTGTAATTAAGGGATTGAAGTTATGAGTTAATCAAGTGTTTTGATGTGTTAGATCATCAATATGACAGATTTTCCTGTCATAGAACTAAAATGAGCTTTATAGCCCTTTATCTTAATTACAGGTACCAATATTATAGGTGTATCTCGTGTTTATAAAAAGAATTAAATAATTCTTCTAACTGCAGTCGTAATTTTCTTGTTTGTATTCTGAGTTCATTTGTGTCTGGAAATTATTCATCAAAAGAGGATGAACTCGTATGACATAAGTTTGTTTTAAGATGAAGAAAAAGTATTATATGTCTACGTTCGCATTATCATATTTCCCCAACCCCTCCGCTCGGGCAGGATATGACACAAGGACAGTTTTTTAAGCGGAGTTTAACAGGTTTGAATTCAGAGTTTTCCTTCTCCTAGACTAGTTGCCCCACCAAAGCTGAATAACCTAGTCTGCCCTACTACTTACCCATAGCTGGAGGGAGAATAATTGGATTCATACCTTTCCGAAGGGTATTAGTGCTATGTGAAATGCAATCAGTCCAGGATTTGAACTCGTGTCGCCGTGTCCAATTCCTGCGACGATAACCATTACACAAAGAAGGAGGAGTAATAAACTATATCATATTTACCAAACCCTCCGCTCGGGCAGGATATGACACAAGGTCAGTTTTTTAAGCGGAATTTTAACAGGTTTGAATTCAGAGTTTTCCTTCTCCTAGACTAGTTTCCCCACCAAAGCTGAATAACCTAGTCTACCCTACTATTTACCCATTGCTGGAGGGAGAATAATTGGATTCATACCTTTCCGAAGGGTATTAGTGCTATGTGAAATGCAATCAGTCCAGGATTTGAACTCGTGTCGCCGTGTCCAATTCCTGCGACGATAACCGTTACACCACTACGTTCGCTTTATTAAATGGCTATTAAGAGTGACTGACTTCCTTCTTCACTTTATGTTATGTATTAAAATTTGATATGTTGGAGTTAATGTCCTCGCATTTGCTTTGATAGGAAGAGAAATACTCTAACCCCTATCCTTCAATACATTAATGTTACGTGCGTAACTCAACAGCCGGGCTCAAACGAAATTGATTTGTATAATTCCTTCCTGCAAGCTGATGGAGCAGTGTTTATTTAGCAGGCCTGAAGTGCAAACGGACACGTTGAAATCTAAAGCATCAACTGCTTAAGCCGAGGTACCTCTATCTCGAAGCCGGAGCGAAACATAGTTCTCCCAGTAAACCCGAACTAGGAAAATATATTCCTCCGCCTTGTATTTATAGGCACATGCCGTCACAAATGATAAATGGACACTCCGAAATAATAATTTCATATATCCATCAACGGAAGGTTAAATGATTTTATACTGAATTTTCGTGATTGTCTGTTTTGGAGCACTCTATAACCGAATCAGTTTCAAATCAATATTGAACGAATTTAAACGGAGAAAAGTTTTAGCCTTAGCTAATGTATTTCATCAAACTTTTGAACATCATTTTGGCTCTATTCTTTCTATTTTTTCCTGTTTCATTTTTGTATCGATCGATCCTCGTAACCACCATACCACTAATTATTTAATAAAGTTCTTTGTTCTACAATTACTATCACATTAATCCAGCATTTGACAAACATACACAGGGTGTGACGCATGCTACCCACAGATCCATAGAAAGTATCGCTGCACTAGGGTTAGAGCGCTTCGATACATCCACCTGAATAGAAGCGACGAAAACAAGAAACTACGTTGTTGAGCGCTCCTTGTATAAAAGTAATCACCATTGAAAATTGACTTGAGATCTAATTTCAGTTCCTGAAAGGAGCAGTTTGCATTTCAAATAGCGCTAATACTCTTAGGAAAGAAATGAATGCAATTATTTTCTCTTCACCTATCAGTGATAGGTAAGTCAGATTGGACTCTTTAACAGTGGTTGGGGGGAAAACAACCGAACTTGGAGAAGGAAAAGTGTGTTCAAACCATTTGTAGCTTGCGTAAAAATTGACCCTGTGTGACATCCTGTTCGTAGTAGCAGCTGTGTTTGGTAAATATGCTGACATTTTCGGTTTAATGACGTGATCAAGACTGATAGGAAATAGTGATTGAATCTGCTGATGTAGACAGATATGATCCCTGCATTTTGGCTCTTGTTTATCACAGATAAAACTGCATAGCCACTGATGGAAAGTACATGTACAAAAACGATATTTTTAGCAGAAAGTTCGCTCTATACAACAGTCACAAACTTCTATTTTATGGATGACCAGCATTTTAACATTAAACAATCTCCTTCTCAATTAAAGGCTGATACTTCACGTAGGCACTTATATTCGAGAATTGGCTCGAATGAGACTAGAGACAATCTTAAATATCCCATTTCATTGTTTTGAATTCAGTTTTGGTAGTCTGAAAGAAATAATTTCAGGCTATTTACCAACCAAAACTAAAGTGTTTTGTGCATGCCTTATTATACTTCCCAAAGCTCGAGACTGAAAAGATGATTTCATGCCTTTGTTAAGTGTCTGGGTGAAAAGTAAACAAAAACCGCTTCCACTTGCTCGATTACTCTGTCTTCGAAATCGATAACCATAACGCTACTTGATCTCCCGATTGAATGATATAAATTTCTGTGACTTAATGCCGAAGCCATTTCTCGATATGGCACTCAGAGAGAGAGAGAGAGAGACAGAGACAGAGACTGACAGACTAAGAAAATAATTAGATGTATAATTTAATCCCATAATAACAATTGTTTTTTCACATTCCTTCTTTTTTGATCCGGCAATCTAATTTTACTGAATCACTTCAAGTTCGTTCTTTCTTTCGAACCTACTCTTCTGAGGAAAGTTCGAATAACATATATTTTTTGTATTTATTCAAATGTATTATTGCAATATTATTGTATTTATTATTGGTTGATTGATTCTAACGACATGTCCACCCACTAAGGGTTATTTTATGCTCAAAGGTTAGGGAATTCCATTCACTGTACATTAATATTTACGGTGTCTGTGTAGTTCTTTCTCAAGAGGTTTTCTTATTTTTTAACTCTTTTTTTATACATATAATCCTTTCAAATGCTAATATCTTTTAAACAGATCTATTTTACCCATAGCTTCACAAGCTGATTCAGTTTAGTGTGATACACAGGATACTCATTTTGGGGGAGTGGGGGGATTTCAGCTGGGAGTACAGTAGGTGAATTCATATCCACAATGGCAGGTTTTTTTTTCTAAATTATTGGTTTTTTTACCTGCTGAGTCTAGTTTTTATGTACGAAGCTTAGGAAATCTAACATATTTGCCTTAAATTACTTGCAGTATCTATAGTAAAATGTGGTAATGTCTGATTACTGCACAAGATTATTGCTACTTAACTTCGATGACCTAGCTGAAACCAAAGATGTTACCTTGAAATGATAAAAAAAAGAAAACGTATTTTGTTCATCAAGAATTTTTTTTTTTTTTTTTTGTGAACTGTCGAGTAAAATTCGAACCAGTGTCTCATGAAAATTCTTCAGTGAGTCGTTTCTTTGAATCGAAACGGTATAACCGGATTTGAATGTAAATAAATTTCGCTCAAACATTCTTGGGTGCCAGCAGAATCCCAACAAATGCTGAGATATCGAACACTTGTTTGTATGTTGAAATACTTAAAAGCAAAAATACCAGTTCTGAAGACCATTTGCAGAATTAAATTTCTACCAACCGAAATTTCTTGAAATGGAAATTCTCTCTCTCTCCCTCTCTCTCTCTCTGTATCTATCTATCCATCCATTTATTTCGACCTAGAGTTAGTTGCTCAATCATACGGTTTACATTCGTTTGTATTTACGAATGGGGAGAAGATGGTGGACCTGAAGGGCACAATTTATATGATTGAGTGTATGGTGTAGGAAATAGGTGAGGGAAAGTGAAACCGTTAAGCGTGCCTTGTCTCCTGTCAGTTGACAGGAAACGACTGACGTACTTTTCATTACATTCTGAGACACCCTTAAAGAGTGGGGAAGAGGGGCGCTCAAACCACATCGCAAGATTTGATGAAAAGAGCAACAAGCCGAGTAGCTAGAAAAGATTGACCAGTATAATAATGATGTGAAAAAATGACGAAATCCGACCGAATATGTACATGTTTTTTTTATTGATTCGCGTCGTAGCTAGCAGCAATAGAAATATTACTAGGCATGATTTAGTCGAACAATAAGAACAAAATTTGGGATAATTTGGAAAATAGAATATTTCCAAATAGTCTGAATTTATTTTTTTTTTTTTTGGTTTAAGTTGGGTTCAAATGTCGACACCTTGAATGGGTGAAAAAGAGACAACTGTCTCGGTTCAAATGAATGATCCTTGCAATCATATACGCAGTTATTAACAACTGAAAAAATTATGGAATTAACACGCTTAAGAAAGTCACTAAATCGTTTTCTTTCGCTGTAAGAAAACTAATTACAGATAAGACCTAGAATATTTTTGAGGGCATAACGGTCTTGGTTCATAAGATATAGCTTAAAAAGGAAAAACATTTTTGATTCATTTTTTCTTCGATTTGGGGTTATTCTATTACAGTTTCTTCTGAAATGGCTGAAAAGTTGGCATAATTTTAACGATTAGTGTTTGTCTACAGAATATTTTATGGTTCCAAAATATGGTAAATAAAAAAGAAATACATTGGGTGATTTTATGCTATTAGTTTATTTACAGCTAAATGTTAAAAATCACAGTGAATTCGGAGACTGTTTTGAAAGAAATGAATGTTTTATTCTTTTTTCATTACTGTATTAGTAAATATTGCTTTATTCGCTATGCATCTTCAATGTACTTCACAAATAATATATATATATATATATATATATATATATATATATATATATATATAATGTCTGCAACCTAGATTTGATTTTGTTGTTTGTTTATTTTCTGTTATTTCTAAAGAAAAAGCTAGATGGGAATCGTACAAAAATGCCATGGGTTATTTTGAAAAAAAATCCTGGAAGTAACGCACCACAAAACAGCTATACAACCATTTACCTTCCATCTAAAAAACATCCAAGCAAGATGATCAAAATACGCGGGACACTGCTGCAGAAGCAATGACGAACTCATAAATACTGTTCTTCTACGGACCACTACTCATGGACGTGCTTGTGTTGGCCGACTGGCAATAACTTATCGACACGAGTTTTTTGCGGAAACAGGATGCAGTCTAGGAGACATTTAGGAAGCAATGAACGATAGGGACGGGTAGAGAGAGATTCCGGGAAATCCGTGCTAGTGGCGTGACTTGATGGTGATGTAGAAGAAGATTCTTTTGCTAACTAAAATCCCTATTAAAATGAATTAGAGAAGAAAATCAATTTATTATTAATCTGCTCAGTTCGGGATATATTGTCACACTTACGTGCATGCACATGTACTCAAACACAAACATATATATATATATATATATATATAATAACGAGTGGTTTGTTGGTTGGTTGAGTTTTATGGCATATCAACCTTTGTAAGTTATTTAACGCCAAATCCATTTCCTGTAAATAATCAGTTGTATTTCAAACAATTCAGTTTATCATGAGTATACAGTTTTTCAAAAATATTTCTATTTCAAACTATTCAGGTTATTCAAACAGTTCTAATTCAGCTTATTCAGTTTAGCGAAAGTACAGATTTTGTTTACACAGTAAATGTCACGACATTTATATATATAACAATTCAGTTTAGTCTAAGTACAGTTTCAGTGTCAAAAACGGTTCAATTTCAAACAATTCAGTTAAGCATAAGCTCGCAGTTTAAATGTAAGTACAGTTCGTGAAAAACATTTCTATTCCAAGCTATATATCTTAGTCAAGCAGTTCTAATTCAGCTTATTCAGTTTCGTATAAGTACACATTTTGTTTTCACACAGTTAAATGTCAAAATAGTTCTATGTTAAACAATTCAATTTAGTGTGAATACAGTTCAAATGTCAAGAAGCAGTTCTATTTGAAATAATTCAGTTTAGCAAAGGCACGCAGTTTAAATGTAAGTACGGTTTAATTGTCAAAAACATCGCTATTTCAAGCTATTCAGTTTAATCAAACAATTCTGTTTAGCATAATATACCGTTCTATTTAACCCATGGATATGGCCCTATCAGATGCTACCACCCCGGATCAGAGTGGACCTGGAAGCGATGACAATAATGGGTTACTCCGCATTCCCCAACGCTCCAGCATTACTGGACCTCACCATCAGACTGTTTAGAACCATATCCAGGACACTTGTTGGGGGAGTCTTACCTCTCTACAGAGGTGCAGTCGGTGTATTTTACTGCCCCAGCGGACTGGGCAATACACAGTTTTAAATAACAAAACAGATTTATTTCAAGCAATTCACTTTAGCATGAGTACACAGTTTAGATGTCAAAACTGTTCTATTTCGAGTAGTTAAGTTTAGCATGAGTACGCAGATTTAATGTCAAAACAGTTCTATTTTAAACAATTCAGTTCAGCATAAATACGCTGTTTAAATGCAAAAAACAGTAAAAGCCGACCACCGTCTAGTTCAATTTAACCCATAGATAGGACCCTTATCAGGGACTACCACTCCGGTCCAGAGTGGACCTGGGAGCTTTGGGCAATGAAGGAGTACTCCACATTCCCCAAAGCTCCAGCATTGCTGGAACTTCTCAATCAGATTGTTTAGTGATATATCCAGGACACTCGTTGGTGGGGAGTCTTACCCCGCTGCAGAGAATCGGTCGGTGTATTTTACAGCCCAAACCGACTGGGCAATACATAGAGTTAAATGTCAAACAGTTTTATTTCAGATAACTCAGTTCAGCATAAGTACACAGTTTAAACGTCAAAACAGCTCTATTTCGAGTAATTAAGTTCAGCACTAGTACGCAGTTCAATGTCAAAACAGTTCTATTTTAAACAATTCAGTTTAGCATAAATACGCAGTTTAAATGCAAAAATCAGTATTGTGAAGGAAGCACGGTTGAATTCTATTTAACCCATAGATAGGACCCATACCAGGTTCTACTACTGGGCAAAATAACGAGAGTAACAATATATATTAGATAAGAATATATCGACATAGAAACAGGTACGTAGATCGCTCTGTAATAGAAAGATAGATAAATTAAATACTAGTTTGACATTGAAACATCTAGATATCAATGTATCTGAAAATATTTTATATATTAATTCTCCTTCACCGGAAATGATGAATATTACATTATTTCCTTATTTTCCTTTTTGTGCGAAAGCGCATGCGTGAGCGGGCACACTCGAAGAGTAATGATTCTCTTACGGATATTGCGTAAAACATTTGACCTGCGCATAAATACTATCAATTTTCGCGATGTAAATTCGCAATATCCATCCATAGATATAAAAAAAGAAAGGAAATTAAGAAAATAATACATTGTAAAATAAGAAAAATTGCTAAACAAATAGTGATGAAATCTTGTTTTTTTTTTCTTTTTGCTTATAAACATATTTGTGCCTATCGCCCAACTGGTTTAAGTGGTTAGGATGCCATAAGAAAATATTTGCATTTATGTATGTATGTGTCTATCTATCTATCTATCTCGGTCCGTCCGTCTGTCTGTCTGTCTGTATATATATATATATATATATATATAATGCAAACGAATCACTCTATTTGTTTTAGTCAGGTCAAATGTATCGATCTATATTGAATAGAGTTTGACAAATTGATATGCGGAATTAAGTCTACGTTTTATACACGCAAGATTGTTCTGTCGGACCATATGTATGTGTGTGTGTACGTGCGTGTGCGGTACTTATATCAGCTTACAGAGTCATAACTGCCCGTCAAGTTTATTTCGTTCCATAATCTCTTTCTTTCCGTCTCTCTACCCGTTTTTTCCATTCTCCCTAGGATGCTATAAGAATACAATCATACTGATATTCTATCTCTCCACCAATAAATCCATTCTGTTGGTCAATTTTCCTCCCTCCCCACTCCTCTCTCTCTCTAAACATATATATATATATATATATATGTGCGTGTGTGTGTATGTGTGTATATACATATATAAATAGAGAGAGAGAGAGAGAGAGCATTTGTACATCTATAAAAAAAGTTGATGATCTTAGACAAGGGCGACCAGAAGTCTCCCTTTTCAATAGCTACCACATGAAGGTGTAGGGGAGGGCGCTACTCTATTCCCTGGATTGCTTCACTTTACTCTTGATCCTTACCTTATAATGCTGAGTGTTAAGCATGGCGATATCAAGTACCATTTTTATTAGTCTTTGGTGTAACTCGACCTGGGATTGAATTCGGGTCTCCTGGGCTATTGGCGAACACTCTACACAGTAGATTTCAACTGTGTTTAGAGGCAGATCTGAGAATTGGAGCAAACATTATCCAAATGCAATGATTGCTATAATATCTATGTTTAAAAAGACGTCATAATTTTCAGATCAGCCCCCACTAAATATTCATTATTCACACACACACACACACACACACATATATATATATATATATCAAGTTAGAAATTACCATGACAAGAAAATTCGGCACACACCTACACGCGACATACGGAGCACTGAACAGCTGTTTCGACTTTTATATATCAATTCCTCCATTCATAATTATAATTATATTTCCTGTCCATGAGGCTTATGTTATGAGGACTCGTAACTCCGACTTGGGAAGACGTAGCCCCAGAGGTGGCCGTGTCCGCTGTAGGGAATATGTACCTATAAAAAAGTCACATTAGGTCAAGTGGTCGTGCAATTTACCATGACTCGTTAATTCGGTGTCGCTTATATGTGGCATGAACCAGTGGCCCAGTGGTACATTTTCGGCTTCTGCATACTGTGGTTGTTGGTTCGATCTCACTTGGTGGAGATCATGGTGTGCACTGCTGATGAGACCTATTAAGGTCGAAACAGCTGTTAAGTGCTCCGTATGTCGCGTGTAGGTGTGTGCCGAATATTCTAGTTATAGTAATTTCTAACTTATTATATCCATTCATAAATATATATATATATATATATATATATATATATATATATATATATATAGAGAGAGAGAGAGAGAGATGAGTCATAGATAGTTTCAGTTTTTGAAATACACGTTTTAACTGCGCATCTCAAACATTCAACGGTTTAAACGCAACTAGAAATTACCTGATTAAAGATGGCCTCTAGCGATCTATAATTCAAGTGGGAAAAAACGTGTATCATAATTTAATCAATGATCTCACGTCCGTAAAATGGAGGAAGTGAAAATGCATATTTGACATGTTATGTTTGGGGATTTTTGTTTCAACGACACAGAATCAGTTAAAAAAAAGCATTGTAAAACTGGCTTTCAAGGTTAAGTTTCGGCCATTACGTCACTTAGTGAGGAACCAAGTCAAAGATGATCATCAGTTCTCAGTTAAGATGCTTTAAGAGGATTAGGGAAATGCAAACTGTGGAAATGTACTTGAGAATAAGAACTTGACATCATCAGGTCCAAATCCACAATCTGCAGATTTTTGAAATTGATAGGAAAACTGAGCCAGGTGGGCGTCTCGATTCCTCCTACTCTTATTGAAAAAAATGAGGAAGATTGCATATCTTTCAAGGCAGAAAAAATGACCTTTTTCTCAAGTATATCATTACAGATGATTAAAAAAGGCTTATTATGTCTGACGTAGAAAGGTAGTCGGTTGACAAGGATGAAACTCTACATTCAACCGCAAAAATGGAGCTTCAGGGAAGAACATTTATACTGTATGGTGGGAACCCAGCGGTATTATTTATTTTGAGTTTTTACACTGCGGTCAGACACGCTAAGCTGACTATTAATCTCAACAGATAAATGCCAATGAAACTCTTTGAAGAAAAGTATCTGCACTCGTCAATATGAGAAACGTTGAGTTTCAGATAAAGCAAGGTCTCATTCAGCAAGAATCACGCAGAAAAAAATATATTGAAATCAAGCTGTTTTTTACAACCCGCTCCTCTATATTTACCCGACGTTACATCAAGTGTTTCATTTGTTTTGTTGTCTACAATATGCCGTGAATAAAAGAATAATTTTTAAGAAGATCAGATTATAACGTTTTTGGAAAATTTCTAATGCTCGAAACAAACTGAATTTTACTTGGGAGGATTTTAAATGGGAAGAGGTGATTAGAAATAACGGCGAATACACAATTCATTGAAACTGATTCAGTGTTTAATTATTCATAATTAATAATATTTTACTAAAAACAAAATCATTTATGACTCAAACAAACACACACACACACACACACACACACACACACACACACACACACACACACATATATATATATATATATAATGATCTAACTTTTTTAAAATAGCTGAAACTGGAAGTAATGTGTAAGGCACATTGGAAGGAGAAAATAATTTTTTTTTAAAGTATTTTAGAAAATTTGATTACACAACATTATATATATATATATATATATATATATATATATATATATATATATATATATATATAATATGTGTGTGTGTGACCTGATTCAAATATCTTAATATTATTCTATAAAACCTGGTATTATATTTTGGCATCAAATATTTCTCCTCAGTTTAGAATCATTGCTGTCACTTTTTGGGAATATTCAATAAAAGTTCCCGCACTTCTATTGATTAAAAAACAAACAAAAATAATATTCTGAATTCTTTTTGTGAAAGATTCGAATTATCTCCCGAAAGTAATAATTATCAAATGGAAATTTGCTGAATTAATAGCAGAAAAGCACACTCCGGGATCTTTTAAAATCAAACTGTATCTATCTCTATATTTCTTTCAAAAATTCACCAATCTTTCAGTCGGTCGGTCAGCCTGTGTCTCTCTCTTTTATGTCTATCTATCTATTTGTCCGTCTCTGTATCACTGTCTGTCTCTGTCTCTTTCTCTCTCTCTCTCTCTCTCTCTCTCTCTCTCTCTATATATATATATATATATATATATATATATATATATATAAGGCTTTCAGAGAAAATGGATATCATTTCGAAATCTAATGACTTGACCTATTCTCAATGAAATAATCTTGAATATTTAGAAAGGTACAGAAAAGGTTTAATGTTTTATGAATTACAATTCGCTATAAAGGAAATGGCGTTTAGGCATAAAATATAAAATGTAGAGTATTTTTTTTTTTTTACACATATTTTTAAAATTTAAGTTCATTTGAACGAGAATAGGTCAAGATTAGATTGTAAAATTGATATAATTTTGCTGAAAATCCATATATATAAGTAGACTTTACACATACACACACATATGCTCTCTCATTCAGAATTGGATATATCTGGTATCTATATATATATATATATATATATATATATATATATATATATATATATATATATATAATCATTCCTATGTATACAAAGACAGTTCTATATGTGTGTGCATGTATAAGTCATAAATATATATATATATATATATATATATATATATATATATATATATATAGATAGATAGATAGATAGATAATGTATGTGTGTGTGTGCATGCGTACGCCCGCCTTCTTGTATAAATTCATCCACGTAATCAATATTTAAATCCTATCAAAATAAGAGTCAAGAAATCGTATACTTTCTTAAGGGATTTTTGATATTCTGCTTCGGTTTTCTTTTATCACGTCAAAGTAATAAAAATCATAAAATGCTGACAAATATACGCTGAATTATTAATTTGCCTTTCCCTTTCGTCAAAAGCAGGTAATAAAAAGCAAACCAAACATAAATCAACAAGTAAATGCCATCGTGCTTTTATCTGTTGAATGTCATTTTCTTTTTTCACCAACGGCTTTCCTCCAACATTCGTGTTCGTTTATGTATTTATTCATGTATTCCACTGATATGAAATTTTATTTGTTCACTTTCTTGTCCTCATAGTGGTCCTATGCGTTTCTTTTCAGTTGTAGGTGCGTTCACTTCTTTTTTAATTTCCCATCATTTTGGATTTTTGATTGTTCCCCTCAAAGTTATGGCTCGAAATTTATTTAGTCTTTCTGTCTATAACGAAAATCATTCATCATCAAAATCGTCACCATCATACTCGCCTTCCATCTTTTTACCTATACATTTACCAAAATTATCGGTTAACCTATTTACCAACCCCTCCGCTCAAGCAGTATATGACACTAGGTCAATTTTTAAGTGGAGTCTAACAGGTTTGAATTCAGAGTTTTCCTTCTCCTAGGTTAGTTGCCTCTCCAAGGCTGAAGAATTCAGTCTGTCCTACTATTTACCCATAGCTGGAGGGAGAATAATTGGATTCATACCTTTCCCAAGGGTATTAGTGCTATGTGAAATGCAATCAGTCTCGTCCAGGATTTGAACTCGTGTCGACGTGTCCAATTCCTACGACAATAACCATTACACCACGGGCACTTCTGAAAACTATCGGTTATTGTCGTTGGAAATAAAATCAGAAATCCGCGTTCAAATGATTGAAGAAGCTGCTTGTTTCACTTGGTGCATGTGCCCTTTGGATAGACATGCATCATATATTCTTCCTTTGCTTATGGTTAAATAGAATGGTGGACTAGATTCTTTAGCGATCGTAAAATTACCAAACTTGGAGAAGGAAAACTCTGAATTCCAACCAGCTTTACTCCTCATAAAAATTAAGTTCGTGTCACATCCTGTTTATAATAGAGGAATTCCGAAAACGTATACTTTATATCCCAAACTTAGGTAATCTTATATCAGAGTAGTCATTGAAAATATAGTACGTATAAATACACTTGTACTTCTTTTAATGAAAACTAATATCAATGTTTTTATCATTTTAATGAAAAATTATAGAACAAAAATGGAAATTATTAGGTCTTATCTATTACCAAAATCTAGATCATTGAAACTATGTAACAAAAACAGAAATATGATTCTTTCTACAAATAAGTACACCTCTTACATATATAAATGCGATTTTATGTTTATGACAGACACATGGCAAATTATTTGTGCTAACGATGTTCTAATGTTGAAGAATTTTCTCATAAAAACTATTAATAATATGAGCTATATTTACGTCTATGCAACGGTATTGCAACCGGTCGAATGCGCTTGCACATGGTTTAGATGTAAGGACATAACTGATTAGTTCAAAACATAATGGTATATGCAAACTATCTGGATCGGACCAACAATATTATGAGTCAAATGCCATAAACGTTTATACAACATAAAATTTTGAGGCATTATCTTAAAACCACCAAAGCACTTCCTGCATAATTCAGAATATGGTAATAGAGAATTCTTCCAACACCAGTCGGGTCTTTTAGAATATCAATAATAAACTGATTGTTTTTAACAACATGTCAACCTGCATTGGGTCATTTTCTATCAAAAAGTTGGGGAATTGTCTTTATTATACGTTCAGAGTAAATCATTCCTATTGTTAATTAGAGGATTTTGAGCATACGGTTCAATCAAACTCGAATAATTTTTAACATATTTATTTGTCTTGGGTGCGCAGTAGAACAACTTCTATCGTACAAAGATGATGTGTGGACTTGCGTCAAGACGTTAGGGCAAAGTCTAAAAAGTCAACACCAATATTCGGTATATCTTTGTCTTTGTAAATGCAATTTCAGCCTCGATATTTTAACGCATCTTGGATAATACACCCTTACGCCGAAGTTGATAATACGCCTAAGACTCATCCAAAAAATCTGGGTGTCCTGAATAGGACATCGATTGTGATGCTCCAGTTCTGGAACTTAAAGAAAAGTTCTATACTTCTTCAGAACTACTACGACTCATATATCCACTTTGATTTGGAGTGTTTGTACTTCTAGGAATTCTATCAATCACACTGATTTGAAACGTACAACAATGTGCATAAAAATGATGATTATCATTAAAATGGAAGTTACTTGAAACCATATAATTATGTATAAATGATAAATATTTTGAATTGTATGTCGAACAATATAATCATTTATAAGGATTATAACTAGTTTTTTTTTTAAACCATATGCATGAAAGCAAAAATGACTGACTTGGGCATTAAATAATAAATCTAAAATCGATATGCCATAATAAACTAAGCAACCAACTATTAAATCATTTAACCCCCAATAATATTTTAAATACATTCTTTGCTTCTTTTGCTATTTTTTCTTACGGTCTAATATTATAAGGACAGTTAAAGATATTTTAGATGCCAGTGTAGTATTTATGTAAATATTACAAATATCTCTTATTACATAAAATATGATCCTTATTAAACATATTATAATGAATTCATGTCGATCTAAACGATAAAGTTGTAATCATCATTATCTGTGTCTCCTGAGTTGCGAGAATCCTTGATCTCACCTTCTTAATCCAAATCTATGCTGTGTTTTATTTTTTTTTTTGTAGACCCTAATTGTGTTGTATACTAACCTCCGACTCGGCCAGTCTGTCAAAATAGGAAATGCACCTGTGTAAATAACAGGTGCATCCCGTCGAAGAATATCAGAATATAACCTTGACCGGGGACGGTTTTATTGAGTGCGAATTATGACGCCAACAAGAAGAAAGTGGGCGTTGAATAATTATATAACCCGGGTGAAGACAGGAAGTCAGTCAGTTGGAGATCAGAAGAGTTTGAGATAAGATGTGGTAGAGAAAACCAGCACCCAGAGAAGCTGGACACCCAGGCCCCCGGTTGAGCAGCCCAGGAGAACGGGAAAGAAACGCTGATGGCCACAAGAGTGGAGGTCAGTATGTTGCAGTTCTTTTCGGTCTCCAACTCCCTCTCACACTCAACCCTTTCAAATAAAGTGAGAAGTATATTTTTCTAGAGAACTGTGTCGCTCGTCTTTATTGTGTCGTCGTTAAGTTTATGCATGCATCTGCATATGAGTATGCAACAATTGTTTTCCGAACTCTTTTTTGAGGTTCTTGCTCAAAGATGTCTTGTCAAGTCCCTGTACCCTGAGTGCCTTGTAAACCTTCAAACAACCCATTTCTATTGGCTTGTATAGAGCATGCTAACCCTAAACTGCTTCAACAGCTTCTGTCAGTTATGAAGGTTCATCCCATGATCTTTCCTGAAAGGCTCTTATAGATATTTTCCACATGATCTCCCAATTGGTTCTGTCCAAGAATCTGGAAATGTCTGAGGGTGTGTTGTTAGTATGATCTTATCAATGACTTCAAACAGTCTTCCACGATCCACACTCAATTGTTATTTGTTAAATCTTGCTTAGTCTGAAACTCAGGCCTTAAATTGCTACGAGTAGTTACCGTTTCTAGGTATTTCGACCTCTGAGTGCTGAACAGGGTCATAGCTGCTTAATTCGGTGGTCTTATGGAAATCGGTAATTTCACTTCTATTCAATGTATATGAATATATGCTCTTACTGCTCAATTCATCTTGGTCCAACTAACTTGTTTCTGCGCAATTTGTGAAGGATTTTTATTTTTTCTGGGAACATTTTCGATTTGCTATATTTTTATTTAATGGTTTTCCGTTTTTTTTTTTTTTTTTAACTCTTCTTTTTCTGTTTTACTTTTACCTTAAATTCTACAATCAGAAAAAAATTGGTGGTAAACTATGTTATACTGAAAGATTTGGATAATATATATTGTTAAATAGCAATCCAAAGGAAATAAGAAATTGTAAAAGTATTACCTTCTTTACTTCTATCTCCAACGACTTCAGTAGATGTGAAACATTTCCGGTAAGCTTCAGTAAAAGATGAATAATTTTACAGTGGAACAATTTGATCAATCTTTTCAAACTATCGAAATTTTGAATATAAACTTGTCTGTTATGACTACTGTAACCGCTTTTGCTTTGATTATAGTCTCTGTACTATATTCTGATATTATCGAACAGTCAGAATATCAGTACAAGAAATGTGAGATATATTCATTCATTTTTAGTCGGGGATGGAATATCTCTCTTGCCAATACATCTGAGAAAAGCATATGCAAATCCATCTGAGAGAAACAGTGCAGACTATGAAAAGGAGGCTGTATAAGTTTCCTTCATAATTCAATATAATCAACTCAACAGGCGATAGCAAAATCAGGAAAATTTATGTGTAAACAAAGATAATTTAATATCCTTCTTTAGCTTTCTGCTTTCATTATTATTATTATTTTTGTTATTATTTATAATAATAATAATAATAATAATAATAATAATATAAGTGACTATTCAAGTCGTGTATTTGATGCTAGTTTTTGCGAATTTAGTTACAGCAACTGGTCAAAGATTTGCAAAACTTCCTTCGATATACTCGGCTCTCACAAAAGAGACACGATCAATATTTTTCAAATTCAATGATTGAATTTAACGTCATTTGAACCTGTATAAGGTCATTTTATTCATTATACGTTTAGTGATATTGTTGTATAGCCACATAATAGATATATATGCAAAATACATACCGACGCAATAATAAAGACGAGTGAAGACTTCTTTAAAAAAATATACCACTCACTTTATTTGAAACCATTTGTGTGTGAGAGGGAGTTGGAGACCGAACAGAACTGCAATATATTGACACCCACTCTTATGGCCATCAGCGTTGTGTCTTTCTCGTTCTCCAGGGCTGCTCAACCAGACGCCCGGGGGCTCTGCTCTCTGCTGGATGATGGCTTTCTCTACAGCATCTTGTCTCTAACTCATCTGATCTCTAACTCTGGGGGTCCCGAGGGCCCCTTCTGCCGGGTGGTGGCTTTCTCTACCACATCTTCTCCAACTCACTTGATCTCTAACTTAATCGGGGGACCCAGGGCCCCTTCTGCCGGGTGGTGGCTTTCCTTACCACATCTGGTCTCCAACTCTCTGATCTCCAACTCCATCGGGGGTCCCGAGGGCCCTTTCTGCTGGGTGGTGGCTTTCCCTACCACATCTTCTCTCCAACTCGTCTCCCCTCTAACTCACTGACTTCCTGTCCCCACCGAGTTATATAATAGTTCAATCGCCTACTCAATATCTTTGGAATGGCATGTGTGATCGTCATCAAGCGGAAATAACTTTTATGCAGTTCAGAGGTCACTCTCTTCTGGTGCATCAGTCTATGACTGTACCATGGGATTTTTACCTTGTCCCATTTTTTTCAGCCAAGCCCGCCTCCACGATTTCTTCTCGCAACTGCCATCGGAATGTGTCACATCCTTCCGGTGCATCACTTTGGAATGGCATGATTGGTCGGGTCGAAGGTCAATATACAACAATATTTTGTATGTAATTTCATCTAGAGTTATTTTTCTATTCATTTTTTGCAGACTGTTCAATAGTCGACAGATATATTTGACTCCTAAATGGGACCTAAACAGATATTGTAAATCTGGGTGAGAGTAAACCTGAGATAATAGCAATGAAGAGAAATCCACACTCCTCAGATCTCCATAACTGGAGCCTCCCCATCAGACACAGATTATTGTCATCTTCAGGATCTTCATTTTTAAGGTTGGGTCTTTCCCCCCTTTTGGAGATAAAGTCAAGAAAAGCCCGGACATTTTCAAGAGAGTCGATTGCTCTAATTTCTGAAATAATTTTCAGAACACTAAATCAGAATATTTTGAGTATAGATATCTTCAGACAAAATTGACGCAAACGGAGGAACTGTCGGGAGTCGGGATTGCTATCATTTCCAGACTTCAAACAACATTCCAGACATTATATAGTCTTAAAACTCCCATGAGATTCGTATTCAAATACTCTTTTCCCATTAGTCACGGCTTACACCTCGCAAGGCTTGTTTTTTTTTTTAATTGACCATAGTTTACACTCACGCAATGCTTGCCTTCCATTGGTCACGGCTTACATCAACGCAATGCTTGTTTTTTTTTTCTTTTAATTAGCCATGATTTACATCCACACATCCCTTGTTTCCCGTAATCATTTTCCTGATTTTATCTACTGCCAGATGTATCTGTCAACAACATCTGCCGGGTTCATTGCAGGTCAAGGTGATATATTACTCATATATGAGATCTTCTATCGTAGGCAACTGGATGAAACATTCCCTAATTGAAGGCTGAAGTCCCAGAATTAGAAACAAAGATAGATACAAGATGGAACTGAGTTCATATTTCATCTCGAAGACATAACAGTCGATTCAGAAGGAAGTTCTAGAGATAGATGGCTAATACGTGTACGAAAAAAATAACTTTATACAGTATCGCTAATAAATATTTCTGAATATAAACAAGTGTTATATAATTACGGAATGATTTTTTTTATATTAATCATTTTTCCTTAATTATAATTTATCATTCAGTTTGGTTGGGCTTTGAACTATTCGGCTCTTAGTTCAGGTGCACAGACATTGGATACAGTTTACGCACGCGCGCAGAGGATATGACAATCACAATTGTCATAATAAACCCCAGATAGGAAATGAGGCTGAAGTGTGAATGATGTCATGCCCGGAAGCAATGGGTTGAGAATTTGGAGATTTTGAAAAAGACGTCAGTTGAGTCTCGGCTGTAGGCAGTCGAGTTGGTAGTTTACTGGGGAGCAGTCCAGTTGGTTGTCGAATGTGGACAGGTCGATTTGGTAGTCGACTTGGGCCATATAGACGGACAGTAGAAGTTGAGTTCCGACCATGGTGTTGAGAACTTTGGGTTTCAACCCTTGAGACATACTGGTAAGTTTATAGGGTCCCGACCGGCGAAGATGAAAGGAGATCTGAAGCTCCACGAGATCTTCCGAGTGCTTGAGTTTTGTTATCATGGTATGATACGAAAGACTATTAAGAATTGTGCCTCTCTCTCCTCGTGTCGATGAACCGAACTCAGAAGTCAAGAAGTACCTGAACAACGGCGTCGCCTGTGTATTTGAGTTTGCCTATTGTGTTTTTGCATATGTATAACGTTTGTGATTGATGTGGCTATACAACACAAGCAATATAAAACAAGTGATGCAATATAAATACTAAATATAAAGTTACTACGGAAAGATGAAGTGCTTCTAAACAAAATATCAAAATAATATAGTATTTTTAGAGGAACATTAAATACTTAAACGGTTTATAATTACGTATTTTTGTTCTTAAACTCTTCAGCATATCCCCACTGTAAGTTAAAATAAAATTGTAAAAGCTCATCACTATTAAAAGAAAAACTGTATAAATGTATTTAAGGAATCTACATATTTTTGAGTTCTGACATATTCCTAATTTTTTTTTATAACATTCAATGATTTAGAGTTTTAGTAAATGATATCTTATACGAGGATCCCTGACCCTCTCTCGCCACTTCTCCCTATTATTCCTCGCCTCTGGCAGGTCTTCAGGGTTACATCCTGTGTCCTCACATAGCTGCTGTATGTAAGTTCGGGCTGGTCGTCCTGCTTTTGCTTGGCCATATGTGGGGGTCCATAGGAGTACATAACTTATGAGCTCGTCCTTGCTTCTCCAGCAGTGTCGTGCGTGTCTGGTTCGTCTAACTTGTATAGTTTTTGTGATGGGTGGCAAGTGGCCGTATAGTTGGTGTCTTGTAGGGTGTTGTCGTCAGGACTTGTTCAATATTGCTCTCAACATTCTTGTGTAATTGCCGTCTAGTTTCTTCTCCAGGCGTTTAGTTAGCGTCCATATAGTGCATCCATATAGCAGTATCGATACAACCGCTGCCTGGAAGAAACTGCGTTTCATTTTATCGGTCAGGTCTGATTTCCATATGATTGAGAGCCTATCGATAGCTGTCCATGCATTCGATAGTCGTGTGTCGATGTCTTTTTCGGGACGCACAGTTAAATGTTAAAACAGTTCTGTTTAAACTATTCAATTTAGCATAAGTACCGTTTAGTTCTATTTGACCCATATATAGGATCCTATCAGGTGTTATCTTTCGGGGCCTTAGTGTATCTGAGAACGATGGCAATGAAGGGGTACTCATCATTCCCCAAAGCTCCAGCAATACTGAAGTGTCACCATCAGATTTTTTTAGTGTCCTGGACACTCATTGGGAGAGTGTTACCCGTCGGGAGAGATTCAGTCGGTGTCTTCTACAGCCCCAGCCGACAAGGCAAGTAGGTGTGTAATGCTCTATACTTCAACAGTAATATTAATGATGTAAGTAAATAGCGTATGAATTGATGTGTTTCTTTTATATATATGTTTATATATATATATATATATATATGTAAACATATCCATACTGATATTTTTGGCTTCTATATCAGTATTTAACTTGATTAAAGATAAATAACATTTATCTGTTCCCACTTATATACATTCAGTCATACACATCAATTAATCATAAGTATATTTGTTAATTCGTTTATAGTAAACAAATACGACTCCCATTTATTTATCACCTGCTTGCTTATGAATCTATATATTAACGCATTTGAACCTATTCTCAGTATGTATCCCATAAAATGAAATTGATATCTACATATAAATAAGTGTTAAGAAAGAGAAAGAAAGTCATCGTGCTGAATAACATATAAATGTTTCTCTCATAATCAGTTTTAGTGTGTAGCATTTCCTCTCTTGATTTAAAATCAGAAGACAAACATATTTTGAAGTTTAAAATGGCAGTGAATTAGATCAATAGAATTAACTAAACTGATTTACTTATAGTCATATTGTAAATGTGTCGGGGAAACTGAAGGGTACCATGATATATAATTGAATTATATTCGGGCCAACACGTTGATATATGCTGCTTCCTTTAACTTTCTCATTGCCCTGTCAGTGGGGCGTAGAATACACTGGCTGCACACCCTGCAGAGGGGTAAGACACTTCTATCTAGATAAAAAGAGTTGTCATGTGTAGGATAAAAGCAACATCAGATAGTTAGGTTCCATTTCAGGAAATCTAGAGCGTATAGAGTAAACTTTCACAGTCATTACATTTAGGTGAACTCTGACCTAGAGTGATTGTACCAATTAGAATCTCTTCTATGAATCAAATAGATTTGTTTAACAATCCTTCGTATTTCATTGGACCGTGTGGCAAAAATATTCAAAAAAACAATACTGAAATTGTAAATATGAACGGGAAAAGAATGCTCTTGCCTAACTTCTAGGTAGTAAATAACATAAGGCGGTTTCTTATGTCGTTAAAAGAAACTAATCAATCAATAGACTCAAATTTACTAAATAGAGGTGACAAGGTAAAATAGGGAAAGAAGTTTCATAGGATTTGGTACAAAGTGAAAAGATTTTTTACTAAATGACCTGATGGATACGAATCATTAGTTTCATTTCCTTAGGCCAAATAAAATCAAGGTTTCTTACTGCGTAAACATGACTATGAAATAATATATCAAACAAAATATTTATAAATGTAATATAACCACTTTTAAGATTTGGTCATGAAGCATATTGATTTCTTTTCAGTTCTATCATTCTTTTACAATCGTTATTAAAATGAGTGATGCCTTGCTAATGTTTACAATGACAGTTTTACAACCTACTGAGCAACAGTATGTTCACTCCCGCTTAACTTATCGGATATTTTGGCGCCATTTTTGAAGCAAATGGCGATCCATCATATATGAATAGGCGGGCTTTCATTGTAAGGAGTTGATTTAGTTTTGGGTTTTGCAGAGGAACATAATTTGATGCTTTTGTCTGTTTATATAGAACATTAGTGCTAATTTGAAAGTTAATCTAAAATATGATCGATGGCGTCTTTCAATCATTCGCCCAATACACATAAATCATTTTATGATGAGTGACACAATAACGGGATGCTCTTCTCTTCCAGAATCTATTTCGTGTTTGCATAAGTCACCGGCATTTTTGTATTTTTATAAAACCTTGTTTTCTATTGTGTAGTCAGTTTCTAGTTTTCACAACAGTACAATGGGAGTTTCTGTACACAACTAATACAATGTGGGTTTTTAAATAATAAGGCTAACTGTATATGAAAAATGGAGTATCGGTTGTCGTCGTAGGAATTGGACACGGCGACACGAGTTCAAATCCTGGACGAGACAGTTTGCTGTTCACATTGCACTAATACCCTTGGGAAAGGTATTAATCCAATTATTCTCCCTCCAGCTATGGGTAAATAGTAGGACAGACTAGGTTCTTCAGCGTTTGTGAGGCAACTAGTCTAGAAGAAGGAAAACTCTGAATTCAAACCTGTTAAACTCCGCTTAAAAATTGACCTTGTGTCATATCCTGCCCGAGCGGAGGGGTTGGTAAATATGTATATAAACAAAAAGAAGTTATCATTAACTGTTGTAAGAGGAAGGGGGAAGGCAACTCAGCATGTTCTGTGTTCTGTCTGGTGGCCAAATGAAATGACCTTCTTTTATTTCCAACAATTAAAATTGGCTGAACCGGTACTTCCGGATCTTGAACAATGGAGGAAACGGTACTGACGTTTCTTAGTCCCAGTTACAACATACTTAATCCCAGATCTACTTTATCTCCTTCGAGATATTTCCCTTGAGAAATCACACACTGAAAAAAAGGATCCAGTTCTGGAAATACACTTAAGGATTAGAAATTAAACCAAATTAAAAATGAATAACAAAATAAAATTATTCATTAAAACTTACTTTGAAGAAATTCAAATGAAAATTCTATATTAGTATTACTACGACAAATTCTATTGGTTGGTAAATATAATACACACTAAAAGGTTTAATAAGTAGTATAGAAGAACAATATCACGGATTTAATTAACAGAACAGGTGGGATGAATGCCTTTGAGCAGTATCGGACATATCCTTTCGTAAGACAAAGGATTTTCTTCGTGATACAAAATGGGGGATACGCGTACAAATTTACACAGCGTCAAATTATAAAAAATATTCTCAGGCGCTTCTCAAGAATAAGAATATATCGAGGTGTGGTGTCTAAGCTTGAATTTCTTCTCAAGTTTCTTTTTTATTTCACTGATAACTTCTCAAATTGATAGCCGAAAAAAAGATTTAAAAATTAGTAGGGAAATGTAGCGTTGTTACCGATGACTGCTATCTAAGATGTCGTGCAACTCATACAGATAACGTTTTACAGCTGAACTGTTTTAGTTGTCACAGATGATGATAATAACTCATCAAGTAGTTATACGATTGATTCATTGGTTTTAAAGCATTTCAACCCAACTTTTATGCCTAGAGGTAAGGGATTTACATTAATTGCACATTCAAATTTACAGTTTTCTTGTATCTTTTTCTCGAAAGTTTTTTTTTTTGCCAATCGGTCACCTCGAATACCAATAATTTTAAACGGATCAAGTTGAGTCATAGATTCGTCCCTAAGAAATAGTCTCTCCAGGTCAAAGTGTTGTATACTCACAACCATAATCATATCATAATGACGACTATCAATGAAAGAACGATAACACTTCTTTATAAAAATATATCTCTCACACTTTATTCTCGAAAGGGTGATGTTTCTTGTGTGTGAGAGGTGAGTGGTGACAAGGTCGGACTGTTATTTTGACCCAAAGTTCTTCTGACCATAGCAGATCTTCTTTCTCGTCTTGGCTGGGGTTGCTCAACCGTGGGTCACTGAGGGCCAAAAGCCCTCTGCCTGCCGCTGGCTCTTAATTCGGCATCTTGTCCCCAACTGACTCCAACTCCAACTGACTCAAGCCGTCTGTGTCCTGGTTATATTTTTGTTTGACGTACACCTGCTTCTTCTGTTGTCCCGCTTATTTACACATGTGCATCTCTTGATTTATGGCTCGGTCGAGGGTCAATATGCTACAAAAATGAACCTGGGAGTAATGGTTATGAAGGGTACACACGTTCCCCAGATCTGCAAAACTAGAGCTTCCCTATCAGTCGTAGATTAATCTTATATTTTATAGAGAGGTCTTACACCTCTACAGATGAAAGCAGTTAGCATATTCTTCCTACCGCAGAGTGCGTTCAAGTTGATAGGGAAAAAGAAACCCAACAAATCGCCGCAAATGTTATTCAGTCCTATACTTCATGTAGACATTGAGCTTTTAGGAATAGGTAAAAAGTGGAAAATGTTACTAATCGTTCGCGTGGAGATTTGCGAGGATTTTTCATACAACTGGTTCTTCTTGAAAACCAAACCCGAAAACCGAGTTCAATTTAGAGGGAGTTCTTCGATAAAACGTACTACAACTTTTGTCCATGTTGACGATTAGATGACTGTTGGAGTGTTCTCAAAACGAAAATATCTATAAAGGAAATAGAAATCTTTCACAAATTGCACTGAAGAAAATAACATATGTTGGTAGGGCATATTTAGCAATCAAAACGCAATCGTTTACAATAAGAAATCATTCAAAATAGCTGAATAATAGATGCATCAATAAGATGAAATTTGAATTTTACCTCTTTTATCAAACAGTAGAAATGAAATTTAAGATATCAGAATAATTGTCTATGTATGAATACATATGCGTGTTATTATTTAGCATTTATTTTTATGTAAATTTTGAAACCAGTGCTCTTCAGAATAACTGCTTTCATTTGCATATGTTATATCAATGAAATTTAGAACTGCATTTTCCAAGGACTCAATCTCAATAAAATCAGGTTGGGCTTAGATAGATAGATGGATTAAGTTGTTTGGTTTATGTAGTTTGAAAGACTAGAATTACCGTAAAGAAATCTCGTATGGCAGCCATGTTGATTTTAGACTTCGGCTAGCCACGTGATAGAAGAAATAAATCAACGGTGAAAAAAAGATGAAGCCCTCTTTCGATTCTAGGGTCGTATCCTGGGTTGTGAAAAGTGATTGCTGAAGTGTGCAGACATTGGAGTTTAGTCACGTGTCGGCGAGTGTGTGTCGGACTAATTTGACAACAGTTTAATTGCATATTATGGTGGTTATTTAATGACAAATCCTGTTCATAAATTATGTTCTTAAATGAATAGTTTGTAGGTAACACTTTTTTAAACAATCCAAAGCTCATTTGTTTTCATACAGTGAAATGCTTTCATATATTGCTAGTTAATCTAATAATTCTATTTGATAATTATCATAATCTTTAGTAAATTGAACAGTTCTATTTGACCTATAGATGGCACCCTAAAATATACTACCACTCCGGATTGTAAACCTGAGAGTAATGATAATGAAAGGTTACTCCACATGTTTTAAGTCCCAAGACTACAGCCGCGCCATTAGATGAAGTTTAAAGACATATTCAGGACAAGATAGATAGATAGATGAGCCAAATTCATATTTCTATAACAGTCTGGATAACGCAACGGATTCCTCATTCTTCAGAGAATTGACCAGAATTGCAATTCTTAGACAAAATACTTAAAATTTTGATATATTCCATGCCCAAATATTTATTTGCCATTCTTAACCCATTTTCTCAGTATGAAAAATCAACTCAAAATCTGACTAAAACAACAAAGATTCATCATGCAAAGGAGGTGCCCGTGGTGCAATGATTATCGTCGCAGGGTATGGACACGGCGACACGAGTTCAAATCCTGGACCTGACTGATTGCATTTCACATAGCACTAATACCCTTGGGAAAGGTATGAATCCAAAATATTCTCCCTCCAGCTATGGGTAAATAGTAGGGCAGACTAGGTTCTTCAGCTTTGGTGAGGCAACTAGTCTAGGAGAAGGAAAACTCTGAACTTAAACCTGTTAAATTCCGCTTAAAAATAGATCTTGTGTCATATCCTGCCCGAGCGGAGGGGTTGGTAAATATGATCATGCAAATGATCCTAACATTTTACTCCTGAAAAATAATCCAAACATTTTACTCCTGAAAAATAATCCAAACCGAGCCTTCAAAATCTATATCAACAATTGGGAAGCCTTTGTTTGTCTCTCCTCAAACCATGTCATGGATTACTGCAAAATTTGATGCGCATTTTATAAACAGGAAAATGATTTAACAACCAAATTGTTTCTTTGCGGGAAATGCGGGCCTTTATTTGAGAAGAGTATCTAACAAATTTTGCAAAATGAAACTAAAAGCTCAAACGAAAAATAACCGAATGATGATATTGAAATATTTATTCGTATTTAATTAAACAATATTACAGAGTCGGTCATTAATATTGAAAGACGGATTCCTTTTATGGGTGGGGCTTGTTATAGTTTTATTATATTTTATAAAAAAAGATATAAGAATTTCATTATTTCTAATCAAAGATTATACTAACAAAACTAATATTATTAGGCATAAATCATTAAGAAAATCTTAAGCTTGAAAACACTGTTATCAAAAATATGAATATATAGCTGATCAAAAATAAGTACTCTTCTAAGCGCAATTCCATAAAGTATATTTTCAAAATCTATTTGAGTTTCAAATCAGAGGAGTGTTGTTATATATAATAGTTAATTATAACCATTTTGATTGTATATGCTAGAAATAATAAAATCCAGGTATTTTGTTTTAAGTGGGGTATAAAGTTTAAAAAATCTGCAGCGTATAATTATCTAAGTTAGACACTGGATAAGTTATACATTTACATAAACTGACTCTAGCAGAAACAAAATTTACCAGTTCAATATCAATAAAAAAAATAATCATTTTACGGTGATCATTCAATATTTTTACTATATGTTAACCTTACGATTTAATCAGAAATTATATATACAGAGATAATTAATCTCTGATACATAGGTTTTCTATTTTGAATCCTTCAAAGAGATCAAAGATATTCTTTCTACAAAGAATTGATAGGAATGAGCCGAAGCGTGTTTATTAGTGTCTACTTGGTATGGACTTATTTGTGGTTAAAGAAGATTCACGACTTTGACGGTGTTTCAAAAGGTTAGAGATAAAAAATATGTTGGAATTAATATCAACTTGAATAATTTGATGACTTTTTTTTTAATCATAGGAAACAAGAAATAATCAGAGACTTTCGATTAAAACATTCACGCACACAAGGATACGCCCACTGGTGTAATGGTTAGTAAGTTATCATAGCAACCAGAATAGCGCGTTCGAGTCTGACTGTGTTCCCTATTGACGTGGCCTTGTGCCACAAATGAAAATAGTGAATGCTCTCATGCATGTATACGCGTACAACACCACCCAAACACTCTCTCTCTCACACACACACACACACACATACACACACACACACACATTGGGGTGCATCTATTTGTTCCACTATTTGCATATATATATATATATATATATATATGGTGCATTCAATAAGTTTCCTGACTCTTTTGGTATAGGCATTAACAATTGTCGTAGATTCTTGAAAATTCGATGACTGACCATTTTTTTATGATTTCAGGATCAAATGTACAGCTACAACAGGAATTGGAATACACCCTACTAAAGTATGATTGTCACAGCTGGTGAATTTCAAAAATTCAATCTGGACCTGAGGACACTTTAGAAGAACTATATGCAATAAAATTGTTTTAAACTTGGAAAAAATGCCCCAGAAAACTATGGAATGCTTCACATTGTTTTTGGACCATCTTGCATGAATCGAACATCAGTTTTTGAGTGGTATAAGAGATTCAAGGAAGGCAGGAAGTCTGTGAGGAATGATGAGAGGTATGGGAGGAGTAAAGATGTCAATTCCCCAGAGAAGATTGGCCAAAGGATTAGGGTTAGGGTTACTATATTGAGGTTTTAAGGGAGTTCAGGAAGAGATTCCGTCAGAAAAGACCAGCACTCTTCAAATCGGGTCAGTGGCATTTCTGCCAGTTCACAAATCCATCCTTGTCACAGACTATTTGAGCAAGATAGGCATCAAGTCAGTTCCTCACCCTCCTTATAGTCGTATGAGACAATTGAGCAGATTTAAGAGGCTGTGACGAAGGTCTCTGACACGCTCACACAAGAGGACTTCCATTGGGCCTTACAGAAGTTGTTGGAATGGTACAATAAGTGCATTGCAGCCGGAGGAGACTATTTTGACGGGGCGTAGAGTTTCATGTGTGTACTATCAATAAAAGTGCCCAAACGAAAAAAGTCTGGAAACTTTTTTAATGATCCTCGTATATATATATATATATATATATATATATATATATATATATATATAAGCAGACTGACAAACTGACCCAGATATATTTATATATATATAAATCTAAAAAGGAGAGAGAGAGAGAGAGAGAGAGAGAGAGAGAGAGAGAGAGAGAGATTAAAGAAAAGTTGATGTTTTTATTTAAAGACAATTGGGAGAGTAATGCAGCAGGTTAAAGTGTTTATGATTGAATAAATCTCTAATCTTTGGATTACTAAATAATTATTTCTTAATATTGAGTAAAAGGTTCGTGGAAAAACACAACTTGTTATGTCTTATCTTGTAAATAGTAGTCCGGGTTAAGAGATAGTCAAGATTCATTAATGAAATTTAGCAGTTATGCTTATACTAATCGAAATGGCTATATGTTTGTGTGTAAATATATTTGTGTGAATATGTCACTATGTGAGAGAGAATGGATATCAATGAGTTAAAATATTTATGGCTGCAGTTGAAATTTTTTAAACAAGTTTACGTTCAAATATCAGTATTAGTCTATGTAAACACTAGCACATTTGCTCAATTTGAAAACAGTTCAGTGATCTCGAAATTAAACCTACGCCTGAAATAAAAGAATGGTGAGTTTTAACTCAAAGAAAATAAAACAAATTGCGAGTAGATAAGAATAATTCCATACCTACTGGAAAAAATATTCATTTTTTCGCTTATTTACACAATTGAGGTAGGCTCAAACTTCATAAAAATTTGATGATTTAACTATGATTCTTAGTCCTTAAAAGTGTATTTGTAATAAATCTAGGAGGGAGAGACGTCTTCAATTGTTTTCGTTTTTTTATTCGTGGCAAGTCAAATATTGCCGTATGGGTTTTCTTCAAAATGTATGAATGTGCATATTGGTCAGTAAATGTAAAAATGCAGATACTAAAATTATAAATTCTCGAGCCTATTTTTGGCACAAAAATTCACACTTTTTTTTAGATTGGAAGTCATTAAATGAAGTAATAAATATTGTAAGTTGCTACTGGCTCTCATAAACTTAAGTGATTGTTTCAAGCCAAGGACCTATTCCTTACTCTTTGATAAAAAGGCAACTACTGCTCGGAATTGCGAATAATCTCAGAGAAAGAGTCTCTTAAAAAGTTTCTGTGTTTTACATTACATAACCTATCAAAGATAACATGCTTTTCTGAAAGATTTGACTCATTTCCATTTTTTGTTACACGTTTATTTATTTGGAAAACTGGGAAAATTAAACATGAGAAAATAAAAGAGAAAATGAATAACTCTATTTTATTGTTAATGTTCTATCTCATGTTTTATATCATCTATTTTTGTTGAAAAATACCATGGAGATACATTGGAACGATTTCCGTTTACAATAAGAATTCATTGGTTTCAATTCAGATGATTCAATCCCCTGATAAAATAGCATGCCTCTTAATTTTGTATTCCTCAGTAGTAATGTCTCATCGAGTGAAAGCAATGCGAATTTATGCATAGGCAAAGCATGGACAGCAACTGACAGCAATTGCATGGACAGCAATTGAAAATCTGGTAGCTTATAAAAAAAGAGAAAAAAAAGGGAATTCTTCCAAGTTGTATCCATATCGGTACTAATGTATGGTTGCACCACTTTAAATCCATGGAAACGCTTAAATAAAAAGCTTGATGGGAACTACGCTGAGATGCTAAGTATTATTTTAAATAAATTCTGGAAGCAACATCCATTAGAACACTACTTATACTACTGTTTAATTATCCTTTCGCTAACCACTGTAAAAGACATGCTAGGAACTTCCGTAGAATAAGGACGACCTCATCAGACACTTTCTTTTATGAAATCCAAAATAAGAGTACAACAGAGTTTGTCAAGCAAGACACTACATGTCATCTAAAGGAGTTACAAAATAAAATATTTGATAGGGACTGATGGCGAGTGAGAGTTTGAGGAACCGTTACATAATAATAATAATGGATAATAATGATGGATTTGTTGATAGGATTCTATATTTTTCTTAGTCATAATAATGTTAAAACTTGACCTTCTCGAGTGCCATTTTGGGCTGTTTTATTGTTAATCGAAATATTCACTTTAAAGGTTAATTTAATTTATCTTAAAAGCAACACAAACATATTCCACTACATTTTTTGCAATTTGTATGTTGTATCTAATTTATTTCTTAGATTTGAATCGCTACTTTACAATTTTATTAAATGATTGACTAATTTCAACAGCTTGTTTCCCTATTTAAGCTTATTTTATGCCGAGTCGTTAAGAAATAGCATTTACTTTACTGTCAAATTTACATGTTTGCGTAGTCATTTATGTGCATTTTTAAAAATCTATTTTACCCATTGATAAAACTTTAATATGTATTACCACTCCGAATAAGTGTGAACCTGAGAGTAATAGTAATGAGAATGTACTCCAAACTTTCCAGAGTTCGTGAACAAGAGCATCACCACCGGATCCAGGTTTATTATCACACGTAGGACACCTTTTTCGACAGGAGCATTAACCTTCTGCAAAGAATACAGTCAACATAGGCTAAATACCATCGATTGGCAGATAATTAAATCAACGATGATTTATCTTAGAATGTCATGAAGAATAAAAAAATTGTGCAAACATAATTCCTAAGTTCCGGGTTACTTCCAGATGTTCAATATATATATATATATATATATATATATATATATATATATATTGACAAAAAACGTACACATATTTGAGGTTAGTATTGTATACGTCATGTTAGCTTATGCTTGAGAATAATCTATCACTAAATCTAGTGCTAATCAAATTACAGCTTGACATTTCCGTATCGAAAGGTCACAAGTGGAATTTGATCTTTACAAAATAACCAATAATCGAATTCAGGTACCAAACACAAAAAGAAATACTTTTTCCTTTACTACAAAGAAAATTATTTTATCGTCAAACATGCTTTCTGCATTTCTAGTATACCTCGTGACATTTTGCACGAAGATCAACTCCTCTGTGAGAACAACCGAAAGAATGATTGATTTTTGGAGACTCCCTGTACAGAATTCCCGCAGTTTTTTTAATGTTTTTTTTTTTAATATATTTGATTTGTTCTCCTTCGAATTAGTGTACATAAGGTTCTACGATAACCACTCAGAAAATAAAGTATGCGCTCTCTATTTTAATGAAGGTACAACTGACACAGTAAACAGAATAACACCGTTTGAAAGAGCATGTTTTCGATTACAGAATACTATTCTCACCGATTCTAACCCTGCCGTCATTTTTGCTATCGATTAACAAAACCCAGTATGACCCTTTTTCTAAGAGCGCAGTTCTGAAATTAATACCTTCTCTTTGATTATGTTGTCACACTTCAACAGAAGACAATTTTGTGGTATGATAGACCTTCCCACGAGTAAACCATATATTTTATCTTTTCAAAATCCGAAAGTTGTTGTGCATAACAGTTGGTTGTTTATACCATAAGTTCAAGTTTTCTCGATTACTTTATGGTCTTCACTAAAAAAAACGTACCAGAATGGTTGGTTGGTTGGGTTTTATGGCATGCCAACCCATCGGCTTATTTTATGCCGAAAACGTTTTTATCTATTATTTTTATTTGGTATAATTTTTATGCGTATAGTTATTTTAACGCTATAAACAAATACCAACGACATCAAAATAAAACGATATGCAGTCTTGAATTGTCTGCTGAAGTCAGCATTTGATTTTTTATTTAATTAATTTGTAGGTCTATGAGACTACAGCCTTGATAGAAGTCCAATTCTTTTCAGATATTCTATTATATTTTTAGGATTTATTTTCTCAAATAATCCCTTCATACTCTTAACTTTATAATTTTTTTTTCGGATGCGAGATAGGTTTGTACGTTCGATTAAAATATGCCTAATTGTGTACGTACCAGAATGTACCTTTACTATAATAGACCACTTTTTTCTGACATCAATGTCTTCATTCCTGCAATGAAAATGTTTGTTGTCTGCTGGTAAAGATCTTTGTAAGAACGTCATATAAGTGTCTTTCTTTTCTAGCAAATATATAGCAAATAATGGTGATTATCTAGAAAAAATGGTTATGTAACTAAAAACTTGCTCCATCTATATAAGTTATTTTACTTCTGTATCTGTTGTAATGTCATTTTTATTTTCTGAAAATAAATGAATGACATTACTTTCAAAGCCCCTTTTGGGATATGATAAAAACATGCACATTGGCGTTATTAGTAATAAGAGAAATCTGATTGACTGTAGCACTCTTTAATTTCGTAATGATAGACTCTTGGACGAAAAAGACATTTAAAATAAAGTCATTTTTTTCTCTTCTTTGGCCTACATATTTTTTGTTTGTTTTAGTTCTTTGATTTCCTGTAACTTTTCAGGGGCAAATCCATAATAGATTTATTGGTGACAAGAGACTAATAATGGCAAATATATTTGATTGGCTCTCTCAGTCTGATCAACAATTATGATCTCCCATTATATGAGGTCACATGGCGTAGTGACAAACGTACTGGACTTTGACATAATGGTAAATATGTTCGAACATCGTTCGTGAATTTACGTTCAATTTTGGATAATGATTTTGGAAATGAAATCATCCCATTTATTTTCTTAGCTAGGATTTAAATAGTACCACTACTGTTCATTTATAAGGATGCTTTTGATATTATTTAACACATGAAGCTATAAAACAAAGGAAACAAACCAATTATATGCAGAACAAAGACTGATTTTTTTTTTAAAAAAGGAAACACTTTATATTTTATTATGATATCGTTGCTTTAAAAGCCAATGTATTAATAAAGTTCACAATCCTTTTAAACAGGTAAAGGCTTCATACTTGATTTTTTTCTAATGGATGATGTATTGTTTCCAAACCTTCTTTTTTTAAAGGTAAGTAAATCATATTTAGTCGCATTATCAATGGTTTAAGAGTCAATGTAGAGACACAGAATACTTCGACATTGTAGCAGGAGTACTACATTGGAACACGCTAGCTCCGTACCGTTTTATCATTTGTCTAGACAACGCACTTAGAACATCCATTGACAAAATCAGAGAGAACAGCTTCGAGCTGACAAAGAAAAAAAGCAGAAGGTACCCCGCAAAAACAATTACCGATGCCGACTACGCCGATGACATAGCGATACTGGCAAATACACCCAACCAAGCCGAAACACTACTGCATTGTTTGGAACGAGCAGCCGTATGTATAGGACTCTATGTCAATGCACACAAAACGGAATATATGTGCTATAATCAAACGGGGGACATCTCCACTCTAGACGGAACCCCTCTTAAACTAGTAGACAAATTCACTTACCTAGGAAGCAGCGTCGCATCAACTGAAAAGGACATCGACACGAGGCTAACGAAAGCATGGACAGCTACCAATAGGCTATCGATTATATGGAAATCAGACCTAACCGATAAAATGAAACGCAGTTTCTTCCAGGCAGCGGTCGCATCGATACTGCTCTATGGATGCACTACATGGACTCTAACAAAACAGCTGGAGAAGAAGATACACGGCAATTAGACAAAAATGCTGCGAGCAATCTTGAACAAGTCCTGGCGGCAACACCCCACAAGACACCAACTGTACGGCCACCTGCCTCCTATCACGAAAACTATTCAAGTTAGACGAACCAGACATGCAGGACCCTGCTGAAGAAGCAGATCGAACTCATAAGAGATGTACTCTTCTGGACCCCCACTCATGGCCGTGCAAAAGCAGGACGACCAGCACGAACATACCTTCAGCAACTATGTGAGGATGCAGGATGTTGTCCAGAAGACCTACCTGAGGCGATGAACGATAGGGAAAAGTGGCGAGAGAGGGTCAGGGATATCCGTGCTTCCAGCACGACATGATGATGATGATGAAGGGTCAAAGTAATATTAAAGTTCGAACACATCATACTTAGTTTCTATAACAATGTCCACTGAAGCAATAAATAAACAAAGTGTATGAAAATTTTAAACGTGATAACAAAGAATTACGTAACTCATTGATGGTCTTGCAAAAGGTACAACCATGCCGAACCAGAATGGAGATGTGAATAATCGCAACGAAGTTGTAACACACCAAAGTTATGGAAGTGTAGCCTCTTTTCAGGATGCAATTGTCATGCCTAAACCATTAATAAAAAAGAGTCTGGCATAAAAGTAGATGGGCTTTATTTAAGTCGTCAATGCAGATAGAATTAAAACTATTTATTATATACATCTATGCTTACTGGACATTAACGTAGATGAAACTGTGAATATGAGCACAGACGTAGTGTTACATCCCCATAATATACGGATGTGTGACATAGACATAGGAAATCTAAAAACACGAAACTTTACGAAATTGATTCGAGTACGAAACTTTTTATTACCTTTGAGTTAAAGGTTATTCGACATGAGGAGAGAGAGACACACAATCTTTCTATGCTGACTGCTTTTACATCGTCAGATCTCAACCCAACGAACGCGCGGCGCCCGTAGCGCACAAATTCGTCTGGCCTCGCCCAGCTCTGAAAGTCAACCTTCTTCTTCCCAGGCAGGAACTCAACTCACAGCTTTTTCTCAAATCTCTGCCCACGTTTCCGGTGCATGATGTCATTCACATCTCCTGGTCTAATTTCCAATCTGGAGTTTTATTTTGACATCTGTGAAGGATGCATCCCCACCGCGCGTTAACACTTACGCTCATGTTTGCACCAAACTAACCCATTGTCACAGCTGGTGAATTTCAAAAATGCAATCTGGACGTGAGGACACTTTAGAAGAACGATATGCAATAAAGTTCTGTGTTAAACTTGGAAAAAATGCCACAGAAACGTATGGAATGCTTCAGACTGCTTTTGGAGCATCTTGCATGAATTGAGCCTCAGTTTTCGAGTAGCATAAGAGATTCAAGGAAGGCAGGGAGTCTGTGAGGGATGTGTCGGAGAAGTAAGGAAGTCAATACAACTGAGTTGATTGGCCAAAGGTTTAGGGTTAGGGTTTCTACGTTGAGGTTTTAAGGAAGTTCAGCAAGAGATTCCGTCGGAAGCGACCAGCGCTCTTCAAATCGGGTCAGTGGCATTTCCACCCGGACAATGAACCAGTCTACAACTCGATTCTTGTCACAGACTATTTGAGCAAGATGGGCATCAAGATAGTTCCTCAGCCTCCCTAGAGTCCAGACCTTGCTCCCTGTGATGTTTGCTTATTCCCTAAGTTCAGAGGCTGTCGTTATGAGACAATTGAGGAGATGAAAGAGGTTGTGACAAAGGTCATTGACACACTTACAAAAGTGAACTTCCATAGGGCCTTCCAGATGTTGTTGGAACGGTACAATAAGTGCATTGCAACCGGAGGAGATTATTTTGAAGGGGCCTAGAGTTTCATGTGTGTACTATCAATAAAAGTGCCCATACGAAAAAAGTCTGGAAACTAATTTAATGATCCTCGTATATATATATATAAATATATATATATATATATATATATATATATATATATCCAAGTGCACACCATCCTTCATGCTACTTGATAGAATGAAAAGTGTAAAGAAGAAAATGAAATACAGCGAAAATCTTGAAGCTCTGATTCTTTTGGACTATTTTCAAATTCCCGTATTCTGGATTTCTCCTTCCTTATTCCATCATAAATAAAACTTTCTTTTAATGTTTTAATGTCTTGATCTATTTTTAACCAAATATGTTTATATATATATATATATATATAGAGAGAGAGAGAGAGAGTCCCGCTTTTATTGGCCAGGTTCAATCTTAATTTGGAATTACAGTAAATTGTCATATCACACAGCAGTGATTTTACAAAGAAATAATAAATAATATCATTCATGCATTTTTAAGTGACAATATAGTAAAAGACAACATATTACGAACCAGTTTTTTGATCTCTACCTGTCTTGGAGTGGATATGCTTAGTATTTACAAAGTATGTTTAACAAAATCCGTCTCGAATACTCTTCTGAACATTACTTTTATACAGATGTATGCGTTTCTACTACTTGAGAAGGGGTTGTGGAAGAAGGGTCATTCAGGTATTCGTTTCTCCCCTATCCTTTCTTTTCTCTCCTAAATAATTCGACATTGACACGAGATTCAATAAATAATTCTATCCTTATTCTAACTTAGTGTTTTAGGTTCTGATAACGTCCAATAGAGTTAGCTTCTGTTAGGTGAAGTTCAATTTTAATTTGGAATTACTTTGCACATACTAAGCATATCCACTCCAAGACAGGCGGAGTTTTAAAAAATAGTAATATATTGTATTTTACTATATTGTCATTTAAAAATGAATGAATGATTTTATTTTCCTTTGTTTGTAAAATCACTGCTGTATACTATCTGCGCCTTAAATGCAAAGACAATTTACTCTAATTCTAAATTGAAATTAAACCAGGGCAATAGAAGCTAATACTATTGGACTTTATTAGAACCTAAAACTCTTAGAATAAGGATAGAATAATTTATTTAATCCCGTAATAATGTGTAAATATTTAGGATGGAAAAAAAGAAAAAGAAGGATAGGGAAGAAAGGAAAAACTGAATGACTCTTCCCCACTCCTGAAGCAGTTGAAGCTAACACTATTGGACTTTATTAGAACCTAAAAACCTTAATCAGCGTAAAATAGAATGCCGATAAAGATGCAAAGAAGTATAAATAAGGACTGCAATGAATATAAAAAAATAATTGTGGACTTTAACTAAGTTAAAACTTAATTATGACCGAAGGAGGAAGAAAGAGTGGCGGAAAAAGGATAAAAAGAAAATGAAAAAAGAAAAAGAAAAAGTTTTTTCGAAAGCCATGGGAAGCAGCATGGTGGACATAAAGGCAAGCTGATAAAACCTCTAATGGCCCAAGGCAATACCTAACCAGGTTCAACGACCAAGATCAAATAGTTCGATCGGGGAACTACTGCTGCTCATCTATAAGGGTGGCTTCTGTAGATGAAAATAAAAACAGCCATCGAAAGATTACCATGACCCAAACCCCAAACCACATATACAAACCGCATCGCTCTTCGCGTGGGTAAAAAAGGGGCGCGTTTTGCTCAGTTTGGAGCTCTGGACTCAGTGTTCGAAAATGCAATGTTTATGTTATGATCCATGGCTGATGCAGTCAGCTCCTGTAGTTTTCCTATTGTATTTAAGGTTCTAACATTGAATGTCGCTATTTGTATTCAAGAACACAGATATACACATAGCGAAGATATTAAATACCACGATACTTGCAATGGATGGACGCTAGCCACAGCATCTGCATGGAAAAACTCTGTCAATGCCACGAGCCCTAAAATGACTAAATAGCATAAAGAAAATACAACCTCGGATGATGGTAGCTACTTTTAATGGCTACCCCTGCACAGCAATCATCTTTCTACAGCCCCACCTTGTTCATAGCATCCCAAAACACAACGTTCTCATCACTGGTCGAGACATGAATGCCCAAATTGGTAAAAATGTAAGCCACAAATTTATCCTACACAACTCATCAAACAGAAATGGGCAATACCTAACAGATTTCACGCAAGAAAATAGATTACCATGCATCAATTCAAACTTTCAGAAGAGTGAAGGAAAACTAAATACTAAAGCACAGATAGACGACGTCTTTATAAATTAGAAATGGAATAAGAGTGCATTGAATTACAAGGTATACTCCTCATATACTACTCATGAGGAGTATACCTTGTTTTCCGATCACCGAATTGTCACGGCAAAAATATGACTGAGCCTACAAAGGAATACTATCCGAACAACAACCAATGTACACTATGACTGGTCCCCGCTTAATAACAGGGATATTAGAGATAAATATACGTTAACACTAAGAAACAAATTCGATGAACTACAAAAGACAGAAACACATACTCCGAATGACAAATATGAGAATTTCGTCAATGCCCACTTAGAAGCGGCATATCAACAAAACAAAGAGCTAAACATAGATCTAATGGGAGACATTAGCGGTTAGGAAAAAGTGTGCAGATGTGAAAATTGCCTCCAAACCCATTAGGAAGAACCCAACCAATACCAATCCCCTGAAACTTAAAAAGGCACAAAATGAATTTGCTAACATCTACATAAAAGAACAAACAGATTACTTACAAATTGAGATCGATAAGATTAGAACCTCGGCTGAAGACAGACAATCTAGGATAGCATAACAAACGGTATATGAAGTGAGCAGAAGGAAGAGCACTGCCAAGCTAAACTTAAAGCTACCAACCAAAATGAACGAATACAACTATGGAAAAAAAAACATTTCGAGAATTTACACGGAAACCCTCCGAAACTTACATATAAATCAATCACGAGGATTATAAGTAAGAAAATTAGACACCAAAGTAGGACTGTTTACCCCTCCCCCCAAAAAAGTCTTGACTTGGTACTAATGTTATATTTTGACCCCTTGCCCCGGCCTAAAAATGCTATTCCAAGGTAATACACCGGAAGGAAGTGACACATTCCAACGGCCAGTGATCGAAAGAGATCGCGTGGGCGGTGTTAGGCTTATGATATAGGAAAAGGTGAAGGTCTCATTCTGCCATTACAGTCATGCACCGGAAGAGAGTAACCTCTGAACTGCATGACAGTTATGTCCGCTTGATGACGATTAAACATTCGATTTCCAAAAATCCAGTAGGCGATCGTGTGGGCGTTGAGTTATTATTTAGCTCAGTTGAGTTTGGGTCCCAAAGCAGTTGCCAGTCGAATTCCAGACAGTAGAGACCAAATGTGGTAGGGAAGGCCACACCCGACCGAGGGGGCACTCGGAAAACCCCCGATGCAGTTGTCAGCAGACTCCCAGAGAGTTAGAAACGAGATGTAGTAGGGAAGGCCACACCAGACAGAGGGGGCCCTCGGAAAGCCCCGATGGAGCAGACCCCAACATCAGGAGAACAATAAAGACACAACGTGACGGTCATAACAGTGGGGTCAAAATATGAAGTTTATGTTCGGTCTCCATCATCCTCTCACATGCTAACCTTTCGAACCCTTACAAATAAAGTGAGAGGTAACTATGTTGTTAAAGAAGACTTCTTGTGTCTTCCTTCCTGCATTTTCCCTCTTGCGTCTTTATCATGCGTCTTCCTTCATGCGTTATCCTTCATGCGTCTTCAAACGCAAACCTTACAAATAAAGAGAGAGGTGAATATTTTTCTAAAGAAGTCTTCCTGTCGTTTCTTCATGCGTCTTCCTTCATGCGTTATCCTTCATGCGTCTTCAAACGCAAACCTTACAAATAAAGAGAGAGGTGAATATTTTTCTAAAGAAGTCTTCCTGTCGTTTCTTCATGCATCTTCCTTCATGCGTTATCCTTCATGCGTCTTCAAACGCAAACCTTACAAATAAAGAGAGCGGTGAATATTTTTCTAAAGAAGTCTTCCTGTCGTTTCTTCATGCGTCTTCCTTCATGCGTTATCCTTCATGCGTCTGTCTTTGGTATTGTGTCGTTGTGATGCTGAATGAACATGTAAATGACTATACAACACTAAGAAAAATTAAGAATAGAAAAGCAACAGGGTTTGATGAAATACACCCAGAAGTATGGGAGACGAGGCAATTCGACAACTTAGTGCTCCGGTACTGTAATGCCGTATAAAATCAAAACCCAATAGACTGATGGAGAAAAGGATGCATCCTCCTATTCTCTAAAAAATGCGATCTTGTATTGGCCGAGAACTACCCAGGTATAACCCTTATATTCATAGCGACCAAGATATACATTGCTCTACTTCGCAACCGCATATAACCCAACATTGAGAAGATGCTTAGGAAGAACGAAAATAGCTTCCGAAATAGATCCACGACGTCACAAATTTAAACTATCCGTCAGATTCTTGAAGGTCTACCTGCAAAAAACCTAGAGGCAACAATATTATTGTCGACTTGACCAAAGCCTTTGACTACAAACACAGACTAAAGATGGAGCAAATACAACTCGCCTACAGCCTATGCAAAGAAACCGTCGCAGTCATAGTGATCCTATATAAAAACACGAAAGTAAAAGTCCGCTCCCCGATTGGAGATACAGCCAACTTCGACATTGTAGTACGTGTATTGCAAGGAGACACATTAGCCCCATATGTCTTTATCATCTGTTAAGACTATGTACTCAGAACTTCAATGGATAAAATGAAATACATCGCTTTCAACCTAACAATGGAAAGAAGCAGAAGGTTCCCCGTACAAACAATTACGGACGCCGACAACGCCGATGACATACTGCTTTTGGCAAATGTACCTGCCCAAGCGGAAACCCTGCAAAATAGTCTGGAACGAGCAGCTGCTGGCATAGGCCACCATGACAATGCACACAAGACGAAATATGTGCTTTAATCAAACAGGCGACATCTCCACACTAAACGGTAGCTCTCTGAAACTAATAGACATGTTCATCTGCCTGGGAAGCAATGTCTCATCAACTGACACAGACATCAAAATGTGACTAACAAAGACATGAACAGCTATCGATAGGCTATCGGTCATATTGAAGTCAGACCTGACCGATAAAATGAAACTTATTTTTTTCCAAGCGGCGGTAGTGTTGATACTGCTGTATGGATGCACTACATGGACGCTAACTAAACGTATGGAGAAAAAGCTTGACGGCAATTACACAAGAGTGCTGCGAGCAATATTGAACAAGTCCTGGAGGCAGTACCTCACAAAGAAGCAACTGTACTGTCACTTACAACCCATCTCGAAAACTATCCAAGTTAGACGAACTAGCCATGCAGGACACTGCTGGAGAAGTAGGGAAAAACTTCTGTGGACCCCTTCACATGGACAAAAAAAAGGCAGGACGACCAGCTAGAACCTACATACAACAGTTCTGTTTCGATACAAGATGTAGCCCTGAATACCTGCCGGAAGCAATGGACGTTAGGGAAGAGTGGCGAGAAAGGGTCTGGAAATCCGTGCTGATGGTTCGACATGATGATGATCAAGTCACACAGATAGCAAATAGTATATTAAACATTTCTTTCTTTCAGTCTAGATCTTTCACTTCTTCTTGCATGTGTTCTGGACTACATTCGGTGTCCACAAAGTCTGATGCATTTCCTGGTCAGCCAGCACTAATGCACACATGGATAAGAGTCCATAAGAGAATGGAAATTATGAGTTCGTTCTTCTTCGGCAATTTCATGGTCATCTTACCTTCTGAATTCGAGAGAAAAATGACTGTAAAGCTGCTGTTTTGTAAGATATTGCTTTCAAAATATATTCAAAATAGCACAAAACATTCTTGTTCAGCTCCCGTCACACTTTTTCTCCAAGCATTTCGTCTAAGTAGTATAAACATTCAGTAGTCGCAACTCAGTTAAAGCTTGTAAGAAATCGTGTTCCATTTTACCAGAGATATTATATATATATATATATATATATGTGTGTGTGTGTGTGTGTGTGTGTGTGTGTGTGTGATAGAGAGAGTGAACTTTATATATATACATATATATATATATATACTTTTATATATATATATATATATGTGTGTGTGTGTGTGTGTGTGTGTGTGTGTGCTGATAAACTTTTCCCGAGATGCAATCACTCAGTATTACAGTTGTTTCTTGGAGTGCATGCTAAAATTACTTATCTGTTAGAATTATTGTTTATGTAGTCTAACTTGCTTTTCTTATTGTTATTCCCGGTATTATTATTATTATTATTATTATTATTATTAGAAGAAGAAGAAGAAGAAGAAGAAGAAGAAGAAGAAGAAGAAGAAGAAGAAGAAGAAGAAATAATTGTTGTAATAATATGAATACCAATACGATGTTAGTGACCCATTCTGTCCAAGTCTCTAACCTACGTGACATGTGTAATTAAATTTAGCTTTTGCTCTAGAGAAGAGTTGCATATCACTTGGTCCCTTATATCCCTGAGGAGACTGAGCGTAGGAACTATTCCTACTCTGAAAGTCAATAAGGACTTCCAATGATATACACCTGTAACAGACACCTGCCACCTGCATCAGTCTATTTTCCTAAGTGTAGACAATAGTCAGATTCTTCAGCATAAGAGAAGTCTTCTCCAAATTCCAATCAATGAAATGGACACGGAAACATAGGCTAAAAAATAATTATCAAATAATGCTTGCACAAGTGCATGAACTACAAAATTCACCCGAATGCAAAGAGCAAACGTTCCATTCTAACAGAGGGATTTTTTTACGCTCCTTTGATTTTAAGATTATTGCTTTTGGCATATTTTCTTCTCTATCCCGCTTTTGAATTCTTATTTTATCTGGGGTTTTTTCTTTCCTATTAAATGTTTGTAAAAGACTAATTGCATTTCGTTAGCTTCATTGGATTTTCCTTTTAACCTTGTTCTTCATTCTCAAAGTCTCTTTCCTTTCTGTACTCTCTCTCTCTTTTCTCTCTCTTTCTCTATCTCTTTCAATGTTCTTTCTATCTCTCTTTCTTCTATTTTTTCATTTCTCTGAGTATTCTTTCTTTCATGTCTTCATTTCTCTGAGTATTCTTTCTTTTTTCTCTTTCTTTTTTCTCTTTCTTTTTTTTTCTGCTGACCTTCACTGCTGGTATACTTACATTTAATAGTTGCAAAGTGTAGAAACATTGTACATATAAAAATTACGTTAAATAAAACTGCTTTATCAATATAATGATCAAAATTCTATTAATGTTGAAGGTAGAAATGAAGATGTTCACAATCTCTTATCTGTCTATTAATTAGTGAGATAGTCTGATGTTATCTTAGTGTGAGTCGTTTTTCTTTCGGGTGACATAACAACGGACTTTTACAATGTCCTCAAGGAAGATAAAACACCTATATATATATATATATATATATATATATATATATGTGTGTGTGTGTGTGTGTGTGTGGTTATGAGGTAAAAATGAAAGTATATCAGTGAATTTTATCGTTTTATAATGAAGTATAACACTGTGCGTTATAATAGTTGCCCACATGTATGGATGGACAACTTTTTTCAAAGTCACATTAGTCAGTTGAATTTGAGATACTAATAGAAAGTATTGTTATAAATAGCCGAGGGATTTCGGTTCATGCCTTTGAGTTTAGTTAGGCTGAGAACCTTTCGGCTCAGCACATGCGTTAGTTAGGTACAATATTGAAGCAGGTGTTAAGGCGGTTGCGCGCGGGCGGATGGAGGTGTCATTCAGATGTCATAATAGTCCGAGACGATACTGGGTGACAAGGTGCGGGTGACGTCACGCACCGGAAGCGCGTCGAGGTTTGTGTGAGAATTTGAAGAAAATAAGAGTCGGGTACCAGACATCAAACGAGAAGGATCGATTTTGGAGCTCACAGGCGCGAGGCGAGCTTGCGCCCTATGGGGGGTGCTCGAGATGGGGGCCAAATGAATAAGACAGCATAGAAGATTGTGTCTCTCCTCCTTACGTCGAAACCTTTAACTCAAAGTTAATAAAAAGGTTTCGTACCTGAACAAGAAGTTGTTCCGTGTTTTCGAATTCCGAGATACCTATGTTCTTTATATATTCTATAGTAATGAACACTTACATCTCTATTTCGCACATGGCGTTAATTATGAATATGGTACATATGATTATTTGGTGCCAGAACTTGGGCATATCTTTTATGATATGGTTTACGACTGGGTTACCATGGTTCCACGGAGACGATAAGAGAAGCGGCTAAGAACAATGTGGAATCTATTTCGGAGTTGCTTGTTCAGGCGATCGAAGGAGAGAGAGAAAACACAAGGCCCGAGATTCCTATGTTCTTTAGATATTCTATAGTAATGAACACTATGTTCTTTATATATTCCATAGTAATGAACACTTACATGTCCATTTCGCACATACCGTTAATTGTGAATATGGTACAGTATTTCTATTTTCTGGCGCTCTTAGTATTAAAAAGATATTGTTTAAATTTAAACTGTCACCCAAAGAGAAAAGTCTTCAGTTTGACGAAAAATACACATTAATAGGAATGAGACATGATATAAAGAGATGATTTCTAACTTAAATAAGGAAAACATAAAGTCATCCTTTCTGGAGGTGAAAACAATTAGCCTACATCTTGCAATAACTGGTTCTATATCATTTATTTTTATTGATTTGGATTATTTGTTTAATAGCATATCAACCTTCGTGTGTCATTCAATGCCAAAGCTTGCCCAGTCGGCTGGGGCTGTAGAATACACCGACTGCTTCTCTGCAAAGGGGTAAGACACCCACAACAAGTGTCCTGGATATGACACTAAAACTGATGGTGAGGTTCCAGCAATGCTGGAGCTTTGGGGAATGCGGAGTACCCCTTCATTGCCATTGCTCCCAGGTCCACTCTGGCCGGGAGTGGTAGCACCTGATAAGGGTCCTATCTACGGGTTAAATAGAACAAAACCGTGCTTCTTTCACTATACTGATTTTTGCATTTAAACTGCGTATTTATGCTAAGCTGAATTGTTTAAAATAGAACTGTTTTGACATTGGAACTGCGTACTTATGCTGAACTGAATTGCTCGAAATAAAACTGTTTTGGACGTCTAAACTGTGTACTTATGCTGAACTGAATTATCTGAAATAAAACTATCTGACATTTAAATCTGTGTATTGCGCAGTCGGCTGGGGCTGTAGAATACACTGACTGCACCTTTGCAGAGGGTTAAGACCCCCCCCTAACGGGTGTCCTGGATATGACACTAAATAATCTGATGGTGAGGTTCCATAGTGCTGGAGTTTTGGGGAATGCGGAGTACCCCTTCATTGCCATTGCTCCCAGGTCCACTCTGGCCCGGAGTGGTAGCACCTGATAGGGCCCTATTTATGGGTTAAATAGAACTAACAGCATACTTATGCTAAAATGAATTGAGTAAACTGAATAGCTTGAAATAGAATCGTTTTTGACAATTAAACTGTACTTACACTTAAACTGCGTGCTTATGCTTAACTGAATTATTTCAAATAGATCTGTCTTTCGACATTAAAAGTGTATTTACACTTAACTTAATTATTACATATAACTTCTTGAATAGTTTAAAATGGAAATGTTTTTGACAATAAAACTGTGTACTTATGCTAAACTGAACTGTTTTCAATAGAACAGATTATTTACATAAAAATGGATTTGGCGTTAAATAACCTACAAAGGTTGATATACCATAAAACCAAACAAACCAAACCAAACCAAACCAATGCCAAAGCCATCCTTGTAATAGTATATAGGTGCTACTTTTAAACCCATAACGGAGGGGAAATTAGAGGGTGTCATAACTTCCCTAAATATATAAGCGGCTGTAAAAAAAACGGATGACATGTGAATATATTTTCTGGTCTCAAAGAGAGAATGAAAACCTAAAAAATCATAGCAAAAGAATTCAAAACTAGAGTTGGAAAGATTTTAGAAGACTCATTGGAAATAAAAGTGTTTCGGGAGCATAAACTTTTCAGATGAGTCAAGATGGTGTTTTTATCATGATACTTCGGAAGGTGCTCTTTGAAAAGTTTGTGAAAAACTATTCTCATTATGTCTAAAACATCACTTAAATATGGAAACGGTGGAATTATGGTGTGGGGTGATATCTCGTATTATGGAGTTACCAAACTAATTCGATTTTTAGCATAGAATTCTAAAGAATATTTTAATAATCTTGAGGACAACAGTCAACGAATGACAGGCTATTTTCTTCAGTAAAGTAGAATGTTTTCAACATGATAACACACCTCTGCAAACTGCTAAGTTGAAAATTGGCAAATGTGGTAGTCAGAACAGAAATGTCTCACGTAAAAAAAGTCCGAATTTATATCCAACTGAAAATGTGTGTGTATGATAAAACCAAATCTGCCTGATTATTTTTTTTCTTATGTTCTAATTTGTACAAAATCAAGGATGGCTGAGAAAACATTTCAATTGAACAACGCAAGAGCCTGGCAAAGAGTGTGCCTAAAAGAACTGGTTCGTACAGGAAACCTCATGGTAAAGTGTTATACTCCCTACATAATGGACGCACCCTCTTCCATAATGACACGTCAACGAAAGCGTCAGACGGGGGTTGACCAGACCCACGTGACACAGCCACGTGTGATACCACTCGCGTAGTGGACGGATAGTCGCAACCCCACTGGACTGCCAGCTTCTTATTAACTAACTACAGTTTAACCAGGTCCACTTGTATCTTGTTTCTGTTACTTTTATATAGATGTTTTTCTATCGACCTTTTGTTCCCCCCGTGTCTTTCTTTTGCCAGCATCACAACATAAAGCCATCACATTATAACAAGCCGACATATTAAGTTTATTGTTTTGTACTTTATTTTCACATACGAAAACTTTTCTTCCATTAAAACTCTATGACTCAGGCTCTTTGATTTCTCTATAAGTGTAGCTGGAAGAAGAAATGGATGTATGTTTTTTCTAAAGATATTCGCGCGAAGTGGACATAAACTATCTCAATGGCGATTAGATAATGGCTGATATGTTCTATTCTATTTATATTAACCGGAAAGCCACCCGCGCCTCCTTGAATATTGACGCTATTGAGTAAAAGATTGATTTGCAATAATGTAACTTTATAGCGACGATGAAAAACTTGTTATATTTTCTGAGCAGGGAGAAAAACTACACAAATCCTTACGGAATCAAATACCTCCAGTATCAGACATAAGTTCACATGGAAATCTGGATACATATGTTATTCAGGTATTCAGCATCACAAGGGAAACTGTAAAGCAAAAGCATAGGAAAGCTGGGGCTCAAACACGTTGAAATATCTTCTGCGGCCTTTGCCTTTTTTTATTGGCATCTTTAGTCATCATAGGACAGGAAACAGACAGAAAATCCATCCGTTCGCTTAGCCACATCATGTTTTACTTATTACTAGTATTTGTTATTATCCAAAGAATCGTTAGAAAATGTTTGGACTCAAAAACTTTATTAGAAATGGAGTTAAATTATTAGTTGTTATCTTTTTTGGTTACATTTATGTTTTAGTAGATATATACGAAGAAGTCTAAAGCTTTCAACTGTTATATCGATGATGCTCTTTGAATTGATATACCTTTAATAATGAGATATTCAGTGGAAAGTTTTTGAGCGTAATTATATCTTGATGGGCGGGTAAAGACATTGATAGATAGATAGATAGATAGATAGATAGATAGGAACATACCTACATAGATAGATAGATAGATAGGAGAGAAAGAGACAGACAGACAGAGAGAGAGAGAGAGAGAGAGAGAAATGAACACGCTAATAGATAAATATGAGAAGATGTAGATAACTAAGTAGAGACAGAAATATATATATATATATATATATATAGAGAGAGAGAGAGAGAGAGAGAGAGATAGAGATCATTTTAGAAGATGTAAATACTTTCCACCTCTATGAAGGACATTTTGGAAACACCGAATAAATAAACCATTTCTTGTTTCTATGAAGTAGTTTCTGAATTAGAATAGCTGTGTTTATTCTTCAGTTTTTCTTTTTTTTACCAGAACTCATAAGATATACAGGTCCAGACAGAGTTTAACTTGAAAATGTTCATATATTAAGAATGTCTATATTTTTTTTTTAAAAAAAGCTATGTCAGTCTTGCCACCATATATTTTTAATGATTTCTTAATCACAGTGATTTGGTGAATTTTAGTTCATAATCATATTTTGTGCTTTACTTCATGGTCAGAAAAAGCATATGGTGTAGTATGACAGGAATTTCAAAATTGTCCCAATATTTATTTTCATCGATCCACTGGTCGGTATTTTTGTATACCATTTTGTTGCCACACAAAACCAGGGTCCCTCATAATAATGCAAGGATGCCCAGCTCAAAAAGAATCTCGAGATGCAAACGAAATGGATGTTTTCATACGTGAGCAAGATTAGTATTGATCAGCAGATTTTCTATTAATGTTGCCAATCTGAAAAATAAAACAACACAGTCTTATTGATTTAAAGAGAGGCTTCGCAAAACTTATATAAAAAATTTGAAATCAAAAATTTTACTTTACAATTGTTTTGTTTTGTTCGTTTTTCTGTTTGTTTGTTTTTTTGTCAAAAGTATAAATCAACTTGTTCTGGTCCAAAATTACTAATATGATTTCAATAACTGTAAAAGAAGTACTTACGCATATGAACACTAACATCTACCACAGTCGGCGGATGAAGCAGTAGAATAAACTGAGTTTGCCTCAGCAGGGGGTACAACCCCTCAACAAAGGTCCTGAGTATGATACAAAAGTGGATTGGAGGTGGCCGACACGTGTTCAAATCCTGGACATGACTGATAGCATTTCACATAGCTCTGATACCCTTGGGAAAGGTATGAATCCAATTATTCTCCCTCCAGCTATGGGTAAATAGTAGGGCAGACTAGGTTCTTCAGGCTTGGTGAGGCAACTAGTCTAGAAGGAAAACTCTGAATTCAAACCTGTTAAACTCCGCTTAAAAATTGACCTTGTGTCATATCCTGCCCGATCGGAGGGGTTTGTAAATATGATGATACAAAAGTGGATTTGAGGGTGAGGCTGCAGTCCAGGAGTTTGAAGGAATGTAGAGTACATCTTCATTGGCATGACACTCGAATGCATTCACACCCGGGTCGGTTGTAACTTTTATATAATTAATGCATGAGGTAAATAGAAGTGTTCCATCGTTTACAAAATATTATTATTATTAGAGTCCCTTGGGAAACTTTAGTAGTGAGAGAAAAACGTGCACTAGTGAAAACAGCCTCCAAAAATTATCGAAAAAACCCAACAAACACAAATGCCTTAAAACTAAAAACGGCACAATATCAATTAGCAGGCATATATATAAAGGAACAGACAGAATACATTCAAAATCGGATAGATAAGATTAGAGACTCGGTGGAAGATAGACAATCTAGGATAGCCTGGCTTACAATAAACGAAGTGAGTAGAAGAAAGAACACAGCCAAAGCAAAACTGAAAGCAGCAAACCAACAAGAAAGAATAAAACTGTGGAAACAGCACTTCAAAAACTTACTAGGAAACCCACCGAAAATAACACATGAACCAATCACCAGAATAATTAGCAAACAATTAGACATTAAACTAGGACCGTTCACACAAGAAGAACTCGACTCGGTTCTCAGAAAAATTTAAAATAGGAAAGCTGCAGGGCTGGACGAAATTCCCCCGGAAGTATGGAAGACCAGACAATTCGATGACATACTGCTCCGACATTGCAACGCAGTATACAATCAAAATCCGATAGATAGATGGATGAAAGGATGCATACCCCCCTTCCCTAAAAAGGGGGACCTCGGATTAGCCAAAAACTACCGGGGCATAACACTTACATCCATAGCAGCCAAAATCTACAATGCCCTACTACTAAACCGCATAGAACCCAAAATTGACAACATGCTTAGAAAAAACCAAAATGGCTTCCAAAGAAATAGATCCCCGACCTCACAAATATTAACCATCCGTAGAATCCTTGAAGGTGTACGGGCAAAAAACCTACAAGCGACATTAATATTTGTCGGCTTTACCAAGGCTTTCGATTCCATTCACAGAGGAAAGATGGAACAAATCCTACTAGCGTACGGCATACCTAAAGAAACCGTAGCGGCAATAACGATTCTCTATAGAAACGCTAAAGTAAAAGTACGATCGCCAGATGGAGACATAGAATACTTCGACATTGTAGCAGGAGTACTACAAGGGGACACGCTGGTTCCGTACCTCTTTATCATTTGTCTAGACTACGTACTTAGAACATCGATTGACAAAATCAAAGAGAATGGCTTCGAACTGACGAAGAAAAGAAGCAGAAGGTACCCCGCAACAACAATTACCGACGCCGACTACGCCGATGACATAGCGATACTGGCAAATGCACCTGACCAAGCCGAAACACTACTTCATAGTTTGGAACGAGCAGCAACAAACATAGGCCTCTATGTTAATGCACACAAAACGGAATATATTTGCTATAATCAAATGGGGGACATCTCCACTCTAGAAGGAACCCCTCTTAAACTAGTAGACAAATTCACTTACCTAGGAAGCAGCGTCGAATCAACCGAAAAGGACATCGAAACGAGGTTAGCGAAAGCATGGACAGCTATCAATAGGAATACATGAAACAATTTAACTGTGTCCAAAAATGATATCTAACATATCGTTTAGAAATAAATTTACCTCCAAAATAAATCATATACATGTGCGTGCGTGTGTGTATAAAATTATATATATATTGTCATTCACTGACAGATCTGTTTCGTTCTATCATAACTGATCAGTGTGGCTAGACATACTAGCTTCCCGTAGCTGGGATCGAAAACTGATTGACTCAAACACCAATCCAAGTCTCTACCCCTCAGCCACGAAGGAACAAGTTGCAGCGAAGTGAATTTTAAACGGTTATGAATCACAATTACTAGTGTTTACATACATCCGCTTAACGGCTACCGAGAGCTCAATTCATATATGAAGAGCCTTGCTGGATCATTTAACACTAAATTCAGTTATATATATATATATATATATATATATATATATATATATATATAAAGAGGATTTAGTGTTAAATGACCCAGGAATGTTTATATGATGTAATGCACCAGCCATCCATTTACAACTATCATGTGAATTCCTTGCTTTTCCAAGTACGCTACCTTTGACAGCCATTGTCAACTTTGTTTCCAATAATCACACACATTACAATTCTTCGTAGATCATTTAACTGATTCGGTGTTTAAAAGAGGCCTATTTTCATTACTAAATTTTCATATTCTATGTTTTTCTTTTTCACAGAGAGATTCACAAATTAACGTAAAATGCTTTTAATTATCAACTACAATCACTTTTGCAAATGAATACAATAAACACGCGTTTACATATCGCAAACAGAGTTGGATTAATATCAAAGACAACAAAACTCCTTTCAATTTATTTCATTTTTCTTTAAAAAAAAATGTATTTTTACAATCTTTATGGTCAATAAAAAATTTACACGGAAAGTTTGAAAACAGTTATCGGAATTACGGAGAGTAAATTTCATTAATAATAATTCTATTTCTGATATTTTCTCATTGAGCTAATATTGTGTTGTGATGCCGACAAAAGAAAGACACGGGGAACACAAAAAGGGTTCATAGAAAAAACATATATATTTAAGTAATAGAAACATGATACAAGTGAACCGGGTTAAACTGTAATTAATTAATAGAAAGCTGAGAGTTCAATGGGGTAGTGACGATCAGTCCACTACGCAAATGGTATCACACGTAATTGTGTCACGCTGATTGGTGCTCTAGTATCTGACATACGCCCCACCAAGCGTACGTTTGTGGCACACGGCCGTTTTTAGGTAGGTCCGGTCGGAGACGCGTAGCCAAGAAGAGTCCGGCAGTCCCCAAAATAACTAGGGCTCCGTCGGCATTCCCCTAAGAGGGGCACCTCAGGCGCCAGGCGATAAATGAAACCCTTCCAAAGAGGTTTAAAGCTTGGTGGGGCAGCCCCCCCTGAGCCTAGAGGTATCTCCAGTGATGAAGCACACCCTACCAGAACCGTGCAGCCACCATACGGCCTGCTGAAGAGTGACCCAAAGAGCTGGAGATGCGCAACAATCAAGTGGATTGGTAGACTGGTATTTGTCTTCCGGTCCACCAACCAGATTAGTACGGCACAAGGCCTTTTTAAGGTGGTTCCGGGCTCAGGGCCGTAGCCCATACGCGTCCGGCATTTTCAAAAATACCTCAGGCCCAATCGGCATTCCCGTAAAGAGGGTGCCTCGGGCGTCAGGTGATTATGCTTGGAGAACTACATGTAAGCCGAATTAATTATGTTTAGCTAAGACTGAATAATTATTTTTATAAGACAAATAACATTTATTTTTCTCTTCACGTTAGAAAATTCCATCTTTCTTAGACATATGTTTTCCAGCAGTTTGATTTTATAATTAATCTTTATTGCCCGTGAAGCTTATTCGTCAAGTTTCCTCCTAGGTATAAAGGTTTAAATCTTAGTTTAAAAAAGAAAATTTTAAATATTCTCCAGATTCCAATGACTATTCTTATCATTTTTGGTAGCCACACATCAAATACTTTAACTGTCTAAGGAAAAAAAAGGAATTCTGTCCAGTCATAATTATAGAAAAAAGTTTTGTTTAATTTTCTTTGTCAGGAGAACGTTTTGTGCTTATCCAGATCGTCAGAACCGACCACAATGCAACTGTCCTATTCTAATTCAGTTTATGTACAATTCAATTATAAATTCCGTTATTTCACGCTGGTACTCGTTGTAGGTTAAGTTCCGTTAGATTCCTTGCCTTTACTTAATGAATTCTAATTACATTTCCTTTTGAAATATACGATGGGTGTTAGTTGTCTAAATTTCTGAGACGAAGCTTGTTGATATTTATCATTAAGGTTTTTCGGACTATTGTCTTCATCTTTATTGTTATTTCCACAACGTTTCGGCCGATATGTCCTCCGGCCTTCTTCAGGTGTTTCATGGCGTAACGGTTATAGGCGTTGGTTCCCTGAGCTTCAAAGAAGACAATCATCTGAAGGTTGCAGGTTCAATCCTCACTAAAGGCGAGTAATATACAGGAATACTTAACACTTGTACCCGGATATGGCAAACGGAATCAGAACAGGCGACCCCCGTGGTTTCAATAAAGGACGTAGTTCGAAGTTCCGTGAAGGTTCCCGAGTTCGACAAACACCTGAAGAAGGCCGGAGGACATATCGGCCGAAACGTTGTGGAAAACACAATAAAGATGAAGACAATAGTCCGAAAAACCTTAATGATAAAATACGATGGGAGCTCTAAAATCAAAGTGTCCAATTTATTTTCACGAAAAATACTACAGATACAGGGGTTATCAGAACATCGTTTCACAGAGTAAGATTTCTGTTCCAAAATTATATTTAGTATTTAGTATTTTCGCCCGTGATAAGGAATTGTTGCGTAGTGAGGGTCCTGCAATATTTGGGACGAAATTTTAAGAGGGAAGGAGAGATTCTCCGTATAAAAGAAAGACAGACAGACACGGGGTTACCAAAAAATTTCCCCACGTTTATTTTGATTGATACAAGTCCTTCAAAACTAAGTGAGGGAACAAAGGGAGTCATTTTCTTTATCGATGAAGGAAAAACCTTTTTTACATCTATAATTCATAGCCACCACTCGATGATGGGTGAGGCAGTTTCGCTTAGCCCGCAAAACACGTCTTCATTCGTCGTTTCACTGCAACAAACTCAACATATTTTCTGAATCGAATAAAAAAAATTCTTGAGTGTAGCGGTCTCTTGCGACCAAAAATAGAGTCCACGTCATTGACCTTTTAAGTACTGCTTTTTGATCATGTCCATCATAGCCGGGCACTGAGGTTGTTTGTGAGAGAATAACCCACACATTACAAAAAATTCCGTAAGCCTTTTGTTCGTAAATAACTCGCTTCGAAATAATTGGCTTTTGCTCTTTTATATTTTCCTACAACGTCAGCGTCGGATGTTAGTGGTGTAGTAGTTTAAATTGAAACTGGACTTATTCATCAATAATTTATAATTTGTTTGCCTTGTAATATGGCAATACCCTATTTACCCTACCCTTCCGCTTAGGCAGGATATGACACAAGGTCAATTTTTAAGCAGAGTTTAACAGGTTTGAATTCAGAGTTTTCCTTCTCCTAGACTAGTTGCCTCACCAAGCCTGAAGAACCTAGTCTGCCCTACTATTTACCCATAGCTGGAGGGAGAATAATTGGATTCATACCTTTCCCAAGGGTATTAGTGCTATGTGAAATGCAATCAGTCTCGTCTAGGATTTGAACCCGCGTCGCCGTGTCCATTTCCTACGACGATAACCATTACACCTGGGGCACCTCCTATGTAATGTGGCAATACCAATCAACAGTTCGTCCAGTTTTGTCGATTAACCGATCACTAACCATGTGATCTGTTTTGTTTAAAAAAAAGAAGTCGGCCATCGGTTCTGGTTTAAACAGTAGAAGCTAAGGGTTAGGTCTACAAAGGAAAAAAAAAAGACAAAACAAAGAAAACAATATGAATCAGAGAATAAAAACATAACAGTGTTCTTATTAATGAAATTTCTTTTCGAAAAAAATCCTGGAGAGATGATGCGAGTGGTATTTAGTTTTTCAAACTTAATCGAGCTGACACTTGCAATAGCTAAATGGATAGCGGTCAATTCTTCAGCGCTCGTCATGTCTCTGTCTAGTTACTACTCACTAAAAAAATCTCCCGTCGATTTTCTCTCTGCTGCATAACGACGCCAGTTTGAACTTGTATCTCTCTTTTATCCGTGTCCAACAGTCAACAGCCGTCTGCTGCTTTTCTTCTAATTACTCTTTCAACCACCTGCCTCTGCTGAATATTCAGAGATTGAATTTTAAAAATTTCAAAACAAAGGCAGAAAGAAAAATCGGTTTCAAATTTGACCATTCAGTACTAAATACATTAAAAATGAGATTATTATTGGTTTAGCTGTATCCATTTTTGAGATGAAGCCTTTGGTTTATTATTTAACATGAAAAAATACTTATTTTATTTTCATTGAAAAATCCTTCTATTTTTGATTTATTATCAATCATTTAAAATTCTCCAACCTCCATGATTTGTTTAGCTACCTCTTTGATATCATCATAAGCACATTTATGTGTAAGCACATAGATAAATATACCCTACTTTTACGCTTACATCTACTCATACTGATTCATTACTACTACATCTATATATATATATATATATATAAATTATTGGTACATGCAATTTTTTATAAGAAAATACTCAGAGGAATCATACGTAATTACAAAAAAATGTAAATGAGAAGAGAAAATGAATTCAGTAGAACAGTTTTCATTGTAGATGACACGAGAGCCCTTTCGTCTTGTGATTTGTCAAGTGATATAACCGGACGACGTTTAAACTTCAAGATGCAAACAAAAGTTGTGTAAAAGGGAAGCCATGAGAAATTTTGACCCGAAAAAGAGAGAGAGAAAACTTATAAAATAAAATAACGAATAAACGACCGCTAATTCACGCCAGAAACATCTCCAAGTCGATGCTTGGAATGGTTTATATTTTGGATTGAATAAAATGTAAATAGCTTCAAGAGCATTAACGTGTTGTTTAGTCTTGGCTCTGTGTAAAACCACAAATCATTCACCGTTTTAATTAGCCACACAGGCATTTATAGCATTCAAATGTTCGCAGATAGCAGGATCTAACTTTTGCGAATGGTCAGAGGTTGTACGATCACGAGTTCCACGTGGAACCTCCTTTCTCACCTTTACCTCAAGACTTTGAGAATCTGCTAATATATCTTGCATTACAACAACATTGAAATTTATAAATTAAATTCCTCTGCTGAAAGATAGGGAGTTCATCTATATAGATAGAGCAAAATGTGGCTCTGGTCGTAAAGATACTTTGAACTATGACCGTATTATAACAGTGTGCAACAGAAGAAACAAATTTATCAGCTATTAAATGGCTGGCAGTACCAATCCAAGGAAGTATAATATAAACTGGACATGTAGAAGGCCAAATGGGCTGTTGTTATTCCTGACCTTATTCACAATCAAGTCAATGGTATCAGCAATGACTTACTTGGGATGACCATTACTTAAAAATAGATTTTTAGTTTGCCCAGATTCACTTTTAATCTTGCTATCGGAACAAATCTTTAAAAGCCCTGTAAGACACTTAATCAGGTCGAACTTTCTAGACATAGGAGCAAAAACATTCCAACACACATACAAAAGGGTAGACTTTCTATATATACAAGTCAAGAAAGCAAACAAACAGCGTTCATCAGCACATCCAAAAACGGTAATTTATTGTCTTTCTCCTCCTTCATAGTAAAAGTTAAGGAAGAATGTAAATCATTCTTGCCATGGAAAAACTACAAATCTTTGTTACGTGTACTAAAACAATCAAAAATGTCATCAATGTAACGTAAATTGGTGTCAGACTTAGGGAAACTATCGAAAAGAGTCTCTTATAATATCCTACAAAAATCTTAGCAAGTATCGGGCCAAGGGGAGAACACATCGAAATGCCATCTACATGGTCATGCATGGTACCGTTTAACTCAAGGAAACTGACTTAGTAGCCGATTCCATCAATTCTACAAAACCATTTTCTGGGAAAAAAGGAACTGATGTCAAAGGACTACAGTATAAAGAGTAAGCACATAGAGAAATTACTTCATCAAAAGGAGCATTAGAAAACAGCGAAGCAATATCTAAAGATATTAAAAATTGAGAGTCAACACAAGGAGAGAGTTGACTAATTATTGAAGCTAAAGTAAACGAATCGCCAACACAAAATCATGAAAAAAATTCTTAAAGAAGATTAAATAAATGAATAAGCCATATCGCTAATGCATATTGTGTGGAATGACACATGGAAAAATAGCAGAGGGATACCGGAATTATGAATTTTTAGTAATCCATATATTTTCTCTCTCTGCAAGGCTATGGGACAGATCAGCTCATAAACTTCTCTGGAAATAAATGTTTTCCTGAACGATTGAAGAAACCGTTTCTGCAACTTAATTTCCAACTTTTTGGTGTCATCAAAGGATAGACCACCAAGTTTTAGAAATGTGGTAGTATCGTCCAAAATAGTATCAATTTTAGTAAAATAATCAGTGAGATTCAGGATCCCAGCGCCAAAACCATAATCCAATCTAGTAAGCAGAATTAGCCAACTCGAAGTGATTCTTCTGCCACTGGAATCCCCTTGAGTCAACTGTAGTATCAGCAAACCCACGTGCTAGATCGGCTAAGCGGGTCTTCAAATAACTCAAAATTGGTTGAGACACTGGAGAAAATTTGAGTAATTGTAAGAGCAATAACTAAAATTCAGAAAAAATTGCTACTTAATCAAAGTTACGTGAGGGAAGGGAGCAAAAATCTAATCCTCTTGACAACACAAGTTTTTCACAATCACAAAAACATACGAGGAAAAATTATATTTATGTCTATCAGATTTCACGACACAGCCGAACTTCCTCCTTATAAAGATATTTAAAAAAAAATCCTATTTTAGGACGAATCATAGTTGGTATATTTGCTATTATTATTTGGCGGATATTTAGAAAATTGGATTATATCAAAGAAGCTAAGGGACGTCCTAGCTTTCTTCCATGATATCTGTATACGTGTTTTACAGAGAAATAATGAACTCAGAAAAAAAGACGTTTACATCTTTATCTATCTATCTATCTATCTATCTACATATATATATATATATATATATATATATATATATAGTACGCTTACATATATATATATATATATATATATATATATATATATATACGTGTCTTCCGTATGACTCTAAACTGAATCTAGATGAGGCTCCAGTTATGCCGATCTGAGGAGTGTAGCGTAAATCTTTGATGCCGTTACTTCTATCTCCGCTCTGATTCGAAATGGTAGTTTATTTTAGGACCTCGTCTATGGGTCAAATACCTCAATTTGAAAATTCCTTTTATTTTATAGGAATACTTGAAATCTTACCGTGAGTAAAGAGTTAATTATTAAAGACTTTTTAAAAGTACAATTTAAAAAAGATTGTAATGGAATGTTGAAAATGTGATTATTTTTACAATTAAACATTTATTAATTAAGTGGATTTCAATATTGAATAATAATCAGTTTATATACCGTGAAGTAAATGATCCAAACTAATTACATGAGTACATAATCATACGGATACCCTCGAACCAACATGCATATGTTTTATTGCACTTAAACTTGTGAACCTAAAGTCAATAACTCTCATTGTATAACAAAAATAAGTAACAGCTCAGTGGCTGCTTGGTAATGTGGTGTCTTACATAAAGCAGAGATGTGTTATTAATTTTCCCCAAACATTGTACCCATTCACATTTACTGACGTTTGTTGAACGTTTCCGATCAGACTAAGCAATGGATTTGAACATGGTTAAGTAATTGTTAAATGTATCGATCGCTATGTAAATAACAAATCATGTTCAATACAGAAGAGCGATTCCTGTTGCTAATACTAGCGTATCTGACTGAGGAAAGATGACCAACATTGACTATATTATCCTGGTTGTTTGGTTGGCTGGCTGTTTGGGTTTTATGGCGTATCAACCTTTTTAGGTTATTTAACGCCAAATTCTATATGTATATATATTCAACTAAAGATTTCTAAATTAATACTTAGTAGGTAAAATTTTCTGTACGTAGGATTTCATTTGATTGCACGTGATTAAAATGTTATTCTGTAATCGTTATCACTAAACTTAAAAAGTTAATCATCTCCGCAGTTTCAATTTTTGGTCAAATCTTTTTGGATAACATGGCGTACTTGGCAAAAAAAAAAATTGATCCTGTGTCGGAGGGGTTAGATAAATAAATACACTCTTCCGTAATCAGTTTGTTCAGCTGTATATTGTTTATATACACAAATTATGAGTTGATATAATTGGCTGAAATTGTGAAATTTTCTTTCTTGTTAATTTCTTATTTGCTTTGATAAACTGCAGGAAAAAAATAAAGTCAGGTGAAAAGGTGCGGCAAATATTAATGATGGCCTATCAAGATAATATTAATGGAACAAAAAGTCAAAGTCAAAACGGCTTTGCTATTCAAAGTAGGACACCTGTTATCTTAATGGGTTTTCTTCTATAAATCACTCAAAAGAAAACGTCTTAATTTGCACCTGTACTACGTGGCATTCTCAGTTATTAAGAGAGAATTAGGCTTGGAGGCAAAAGTCAGACAAAGAACACGTGCGGAAGCCAAAGCTGACTTGTTGAAGGCAAATTGCCAAATTGACGAACATACAAAACAATTAAGAAACCGCCGTCTCGTCAAATACTCACGCACTTGTATTGTAGCTGATGTGAAATCTGATGTCGACCACTTAGAACGAGCAATGATTTATTCAGCGTTCTTTTATTGAAATTATTCAGCCGTGTTTTGCGGCTTTCAAAAACTCTTACTTATATATTGAGACATACATAATTATGTAGCAAAAAATGTGTATACAATGAGTCACTTACATTGAGCCACAAAACCCTTTTATTTAACAATAACATGTGTAATGATTGTTACCATTGTTACATAATTTCCTTATTACGAAATTCAAGTAATTATGTAAATTAAAGAAAATAGACGTGTTCACCTATTCTAATAACTTTTCAGTATTTATCAAAACTAAAAAGAAATTAATAAGAAAGAAATTTGGTCAAATTCACTCTATTGTGTCAAGTAATAATACGTGGAAACAAATAATATCGATGGAGTAAAGCAAATAAGGAAGTCGTAGCTTTATGGGTAAATTTTGAGAGCGTCTCCAGATTGGCTACCATTGTTTCGTCGATAAGAATTCATTCACTTCACACAGACTCTTAAATTATTATGTCTGCGTTGTAGCCGAGATTGTTGAGTTTGTTTTCTAAAGCGAATGAAAGTTTATGTATGACATAACTATAAACTGAATTATATTGCTCAGTATTGATTAGCCGTACTGTTTTGTGCTGTGAGGCTTGCAGAATTTTTTAAAAAGAGAGTTATCATCCTTGTGTAATTCCCATTTAGTTTTTCTCAAAGCGTTTCGTTCGAATTTTTGTGGTGCATATTACTGCTGTACTGTAGTACTGACATTGCTTCAGCTTGGAAATATCCTAGTATTATTTCCGCAGTAAGATCAGATTTTCATGTTTCATAACCTGTCAATAACGACCATGCTTTACCTTGGCAAATGTTGAAATCTCTTTCAGTAGATAATTTATTGCTATAGAGTAAGATATACTGAGTATTACTGAAGAAGTAAGGATGAATTAATGAGTTACAATGGGCACACACACACACACAAAAAATACATTCTTTACCTCAGTGTGGACAGTGCTTACTACCTTGATGACTTACAACATGCAATGGCGGGGGGAGGCTGACTGGAGCGGAGAGCAAGTGTGAGATGAATTAAATCCAATCATAAGCGCAACTTGATGATAATAATATTGGATGTTAGTTGTCTGAATTTCTAACACGAAACTTCATGATTTTCATCATTAAGAGTTTTCGGACTATTCTCTTTATCTTTATTGTTATTTCCCTAACGTTTCGACCGATATGTCCTCCGGCCTTCATCAGGTGTTTGTCGAACACGGGAACCTACACGGAAATTCAAACTACGTCCTTAATTGAAATTACGGTGGTCACCTGTTCTGATTCCGGGTAAAAGTGTTAAATATTCCTGAATTGCTATCTACCTGTAGTTAGAATTGAAACTGCAATCTCCAGATGATCGTCTCCATAGAAGCTTAGGGAAACAACACCTATAACCGTTACGCTATGTGTCCTGCTGGAGAGTTTACAGATAATTTCATGGGATGAAGTTTAAATAATTGATATAGCTGAATATTGGAGGATTAGACGTCTTACGGAATCAGCACGTATGTTTGGCTACAGTGACCAACTAAGTAGACCAAGTATTGACATGAATACAATATGGGAACGGAAAATTAAAAAGATTAGATAGAAAAAATAAAGAAAAATCTGAATATGAGCACAGTTAAAAAAAACATACATAATAGCCATTATCATAATCATGACCCTATCTTGCCACCACTCACTATCGTACATTGATTCCGGCAGGTCCTCATGCCTATATCTCGTATCGGCCCTGAGCTGCTTTCTGTAGGTTCGATTTGGAGGTCCTGCATTTGCTCGTCCATGAGAAGAGATCCACAGGAGTACACCACTTAAGAGCTCGTCCCTACTTCTTCAGCGGTGTCCCGCGTACCTGGTTAGTCTAACTTGGATAGTTTTCGTGTTGGGTCGTAGGTGGCCGTATAGCTGCTTCTTTATGGGGTGCTGCCTCCAGGACTTGTTCAATATTGCTCGCAGCATTCTTGTGTAGTTGCCGTCTAGCTTTTTCTCCGTATGTTTATTTAGCGTCCATGTATTGCATCCAAATAGCACTATCGACACGACCGCTGCTTGGAAAAAACTGGACTTCATTTTTTGGTCAGGTCTGACTTCCATGTGACCGATAGCCTATCGTTAGCTTTCCATGCCTTTGCTAGTCGCATGTCGATGTCCGTCTCACTTGATGAGACACTGCTTCCTAGGTACGTGAACTTGTCAACTAGTTTCAGAGAGCTACCGTTTAGTGTAAAGATGTCACCTGTTTGAATAAAACACATATATTCCGTATTGTGTGCGTTAACATGGAGGCCGATGCCTGCTGCGGCTCGTTCTAGACTATGTTGCAGGGTTTCGGCTTGGGCGGGTGCATTTACCAGGAGCGCTATATCATTGGCATATTCGGCATCGGTAATTGTTTTTGCGGGGTATTTTCTGCTTCTTTCTTTCTTTAGCTTGAAAGCGTTTTCTTTTATTTATCGATAGATGCTCTTAGCACGTAGTCATGACAGATGATAATGAGGTATAAGTCTAATGTGTCTTCTTGCAGTACACCTGCTACAATGTCGAAGTAGTCTGTGTCTCCACCCTGAGAACAGACTTGTACTTTGGTATTTCTATACAGCATCATTATGGCTGCGATAGTTTCTTTTGGTAGGAGAGAAGAATTCGCTCCATCTTTCCTCTGTAAAAGGAGTCAAAGTCCATAGAAAATTCGACAAATAATACTGTAGCCTCTAATTTATTTGTGCCTACACCTCCAAGAATTCAACGGATAGTCAAAATTTGTTACGTAATGGATCTATTTCTCTCGAAGCTATTTTGGTTCTTCCTAAGTATGTTGTCTATTTTGGGTTCTGTACTGTTGCGTAGTAGGGCATCTTCGCCACCATTGAAATAAATGTTATACCGCGGTAGTTGTTGGCTAATCCGAGGTCGCCGTTTTTAGGGAAGGAGAGATGCAATCCTTCATCCATCTATCTATACGATTTCGATTATATACGGTATTACAGTGTCAGAGCAGTATGTCGTCGAATTTTCTGGTCTTCCATACTTCTGGGGGGATTTCATCGAGCCCTGCTGCCTTTCTATTTTTAATTTTTCTCAGTACCGAGCCGAGTTCTACTTGAGTAAACGATCCTAGTCTGTTGTCTAATTTCTTACTTATAATTCTCGTGATTATTTTATGAGTAACTTTCGGAGGGTTTCCGAGTAAATTCTTGAAATACTGTTTCCACATGTGTGTTCGATCTTGTTGGCTGGTAGCTTTCAGTTTAGCTTTGCTCTTCCTTCTGCTCACTTCGTTTATTGTTTGCCATGATATCCTAGATTATTCTATCCTCAACCGAGTCTCTAATCTTATCGATCTGATTTTGTATATATATTCTGACTGTTCTTTTAGGTATATATTAGCTAATTTATTAAGTACCTTTTTAAGTTTTAAGGGCATTGGTATTGTTTGGACTATTCCTATTGCATTTGGAGGTAGTTTTCAAGACTGCACGCTTTTCTCTAACCGCTAATGTCTCCCATGAGATCCTAGTTTTTGATCTTTGTTTAGTCGGAATGAAATCCGCTGCCGCTTCTAAGTGGACGTTGACGAAATTCTCATATTCTTCATTCGGAGTATGTGTTTCTGTCTTTCCCTGTAGAGAATTGTGTCTGTTTCTTAGTGCTATCGCGTATTTACCTCTAATAGCGCTGTTATTAAGCAGGGCTCAGTCATAGTGTACGGTGGTCGTCGTTCAGGTCGCAATATCTCGTAGGCTCAGTCGTATTTTTGCCGTGACAAATCGGTGATCGGAGGGCACCCCCTCGAAAGAGGAGTAGGCCTCGCAATTCAATGCGCTATTATTCCATTTCTTGTTTATAAAGACGTATACATAATAGTAGTGATCCAAGTCAAGTAAGAACATTAAGTTTATAAGTCACAAAAATTCTCTCTAAACTCTCCAGCAGGACACATCGCGTAACGGTTATAGGCGTTGTGTCCCTAAGCTTCTAAGGAGACAATCATCTGGAGGTTGCAGGTTCGATCCTGACTACAGGCGAGTAACAATATAGGAATACTTAACACTTGTACCCGGTTATGGCTAATGGAATCAGAACAGGTGACCTCCGTGAATTCAATAAAGAATGTAGTTTGAAGTTCCGTATAGGTCCCCGAGTTCGCCAAATACCTGAAGAAGGCCGGAGGACATATCGACCAAAACGTTGTGGAAATAACAATAAAGATGAAGACAATAGTCCGAAAACCCTTAATAATAAAAATGTTGGATGTTGTCAAAGTTCTCTCGTACCAACCCACACACATACATCCACAATCGAAAAATCATTTTTTTGTTTTTCATAAAACGTATGACATCTATCAACGAGGTGTTACACTTGTAAAATATTTTAGGTTTTGATACTCACTATGATACCAATGCTTGCTGAACCTCCTTTCTTGGTGTTTGCCAAAGACCTTTCAAATTACTCTACAATCGCTTGTAGTAAGTCACTGCTTGCACGAAATTGTCAGATACCTTTTTTAGAGTGACTTTTTACGGGTGATGAGTTATTCCTTTATCATAAAATTAAACGCCGACATCAGTTGATCATACGATAAAAAAATCAGCTTAGCAACAAAAAGGTAAACTGTATTCGAAGTTGACTAAATTAAATGTATGATGGAATATTCATGGAATCATACATTTGGAACTGCATGAAAATAATCAAGCAATAATCTCTAATCTCTACTGGATTAAACATTGCCACTTGAAAACAGTTTGTATAAAAAAATTCCCTCCATAGTCCATAGAAACATAAGTCATCCTCCATTACAATACTGTTCATCCTCACACTGCTCACTAGACTAATGGTTTCTTGGAGATGCTCCCCTATGAAACATTATTTCATGTTCTTATTCTCCGCAACGTTTTAATTGAGATTATCACTTCTTCAAGAGACAACAGAATTTTGATGGTATTAAGTTAACACCAGGTAAGGACGTTATCTACGATTTCGCATCAAAACATAAGGGATTTTACAAGCAAGGGATCTATCAGCAGGATTAGTAACAGAATAAAGTTTTATGAAAATAAGAAGGCTATGTTAATGATTAAATATTTCTAAATGTTTTTTCGTTCATAATGTATACTTTATATATGGAACATTACATTCGATCCGACCCGATAAAATTCTAGAAAAGCAAAATCCTGTTTATGTCTCTCGACAAGATTAGACGGGGGGATGCAAATTCGGAATACTTTTGAATCAGAACAATTTAGTGGAAAACAGGATTATACAAGGGCAGCACCCTCTACATTCACAGTATCTAACTCACACTGATTTATCTTATTTAAAAATGTTTTTTTAATTTCTGTCAAAATCAATATGAGTTCACTCTGGATAGTGGATATATATATATATATATATATATATATATATATATATATATATATATATATATATATATATATATATATACTTTAAGAAAAACAACGAAACCGGTCACATAGATTATAAATTTATTTCAATCCTGTTACGCATTTTTGAAATTTCCAAAAACACGAAAAAATTAACAGGACTTCTTCAGATCATTTTGGATAAAAAATTGAATAGACACATGGTAGTGGGAGGGGATAGTATAGTTGTTTTTCTTAAAGAATTTATTGCTCTGTATTATAGGTTTCGTTGTTTTTCTTAAAAAATTTATTGCTCTGTATTATTGGTACATTGAGCTCTTTACCAGGAAAATTTTAAATATTCATGCTTGAATACCTTCTTGTCCTGATGGAATTACTCCCAACTCCGGTTTAACTGGACCAAATATATATATATATATATATATATATATATATATATATATATATATATATTCGATATTTTCGAATAAAAAACTGAATTAACACTCTGCATCATTTGGTTGATATTCGGGTGAGTTTTATATCGACAACATTAAAGACCATTAAATTCCACTTAATAAATTCGAGTTCACAAAGCAATATTTAATTCACGGGACTATTTTAAGGTTTACTTATTGAGTTTTGTGGATCAATCTGGCGCCACATTTCAAAGCAGATATTGACATTCAAACATATCTATTTTTATTTGAGCAATAGAATAAAAAGGATCTTAGGGAATAACTCAGTTTCATACACCATTTGCAACTGACAATTTACTGGCGCCAGCATTCCATTTAAACTGCATTTATTTATTGTTCACGTTTTCATTATAACATATACAGATATAAAAATGTTAATTAGAGACCTTTATTTCTTCCTTAAGAGAAGCATTGTTATCATCATGGACCGTTGTTACTTAAACTAGTTATTGAAAATGACAGAGCAAAAGATGAAAAAAAAAACCTATGTTCTTTTCACAGTCACAGACAAATTGTATGACAATAATTCCACTTATCTTAAAAGAAATATATACAAAACTACGCACAGAATTATGTGGTATCGTAGACACCTTTAATTCTGAAATTACCATAAGCAGAATATAATTTAAATTTATTCATTGACTGAAGTCTATTTCTTTTGTGTTCTCACTTAACCTTATTATAAAAGTGAAAAGACCGTTTTAGCCAATTAAATAAAGTAGGTCTGTTTTTGAATAGAATTAACCTACAAGTGAAGGTGACACGTAGCGGTGTAATGGCTAGTATGGTAGTTTTTGCAGATTAAATTCTAAAATGTTCAATCTTGACTAGATGCATTCTTTTGACTTTGGACTTTTTGTGCGTTAGCATTTGTAGATTTATTCTAACTACCAACAAAAGGAAATTACTTGAAATGCGATGACGGAAACCATGTGAGATTAACCGACTTAACTTCATGCTCAAATTACTTGAAAATGTGCGTATATATGTATATATATATATATGGTAAAAACAATATAAATCAGTAAAACATAATGCTCTATACATAAGAATGCTAAACAAAAATATAATATTTAACCATAAAGTAAAACACGGTAAAATCACTCACTGTTTTGAGTTTCACGTATTTATCTTCAGGTGTTCATGTATCCACACAGCTGAAATGCACACACACACGCACACACACACACACACACACACACATACACACACACATATATGCACACATACACACACACACACATATATATATATACACACACACACACACACACATACACACATATATGTGTGTGTGTGTACGTGCGTGCCTGTGAGCGTGTGTGTACGTGTGCATATGTGTGTGTCTGTGTGGGTCAGTGCTATTTACATAGCGCATTATGCAATTAATTCTAAATATCAGAAAACCTTTCCAATAGAATCGTTACGAAATGGAATAGATTTTGCTGTAGGAACATTTTTGCGAATCTGATAATAATAATAATGATAACAATAATGATAATATGTGTAGTATATTTATATATATATATATATATATATATATATATATATATATATATATATACATATATATATATATGTGTGTGTGTGTGTGTGTGTGTGTGTGTATTCAAAATTTAGCAAACCTACTTCAACACACTTCAGTTGACCAATCCAATGAAAGGCGTTAATTTTCTTTTTCAAAATATACTTTAATATTATTATATTTTACTCAGCTTTGTGGGTATTACACACGACTTTTCACTGAATGGTTTTTTACTGCACTTTAGGAAATCTTACTGATTGATTATTATTGATTATAAACCTACCTGGTCGTCTTACAGTTTCATCTTTAGGTTAAATCCTGCTACTCTTAAAAAAAGGTTTATTTTATCAAAGCTTCCTTTATGCTGTCATTCTAAACAGAATAGGGTGGTAGCGTGATTGGGCTCCATCAGAACTAGGCACGCATACCTATGGCCCTGAATCAAACTCAACCAAACTTAATAATGATAAAGTTAGTAAAGGAAGTAGTTTAACTCATATTCGTTTCATCTTAAACCCTAAGTCAATATTCAAGCAAAACATTTATCGTTTTCATTTTTACAGATATACAAGATCTCTGTGTTTATTCACTATGGAGTATACTAAAAGCAAATCAAATGATACTTATTTTTAAAGTCACAGCTTTTTTGCTAAATTAAATCTTAAGGAGTCTTGGCAACTGAACGACTATTGAAAAGTGAGATCAGATAAACTTAAAATGTGTTTGAGGAAAAATGAAGAGATCTGTGCTTTTTTTTTCTCGATAAAATGGTATCTTGTGAAAACGCGTATATATATACATACATATATACATATGTGTGTGTGTGTGTGTGTGTGAGAGAGAGAGAGAGAGAGAGAGAGAGAGAGAGAGAGAGAGAGAGAGACTGAGAGAGAGAGAGAAATAGTCTCTTACAAAATTATTCGGAAAAGAGACATTTTAGCATAGATTTTTCTATCAGAAGATAAAGCTAGATTAATCGGGTAATAAAAGTGAAAATGGTTTTGATTCGATTCGGACACCCAAAGCCTAAGTTTAAAGAGTTTTTGAGTATCTCAACTTAGAAAATTATCGAATCTTACATACTCTACAGCAATCAACTTCAGTATAGGTCTCGTCTTGATTGTTTACTTATATTTGATGAATTTCCATCTTGACAGAAATAAGATAGCAACTTATAAGATGTATTTACCCTGATCTATTTGTTCATTGTTCAGGTTGGCTGAAACAGAATAGAAATAAATGCAAGCCCCAAGAATTTTCAAAGAGAAAAGAAAGGTTTAGTACTACGTTTTACTTATACATGTAGGAAATACGGAACGAAAACAATTGATGAATGTGGTATCATAAATAAACCCAAATGTGGCCTCTTTGTTTTAAAGAGAAGGCAACCATGATGGGTTTTCCCAAACCGAACAAACTGGTGAATAAAAAATATTTAAAAGATGTCGTCACGAAGCAATATTTTCTCGTGCAATTTCGAGCCAGACTCTGTTTTGAAACCGCATTTAACTTTATCATAGATATAAAGGATAATGGTCGTATCCACACACACACACACACACACACACACACATATATATATATATATATATATATATATATATATATATATATATATATATATATATATATATATAATAATGAGGCTAAGCTATTGCAACTTTATAAATACGTTGTGTTCTGTGTGAGGGAAAAATTCTAATATTTAGCACTTTTGCCATCTCCTGAACATCGCTATCTTTGCTTTATTTTTTTTTTCTAAAAGTTATTCATATTTTTTTACAAAAATCACCAATCTTACATTAGCTTATACTAACCTTCAGGATATATTCGAAACATCAAGACATTTTGGAATAAAGTTTTGTAATTCATTCTTAGTAGAAAAATCTTGTTTACTATTGTAGTCTGAAAAACTTGGAATGTTAGATCTTTCATCCACTTCAGTAAAAAAACAGAAATAAGAAATGGCCGCTTGTATTATGACATAAGATCATAAAATCAATATCTGGTTTTATCATATTTGAAGAATTTAAGTCAAGATCAACTGAAAATATTTAATCAAACGTTCTATATAATTACTGATTAATATTTTACTGCCACAATAAATTATAATACCTGGTGTCAGCGTAAACAAAAAGTCTATAAATTTATTATTAAGTTACATGATGTATTGGGATCTGATTTATTCACTAGGTTTCAGTATTATAATGTCACTGCAAAAACAAAATTCTCAGTCGTTTGGTTTGGTTTGGCTTGTTAGGTCTTATGGCATATCAACCATTTATGGGTTATTTCATGCCAAATCCTGTGTATGTATATATATCAAATATATATGAATTGTAAGCACATAACTTGTTGTTTAACATTTTTAGACAAACCAGAGCTATCTTGTTTGCACACAGTAATACTTAGAGCTATTTTAGCGAGCTCCAGCACATTTATCTAATTTGTTTCCGCATAGTTAAGTGATTGCGAGCATAGAAAATATATCAATCTACGTTTTTGATAGGCGATGATTCCTGTTTGTTTTCTATAATATCCACTGATGTAGTTGTAACATCTGCAATTCTTGTGGTATCAAGCGAGGCTTGGATTTCATTGATAAAGCTTTCCCAGTTGCCCGGTTTCAATTCGATTAAAGTTTTAACAATCGTCTCATAATTTTCTATGGAGATTTATTATGCTGAACTGCTCAGGAATATGTAGTAGTCTTAGAGTCTACTACTAATTTACGGCCTTCATTGTCATAATCATCATCATATCGCGCTGGTAGCACGGATATCCCTGACCCTCTCTCGCCACTCCTCCCTATCGTTCATCGCCCTAGGTAGGTCTTCAGGACAACATCCTGTATCCTCACATAGCTGCTGAATGTACGTTCGAGCTGGTCGTCCTGCTTTTGCGCGGCCATGTGTGGGGATCCATAAGAGTACATCTCTTATGAGTTCATCTCTGCTTCTCCAGCAGTGTCCTGCATGTCTGGTTCGTCTAACTTGAATAATTTTCGTGATAGGGGGCAGGTGGCCGTACAGTTGGTGTCTTGTGGGGTGCTGCTGCCAGGACTTGTTCAGGATTGCACGCAGCCTTCATTGTAAGGAATATTATTCTAGTGTTTTATAGTTAATACTTCCTTCTCTTGCCTCCAAATCGCACAAGACCTTGCCTACCCCGGATGATCACCACCAGAATTGGCACATTTGTATGGGAATTGATAACCATTAATGTAGTGGTCAGGATTCTGTTGACCACATTTCCAGCACACTTCCGCCGTCTACAATAATCCTCATGGTGGCTATATTTTTTTGGCAGTTGTAATGAGTTGGGTATGTATTGCTCGACCCTCTCCATTGTATTGCCCACTTTTATTTTTTCGGGTATTTTGGGGGTGGCATAGCGGTTAGAGTGTTCGCCAATGGCCCGCGAGACCTGGGTTCAATCCCAGGTCGAGTCATACCAAAGACTCAAAAAATGGTACTTGCTTAACACTCAGCATTATAAGGGTAAAGTAAAGCAATCCAGGGAAGGAGTTATCGAAAAGGGAGCCTTCGGGTTACCCTCGACTATGGTCGCCCGCTTTACTTATATATGTATTCGTCTCTATTGTTTTCCCTTCTTTTTTAATTGATACTCTTTTCACTACAGTCACACCTTGCTTTTTCAGCTCTCTTTTTCTTTCTTCGATAGTGAATAAGGAGAATTATTTATTTCTGACAACCCACTTACTCACGGCATTTGTGAGGGTATGTTTAGACACTGATATTGTGAAACTTTTTCATTTACTGCCTCTTTACCACCTCGGCAACCAGAGTTTCCATTTTTGATTTTTTGACAGTAACAGGTGATAAGTTTGTTGATATTACTTTTTCAATAATGAAGGGTAATAAATTTGTAACCAGAGCAATGTTAGATTCAATGTTTATAAATCTAGGAAAAGGTGCTTCTGTTTCATTATCTGAAATGTCAGATTCGTTTAAATTACGTTTGAATTTTTTGTTCGAGAAAGAAGCCATATCTCTTATGTGTTTCACTGGTCTTATGCTCCATTACAAACCAAGGAGTCCAACTTCTGAAGGGAATCAACCGAGGGGGAAACCCATTAGCCATAGCTGGGATGGGGATACAATACCAGTGTAACGTTACCCCCTCGCCCCTACACGCATTTATCCTCTTCTAACCATTCCACTTCTCGGCCGGCCGGTGATCAACTAGTGGCCCGAGGGGGGTAACGCACATTTCTTTACCGCTACAAGAATACGATCGGGGGGACAGGAGAAAATAGAAGAACAAACGAACAAACACGAACAATGCTTGGGGTTAACCAAGAGCAGAAGGAGAGTATGCAACACTACATGCATGTGCAGACTAACGCTAGCGCGGGTTACGAGCGAAAATTGCACAAAGCAACTGGAATGCCGACATCTTGGCTCAATCTTCTTCGCTGGACCCTATCTTCTCTGCTACTGTCTCCGGAGTCGACCGCATCTGTCCGTGGTTCCATGCCAACTTTCTCTGCTGTCCCGTCGCCAACTGCCTGCCAGCTCTTTTGTCCAGCCAACTCTCTTTCGTGTCCCCTTAGCACTTCCAGATACGGCGAGATTTCAGGTCCAAAAATCCTTTGTCTGGTTTTGCGCCAAAACAGACAAAGGAATCGTTTGCTTGGCGGGCCACCCATATAGTGCTACACCAGTATACTCATATTAAAAGCAAGGTTTCGTGCCTCTAACTAAATCTGGTTTTTATAACTCAATCTAACAGGATCAAAAAGTCCTTTCCTCTTAATACAATTGACCCTTAGCCCCGCCTTCTATCACCAATAAGATAAAAGGATGGGCATTATTCTGCAAGTTCAGATTTGATAATACGTTCGGGAGAAAATAAACATTTCTGCTAGGGCATGACGGGACAAGCTAACTGATTGGAACGGACCTATGTACGGGTGAAAGGGGTGTGTTGCAAGTCATTGACCACTCTGTCGCTCGATCAACGACTGCTCAACCACCAGGATTGCGTCCCTCCGCCTTACGGGTCGCCACCCACGGCCAACCAGTAGCCTAATTAGGAGGGGGTCTTACCCCTCTGTTGAGGTGCAGTTGGCGTATTCTACAGCCACAGCCAACAGAGCATATTTTCAGTCGTTTTTTCTGTGTTATGTTAACATCGAGCTTGTAGAATACTTCAAAGTCTATGTTAGCATAACACAGTAAAAACAAGTCCTTATTGAGTTTAGGAAAGCAGTCACACTACATCACTGATAAAATTGCGGTTACAGATGCAAGTAGGGTTTTGAATGTAGAATAGTTGTTTTTCCTGCTCTGTCTACCGACAAAACTATAAATCATAGTCTGTCTAACCAATAGTGGTGGCATAAGCACAAAGTAAAACGCAACAGCCACGTCTAGTACTTGAACTTTGTTCGTAGAGTCCATTTCCTATGACAATAACCATTACAGGACTAGTGACTCTATTTAAAAATAATTTTTTCTATTATATAGATATTCACAGTACAGACATTTTGATGTATCGAAAAATGAAACAGATGGAAATAACGTACTTATTATTCACGTTATATATTTTTTATGAACGAACTAAAAAAAAAGCAAATAAAAACAATGAATGAAACTAAAAACTGTCCTTTAAGATATTCAATGAACAGTTTTAGCCAAAATTATTCCTCTGCAGCATCAATTAATTGAAGAAAAATACGAGTACTCCCGGATGGCAATGAATCTCTGCTCTAACGTCAACAAGATTATTAATATTCGTATAATCACTCATATACAGGAAAGTATAAAAGAACATACCTAGTTTGATCATAGACATTATAAATACTTCAATACAGTTTTTTTTGTAAAAGCGGTAGATTAGGCCACTGTAATAAATAAGCCACCGTTCTGAAAAAATCCACTAAATGAACCTATTTATTCTTGTAAACGAAAATATCAAAGAATTGTTGTTTAAGTAGATTGGCTAGAAGTTTACATGTCTTCAGCCCAGTTAAGTTTTGGGTTGTTTAAAAGTTTATATTATCTATGCCCGCTTGGCCAAATGGCATATCAACCTTTGTAGGCTATTTAATGTCGAAGCCATTCTCCAAGTCCAAGAAGAACAGTAGTGGTACTATTTAACCCAATGCTTGGAGGATTAGGGGGTTCATACCTTTCCCAAGGGTATTTACCCAAAAGTGAACGTAATATCGCGATTGGAGTACGAACTCGCTTACTACGATTCCGCAGTCCATCGCTTTAACCATTACGCCACGAGGATACCCCCAGGGAAGTTTGAGATACGCTTACTGTATTATAAAGGGTAAAACAACCAACTGCAAACCAAGTGTTGCTTGGTATTAAACTAAATGTGGTCGTGAAGAACAATTTCTAGAGCTTTGAAAAATGTGAAAAATCGTCTAAGCTATCACACTCAGGTCCAATAATATTTTAGGGTGCAATCTACTCATAATATGCAAACGTTTTAAAATTATTAGTCTAATAAAAAATGTTTGAAACGATTTAAGTGTGTGCAAACAAATTATTATTATTAACAAATAGAAATAGTTACTTGAAACCACACAATTATAGATTATTCTTAGAGAGAAATTGTTAAAATCATTAACTGTGCAAATAATTTGTATTAAGAATTGTTTCTTGGAACTGCAATTAATTACAATTATGAGTATTGTTTTTACTTTAAGTTATTTGAAACCATATAATTGTTTGAAAAACTTGAATCCACAATAGTAGGTAAATGATTAAAATTAAATTGAGACACGGAAACCATCAAATTTTGTGCAAATTATTGATATTAGAAAGGAATACTTGAAATTATGAAACTGAGCACGAATAAATGATGGTATATCGGAATACTTGTTTGAGACCATGAAATTGAAAATAAGACAAGCTTCGGCATCAAATAACCCAACAAGGGTTAACATGTCACATACAAAAATATTTATCCGGAAAATTCACACCGACAATAGAACAATATTAGAACATCAAAATAATAAACAAAAACTACAGATTCTCGAAGCACTACATATTAGAAACATGCCACCGACACTTCATAGAATTAATTTTCAAACCAGTGCTAATGTAATTAAATGTCTGACACTATTTATAGAAACCCATTTAAAAGCAAACGCCATACTCTTCAACGGTAAAGACGCTCTTACATAGTAGTAATATGCAAAGACAAAAGCTCCATCACTTTTGTAATAGATCCTCCCCTGATGATGGCCCAAAGTCGGGCAGAAAGTACTAGGGATGTATACAACTATGGACAATACATAAATCAATTCCCGCCAAATACGATAAAAGCAATACGGCAATACTAACGGATCCAGAAGAAAATATGTAGACAGAAAATGTCTATTATGTTCAATGAAATTTGTATATATATATATATATATATATATAGTATTATTTGGTTCAGTTAAACCGGAGTTGGGTGTAATTCCATCAGGGCAAGAAAACTATTCAAGTGTGAACATGTAAATTTTCCTGGTAAAGAGCTCAATGTAACAGACATTACAGAGCAATAATTTCATTAAGAAAAAACAACAAACCGGTCACATTAGGATTATATATTTATTTCCATCCTGTTATGCGTTTTTGAAAAATCCAAAAACACGAAAAAAAATTAACAGGACTTCTTCAGATCTTATGGATAAAATAAATCAGAATACACACAGGAAATAAGGGTGGGAGGGGATAGAAGAGGGGTGAAGAGTTATCTCCTCATCTAGCCCACTTCAGTTATTTTATTTTATTGTCGGTTAGAATAATAGTAAATTAATTTTTAAAAAAGATTTTCCAAAATTTTAATTATTTTTCAACTTAAAACTACAGATTTAATATTAACTTAGAAAAATAACTTTATTCAATAACTTTACGTAACGATACAATAAAATTTATTTCAAATTAATTTCAGGATTTAATTAAATTAATTTAAATTTTTTTTAAATCAAATTTATTTAGGACCTAGTAATCAGTTACAGTTTTAATGATTAGTACGTATATATGACATATTTTTCACATTTTCTATCTAACATCTTATTTTATTTATTTATTTATTTACATTAATTCTCAATTTAATCCTATGTTGTTGTTGTTTTTTTCAATTATTTATGTTAATTATCTATAGTTTAAATTTAGCCCTATGTCTACACCTAGCTATTAATTCACATCTCTCATTTGATAATTTTTCAGGCTCTGGATAAAGCAAAATGTGCATCTTTTCTTCTAAACACAGATTACATCTAGTATCGAAACAATTTGGAGGATTTGATCTTTTTAATATGGACCATTGAATCTCAGGGGTTAAACCTTTATTTTTCAAACCCCAAAAATGCTTAGATAAAGCAGTTTGATGTTTCAGATGTTCATGGGAGAAAGAATATTTGTGATTAGCGTATCTAATTTTCCATTTCGTGTAGGAGATTCCAATATAAGTATTCCTATCATTTATATTCTCTTTTGGGTAAATAATTCCTTGATATACTACATTATTTAAATTACTTAATCCATTCATAGGACAATCATTTCGAGTTTTACAATTACATTCGTTTTGTTTACAATTATTATTATTATTTGTTCGGTTCTGAAATTCTTTAATTATCTCTTTATTATGATTATTGATTATTTGAAAAATATTTTTCGTGCAGGAGTAACTAATTTTTAATGTTTTTCTATTAAATATTTTATGTAGTATATTATCATGTTTAAAGTGCTTATCTGTCAGTTTCAAAAAATATTTACCTACATTTATACTAGCTAGTCTACAAAAAAGGGGGTTAAACCATATTTTCTTTTTCTATTTTTTTATTTCTTATTATTTTCTTTATTAATATCATTAGGTATATTTTCTTCTAGATACCTAAACTCTTCCTTAAAACCGCTATTTTTAAGGGCATCTATATAGATCTTACTACTCTCTTTGAAAATTTTCTCATTTGCTGATAGTTTACATATTCTTAAATTTACAGCTTTCGGGACTTGCTTAATTATGTTCTTAGGGTTATTAGATTTAACCTTAATATATGAAGGATGCTGATCAGTTTTTTAAGAACGGTTTATAAGAGTTATTCGAGAGGTCTAGGGTCACATCCAGGAAATTAACTATCTTATTATTAGATGAGACTTCTATCTTGAATCCTAAAAACTTAAAAGCCCTTATAATCTTCTTTTGTATGCTAGAGCTAATTGGGCCATTGCTATTTGAGCTATGTATTAAACCATCATCATGGTATAACACTAATTGTTCTGGACTAATAATCCTAGTAAGTATATTAAATATATATAAACCTACAAGGTCCGCTATTTGGGAGGAATCATACCCACCAAGGAACGTCAAAATTATCTAAACCACTTTTAACCCACGTGGATTCATAATTTTTTATTACTGTTTTCCTACAAGCTAATATTATTTCATATTGTTCATTAGTTACATTTACATATTTACTGGCGTAGTTAATACTATCTATCAGAATATTTTTAGTCATAGAAGGATAAAGATCAATATCAAATTGCATAAAAGTCGCTTTACTCTTATTTTTTATCCTCCTAAACCATTCAATGGTTTCATATGAGTTCCTCCAAAGATTACTATGGTTAGCTTTTTTCACATTAGTTACAATATTTTGAATAATATTTTTAGATATCCTACCTAACTCTGTTTTTGAGGGATTAATCAGTCTGATTTGCAATTTATTCTCAAAATTAGGTTTATGGTCCTTAAATAGAATATAAGCCTCGTTCTTTTTAAATTTTCCTAACCCATCTTCAATGTGTACTCTACTAGCAAAATTACAAGTATCCTTATTTATTTGGACAATAGTGTTATTATAGTCTATTTTATAATTATTAATAATTTTGCTTTTTAGAATTTCTTGGTATTTTGAGGGTTTAATTTTATACATATTTTTTGATTTATCTGACCTCACCGATATATATTTAGACGTTTTTACTTCTTCTATATCTTTGTTTAATTTCATTTGGAAATTATTCCGTTCTCTCTCATATTTAATCTTTCTAATTAGTTTAAATAAGTCCGTTTCAAACGGGTCTAGTAGCTTATTATTTGGAGGAGTAGTTTTCTTGGAGATATATTTTACTCACTATAACAAGATGGTCAAGTCCATTATATATTTTACTTAGTTTCCCCTGTTGTCGAGTAAAATTTCAATATTCTGAAAGAATTATCCCATGTAACAATGTTTAAAATAGATGGATGCAAACTTCTTTCGGTATTGTCAATAAATAAGTTGTACAGTTTTGTAATGTTCTGTTTTAATAGTATCCATCAGTGTGTTTATAGATATTTTAATTTCTGTAACGTTTCATACAGCTTCTATTGTACACTGAGATATTCAATTTAAGAAATTCAGTCTTCATTTAGAAGCTTCATGAACATGAATATCCCGTTATCTTAATGAATACATATTTATAACATGGATATATTACATGCATTTTTATTTATTGATTATCAATATGATTTATTTATTACGCATATATTTTGTAACTCAGCTGACTGGGAACGGCGAATGTATTCGGCCAAACTTAAATGGGGATTGCCTTCTTTAATGAGTTTTATGATCCATTCCATGATTTCGATTGGCAATGACTTGGTTTTTGTCATCTTTCTTTCCCATTAGGTAAACACTACTGCTTACTGGAGTTTGTAAAAAGCCTCTTTTAACTGTATACTGATTTGAATACTGAGGCTTCAGATAGTATTTGTTTTAGAAATGCAAATAACAAGATCACTCCAAACCGTTTCCTCAATTTTGGACTATTTCATAATATTTTCAACCTTATAGTTTGGAGAAAATACATTTTAATTTGATAATTTAATCTACTTTGTTCAAAGAATATTTTAAGGAACCAGAATATTCAGATAGAAAAGAAAAATGTTTTGAGTCTTATCTATGATTAGATTTTCTTACTGATAAAAAGGGAGCTTAGTGTTCATCCTGAAAGTGAGCTAATTTCTTATTTTTCGTCATGAATTGTATGTTTGCCCAGTATATATATATATATATATATATATATATATATATATATATGTCTAGTATATATATATATATATATATATGTCTAGTATATATATATATATATATATATATATATATATATATATATATATATATATATATATATATTAGAATCTATCTATCTATGTATCAATCAATCTATCTATCTATCTATCTCTCTCTCTATATATATATATATATTAGAATCTATCTATCTATCTATGTATCTATCTCTCTCTCTCTCTCTATATATATATATATATATATATATATTTGTGTGTGTGTGTGTGTGTGTGTGTGTGTGTGTGTGTGTGTGTGTGTGTGTGTGTGTATTCTACCTTCAGAAATTGAGAAACCAACTTGGATTTATTCAAAGACTTTTGCGGACAATGAAACTACTTGTTTTTGTTGCTCAAACGATTTTTGCATCCGTATATTCATTGGCATTTTCAGCCTCTCTTTAAAGAAAAAGTGTATTTTTCTAGTTTAATGATTTTAAGAATAAGAACAATTTTAAAGAAAATTTAAGTTTTTCCGGTATATTTTCTCTCAACTCCTTTTTGCGTCTTGTAACTGTTAAGTAGTCGAAGTCACAGTGAGCTGAATTTCGTGCTGGTCTGGTTTATCCATTTCTCTGACATCTTGATACATTTACCATCGAATAATTATGGGATTTAATTTTCCAAATTTAACATAAAATTCTATTTCTACATTCAAAGAGTCAATAAAATAATTTCTCATGTAACTACTGATGCATTATATTGCATCGGCTTCCGTGCATATCTGAAATAAAACCACCATGGTGAATATATTAGAAGATATCCATATTTTCTTTATAAAGTAGAGGAATTATATAGTGAATTGAATTACTATGACCAGAAAACCCGGCAAACATTTACGCACGACATACAGAAAAACTGGACAGTTGTTTCGACCTTATTACCCTGACTAGTTATTTTGGCGTCACTAGTTATTTTTGGTGTGTGATATGGACTGATGATTCCCTAGTAGAGTTTTGACTCTGCAATCTGTAACCGCTGGTTCGATCTCCAGTGGTCGAGATCACGGAGTATACTGCTGATAAGACCTAATAAGGTCGAAGCAGCTGAAAAGTGTTTCCATATGTCGTGCGTAAGTGTTAGCCAGATTTTCTGTTCATGGTAATTCAATTAATATTATATAAATAATATAATTCCTCTGCTTAAAAAAGAAGTAGATCTATATCCTTGCCATTGTGGTCATAATAATTACGTAGATGTGTAGTTCTAATCCTCTTGGGAAAACGTGGACCTGGAGGTTACCATGACCTCTGTAAAAGAGTATAGATGTAACTTGCAAGACACATTCAGGTTAATTGGCCGCGCAATTATCATGACTAGTTAATTTGGTGTCACTTGTGTGCAATATGGACCGATGGTTAGTTGTAGAGTTTCGTCTCTGCAATTTATGGTCGTTGGTTCGATCTTCAGTGGGGCAGATCACGGTATACACTGCTGATGAGACCTAATAAGGTCGAAAAAGCCGTCCAGTGTTTCCGTATGTCGTGCGTAAGTGTTTGCAGGATTTTCTGCTCATGGTAATTCAATTCACAATATTAGAATATGTACTTTGCTTTAACGGAGCCTACGAAGGAATCATTTTTAACAAAGATTGTTAACCCGTGGTGTAATGGTTATCGTCGCTGGAAATGGACACGGCGATACAAGTTCAAATCCTGGACGAGGTTGATTGCATTTCACATAGCACTAATACCCTTGGGAAAGGTATGAATCCAATTATTCTCCCTCCAGCTATGGGTAAATAGTAGGACAGACTGATTTCTTCAGCCTTGGTGAGACAACTAGTTTAGGAGAAGGAACACTCTGAATTCAAACATGTTAAACTCCGCTTAAAAATTGACCTTGTATCATATCCTGCCCAAGCAGAGGGGTTGGTAAATATCGTTAACTCTTATTTTCTCGCCAGCACGTTCATCACTGACTGTTGTAAAGAACTGTTGATTCTGTGTCTATTCTATTTTAAAGCAAATAGATTTTAAATAGATATGTCATCATCATCATCATGTCGCGCCGCCAGCGCGGATATCCTTGACCCTCTCTCGCCATTTCTCCCTATCATTCATCGCCTCCGGCAGGTCTTCAGGGTTACATCCTGTGTCCTCACATAGTTGCTGTATGTATGTTCGTGCTGGTCGTCCCACTCTTGCACATCCATATGTGGGGGTCCACAGGAGTACATCGCTTATGAGCTCGTCCTTGCTTCTCCAGCAGTGTCCTGCGTGTCTGGTTCGTCGAACTTGTATAGTTTTCGTGATGGGGGGCAAGTGTCCGTATAGTTGGAGTCTCGTGGGGTGCTGTCGCCAGGACTTGTTTAATACTGCTCTCAACATTCTTGTGTAATTTCCGTCCAGCCTCCTCTCCAGCCGCTTCGTAAGCGTCCATGTGGTGCATCCATATAGCAGTATCGACACAACCGCTGCCTGGAAGAAACTGCGTTTCATTTTATCAGTTAGGTCCGACTTCCATATGATCGAGAGCCTATCGATAGCTGTCCATGCTTTCGTCAGTTGAGTGTCGATGTCCTTTTCGTTTGATGAGACGCTACTTCCTAGGTAGGTGAATTTGTCGACTAGTTTCAGAGAGGCTCCGTCTAGTGTGGCAATGTTGCCCGTTTGGTTGTAACACATATATTCAGTTTTGTTTGCATTGACATGGAGGCCAATGCCAGCTGCGGCTCGTTCCAGACATTTTTTTTGCTCCACTCAGCGTAAAATAAAAGTTTCAAAGGCAAAAAAGGCAGTAAAACTATCATACGAAAGTTGAGTTGACTGAAAGTGTAGCGAAAATGTGCATACCCAATCAAGAGTTCTATATAGACTTTTGCTATACATATTTTAGAACTTTCTTTTTATCAGGTGTTGATTAAATTTTAAAAATATGCGTACATAGAACTAGTTAGATATATATTTTTGTATGAAAAATTGTAGGTTTAATAAGTCCGTTTCGTGTCACTCACTTGACTAAAAAACTTAATTCCCTAAAAAAATTCAGGAATTTTTCACATTGATAATCTTATCTAGTTTCCGTCAGTTTCAGTTACGGATCTATGAAAATGCAACTTCTTTCTGATTTTGTAATGTCTTATTTTACCCTCATTTTTATGTTGTAGAAATTTTAACTTTCAGATATGTCGTGGATATACTGGTGATTAAACTTGGAAATGCTTAGAGGAAAATTGAAAGCCTTGGTTGTATGAAAAATCTGACACTTAGAGAATAATATCTAATTTTCATTTTTTCAATAGCACTGCTAAATTAGTCATTCACTTAGTTTAGAATTATTTATTAAAAGGTCAAAGATATAAATCAATCAAAGAAAATCGAATTTTCTAACAATGTACTTGTGGTGTTTGTTGTAAAATTATTATTCTGTCGGGTGGGGGGGTATTAGGAACTGACTGCATCCTCAATACAAGGATAAGGTTTTGGTTTAGATTATTTGGTTGAATTGCATGTCAACCCTTAATGTGAATTCAATGCCAAATCCTATATATATATATATATATATATATATATATATATAATTTTTAAGTCAATTTTTCCTTGGTACTTTTGTTTTAAATGAGTCATAGCTGATTTGTTTGCACACTATTAAATGGTTTCATGTATCGATATCTATTGTTCGAATCCAGTTACATAGTTTCAAGTATTGATATCAAACAATAATAATTTTATTAAATATAAATAATTTGTTTGCACCAAGTGAAGGGGTTCCACGTATTGATATCACACACTTTTATTTGTACACAGATCTTTTCATGTATCACTATTTAACACTAATGTTATTTTAAAGATTTACTTAATTGTTTGCCGACAGTTAAATAGGTTCAAGTATTACAATGATATACGAATATTTCAATTTAACATCAGTCATTTGTTTGCAGACAATTAAAGGGTGAAGAAACTAAGTGAATATTTTTATTTGACCCACTGAGAGTAAGTTATCAGGTACTACTTGTCAGGGTCAGAAAACCTGGTACTAAGACAATGAAGCGGTTTTCTACAATCCCTAGAACGGAAGCCTAACTACCGGATGCAGTTTATTGTTATAAACAGGACACTCGATGGGAGTCCTAACACTCTTAGGAGATGCAACTGACTGGGCTGGTAGAAAAGTAAGATGCCACAGATATGTATTCTGTGTATAGCACCAACACTACACTATAAGTCCTTTGTTCAAAAGCTCTGGTGGTTATGAACCAACAACTTCATTGAATTATTTCTTGTTTCATCTGATCTGTATTGGTAGTTCCCATTAGAGTAGCAGCTTTGAATGAATTAGATCTGTTTGAAAATTGTGTAAATTATGAGTATTAAGAATAATAACTTTAAGCTATTATAATGATTATTATTTACTTATTTGACAGTTATTTACATCAGCGTTAGTTGATAGTTTTTCCCTGTAGTCTAAGTGATAGCAAGTCTCCTATAGTCTCCAGGTCACTTCCCAGTATTCTGGCCGATCTTAATAATGCTGGAGTTATTATTCTAGTTATTTGAGAGTTCTTCACATCAGCTTTATCTGATGGTTTTACACTTGAATCTGAGTGACGTCTAGTTCCCTCAAATCTCGAGGACTTTTCTTAGTATTATGTCCGATCTCAACAATGCCGTAGTTTTGATGGTCTCCACTTGTCCACTTATTTTCAAGTCCTTGAGTTTCTGTATCAATCCTTTTGTGACTGTACCGAGTGCAACATTTGCAATTGGTATCATCGTCACATTCATGTTCCATGTTTTTTGTTTCAGTTCTCTAACAAGGTCTTGGTACTTACCACTCTTTTTGCTCTCAGTTTTATCCTTTGCTAAAAGTCCACTATTTAGCAGGTTCTCTCTTTTCCTTTATTTTTTATGACTCTGAGCCACGATGAGGTGATCTTTTTAGTCTAAAAATCCAAAAGAATTTTGTACGTCTTATTTTCTTGTACAGATTCCAGGTGGGCATATACCATTTATTCGTCTGCTAAAATCCCTGCATAATTCCCAGTGGATCGTTATCTCCACCAAGTCATGTCTAGTCTTATGCTCTTTTGGCAAAAACTTGCTTGATTCGCTTATTATGTGATTGATATTTTAATCTCTGTCTCCTGGATTATTATTATTATTATTATTATTTACTCCATTAGAGTTTTTCACCTCAGTATAAGCTGATAGTTTTTCACAGGAGTTTGAGTGACAGCAAGTCTCCTCAAGTCTCCGGGACTCTGGCCGTTCTCAGCAATGCTGTCATTTGGATAGTCTCTACTCGTCTGCCAACTTCCAAGTCCTCCAGGCCTTTTAATAATACTTTAGTTATTGTGCCAAAAGCACCAATCACTACTGGTACAATCGTCACTTTCATGTTCCACAGCTTTTTTCAATTCTCTTGCAAGGTCGAGGTACTTATTCCACTTTTCGCATTCCTTCAGATTTATTCTGTGATCCGCCGGGACAGCAAAGTCGACACAAGCTTACCTTTCTTTCTTTCTTTCTTTCTTTCTTTCTTTCTTTCTCATTGAATATAGTTTAGGTTCTGATTCTGGTTCTGATTCTGGTTCTTCTTCTTCTTCTTCTTCTTCTTCTTATTATTATTATTATTATTATTATTATTATTATTATTATTAATTAGAGTTTTTCACATCAGCGTAAGCTGATGGACTTGCATTGGAGATTGAGTGACAGCAAGTATCCTCAAGTCTCCAGGACTCTTTATTATTATCATTATTAGTAGTGGTAGTAGTCGTTGTAGTAGCTGTAACATATAGTTAGTATTAATATTAATATTATACCCGTTTGTTAGTTAGTCACACTATCGTTGACTCCTGGTTTTCAACTAAAAACTGAGTGACAACTAGTGTCCTCATATCTAAAGGATTCTTAGTATTGTGGCCGATCTCAACAATCCTGTATCTTGGATGGTTGCCATTCGTCTTCTTATTTCTTAGTCCTCCAGTCCCTGTACCAATCTTTTGGCGGCTGTACCGAGTGCACCAATTACAATTGGTATCACCGTCACCTTCATGTTCCATAGAACTTTCATTTCTCTTGTAATGTACTGGTACTTATCTCTCTATTCGCTTTCCTTCAGTTTTACCCTCTGGTCATCCGGAACGGCAAAGTCTCAGAAGTTATTATTATCTGGCCGGGAGGTGCCCGTGGTGTAATGGTTACCGTCGTAGGAAATGGACTCGGCGACACGAGTTCAAATCCTGGCCGAGACTAATTGCATTTCACATAGCACTAATACTCTTGGGAAAGGTATGAATCTAATTATTCTCCCTCCAGCTATGGGTAAATACCTTCATGACCTTGTGTCATATCCTGCTCTAGCGGAGGGGTTGGGTGAATATGATTATCTGGCCGAGTATCCGTTGTATCTCAAAATCTCAAAGAATATTGTACGTTTCATTTTCTTCAGGACGGATTCTGGGTTGTGGATATACCATTTGTTTGTATCGTCAAATGTAATCTATTATTTGTATTGAATAGTAATACACTATATGATATATTTTTGGTGAAGGAACCCCACTTAAACTAGTAGACAAATTCACGTACCTAGGAAGCAGCGTCGAATCAACCGAAAAGGACATCGAAACGAGGTTAACGAAAGCATGGACAGCTATCAATAGGCTATCGATTATATGGAAATCAGACCTAACTGATAAAATGAAACGCAGTTTCTTCCAGGCAGCGGTCACATCGATACTGCTATATGGATGCACTACATGGACGCTAACAAAACGACTGGAGAAGAAGCTAGATGGCAATTACACAAGAATGCTGCGTGCAATCCTGAACAAGTCCTGGCAGCAACACCCCACAAGACACCAACTGTACGGCCACCTGCCCCCCTATCACGAAAACTATTCAAGTTAGACGAACCAGACATGCAGGACACTGCTGGAGAAGCAGAGATGAACTCATAAGAGATGTACTCTTATGGATCCCCACACATGGTCGCGCAAAAGCAGGACGACCAGCTCGAACGTACATTCAACAGCTATGTGAGGATACAGGATGTTGTCCTGAAGACCTACCTAGGGCGATGAACGATAGGGAGGAGTGGCGAGAGAGGGTCAGGGATATCCGTGCTACCAGCGCGATATGATGATGATGATTATATGATATATGTACAAGCTAAATAATAATTGTTGACAAAGAAGAAAGTATAACTTAAAATTGCAATTGACCTTTTAATCAACCATTTAAAAATGAATCAAATTTTGGCATTCGATAACCCGGAAGTTGGTGTACCGTTCAAGAAATAAACCAAATCAAACTGGTAAAATTTGAGGGAAGGTCATAAATAATTATCTTCTTTGGATGCAGGGCCGTACATTTGGACACCTTCTGGTTACTTGTCAATCCCATAATACACCTCGCCCTAGTTTCGTCCGCGTTCTTCAGGTAAAGATGTGATTGTCTTTATTGGGAACCCTTTTGAGATGAGGCTTCTTAATCTGAGAATTAATTTTTTTATTGCGGACATTTTGTCCTCATCTTGGTAGTTTTTTTTTTTTTTTTCTTTTCACTACGTTTCGGCCAAACTTCACTTCTGGCCTTCTTCAGATGAATAACCGTGACCTCGGATAGGAATGCTGAATCTTGTAACCGTATCCCCAGTAATTACTGCCTCCCATAGTTGTTGTCTATCGCACCACGGTAATACGGAGGTGCTCGTGGTGTAATGGTTATCATCGTAGGAAATGGACACGGCGACACGAGTTCAAATCCTGGACGAGGCTGATTGCATTTCACATAGCACTAATACCCTTGGGAAAGGTATGAATCCAATTAGTCTCCCTCCAGCTATGGGTAAATTGTAGGACAGACTAGGTTCTTCAGGCTTGGTGAGGCAACTAGTCTAGGAGAAGGAAAACTTTGAATTCAAATTTCCGTTCGTTAAAAAGAGAGACGCGTCAGCGACATAGAATCATGCAATAATGCCGGCATGGTTTTACCAAAAACGTGCTATTGACTCCTTAAAACAAGTAAAAACTATTATGTGTTTTTGTATCCCTCTCATGAATTACTTGTTCATAGAGCAGCATGGGCTAATTTTATATTTCGGAAGGCGTTTTAGTATATTTTTTAATAAGTCTTCTATGTTTATTATGAATGTTTTATTTATTCCTAAATGTTTAAATGAGTTAATCCCATTTTCACTCCACTTATTTAGAGTTAGAGTATCATTGAACATGCTAATTGACTTAGGTTAATGTGGATACGACGAAAGCACCAACAAACCTAATACTATATCTCAGAAGTTATTATCATCTGGCTGAGTATCCATTGTATCTCAAAATCTCAAAGAATATTGTACGTCTCATTTTCTTCAGGATGGATTCTGGGTTGTGGATATACCATTTGTTGGTATGGTCAAATGTAACATTTTGCACGGATTCCCAGTGTATCCCCTTCCCCAACCATAGCACCAACAAACCTAATACTATATCTGATATACGAACAAAAATAGTATCAACAGTTTAACTTAATCAAACCCATCCAAAGAATTAAGCGCCAATTAAAAACTTCAAGGAAGAAAGCTGTTGTTTTTAACATTAATTCAACGAACTTTATAAATATCATATGTATCACTGTGAATTAGGTATTATTTAAGATTTTATAATGAGTCATTTACTACAACGCGCTGTTTTTAAACCACGATGAAATTAAAGAAGTACTTTTCCTTTGAATTTACTGAAATAATTTTCTCTTGCTTTAACGCTCTTTGCCACCCGTGCGTTAAAAACACTCATTTGTCACAGAGAATTACTTCTTATGCCAACTGGACGAAAGCAAGTAAGAAAATAACCCTGTTTATTTAGGATCCCATTTCGACATAACGTAACTATTCACTCGATTTAATAGAGGAAAGAAATCAGAAATGGCCATTGCTGATAAATATAGAATGCTGTTTCGAACCATTTCCGTGCAGCCTCGTTTCCAGTTCGACATAACCAGGGAAAGTTGTTGCATTTCTCAACGGCTTTAATTTCCGGCAAGACTGTCGGATCCAAACGGTCAAGCCCATAACAAATATGTCTAAAGGAAATAACCAAGATTGAACGGTACGCCCCGTATGCAACGGACACTTGAAGAGACTAGAGTGTATAATCATAAAACCATTGTTTCCTGCGCATGTATATGTATCCTTTCATCTACGCACTGATGCACAAACGTGCAAAAGAATCGAATCATGTTTATATCACTAAATGTTAGAGCACATTTTTTCTTATGGAAATATTTATTCATATCGGAGATTGTCAACGAGAGTGTATCTATTAAAATGAAACTCTCCTAAGGGCCCTATTTGCTGATTAAATTTGGGATCTTTTTTAATATGGAATTTTGAGAGTAGATTTATTAGCTGAGATAAAATCTGCATACACGATAATCATTTTGTATCGCCAGTCATCCAGTTAGATAGAATGGACCAAAAGGAATATATATATATATATATATATATATATATATATATATATATATATATATATATATATATAATTTGCTATATTTATAAATTGTGTTCAGTATCGATGACCGAGTATATACATTCAAGTTATGATAGCGTAGACATAGAGTCAACGGCGATGAGTGATTGTCGATTTCTCGCCTATGGATCATCGGACACACATATATATATATATATATATATATATATATCGTCCATATATATATATATATATATATGTGTGTGTGAGTGTGTGTGTGTGTGTGTGTGTGTGTAATTTGCTATATTTATAAATAGTGTTCAATATCGGTGACCAAGTATATATATCTGAGTTACGATAGCGTAGGCATAAAGTCAACGGAGATAAGTGATCATCGGGGACACACACACACACACACACACACACACACACACACACACACACACATACATATATATATATATATATATATATATATATATATATATATATATAAATATCATCATGTTGTGCCGCCAGCACGCATATCCCCGTCCCTCTCTCGCCACCTCTCCCTATCATTCATCGCCTCCGGCAGGTCTTCAGAGTTACATCCTGTGTCCTCACATAGTTGTTGTATGTAAGTTCGAGTTGGTCGTGCTGCTTTTGCACGGCCATATGTGGGGGTCCATAGGAGTACATCACTTATGAGCTCGTCATTGCTTCTCCAGCAGGGTCCCGCGTGTCTGGTTCGTCTTACTTGTATAGTTTTCGTGATGGGGGGGCAAGTGTCCATATAGTTGGTGTCGCGTGGGGTGTTGTCGCCAGGACATTGTTCAATACTGCTCTCAACATTCTTGTGTAATTTCCGTCTAGTTTCTTCTCCAGCCGTTTAGTTAGCGTCCATGTAGTGCATCCATATAGCAGTATCGATACAACCGTTGCCTGTAAGAAACTGCGTTTCATTTTATCGGTTAGGTCTGATTTCCATATAATACTATTTACCGCTCAGGCAGGATATGACATGAGGTCAATTTTTTAAGCGGAGTTTAACAGGTTTGAATTCAGAGTTTTTCTTCTCCTAGACCAGTTGCCTAACCAAGGCTGAAGAACTTAGTCTGTCCTACTATTTACCCATAGCTGGAGGGAGAATGATTGGATTCATACCTTTCCCAAGGGTATTAGTGCTATGTGAAATGCAATCAGTCTCGTCCAGGATTTGAACTCGTGTCGCCGTGTCCATTTCCTACGACGATAACGACTACACCACGGGCACCTCCAAATTTCCATATGATCAAGAGCCTATCGATAGCCGTCCATGCCTTCGTCAGTCGTGTGTCGATGTCTTTTTCGGTTGATGAGACGCTACTTTCTAGGTAGGTGAATTTGTCTACTAGTTTCAGAGAGGCTCCGTCTAGTGTGGTAATGTTGCCCGTTTGGTTGTAACACATATATTCACTTTTGTGTGCATTGACATGGAGGCCAATGCCAGCTGCGTATCGTTCCAGACTATGCAGTAGTGTCTCTGCTTGATTAGGCGTATTCGCCAGTAACGTCAAGTCATCAGCGTAGTCGGTGTCCGTGATTGTTTTTGCGGGGTATCTTTTGCTTCTTCTCTTAGTCAGCTCGAAGCCATTTTCTCTAATTTTGTCGATCGAAGTTCTAAGCACGTAGTCTAGACAGACGATAAAGAGGTACGGGGCTAGCGTGTCTCCTTGTAGTACTCCTGCGAGAATGTCGAAGTATATATATATATATATATATATATATATGTCGTCAATATATATATATGAAAGACTTTTCTCAACCAGATAACTATGTCTATTATATTGTTTTTCAGGTTTACTATTTTAAATAAGACTCATAATCATTTGAACAAGTTCAAACTATTTTTTGCCTTAGACTTGAGTGAATTTTAACTGTTCCGAGACATTGAACTCTTACATCAGACGTGAAAAGAAACCCAATATTTTGATCTTCAGCATCAATTGTCAGGACAAAATCTTAAATGTCCATGTTTTCCATCATGTAATATCCAGTCATTACCCGTTTGCTTTTAAAAAGAAATATCGAGTGATGGAGTCATGTCCGCCACGTGTAGACGTATAGCAAATCCCAAGCAGTTGCTACCTGACAAAGGGCAAAAAGGAGAGTTAAGAGTCATACCTTGGATATTGCTATTATCGGGGACATATCGCCCTACAGAGGCAGCAGTCAGCATATTATTAGGCCCACCAACAGCATCTTAGTAAACAAGTAGTGGTTCAAATAACTATTTTAAAAGAATTATTTGAAAACACAAATATATCAAGTATTTATACTAAATACAAATACTTTTAAAACAGGTTTAATTGTTTCAGATATTGGACTCTAACAGGTATAAAGACTCCAAATGAGTGTGGCCCTGCAAATAATGTTATTGCAGAGGTGACTTTATAATCTCCAGAGCTCATTAATTTAAACGTTACCACCAGATGCATTTTATTATCATACCCAGTATATTCCCTTTGCAGGGGGATTTTACCGATTTGCATACTTAGTAAAGTATTTATGCTCAGTGGTTAAGAGGTCAAGTTTTGTATAGCATATAATTACTTACAATCATTGTTAAAATAAGATATTTCCCCCGAACGGTAACAAACGGTAATTTCTGTTACGAAAGTTAAAACTATGTCAAAAAAAGATCGATTGACTGATTATAAAGATATGCAAAACTGTCCAGGCGTATTTTATACTCATAGGTTAGGCTACAGTATTAATTGTTCTTTCGTATTTATATTTTTGGCGTAGTTGTTATTTATGAGTACCTTTTGCTTTTGTTTGCACACGGTCGTATCAAATTCAAATGATTTTTAAAAAGAAATTTTTGATTTATAGATGAAATTGTAACAGGTATTATAACTGCGGTTCTGAATTGACCTAGGAGTTATATCAAGGAAGGGATACTCTACGCTCCCCAGGTCACAATAAGTGGTGTTTTACTCTCTGATGTAGTCATATATATGGCTTCCCTTTTTTTTAAGGGGGATCTCCTTAATCCTTTAATGGAGACACAATGAGCGTATTCGAAACCTAATTAATAGGTCTTATAAAAGAAAACGGGATTCACTAATTTTTAAATATAATATAGCATTTATCAATAAAATATCAGTTTAAAGGAGAACATACTTATTTTAAATGAGTAGTACTTAAAAGCATTATCGATTTAAATAAGTTCGAGTTAGTTTGTCGTGATTGTTAATTCTAACTATGGTTGGTTGGTGGTTGGTTGGTTGTGTTTTTATGGCACGAAAACCCTTCTTGGTTACTGAATATGAAAACTTCTTTATATATTTATAAGATATATGGTTTCTCTACAAATATTTTGTAGGTAGCATTTTAAACGAGACAGAAATCATTTGTTTGCATATATGTAAATGGGCTCAAGTATTGCAATATAACTAGAAGGGTTGGATTTAGTATAAATCATTTGTTTGCTCATAGAAAAAAATTGATTCAAGCACTACAATTTGATATTAACAATTCAACATCAGTGATTTCTTTGCGCACAGTTCAATGGTCAAATAGTTCTAATATATATATATATATATATATATATATATATATGTTTGAGAGTGTATGCATGTGTGCCAGGTTGTGTGTGGGGAGTAACATATTTTTTTTGTAAAATACATATGATTATCGAGTTTTACATATAAATATGAAATTTTAAGTAACCATTTGTTAGACACAAATAAAACTTTAATGAATCAAAAATATAATTTATTCACGAGGGAAATATTCGATCCTATCAGTAATAACTTTTTAATAATAAAAAATTGTTACATATTGACCTCCGACCCGCCCGGGCTGTCAAAATAGGAAATGCACCTGTGTAAATAATAGGCTCATCCGGTTAAGGAATATCAGGATATTATAACCTTGACCGTGGACAGGTTGAATGAGTGCGATTGTGACGCTTGCAGGAAGAAGAGTGGGCGTCAAATCATTATATAACCCGGGTGAAGACAGGAAGTCAGTTAGTTGGAGATCAGATGAGTTGGAGAGAAGATGCTGGATTGAGGAACATGTGTGTGTGTGCATACGTATACATACATGCATACGTACATATATATATATATATATATATATGTATTCGAGACCAAATCTACCAAGATTTGACTGTTTCTAGTGGTACACTATCTATTTAAAACGCATAATATTAGGTACTACTAATTGCAAAACCACAGCATTGAACCCGCTAAATAATTAAAAAATATAGGCTATATACGTTTAGATTAAAAACTACGTCTTGTGTAAGTGTGTTTTTATATTTGAACTACTACATATTAACGTTTATCGATTTTAAATTTTCAGTTCTTCAGTACTTGACCTTTAATAATAGCTAATATATAAAGCTCTGTTAGTTATACTAGTTTCGAAAGAAATTGGATAATCCTTGTGCCTGTTTAATCTTCTAGATGTGTCAAAGTTCGTTTGTGCTTTATTAACTATGTGTCTGTATACACGTATAGACTATTGATGTAAATATGTGTACAAAAACTTGTTTATATCATTGCTTTATACTGTTTTTGTTTCTATGTAATCTTCTTTTTTTTTTCTTTTTTTTTTTGTCTACGAAGAAATATTAAATTTAATGTGCTGCGTTGTGATGAAAGGCGAGAATGCATATTTTTTGTTACATTTGTCCATCTAATCAGTGATACGATGTAATCTCCAAAGTATACCATGAGTAAGTATCTATCTAACTATATATCTATGGATAACGTAGGAACAATTTTTTGTAGCTTAGTCTTTTGAACTAATGGATTATGCTACAAGTAAAAGCATTTTAAAGTACATGTATTTTAAAGTATATTTTAAGCTACTCCTTTTTAACGAACGATTTAAAGTACTCCATTTTGAAGTTAATTTTAAACTATTCCATTTTTTAGTACATGCGAGTGTTCTTTGAATAATAACATATTTTCCTTATTTTAATACTGCTGTTTGCTTTTGAATATATGCAAACACAGAAATGGGTTTATGAAAAGTTACAGACACTTGATTTCATTGAGGTATCGTCTTATCATCTGACGACTCTTAACCAGAATTATAATTCCAATTTTCTAAATAAATTTTCCAAAGATCCAATCTTCAAATATATTGATTTTGCATGGGAAGGAACGTCAGGGAAAAGACTGTGAAAATCAATTGAAAAATACGGAATATATTTTCAAATTTAAGTAAATAACTATATTGACAATAGTGTAATTTTTTATGTATCTGTGAAAAACAAAACCAGATAAATTATATCAACAAACATTCTTTGTCAACACACATTCTTTCTATTCACCTCCATTAATAAAATTGTAGACAGTTTTCTGTTAAGTGCCATGTTCTTTTTCATCCAACTCAATTTTGGTTCATGACTCATAATTCAATATCATGACACAATCAGTATGACACTAAACTGTGACCGGCAGGGATGCTCCAATTTTAGGCTTTAAAGGAGTATGAAGTTTTACCATTACTTCCAGGTCTACTCTGTTAGAATCAGTTAGGGTTCTATCAAAGAGTTTCATATGAATATTTGAAAATAAACAAATGATGTTTTATTCGTCTTTACAGATTATTAGAGTTAAATGAAAATATTTGATCTAACCCCGTCGCTAAGGCTTCATCATCATCTTCATCATGTCGTGCCGCCCGCACGGATATCCCTGACCCTCTCTTGCCACTTTTCCCTATCGTTCATCGCCTCCAGCAGGTCTTCTGGACTACATCCCGTATACTCACATAGCTGCTGTATGTATGTTCGATCTGGTCGTGCTGCTTTTGCTCGGCCATAAGTGGGGATCCATTGGAGTACATCACTTATGAGCTCGTCTCTGCTCCTCCAGCAGTGTCCAGCGTGCCTGGTTCGTCTAACTTGGATAATCTTTCGTGATGGGAGGCAGGTGGCCGTATTGTGGGGTGTTGCCGTCAGGACTTGTTTAATATTGCTCGCAACATCCTTGTGTAGTTGCCGTCTAGGTTCTTTTCGAGCCGTTCAGCCGGTGTAGAGATAAAACTACAATATACTAGCTTAGATGGCGACGAAGAACTTAGCAGGTTCAATGTGGTCGCAAGATAACCGCAACAAAGTGTGTCACAGGAAAGAGATGATAAGGAGGATGTCGAAGAATATATTGTATTGCCTATGGACAGAACGACAGATATTTCCGTTCACAAATAAGATCCACAAATTACCGGAAAAAAAACAGAAGTCTGTAAAAATCGTATACGTCACATATTGCACCGCTGGACAAACAACGAAAAACTCGTAGATATATAAAAGTATAATTCATATTTTTATTCTTCGACGGCGACGATTCTGTGTCGTAGGAATACAGTCAGAGAGAATTCTCACATCTTTCTTCTGTGGCGGGGCCCCTTTTTGTGAAGTAGTACAACAGCCGGAGAAAACACATGAGGAGCTGACAGATCTCTCCCTTCGCTTGAGAGATCCAGTGGTCACTCAAACGATGGGGAAAGACCCGCTTGCCACTCAACAAAGCCTGTCAGCTCCCCCTGTTTTTCCTTCAGCCGTCGCACTACTTCACAAAAAGGGTCCCCGCCACAAAATAAAGATATGTGCGAAATAGTTAATTCAAAGTATAAAATTGTGTGTAAAGTATTTGCTGAAGGGAGAAATATTTGAAAACATCTAACTGTAATTATTTCTATGAAAATTCGGTATTGAATAACATGATTGACATTCTGTTACGCAAATAAACCGAGCAAGAACCGACCGAATTTTTTGTGTATATATATATATATATATATATATATTCACACACTCACTGACTCACTTACACACACATACAGGCGTACGCGCATGTATTCACACACACACACATATATATATATATATATAAGGCTCGTTCAAAAAGGTCTAACCTTCATCCCCCAAAAAAAGCGTTATAGCTGAACATTTTCCTTCTGGCAACTCACTGTTATTCTTTATTCGAAAAAAAAAATTCAGATTTCTGTCTAAATTTCTGTGCAGGTAAGACCCATGCAAAGGTGAGTGAAGTACGATAAGGCTTAGACCTTTTTAAACTTCCTTTTTATAAACATATATATATATATATATATATATGTGTGTGTGTGTGTGTGTGTGTATGTATGTGTGTGAGACAGACAGACAGACAGAGAGACAGACAGAGACAGAGACAGATGATTGATAGACGCGTTCGGGGCACGAGACAGTTATTAGATAATTAATGGTCAATCTGTATAGTCAAAGAGGAGAGTTTGCTCGCAGGAGATTATTAAAAGCAAATACGTATTTTGCAAAATAAATACATTTTTGTTCATTTAGACAAAATTTATTTTCTTATTCTTGTATAACTATAAACTAAGGATCATTTGATTGATTGATTGATTGATTAATCTTAACAGCACCTCAATCCATTTAAGAGGTTTTTTTTAATGTTTTGGGTTTAGGGATCGCATTCATTGTATTTTAGTATTAACATTTTGGTATATTTCTTTCTTAAGAGATATTTTGTGCGCAGTTCAATTGAATGAAAATAATTCTAAGCAGCTATATTTGATCCATCTTTGGAACTCTTTCAAGTACCTCCATTCCGGGTCAGAGTGGAAATTTACTAAGCTTTTTGCTTAGATGTGGCACAAGGCCATATGAAAGGGGCACCCAATGAGACTCGAACTCACTCGTGTAGGTTTGCTAGCCGAGCTTGCTAACCATTACACAACCAGAGGCGCCTTTCCGGGTCAGAGTGGACCTAGAAGTAATGTCAATGAAGAGGTACCCCACTTTTCTCAGATTTACTGAATTGAAATCTCAACATCTTATTGTTGTGGACTTATTAGGAGTCAGAAATAAAGACACAAGAAATGAATTGAGTAAAACAAATATATTAGCAATGAAATGTAATACAACATAGACAAATGAGAGAGTTACAAGCGAGACTATTTCGGCCCGACTGTCAGAAATGTCTGCTGGAATATTGCCCACTGCCTAAGAGCAGTACCTGCTGCTATTTATAGCTGGGAGAGTTCATGCGTCTTTGTGTAAATTACCATTACACTTATTCCGTTGGTTGTTATATCAAGGACACCTATTCTTGGAAGATTTTAACTCTACGAAGAATACAGTCAGCATATTATAATCACTACTGACTGAGTTGAGTATAGTTTGAAAAACATAACTTTGTTATAACATAATTACATAGGTGATTTGTTAACTGCAGTGGTATTAATAGTAGTTTCTATTTCTGATAGCTCGATAATCAGATACATAAGAAATATTTTAATATGATTTTTCCTCTTTTTTTAAAACTAAAAACATCGAAACTATTAGCAATACCAGTAAATTTAGATAATGGCAATACTTTATTTCTCAAAACTGACTGTTTTCATGTCTCCCCAATTTGCGTGAAATAATGAAATTTAAATGGACACAACAAGAAATACTAAAAGTAATTGAAAGCAAATTAAACTGTCACAAAGACTTTTCATCTTATATTGCAACAATTCTGAGTGGAAAATGAAATCTTAAAGAAGACATTATCTCAAAATAACCCGTCAACCAAGATACACAGAAGAAATAATCGAACTCAATAAACACACATATTTATACGTCTCACTTTCATTTTATGCGACAGTGATACCAATAATTCGTTGCGTGACACAGTTATTAGTTGAATTCTTCTCTGAAATATTCACTACGTCGTCTTCCATTTTCTTTAATAATGAAGAAGCAGTTGGAAAAGTCTACTGACAAGAATGAATAACTTGTAAAGTAAATGATTTTTATATTTTTAATGATGAAAATCTCCCCATCGCAAAGTGTCATGAAAGTAAAAGAATATTTTTTAATTGCTTGTGCAATTACACGATATATGAGGTCAAGTTGAAAGGATGTAAAATCCTCATTCAAAATTGAAGAGAACACAAAACATAACATTAAGATCAAAATAGCAAAAATTATAAAGATAAAAGGGCTAATCCAATCAATAAGTATTATTGAATACTATCGGTGTAACCATTTATTTCTTCTGATACTACAATTCGAATACAGTTTAAATAAAATTAAGACATAATTCATTACAATTCAGAAAATTTAATCCTGTTATTCAATCTCAGCGGAAGACCTTACTTAGTTTAAACGTCAGCAATCTTGGCTTGCAATTCAATATAATTGAGTTTGATTCTTGTGAATTTATATTCAGCTTTGTAAAAGATCACAATTAATCTCAACTGTTGGAATATTATAAATTATTGAGCTTTACTTAGTCAGTTATAATGGCCTTTGCTTTCGGAGGTGCCCGTGGTGTAATGGCTATCGTCATAGGAAATGGACACGGCGACACGAGTTCAAATCCTGGACGAGGCTGATTGCATTTCACATAGCATTAATACCTTTGGGAAAGGTATGAATCCAATTAGTCTCCCTCCAGCTGAGTTCTTCAGCCTTAGTGAGTTCTTCAGCTTTAGTGAGGCAACTAATCTAGAAGAAGGAAAACTCTGAATTCAAACCTGTTAAACTCCGCTTTAAAATTGACCTTGTGTCATATCCTTCCCGAGCGGAGGGGTTGGTAAAGGAGGTGCCTGTGGTGTAATGGTTATCTCGTAGGAAATGGACACGGTGACACGAGTTCAAATTCTGGACGAGGCTGATTGCATTTCACATAGCACTAATACCTTGGGGAAAAGTATGAATCCAATTAGTCTCCCACCAGCTATGGGTAAATAGTAAGACTGACTGGGTTCTTCAGCATTAGTGAGTCAACTAGTCTAGGAGAAGGAAAACTCTGAATTCAAACCTGTTAAACTCCGTTTTAAAATTAATCTTGTGTCATCCTGCTCGGGCGGAGTGGTTGGTAAATATCATAATGGTCTTTGCTTAGTGTTCTGCAGTGGTCACCAATCTAACAACCAACCAGGTTTATTATTGCTTAATTTTGGTGAGGTTAAGGAAAAGGTGCTTTTTTTGTGGAATTTAAACCCCGTTCAAAATATAAGAATATTTTTAAAATGACATTATGTCATTATCGTTACTGATGACAGTGTAACAAGTGATTGATAATATTTATTATTGACAGATAGTACAGCATTAAAATTTATCTCTGCATCGTTAAACAGGTAGAAAAAACTGCGTGTTGATCAGTATGCCTGAGAGCTATTGAACTCGAGGTCAGTCTGAGATAACAGATGGTTTCAGTCAGGTGACCAAAACGGTTCAAGGGTTAGAAGTAACTTAGTCAGTGATAAACGTTCAACTCGAGCTATTGAATGCTCCATATTGCTCAATGATTCCACGCAGGCAGCAGCAGGTAATGGAAAAAGAAGTTGGTAAGAAATAAAAGTAATATGTACACAGGAAATTGTGGCTGCTCAGTCATTAATCATCCAAACAGAGTATCACTTAGAAAAACGGGAAATGACGCCGAAAAAAGAAAGATGATGAAAAAAGATGGTGAGACAAGGTGACTGAAAATAAGATAGAAATGCAGTGAATAGAAGGGAGCTGAGAGAAGTGAGGTGCCCGTGGTGTAATGGTCATCGTCGTAGGAAATGGACATGGCGACACCAGTTCAAATGCTGGACGAGACTGATTGTATTTCACATAGCACTAATATCCTTCGGAAAGGTATGAATCCAATTAGTCTCCCTCCAGCTATGGGTAAATAGTAGGGAAGACTGGGTTCTTCAGCTTTGGTAAGGCAACTAGTCTAGGAGAAGGAAAACTCTGAATTCAAACCTGTTAAACTCCGCTTAAAAAATTGACCTTGTGTCATATCCTGCCCGAGCGGACGGGTTGGGTAAATATGAGAAGAGAGCTGATCGATTGTCCAAGTGTCTACAAAATTACCTATTTCTTCCGACTAAGTAATATACATAACCTTAATGGGTATGACACTGCAGCATTAGTTTAGTTTTTGCAGGTGTATATTAAAAATATATCCTTAAAGTAATCAAATAAAGCATGTAATTCTATGGTATATCAACTTTTATATCACTACAGAAATATATGAAATTAAGCTCATAGAGGGTTTCAGTACATTTTTATGACAGTAAATAAACTAAACTATGTATATAAAGACGAAACGTCTGTGTGTGTTCGGTTGTTGCTAAAAACAATTACGACGATTGATCATGAAAAGAAAATATATTTCTATCAATATCGCACAAAGCAGATTTTTGTAGAAGAATCATTGAAGTATATTTTGAGCAAGAAAAAATATTTGTAGATTTAAGATTATTCAATAATAACATTAGATAACAAAACATTTTTTAGCGTTTGAGTAAAGTTACGATAGAATACGCTCAGGATATAGAATAAATAAATCATATCGAAAAAACAACATGCAATACGGTATAAATACTGTTATTTTAACTATATTTAATTCTATATTTTTATGAATTATAACATATTATACTTTCATTTTAGCAAAGTTTCTATAAAAATATCTTAAGATATAAAATAAACTAGCAACATTAATATTTGTCGACTTTACCAAGGCCTTCGATTCCATTCACAGAGGAAAGATGGAGCAAATCCTACTAGCATACGGCATACCTAAAGAAACCGTAGCAGCAATAACGATTCTCTATAGAAACACCAAAGTAAAAGTAAGATCACCAGATAGAGACACAGAATACATCGACATTATAGCAGGAGTACTACAAGGGGACAGGCTGGCTCCGTACCACTTTATCATTTGTCTAGACTACGTACTTAGAACATCGATTGACAAAATCAGAGAGAATGGCTTCGAGCTGACAAAGAAATGAAACATAAGGTACCCCGTAAAAACAATTACCGACGCCGACTACGCCGATAACATAGCGATACTGGCAAATACACCCAACCAAGCCGAAACACTACTGCATAGTTTGGAACGAGCAGCCACAGGTATAGGCCTCTATGTTAATGCACACAAAACGGAATATATGTGCTATAATCAAACGGGGGACATCTCCACTTTAGACGGAACCCCTCTTAAACTAGTAGACAAATGCACTTACCTAGGAAGCAGCGTCGCATCAACCGAAAGCGACATCGACACGAGGTTAACGAAAGCATGGACAGCTATCAATAGGCTATCGATTATATGGAAATCAGACCTAACCGATAAAATGAAACGCAGTTTCTTCCAGGCAGCGGTTACATCGATACTGCTATATGGATGCACTACATGGACTCCAACAAAACGGCTGGAGAAGAAGCTAGACGGCAATTACACAAGAATGCTGCGAGCAATCATGAACAAGTTCTGGCGGCAACACCCCACAAGACACCAACTGTACGGTCACCTGCCTCCTATCACGAAAACTATCCAAGTTAGACGAGCCAGACATGCAGGACACTGCTGGAGAAACAGGGACGAACTCATAAATGATGTACTCCTATGGACCCCCACACATGGCCGTGCAAAAGCAGGACGACCAGCAAGAACATACATTCAGCAACTATGTGAGGATATAGGATGTTGTCCAGAAGACCTGCCTGAGGCGATGAACGATAGGGAGAAGTGGCGAGAGAGGGCCAGGGATATCCGTGCAACCAGTACGACATGATGATGATGACAAAAAAAAAATATTAAAAAAATTTTGTCCGGAAATTTATTGTCAATCTATCACCAACCTATCCTGTCGAATCAAGGCTCTTTGTAGCAGATTGGCTAATGATAGGACTCTATAGCCTGATGAAAGAATGTATATACACCATGGAATATGTTGATATATAAATTATGATAATCCTGCTTTTAGTCAGTTCATTAATGAAAAGGAGCCTAGATTGGTAGTTGATCAGAAGAAGGTTTACCACAGATTCTTAAAAGCAATGAAATTGAAAAGACGGTAACATTTATAATTGAGGTGGCGCTGACAAACTTTCCTGATCAACCTGTTGCTTATAAAAGTTTGCCATAAAAGGAACATTGCTACTGATGTAGCATCAAATAGAATTGCTGAAACACTTCAGGGTAGAAGAAGATTTGTATACACTGGTTTGTTTGACTATCTGATAGAACAGCGAAAATTAATTCAAATTCAAGTACCTGTAAATGTGCCAAAATTCTATTTTGGATGAAGCAACCGTGAGCCACAAACGAGCGATCAAAGCATTCGATCGGACATTGCAGGATTTGAAAAAAGTCAATGAAAATAATTAATTGATAAAAAAGATAATAATATAAAACATTTTACATTGTTATTTTAAAAATATGACTTAAATGAGAAAAAATAAAATTATAACTTAATATTAAGAAAACAGTGTTAAAAAGTGAATAAAATAATTGTTCTCAGCAATTATAAATTGTAAAAAAAATTAATTAGATTTCAGATATTTTTTCTCTGTATACACATTATTGTCACATATTCATTTCTTATACACAGCAATAGAGACACTTTTTTACTATAACACACATAGTTCGATGAAAAATATTTTTTCTAAATAAAGAAAAAAAAATTCCGTTTAAACAAGTTTTAGTTACAAAACCAGTATAATTATTTTCAGGAAACAAATTATTTAATGTGAAATAATTTTTAAAAAATTAATAAAAACATTGGTTCATTATAAATACGTCGACATCGTATTTTCAAATATGGAAGATTTTGTTTAAGTGTATGAAATTATTTTAAAGTATTATTAATGTAAGTGTAATAAAGGTTATCCAACCTACAATTAGTTTCGGATTAGAAAAATATTTTCAATCCATATTTTTTGCCAGTGAGTAGAACTATGATCATACAATTAGTGTCTTTAACAACTTTTCATTGAATGCCTATATTTTTACTTTATTTTTGTATAACCATAAACAGATACACATTTTATGCATTGACCCTACATGACTGCTGCTAATTGCAGAATACAAAAGGGTTTAAGAACGACACAGAATATTGTGGAAAGCTTTTAAAAAAGGTTCCATGAAAATGCGGTCAGTCTTCGGGATATAAAAAAATTAGAAATTAGAGCACGATTTGAATAAAGAATCTGTCAAAAGCAATTATGTTTGAATGATTCCTTGGGAGATAAAATGATTTTTCAGAGCTTGTCAGAGTTTGAAGATTTTGTAATATCCTTTCAGAAATGCATCTGCATTTCGAAAGTACAAAATTACCATACTTATTTTTTAAATATTCAATCCTTGATAGTCATAATTCATTATTTTTTATAAGTATATTTTGTTTAATGATAAAAAAGAAATAAAGCTCTTTTCAAAAACAGGGCGGTGTTATTCATAAACGATCTATAATAAAGATGGAAAATAACCATTTAATTAGTTGAAAATACTTTTCCCCAAAGAATGGCAAAGGACGTATTTTGAAACGATTAGTTCTGAAAGTCACCCGTCTTTAAAAAAATCTATAAGTGTTGGTCAGTTGTTCAAGAGCCTAGGACACTGGATGTTTCAATTATGGGATATTCGATCTTGTTCCGAATGAGTCTTTTTTGCAACATTGGTTATAATTTTGGTCAGTTCTGATTTTGAACGAATCTAAAACATTTAGTTCATATTTGCCTGTCAGAATTCAAGTTCACCAAAGTAATCTTAGATCGTTGGAGGTGTTCTTGGTTAGATGTGAGACGAAAATGAAACTCAAGATCAAGTTAGCACAAAATTGTGGTCATCAAGTTTCAAGCAAACGTTTCTTTTTTTTGTGGAACAAGGCATTTTTGATCGCCAGGAGAGTATGGAAGAAAGACCTCGTTCTTGTCATCTTGGAAAGTCGGGAAAAGGCGACAAAAGGATAGCCTCACAATTGTTATCAGACATATGCAAGATATTAACACGCATAATACATTTTCTCCTAAAAAGAATCGATGTTTATAATAAAGACTTTCATTAACATCAGCTGTTGTCCTGGATGCAAATATGCAAAAAATATAACTAAAAAGAATGGAGTTTTCGTTTGTGAATAAATCAAAAGGACTTAAGGTATTAATTGGAAACGGCATCTTTCAAAAGATTTCAGGAAATCTCAGCCAACTTGGCAATTCTTCTTTGCTTTGTGCAAGAAATTTGAAACAATGTGTGATTGTCCTGGAAGACTATCAGTATCCAATAAGCAACTGAATGTCATCTGTGCTCAATTTATTGAACATGTAAATAGGACAGGTCAATACTATTAAATTCCACATCGAGTCTTTGAGAAAGAATCGTAGAAGCTTCGTTAAATGATTCCGCTAAATTGTAGTTGATTTCAAAAATAAATGTCAGTTTTCCTGCACAGAAATCTGGTTGCATTGTAGTGATGATGTATTTAGGGAGTATATAATTATCCTTAAAAATGCGATTTTAAGCTGGAGGAATGAAGTTTTTTTCAACGAAAGTGTATACGATTTCAATATTACTTTCGAAATTTAAAACTAAACAATTACAATAATATTTCTTTTTTAGATTCGGTATGAAACGTTGGGACAATAGTGATTTTTTTCATGAAATAAATTCAAATAAAGATATCGCACAGCCTGGCATCTGAAAATATTAGGCATGTTCTGGATTAGTAGACTGCTTTCTAGACATCGAGAAAATAATAAATGTAAACTAACATATTTAGTTGCAAAGCCACGTACACACATGTACTCATATAGATAGATAGATAGATAGATTTACTGAAAGTAGATTCGACATTGTGTAATACCTTTGGTAACTGAAAATAAACAGGAATACCTAGTAACCTCTATGATTCTTGTGGTAACACATATTACTGATCATATTAATGCTTATAGATAGGAATAATTGAAAAACTTATCAGAATTTAACAATTATTCGGTTATATTTAGAGCGTCTTGATGAAAAAATTTTGACGTTCTCCATTAAAACAGACCTTATGAAATTATACTTCACTTCCATATTTTAATTGAAATTACTTTATTCTCTAAATTGAAGCATAAAAACATCGCTATCACGTGATATATATATATATATATATATATATATATATATATATATATATATATATATATATATGCTCAACGATAGAATAGGATTTTTAATTTTCCGCAGTGATTATCAGGTATACCTATAACGAAAATATTACGATATTTTTCTACAATTTTGTGCATTGTACACTTAATTTTACTAATTTATTTCGATTTGAGTGGTAAATTATATATATATATATATATATATATACAAAAACACCCAGATACACTCACCCCCATATATATATATATATATATATATTTAACTAGTATCAAATGTGATTAGATAGGGTAAAACTCACCACTAGTGAGCATCAGTGCCTATGATTATGCATATATTTTCAAGCTTTCAAACTTCAAATGAACAAGTATTCACTACGTCCGATTCTATATATATATATATATATATATATGTGTGTGTGTGTGTGTGTCTAAGTAACTTACTGATAGATAGTGATTTGAATTATTTGAGGGAAAACAATTGCTGAAACAAATAAAGCAATTATTGGTGAAAATTATTGGAGCCAGACGAGTTACATTAATTTGAGGCATTGTTTTATAGATAAACAATACACAAAATGTAAGAATGAATATATAACTGTATTTGAGAACCACTTGGCGTCATTTATAAATTTTTAATAATTAGTTGCTTTTTTCCCTTTATTTATTCATAGCAATGATTCCGTAATCATTTTTTAAATTATCCACGTCTAAGATTACATTGCTTCATTCAAGAAAAGGTCATGGAGTACAACAGGAGCATATATGTGTGTTTCTATGTATCTATCTACGCATCAAACAATCAGCATATATATGTATCTATTATATCAGCATATATATATATATATATATATATATATATATATATATATATATATATATATATATGATCGTGTTGCCATTAGCGTCTATTGCAAGCCTCTTCGTAGTTGAATTGAGGTTTCAGCTACCGTTGAACGGATGTATGTAAGCAATAGTAATTGTGATTCATAACTGTTTAAAAAATTTACTTCGCAGCTAATATCACCTCGTGGCTGAATGGTTAGAAGCTTTGGTTTGACGTTTGAGTCAACCGGGTTTCGATCCTAGCTACGGGAATATACTGTCTATCCACACTGATGAGTTCTGATAGAACGAAACAGATCTGTCTGTGGATGACTATATATATATATAGTCATCCACAGATGTCTGTCTGTGGATGACTATATATATATATAGTCATTCACTGACAGATTTGTTTCGTTCTATCAGAACTCATCAGTGTGGCTACGGGAAGCTATTGTCTAGCCACACTGATGAGTTCTGATAGAACGAAACAGATCTGTCTGTGGATTACTATATATATATATATATATATATATATCAGAACTCATCAGTGTGGCTAAACATTAGCTTCCCGTAGCTGGGATCGAAACCCGGTTGATTCAAACGCCAAGCCAAGCCTCTAACCCTTTAGCCCCAAGGAGCCATTAGCTGCGAAGTAAATTTTAAACGGTTATGAATCACAATTACTATTGTTTACATACATCTGTTCAACGACTACCGAGACCTCAATTCATATATGAAGAGGCTTGCAATAAACGCTAATGGCGACACGATTACTTCTTCGCCAGAGACCCCGACCTTACGGGGGTAGGGGAGTATATATATATATATATGCTGACATAAAATAAAGAGGTCTTATTTCATCCATAAGATCTGAAGAAGTCCTGTTAATTTTTTTCACGTCTTTTGATTTTATCAAAAATACATAACAGGATGGAAATAAATTTATAATCCTAATGTGACCGGTTTGTGTTTTTTTCTTAATGAAATTATTGCCCTGTTACATTGAGCTCTTTCCCGGGAAAATTCATAGTTTCACTTTTAAATAGTCTTCTTGTCCTAATGAAATTACTCCCAACTCCGGTTTAACTGGACAAGATAATACATATATATATATATGTGTGTGTGTGTGTGTGTGTGTATGTTTATGAGTGTGTGTGTGTATGTTTATGAGTGTGTGTGTGTGTGTGTGTGTATGTGTGTGTGTGTGTGTGTGTGTGTGTGTGTCGTGGGTATTCGTGGTGTAATGAAGGAAATGGAGACGGCAATCCGAGTTCAATTACTGAACGAGGCTGCGTGCATTTTGCATGGCACCAATGTATTTTGGGAAGATTTCAAATCAAATTATCCTCCATTCGTTTCTACGTATATTGTAGAGTAGACTGATGTTTAAACTTTGTATGGTGACCTGTCTAGTAAAAGAAAACCTCTGAATTCAAACTTGTTGAACACCGCTTAAAATTGACCTCGTGGCGCATCCATCTCGAGAAGAGATGTTCGGGTATATATACATATATATATGTGTGTGTGTGTGTATGTCTGTGTGTGTATGTGCATGTGTAAGTTCACACAGATACAAGCGCATGAATACATGTGTGTATGTATCATCCGCAATCGGGAAGTAAGTGAAAAACCTATCATCAGACGAAATTCATACCGTAAAATTTCGTGGACAAAAATATAAAAGACTTAGAACATAACGAGCAAGAGACGCAAATATTAATTTCCAAGAAGTGCCAAAGTTCATTTAGTTATTTGAAAGTACGGAAGTGAACTTTCTTTCTTTCATTTATTTCTAGTGTTGTATATTCCACCCAATATTGAATTACTCAGACGGATAGGTTTCTCTTCAATATATATTTCGCATATAAGTGCATGATTAAATGCATTGGTGCACATTTCTATCTAACACCATATATATATATATATATATATATAATAGAACGTGGTTCATATATATATATATATATATATATATATATATGTGTTTGTGTGTGTGTGTGTGTGTGTGTGTGCAAAAGTGTATTCGTGTTTACTTATCTATCTGAAGAATGACATGCATATCCACTCATATATTGAATACAACGTGGTTCACACACACACACACACACACACACACACACACACATATATATATATATATATATATATATATATATAAATATATATATATATATATATAATACATGATTCAACATATCGCAGTGAAGCGTATATTCAACAAGACACAAATAAAATAAATAAATAATGACGTAATTATTTTCGTCAAGATGATCAGTTTTTTATTTCGTTGTGAAAACCCAGGAATATATTTTCTAACTCCTGTTAGTTTGCTAGTGTTCGAAGAACGCCTCTAAACTGCCCTTTAGGTACTGAATGGTCCAGTGTCTTTGAATTTTTAATAACCTCACTGCCTTGTCATATTACACTTGAGATTAATTTTCACTTAAAAAAAAGAAGAATATGCACAATACTGTCTCGTCTGTACGGAGGATTCTACCAATACATTAACGTGTGATTTGCCAAACCTCGGTGTTAAATAGATATCTAGAATTATGACTGTTTCGCTTTTTATGGAAGAAGGGATATAAATGCTCGCACAAATGTTCTTAGAAGTCAAGTGAAAATCAAAGAATTGGAAAGCTGTCGACTATCATGCCTTAATCCAAAACTGACAACCTGAGAAGGTAACTAAATTATCGCTCAAATGTTGGTATTACTAAGCATGTTTTCTACCTTTGTTACTAACGTAATTATTATTATAGTTTGTCTGTGTAAGTGCAGAACCTGTTAAATTAAAATATTTCGTTTCTTGTGAAGTAATTAAGAGTACAGGGAAAAAAAGCAAAAAAAAAAAAAAAAAAAAAAAAAAAAAAGCGGGGAAGGAAAGGAAACGTAAATGCTCGCAAAAATGTTCTTAGAAGTCTAATGAAAAGTTAAAGGATTGGAAAGGGGACTACCGTTATGCCTTAATCCAAAAGTGACGATACGAGAAGGTAAATAAACTATCGCTCAAATATTGGTATTATTAAGCATGTTTTTTAAGTGTTTTTCACATCAGCGTTAGCTGATGGTCTTTCACTGAAGTTTGAGTGACAGCAAGTATCCTTATCCCTCCAAGACTCTTCTCAGTATTCTAGTCGTTCTCAATAATACTGTAGTTTTGGTTGTCTCCACTGGTCCTCCAGCCTCTAAGTCCTGCAATCCCTTAAATAATAATTGTTATCATTTGTTTACTTTTGATACTTTTTCACATCAGCTTTAGCTGATAGTTTCTCAATGGAGTTTGAATGACAAAAAGTCTCCTCAAGTCTCCAGGACTCTTCTGAGTATTCTGGCTGATCTCAATAATGCAGTAGTTTGGATGGTCTCAACTCGTCCTATTATTTCTAATTCTTCCAGTCCTTGTACTTTCGTGACTGTACCAAGAGTACGAATTACAATTGTTATTATCATTATTTTCATGTTTCACAGCTTTTTCAATTACCTAGAAAGGTCGAGGTACTTATCCCTCTATTCCCATTCTTTTGATTTCACTCTGTGGTCCGCAAGGACAGCAAAGTCAACAATTCTGCAAGTTCACTTTTTTTGTAAATTATTTTAAGATCTGGTCGTCAGGCCGAGATTTGGTGATCTGTTAGTATCTTGAAATCCCAAAGGAGTTTGTGCATTTCATGCTCCAGGACAGATTCTGGGTTTGGCATACACCATTTGTTCGTATGGTCAAAAATCAACTTCTTGCAAAATTCCCAGTGGATCACCTTAGCCACCTAGTCATATCTAGTCTTATACTCTTTCTATGCTATTTGCTGCATTTACTTGTTATGTGATTGATGGTGTCATCCTTATCACCACATAGCCTACATTTGTTATTTTGATGCATCTTATCTATGCTCATTTTGATATGATTAGTCCTTATGGTGTTGTTTTGTGCTGCTATTAGGAGAGATTCTGTTTCTCTCTTAAAGTTTTCTTTTCTTAGCCATGCCCACGTTTTCTCCTGTGAGGTCTTGCTGGTTAGTCGTTTGAAACGTCCATAGAGTTGTTTTTCTTACCACTTTAGTTTTCCGGTTAATGTCGTTCCACTGGCCCACGTGTCTTTAGTATTATTTCTGGTGACTGTAATCAGTCCTCCTCCGCACTTTTGTATGTATTTTTCAAGTCGTTGCATCGATGTGTTAACGCTCTCGTCAATGCAGTCAAGTTTTCTTCCTCCCTCTCTTCTTGACATATATACTCTGTCAATGTCATCTCTTGGATGCAATGCCTTGTGCATGATCATTAGTTTTCTAGATCTCTGGTCCGTTGGTTTCAGTTCTTATCTGGCTCTATTCAAGAATGGTCCCGAGAATCTTACAAGGGGACAGCCCTGGTATTTATCCCTTTGACAAGGTTCCTGCAATAAAGTTTTGTCTCGGGGAATTTTCTGGCTCTTCTTGTTATATTGTCATCTACAGCATCATAACGACACAATAATAAAAACACAGGAAGACTTCTTTAAAAAAATATTTACCTCTCACTTTATTGCAAGGGTTCGAAAAGGGTTACTCAAGGTTTGCGTGTGAGAGGGAGCTGGAGACCGAACAGAAACGGCAATTTCTGACCCTACTCTTATGGCCGTCAACGTTGTGTCTTTCTCGTTTTCCTGATGCTCAACAGGAGGCCCTGGGGGCCACTCTCCTGGGTGATGGCTTTCTTTACTGTATCTTATCAGCAACTTCTCTGGTCCCCAAAGTCCATCGGGGTTCCCGAGGGCCACAACTCGTCTATAACTCCCCCTCCAACTCTCACTGTAACTGGAACTCGAACTGTCTTGACTTCTGTCTTGACTGAGTTATATAATAGTTCAACGTCCACTCGATCTTTGAAATCGCATGTTTAATCGTCATCAAGCGGAAATAACTGTCATGCAGTTCAGCGGTCACTCTCTTCCGGTGCGTCAGTCTATGAGAGTATCATGTGATTTTTTAGCTTGTCCCATTTTGTTAGCCAATTTCCGCCCACACGATTTCCTCTTCTAATTGCCATTGGAATGTGTCACTTCCTTCCGGTGCATCTCCTTGAATGGCATTTTTGGCCGGGTCAAAGGCCAAAATACAACATTCTGAGATACTCTTTTTTAATTTTGTCTTTCATTTCCAGCTGTTTGATGGTGTCAGCTTCCAATATCCTCAAATATTTGTAGGTTTCCTTTTCTCCAAGCGTTCTGATGTCTACTTGATTTGGTAGTTCGACTACTTCCGTTATGTGCCGTTTACCACTTTTCTTTTCTAACATTGCAGATTTTTCTATGGAAATTTCCATTCCTATATCTTGATTGTATATTCTCATAGTTTGTAATAGGGTTTCCAATTCTTTTTCGTTTTTAGCAAACAGTCTGATATCGTCCATGTACATCAAGTGGTTTATCTTTTCCTGCGATTTACTGAGTTTGTATACGGCTGTGCATTACCTAAGGATGTGGTTGAGTGGCATCTTGACTATCGCAAATAGTAATGGTGATAGTGCATCTCCCTGGAATATGTCTCTTTGGATCTTTACCTATGCCAAGTTTGGTCCTCCTGCAGTCAATTCTACTCTCCTGGTTTGTTTGGTTTTCTCGAGAAACTATTCGATTTGGTCGTATATTTTATACATTTTGAGATGGTGTAATATCTAGCTTTGGGGGACCATATATAAGCTTTTTTGTTGTCGATCCAGGCCATAGCTAGATTATTATTATTATTGTTCACTCATTAGAGCTTTTCACATCAGCGATAGCTGATAGTTTTTCACTGAATTATGGGTGACAGCAAGTCTCCTCAAGTCTACAGGACTCTTCTTAGTATTCTGGCAGTTCTCAACAATGCTGTCGTTTGGATGGTCTCCACTCGTCCGCCAACCTCCAAGTCCTCTAGTCCCTTTAGTAATCCCTTACTTACTGTTCCAAACGCACCTATTAAAATTGGTATAATTGTCACCTGCATGTTCCACAATTTTTTCAGTTCCCTAGCAAGGTCGAGGTATTTATCCTTCTTTTCACATTCTTTCTGCTTTATCCTGTGGTCTGCCGGGACAGCAAAATCGACTATGGCCCGGGAGACCTGGGTTCAATCCCAGGTCGAGTCATACCAAAGACTTTAAAAATGGAACTTGATACCACCTTGCTTAACACTCAGCATTATAAGGTACGGTTCAAGGGTAAAGTGGAGCAATCCTGGGAATGGAGTAGCGCCCTCCCCTACACCTTGGTGTAGTAGCTATCGAAAAGGGAGCCTTCGGGTCACCCTCGACTATGGTCGCTAACTTTACTTTTACTATTATTAAGTCTGGTCTCCTGGCCGGGATTAGGTGATCCGTTTGTATATTAAAGTCCCATAGGAGTTTATGCGAGTCATTTTCTAGGACTTATTTTTATTATTATTGTCTGTGTAAGGGCAGTACCAGTTAAATTAATATTCTTTCTTCTAAAGTAATTGAGAGTTGAGGTAGGGTAAGTAAAAAAAAGTCAAGAGGGGAGGTATATAAATTCTTGCGCAAATGTTCTTAGAAGCCAAGTGAAAAGTCAAAGAATTAGAAAGCACTCTACTCTGATACCTTAATTCAAAACTTACAAACCGAGAAGGTAACTAAATTATCACTCAAATGTTAGTATCTGTCGCTGGGTTTAATGTAATTACTATTATTATTTGTCGGTCTAAGAATAACCAGATTTAATTAATTCTTACAAGGCTTAATTCAACAATAACAGGTCTCTACGACTCAATTGCTCAGGTACTACATTACAGTTGACTTTCAAAAGTAGCATATTACAGTGGACTGAAGTGAAAACTTTAAGAATATACGGAGATTTAAAAATGAAAGATTATAAAAGAGAAAAAAAAAAAAAAGCAGAAGGAATTTTTGTGACCGGCCTAAAACTTCTTATTGAAAAAATCTGATCTCTTCTGTGTTAGGCATACAGATTTTAAACAACCCCTGAATCTGGTATAACCACAATATACCATCCATGAGAAAAATATTGAATCAAAATTTGACAACGTGCGACTCAGGCAACAGGCGTGGGTGTCATGATAGGCAGGTGCCCTCCTGATAGCCAACACGGGAGACCCCTTTTTCAGGTACACAAATGACGATTTAAGAAACCGCAAACATCAGAGACGCAAACATAAAACATGGACTAGGGAAGACTACCAACTTGCATTATAATCCTATTTTTGGAGCAACCCAACACAAACTGGATAGAGTAAAAGAATGCAAGAGATCTGGCAAGGATGCGCTAGTTTTCAGCCAAAGACAAGCTGACCAAGTTAGAACAATGATAAAGAAAGGTTGGTTTGCTAACGTTCAAATACTAGAAAATAAATAATTAACAAGATAGTAATACAACATCAGACACACCAAGTATTAACAAACAAGAACCGTCTAACCGAAATGAACCACCAACTTCGGAAAATAGAAACAACATACAACCAAACAACACACAAAGAAACAACACAGAGCAAAAACTAACCCAAGAACAAAAAATAAATATAGAAAATTTAAAGAGATTTATAAACGGGGAAAATAAATACCTTACCCCCAATTAGGAAACACACAATGGAGAACAATCAAAACGGAAACGGAAAACAAATTAAGTAATAATTTATATGTAAACAGATAATATAACCGAATTTAATGAACTAATCTATTCAGGAACAAAATCAGTTTGTGAGAAAATTGGTACCCTTCAAAAAGCACGAAGAAAAAATCAAAACAAGGATGGGAAATTCGACTGAAAACGCAGATAAAAAATCTACGAAAACATGCCAGAATGATAAAACAAAGGAAAGACGCTGGAACATGGAGAGACAAAAAGAAAAAGGCAATACAATAAAACTTCAGGAAACAGAACAGAAAGTACTGGCGAAAGAAGGAAGATTAAAGAGATATCGACAAAGAGTAAAACAATACAGACAAAACAAGACATTCAAAACCAACGAAAAGAAATTCTAACAATAAGTGGGGGAGATAACACGAAAACATACCAACAACTGGATGCAAGAGAAACCGGAAAATTTTGAACTAAAATATGGCAACCAAGAAAACATTAAAAAAAAAAAAGCAGAATGGATAAGCAATATGACAGACTAGCTCTAGAAATGAACAGATTCCTAGATGGAGAACACGTACTTGAATGGATTACCAAATTAAAGACCACACTGATCCAATAGTACCCGCTCAAGGGAACCGCCCAAACAACCTGCCTAACGATGATGTGGAAAATATTAACAGCACAAATAAGGGAGATATTTACTACTCGCTAACAAGCCGCTAAGAAGCCGAGGAACAGAAAGGATGTCGAAAAGGATCCAGAGGCACAGGAATGATTGTTTACATACATCAGCACATCCTAAACGAGAGAAAAATCAGACAGAAAAATCTAACAATGGCCTGGATTGGCAACAAAAAGGCATATGATATGGTTTTGCAAAGCTAGATAATAAACTGCCTCAAAATGTACAAAATACCAAATGAAGTCATAAACCTTATTGAGAAAACCATGGAGGGTGGAATTGATAGCAGGAGGGAGAAGCTTAGCTGAAACAAAGGCCCAAAACATATGTTTCAAGTAGATGCACTATCACCGTTACTATTCAGAATTGCGATGATAACACTTAACCACATACTCAGAAAAAATTGTCATCCTAGCAATGAAAAGCAGGAAACGACACCTGACGGATGGAAAGGAACTATCACATTACGAAGATATCATAACACTCGGAGAAAAGGAGACCTGGGATATTGGAAGCTGACACCATCAAATAAGTGGAGGTGAAAGAAAAAATTATTAAAGAATACCTCAGGAGAACTAGAATGTTACTTGAAAAAAATATGTAACTGAAACCTTTTTAAAGGAATAAATACCTGCACTGTACCCCTCGTTAGATATTCGAGACCATTTTTGAAGCAGACTAGAAAAAAAATTTAATAGTCTACTAAAGAAAAAAAAACTAATAACTAAGAAAAAGGCAATATAATCCCAGAGATGATTTTGAAGGACTCTGTGTATCAAGAAAGGAGACCAGACCGGCTGACCACAGAATAAAACTGAAAGAATGTGAAAAGAAGGATAAGTACATCGACATTGCTAGAGAATTGAAAAAAAACTGTGGAATATGAAAGTGACGATTGTACCAATTGTGATTGGTGCTTTTGGCACAATAACTAAAGGATTATTAAAAGTCCTGGAGGACTTGGAGGTTGGTGGAAGGGTCGAAACTATCCAAATGACAGGATTACTAAGAACGACCAGAATACTGAGAAGAGTCCTGGAGACTTGAAGAGACTTGCTGTCACTCAAACTCCAGAGAGAAATCATGAGCTAAAACTGATGTGAAAAACTCTCAAGGAGTAAATAATAATAATAAAGATAACTCAACTAGGGGCCCTGACAACACATTTGTGTATCATGTTGGGACATAAACACAACACTTACAACAAACAAAAGAACTAGGGGGAGTAAATTAGAATGTACTGGCGAAAGATAGAATGCTAAAACGATATCAAGCCAGGATCAAACAATATTGATAAAAGAGGACATTCTAAAACAATGAAAAAAAAATTCTACCAGTAAATAGTGGGAGAATGAACGAATACGTACCAACAACCGGATGATAAGAAAAGAAAACAATTTTTGAGCAAAATATGGAAAGGAAAAAAATATAACAGAAAAGCCGAATGGATATACAACATGGAAAAAGAGGTAGAAGAACTCGAAGGCCCTATGACGAAAATACACCTCGATCACACAGAGGAACATTCAAAAAAGGCTCTAATCGGAAAACGCCAGATCATGAGAGCATGCATGGATACTGGTTGCAAAATTCTCAAATATCCACAACAAACTGGCTATCAAAGTTTATAAATGCTTAAAGGAAAAAACATACGGAAATAAATCACAAAAGGAAAGAGTAGTCTGATCCAAAAAGAACCCTAAAAAGCAACTACCACCAACAAATACTAACCACTGGAAGTTGTGCTAAGTCTTTAATTCGACCACACACTTTAGTGATATATATCTAACCCAGAATCTGTCCTGGAAAATGTGATGCTCAAACTTCTCTGAGACTTTGTGGTACAAACGGATCGCCCAATCTAAGCCAGACGACCTGACCAAGTGATAGTCAACAAAAAAGACAACCAGCCAAACAGATGACTTTACATTCCCAGTTGATCACAAAGTGAAAATAAAAGAAAGCGAAAAGGGAGATAAATGCCAAGACCTTGATAGATAACTAAAAACCTATGGAACATGGAAGTGACGGTGATGGCAATATCGATAGCTTCACTTAGAACATTCCATAAAGGTTTGGTAAAGGGACTGGAAGACTTGGAAATAAGAGAATAAGTTAAAACCATCCAAACTAAAGCATTATTAAGACCGGCCAGAATACTAAGAGTCCGGGAGACTTGAGGAAATTTGCTGTCACTCAAATTCTGGTGTGACAAACTCTAAAAAGAAGTAACCTCATGATAATAATTATCATTATTGTTATTGTTATTATTTGGTAGTTTTTCACACCAGCTTTAACTGGTATTATTTCACAAATACCTGAGTGACACCAAGTCTTGTCATATCTCCAAGTTACTTCCAGGTATCCGAGCTTATTTAGATGCAGTCTAGATTTTCTCGATACTTCTTTTAATGCAGGCAAAATCCTCTTGATGACAAGTTCTTTTCTTTTCGTTAATTAACATTATGTCTGGTCTCGTGGCTGTTTTTATTTCAACGTCCCAGAGGATGTTGCGTTTCTTATTTTGTTGGATAATTTCTGGTTTTTACATCTACAATTTGTCAGTATCGCCAAATTTTATTTGCTTGTATAATCCCTGTGGATCTCCTTCGCTCCCCAGTCGTATTTTCATAACCAGTTTGCTGCATTCGCTTATTAAGTGCTTTACCTTTCCATCTCTCTCTCTCTCTCTCTCTCTCTCTCTCCTTCCCTCCTCTCTCTCTCCCTCTCTCTCTATCCTTATAGTTTACGCTTGCTATTCTCTTGTGTCTTCTCCATTCTAGATTTTACATTGTAATTATGGTGCAATTTCGTGTTACTATGAAAATTGATTCCGTTTATGTCTAGGTTTCTTTTCGTAGCAATGCTCAATGTCCTTGTAAAGATTGTGCGAAAGTGAATCTCTTCAAGTATCCAGCCAAAGTGTCAATGTGCAATATGTTTCGGATAATTATAATTCCAATGTGAATATGTGTAATGTCATATATTTTAATATTTTATCATACTCATCCTGCTTCAAACTGACAAAGACGTTTGATTTATAACAACAACAATAATGATACTACTTCTACTAATATAATAACGATATTAATTCTCTGTGACTTTAAGATATAGATGAAGTTTTACTCTCACTTAGATTTTAGTGAAAACGAACAGTTACTACCAGTACAAAAACATGTAAAACTACTACTACTACAATAATAATAATAATAATAATAATAATAATAATAATAATAATAAAATGACCAAAATTTAAAATGCCAAACCATGACGGCATACAAGGATTTTAGTTTTAACAAACCATATCATCACGCAACAGATTGGCTCTTGAATTAAGTAGATGCTTTGAAGAAACAAAATACCCGAATGGCTATTTAAAGGAAAAACCAAACTGATCCAAAAAAGACCCCCTAAAAGAAACAGCCATTTGTAACCATTAACCGATAACGTGTCTCCGTATGATTAGGGAGGAGATCAATTACAGATTAGGGAGGAGAACAATTACTCGCAATTAAGCCGCGGGCTGTTTTCCGAAGAACAGAAAGCATTCCACATGGGAACAAGAGGAATCCGTGACCAACTGTATATCTATCAACATATCCTCAAAGAGAGCAAAAACCAGGTGGAAAACTATAATTATGGGTGTAGATTGATAACAAAAAGGATTACGACATGTTCCAGCAAAGCTAGATAATAGACTGTCTAAAAATGTACATGTCCGGAATAGTTATAAAGTTCATCACGGAAACCATGAAAAAGTAGATGATATAATTAATCCCTGGGGGAAAACTTTAGCAGAAGTGACAATCCAAAGAGGAATCTTCCGAGTAGACGCGCTTTCACCATTATTGTTTGTAATAGTGATGGTGCCACTCAATCACTAAGTTAAAAAATGCACAGAGACTACAAGTTTATTAAATTGCAAGCATACGTTAACCATATGTATGAAGGGAATTTAGAACAGAAAAAGGTGTCATGCTGATGATCAGAAACAGAAAAAAAAGTAATAATGGAAGCGACAAGAAAGAATCAGAAAAAAATGTAAGAGTACCTCAAACGAGAAAACTTCTCGAAACCAAGTCCTTTACCAGGAATCACATTAAAGGGGATAAACACCTGGTTTCTTCTCTTTTTATGATATTTGGGATCAATCTTAAAATGGACGTGGGAAGAATTTCAATAAATGAACAAGAAAGCTAATAACGATGCATAAGTTCTTACATTAGAGAGAAGACATACATTGTATGTGTCAAGAAAAGAAGGAGGAAGAGGATCGCCTGCAGTGAAGACACCAATGATACATCAATACAAGACCTCGAAGACTTCATGAAAAAGGACAAATAAAGGCTAATTACAGTGACCCAAAACACCCCTGAAACCATAATAATCAATAGAATAAAAACTAAGAATGAGAAATGAGAAGAAAAATAGCTGTATGGATATTTCAAACCATAAACTAATGAAATCGCACACGAGAAGACTTGAATATGGCTAAGAAAAGAAAACTTTCAGAGAGGAATTGACTCTCTTCTAATTGCAGTACAAATCTATACCGTAAGAAACACCTATCTTAAGAGTAAAATAGATAAGGCGCTAAAGAATAACAAGCGTATGCTATGTGACAATAGAGACAAAACGATCAATCATATCATAAGTGAGTCCAGCAAAGTAGCACAAAAAGAGATATCAGACTTGACATACTTGACGTGGAGGGTGGTCCATTAATAATTATGCAAGAAAATGAAAATTTACCCTACTACCAAAGTGTATATGGATAAACTCGAACCCTGCCTGGGAAAAGAATCACAGAAAATCCTCTGTGATTTCGAGATATAAACAGGTCATCTAATGCCTACAAGAAGTCCAGACCTTATGATAAAAATATGATATCCTGCCGAATTGTTGAATTTGCCGTTCCTGTGTGCTACAGAGTTAAAATCAATGAAAACGAAAAGAGAAATAAATACTTAGACCTTGCCAAAGAACAAAAATGTTGTTGGACATCAAAGTGATGGTGATAACAGTTATAGCTAGTGCTATTTGAACGGTCCCAAAAACATTGGTTAGGAGATTGGAAGAGATGGAAAATTGAGGATGTATTAAGACTATTGTAACTACAGCATTATTAAGACCGACCAGAATACTGAGAAGAGTTCTGGTGACTTGAGGTGACCTGCTGTCACTCAGATACCAGTAAAACACTATTAGATAATGCTGGTATGAAAACCTCGTGAAGAATATAATAATAACGTAATAAGCAAATGCCCGAAATTCAATCCCAAGTCGAGTCATACAAAAGACTAAAAAATGATACTTGATGCCGCCTTGCATAACATTAAGCATTATAAGGTAAGGAGCAATCCAGGGGATATAGTAGCGCTCTCACCTACATCTTGGGTGGTAGCTATTAAAAAGGGAGCCTTTTGGTCACTCCTGACGAAGGTTACCAAAAAGAAAGCAAATGCAGAAAGCTAGTACTAACGGCTTACAAGTCTTGGCACGACTAGTTGGTAAGGTGATCCACAGAAAATTGTACAAGAGATTGAAGTTTGACCATACTAACCGATGGTACATGCAAAACCAGAATCTGTCCCAGAAAATAAGATGTATAAAATGTTCTGTAACTTTTAGGCACAAATAGATCAGCTAATCCCGGTAAAAATTACAGAATTAATGTAAATAAGAAAAAAAAATAGAGTTTACCTTATTGTTGATTTTGCTTTCCGCGGTCTATAGAGTGAAATTAAAGAAATCGTAGATAGAGGAAAATGGTTGTATCTTGCCAGAGAACTAAAAACACTGTAGAACATAAGGGTAATGGTGATACTAATTGTTGTTAGTGTGCTTGGAACCGTTACAAAAGGCTTGAAAGAAAGACTTACAGAATTGGAAATCAGAGGAAGAATCGAGACTATTCAGCCTACAACATAGTTGAGATCAGCCAGAATACTTAGATATTCCTTGAATACCTGAGGAGATTTGCAGTCACTTAAACTCCTGGGAAAAATCCATTTGCTAACGCAGGTGTGAAAAACTCATGAGGGTTAGAAAATAAAATAACCATAAAAATAACAATAACAATAAGGGACTAATTATAAAACCTTTAAAGCTAAAAGATTCGTTCTATATTTTTTGAATCACAAAAGGCTGGCTTAAAAAAAAATAACGTGGAGGGAAGTGGGAAACATTATTTAAGATTATTATTTTTTCTATTTACTCTAACAGAGGAGAATAGAAAAAGGAGGAAAAACGACGTGACATGGTTTCGTCATATCTTTTGTTGAATCTGTGTAGAAACAAAACTAGTCAGAATGAAAATTGGTATACCCTAAAGGAACCCAAACAGAAAATTTTAAAGTTGGATGGGAAAAGAGGCAAGAAGATCAAATGAAGACACTGCCAGAACAAGCCAACTCAGAAAAGAAGGAAAAAATACACATAGATTCAGTAGAAAGAAAAAAGTCAATACCGGACCAGTCTGATACTACAACAGGAAGGAATAAACTAAAAATATTGACCAAAAAAATACATTCAAAAGATATCGGCTCAAAACAAGTAAATGCAAGCAAAACTGGATCTTAAAAACAACACCAAATAAAATTCTACTTGCAAGTCAGTGAAAAATGCATTAAGACAAATCAACAAGCGAATGCGAAGAAAACAAAGATTTTCTCGACTAAGATTTGGGAAAATAAAGAACATATAAGAAAGAATGTATAAATAACACAAAATCAAGAACAACACATACTGAAAGATAGTCCTCAGGCTGACTTACACCTGCACCCACTTAGAGCAATGCTCAAGAAAATACCAAATTCAAAAACATCTTTCTGTACATATATTCTGGTTTGAAAAAATCACGTCCATTCATAACATTGTCTCTGTAAGATAGTTCATGCCTAGAAGACGTAGGCATGCCCGAATTGATGATGAAGAGGGGGAAAGCATTGAACCAGTAAGACCTCCAGATAGGAACCATCCTCAGCAACTATAGACTGATAGGCATAAAATAACCCCTAAACGGGTCGACATGATGCTAAAATGCAACTCTCAGTCATTGAAAATATGGCTGCCACGGTGCCCATATTATCAATCTATCTGTGCATGTGTACATCTCTCTCTCTCTCTCTCTCTCTCTCTCTATATATATATATATATATATGTATATGTGTGTGTGTGTGTGTGTGTGTGTGTGTGTGTGTGTGTGTGTGTGTGTGTGTGTGTGTGACTGTCTGTCTGTCTGTGTGTGTGTCCAGAAAATTATATGAAAACAGCAAATCATGTGTCGTGTTAGAATAACGGAATTTTCCCTCGCTCTGTAGAAAGAACAATTAACGATACCGATAAGTATATATTATTGAAAATTAATAATGTTTAAGAAGGTGTATTCCAAACAAATCGAAGTTGAATCTCTATTTACTAAGAAATAAAGAAACATTGTAACGTCTCCTTGGTATTCAACACACTTATTTCATTTTTATATTAATTGGAGCTTTCTTTTTATACGGCGTGAAGTTATGTAGTTATGTCTTTTAAAGTAGTACTCTATATACCCAAATGACTTTCTAATTCAAAAAACAAAAAATATTGCAATTTATATGGAGAGTAGTGAACATGAAAACTTTTGTCAAAAACAGCTTTTCAATGTGAATGGGAACTGTTTTCATTTTCTTTTTTAAATTGACATTTTTAAAAATTCAGTCAGGATTTTTTTTTCTTTATCACATCTCGAAGACACAAAAAAATGAACTGTATCAGTAATAATGGAACGACCTCTCGTAAGGTCATTCATTGTGAAGTGTTTGTACACTTTCTCAAAATAATTAAGGAACGTTGGGTCTACTCTTGAAAAAAAAGGTAGAAGAAACGAACTGTAAAACGCTGTGAACAGAATGAACTTGAATGCCAGTATCTCGCAATGTCTAAATCATCATATAATTCAGATCACTAGTAAATCAAAAGCTGATGATCAGGTTGTGTGATTAGTCGTTTTTAGCTGTGTAGACGCTTTTATATTTGATCAGATGAGATACAAAAAATTGTTTACTTTAGGTCAATTTTTATTCTGTAGACCCAGGCAAATTTGCTGGTATACTTGGCTACAGTGTTGCTGCATGAAAAGAAATGCTTACGAAATTATTTCTCAACCTACTTGCAAACGACATAATCATGTTATAGCTATTTTGAGTGATATATACCCAAAATTATTATGAGCACAAATAAAGTTAATACGCATAATTAATCATGTGTGTGTCTGTAATTTCAGTCTATCTATCGATCCATCTTAATCTTTTCATAGCCCAGTTGGCAAAGGGCCGTTGAATACACCGACTGCATATCTTCAGAGGGGCAAGAGCCCTCGAAAGGATTGTTCCGGATATGCCCATAAACGGTATGATGTCGAAGCTCCTATCCTGTTACTTTGGGGAATGGGGAGTACCCCTTCAATTCCATTACTCCCAGGTTCACTTTAAACCGAAGTAGTATCCCCTGATAGGGTCCTATCTACGGGTAAAATAAAACTCTTTGAGATTTAAACTGTGTGCTAACAAATGACCTACCTTAAATCAGGTTGTTAGAAATAGAACTGTTTGTCAACTTAACTGCGTGTAAACAAATGACTGGTGTTTGATTGAATTGTTGGTGATACATAAGTTACTTGGAACAATTTAACTGTGTGCAAATAAATGAGTAATGTTTAACAGAATTATTTGTGTTTGATAGAAATACTTGAACTTCTGTATGTGCCTAAACTGAATTATCTGTATTACAAATCACAACTTTGAACCATTTAACTGTATGGAAATTAATGAATAGTGCTGAAGAGAATAATTAGTGTAAAACTGGCGAATACGCCCAACCAAGCCGAAACACTACTGCATAGTTTGGAACGAGCCGCTGAAGGCATTGGCCTCCATGTCAATGCACACAAAACTGAATATATATATATATATATATATATATATATATATATATATATATATATATATATATATATATATCAAACAGGTGACATTTCCACACTAGACGGAACCTCTCTGAAACTGGTAGACAAATTCACCTACATAGGAAGCAGCGTCTCATCAACCGAAAAAGACATCGATGCACGGCTAATGAAGGCATAGGCAGCTATCGATAGGCTTTCAATCATATGGAAATCAGACCTGACCGATAAAATGAAACGCAGTTTCTTCCAGGCAGCGGTCGTGTCGATACTGCTATATGGATGCACTACTTGGACGCTAACAAAACGGCTGGAGAAGAAGGTAGACAGCAATTACACAAGAGTGTTGAGAGCAATATTAAACAAGTCCTGGCGGTAACACCCCGCCAGGCACCAACTATACGGCCACCTGCCTCTCATCACGATAACTATCCAAGTTAGACGAACCAGACATGCAGGACACTGCTGGAGAGCTCATAAGTGATGTACTCCTATGGACCCCCGCATATGGCCGAGCAAAAGCAGGACGACCAGCTCGATCATACATACAGCAGCTATGTGAGGATACGAGATGTAGCCCTGAAGATCTGCCAGAGGCGATGAACGATAGGGAGAAGTGGGGAGAAAGGGTCAGGGATATCCGTGCTAGCGGCACGACATGATGATCATGATGATCATGATTGTCAACAAACAAATGATTAATAAGGAATAAAATTATTACTGTTTAGAAACGATAGTAGTACTAGTGAACAAAACAATTTATTTCTAACTCATTTAAAAATGAAATTACCGGCAAACTACTCACTGATAAATCATATATGTTTATCCATTTAAATGTGGACAAAGATATGATTGATGTTAAATTGTTAGTGTTATATAGCATTGACTTTTTTCCCAAACAAATAATTTCTAATAAACAGAATTATCTATATAAAACAGAAATACTTGAAAACATTTAACCGTGTGCAAAAAGATTAAAGGCTCATTTAAAAGTGTTATCAACAAAATGTCTTTGATAGTTAAATTTGTTAATATATATTTGAGAATTTTAGTATGTGAATGTTTTAATGTTTATATCTATCTATCTATCTCAATTTTTGAATATTTCAGTCTTATAAAAGCTATAAATGTCAGTCTATTCGTATATATTTTTCGATCTAATGATATATCAATTTGTCTTAGACAGACAAACTGATATATCATTAGATCGAAAAATATCTGTGTCCGTCTGTGTGTCCGTCTGTTTGTCTGTATGAATCTACCTATACTTTTCTATTTCATTCTAGATTAATTGTTTTTCTATTACTCATGTTTTTTCGGGAGGTTCCCTTGGTGTAATTGTCATCGTCGCAGGATATGGACACGGCGACACGAGTTCAAATCCTGGACCTGACTGATTGCATTTCATATCGCACTAATACACTTGGGAAAGGTATGAATCCAATTATTCTCCCTCCAGCTATGGATAAATAGTGGGGCAGACTTGGTTCTTCAGCCTTGGTGAGGCAACTAGTCTAGGAGAAGGAAAACTCTGAATTAAAACCTGTTAAACTCCGCTTAAAAATTGACCTTCCCGAGCGGAGGGGTTGGTAAATATTACTCATATTTTTTCCATCACTATTACTGTGCTCTGCTGGGCACCTTTCACAACACAATGACCTATTTAAGGTTAAGTACACATATCTATCAATCTCTCTCTCTCTATATATATATATATATATATATGAAAGCACATCTATCAAACTATTTTAATATGTATTTCATTTTTTGAATATTGATTTGTTTCGGTCTGTGCTTATCTATCTGTCTGTCTGCCTGACTCAATCTTTTGAAATCTCAGTCAGTGTATTCACTTTCTGTTGTGTTCTGGTTAGTGAACACAAGTTGTAGTAATAAAAAGACAAACCACGATATGTGAGGAAAATAGTTATATTTACAGGAAAGAGTATTTACAAGAGAGAGACTGTTAGTAATAATAACATAGGATTAGTGACAGAGTAATGATGTACTTCAACAATAGGTGCGTCTCTTCTGGTCTGACTTGTTGGCTTATCCTTCCCAGGCTGATCTCCGCTACTACCATATATGGCAGATAGAACAGCTCATTATACTGAAAAGGTAGGTGATACCCAACACTTTCACACACACACACACACACATATATATATGCACGTATGTGTGTGTGTGTGTGTGTGTGTGTGTGTGTGTGTGTGTGTGTGAGAGAGGCTTTTAATATTTATGTATCTCATTTATTCATATTTTTATTATTTGTGGTACTCAGTAACTTTATGTTGGTTATGGAGTTTAATGGATCGATAACATTCTAGGAATTCATAATTTAAACCTTTATTTAAGCATTTATGGTTACAGAGTTATCTTGTTCCCCCGTCCATTTATCGAGGTTATCTGGCGTTCATTTTTGCTATCTTAATCGCTTTTTTTGTACTCACAACTGATTTATATCTATTTATCGATAAAACAATAATAAAGAGATAGAAGTTTACCTTTAAATAGCATGATTATTAGATTCTCCAAGTTTTACATATATCGAATACAGCACAATTAATTAATAAGTAGAACTTTATATGAAATTGTCTACCATTTCATCTTCCTCAATGGAACACATGAATTGCGTGATAGTCTTATGGTGATAAGAAAGAGTGACACAAAACTAGTCAATCATAGGAACCGTCTCATTTTTTTCTGAAAAAAGTTTGAGGATCAGAATCGCTGGTGTCCAAGTCATTTGTTTCGACAAGAAAAAAACTCAGTGATTTGTTAAATTTATCCTGAAGGGGGATGTATTTCTCATGCCTTGGAATTGTTAAGCGTGGTCAACTTCCTGCTACCTCCTTTACGTGTTTGAGTTAGAATATAATATTTGTCGCTGCCTCCCGCCAGACAGGACTTGACACAAGGTCAAAAGCCCGAAGGCTGAGTGTTTGAGTTAGAGTATGTGAGTTTTATTTTTATGCCAGTACGAGACAATTTGTTTACGTGCCAAATTTTTTATGTGTTTGCAATTTCCGCAAACTTCACCCGAAGACATCGAGGACATTTCTAGATCAATGCATTACACATCAGACTCCAGATACTCCGATGACATCTGTCTTCGACATCATCAAGCTAATTTCTACGTCAACATTTTCTCTATGTATATGTGTATTGTCTTTAAACAAGATCTCCTAGTAAAAAAAAAGCGAAATTATATCTACTCGGAGGAAACAAAATATCTACTACTTATTTACTACAATATTTTGCAGGTTAGATAGTAGCGATCATATATATATATATATATATATATATATATGGGAAATCAATTGATTTACAATCGAAAAGAATAGTTATTTTTCATGCAAAAATATGTTCGAAAAGCTGTCGTTTTTGTTCGTGATTTCTTTAATTTTCTGACCACTCGGCTCTTTCGTTCAGGACTCGCATTTTTTTAAAACATGCAGACGATTATCTTTTGAATTGCCACGCAAATTTTTAAGTATCAAAATTCAATCTAATTTTAGAAACATTTTCCCTTCTAGATTATTAAAAAAATATATTTTAAATCAATTAGAACCATAGATAAATCAATTATATTTTTCCACTTTGGAGCCTTAACTTAAACAAAGCAATTAAAAAGATAAATCTTCTGCAGGTTATAGATTTATTTCTATTTCTACACAAAACTTCCGTCTTTATTACTTAAGAGTGAAAATCTAATATTATGTTCTTTCAAGAAAGTATTTAATTTCAACATCGATTAATTATTTTTCAGAGAAAGGAAATCTCTTGTTTATGTTGACTTCCTTCAGCTCATATTTCTTTACGTAATGGTGATTTTTTAGCTGCATTCCTAGCGAATATCAACGAATAATCAGTGGAAGCGAGGAAAAATCTTTAATAGTTACTCACTCTGATTTTTGAATGAAAAGACTTGGATTCGAATAACGTCTTAAGTTTGACTATCTAAAATGTCTGTATAATTATAAATTATTATTTGTTTAAGTTAATTCCATGCTTGGTATGATCTGTGATTTAAAAGAAAAGACGAAAACGATTTTAATTTAAATCCTCGTCTTTAAAAAAAAAGTATTCTTTTGAAATTCTGTATTATGTTGGTTCTATTTCCGAAGGTAAACTAGTATATTTAGTTGATTTGAATACGTAATTAAGGGATTAACAAGAAATATAATCACCATTCTGAAGGAGCTAGCTCTAACAGTAACGAGATACCACTGGATTACGGAAATAAAACTACCTACAAATAGCATAGGATTTATTATTCTCTGTTTGTAAAAAATAGCTTCACCGTGGACTTTAACGAAGGTAAAACTTATTTAATTTGAATACTTTATTTTGCTTTGTTTTTTTTTTGTGACCCGCAGAAAAATTCCTTCATCATTAGAGTTCTTGGTCACATTTGTGTCAGGCAGATAATAAACAGCCCCTGTACCTGTTAAAGCCACAATATAGGACACATGAAAAAAAATCTCGAATCGAAACGCAACGCAAAGTGGGACCCAAACAACAGGCCTGTGCGTCATTATCGGCAAGTGCTCCTCTGATAGCTAACATGGGGTATTCGGTCATCATCCTACGAAAGTTGGCTGTTCTTTTTTCAGGTTTATGTAAGACAAACAGAAATACCAACGCAAAACATGTACTAGGGATGACAACCAACTTGCCCTTCACTGCTATTTTAGAAGCAACCCAAGACAAAGAGAGTATAGAAAAAGGATTAGAGAGATCTGGCAAAAATGAGCTAGGCTTCAAACAACAAGCCACAAACTCGCCGACAAAGGTAGGACAATATTAAAGAAAGGTTGATTTTCTGACCTTGAGATAATGGAAAAACGCCAGAAAACAAATAGCGAATCAAAGCAAGACACTAATACAATAACTGACACACCAATATTAACAACCAAGAACACTCTAAACGAGAGCAATGACAATCGAAACACCACGCATATAAACCATACAATACAAGCACTAACATAAGAACAAGAAATGAATTTAGAAAATATAAGGATAATAATATATGAAAAGCAGACTACATTACCATAACTAAGAAAGGTAGACTGGAGACGGAAAATGAAAAAATAAATGAATTCTTAATACATAACTCAATGAAAAATATTACGGAATGAAATGAACTAATCTACACAAGAGCGAAATTATTATGTGAAAAAAATGAGGGTTCACCTAAAAAACACGAAAAGAAATTCAAAACCTGGATGAAAAATTCGATTGGAAATGCAGATAAGATATCTACGACAACAAGCAAAAATGATTTTTTTCATGCAGCAACACTGTAGCCAAGTATACCAGCAAATTTGCCAGGATCTGCAAAATAAAAATTGACCCAAAGTAATTAATCTAAAAATAGGCAGCCTATTGGGACAAAAAGGTAAAAGCAATACAATTAAAAATAAAAATACAACTTGAGGAAATGAACATGAAAATACAGGCGAAAGAAAGAAAGTTAAAAATATACTGAGACAGTGTAAAACAATAAAGACAAAACAGGATATTTCAAAACAATGAAAGAAAATTCTACAGAGATACCAACAATTGGATGCAAGGGAAGCAAAACAAATTTGAAGTAAAATGTGGCAACCAAGATAACATAACAAAAAAGCAGAATTGATAAGCAACATGGGAAAAGAGTGAGAAAGTTTAAATAAAGACCGAACGTTAAAATACACATCGATTCAATCAGAACAACACTAAAACTAATACCAAATTGGAAAACGCCAGACAATGACGGAATACATGGATTCTGGTTCAAAAATTCACCTCCATCCCCGACAGACTAGCTATCGAAATGAACAGATGCCTTCAAGAAGCACACCAGAATGAATGACCAAAAGAAAAGAGCACATTGACCCAGAAGGACCCCCTCAAATGAACATCCCCAAATAACGATGGACCGATAATGTTCCTACCTATGGTGTGGAAAATACTCACGGCACAAATAAGGGAAGAGATTTATGACTCGCTTGCAAGCCGTGGATTGTTCCTCAAGCAACACAAAGGATTCCGCAAAAAATGCAGATGAACTGGAGAGCTACACTACATGGTTCACCAAATTCTCAACGACAGCAAGACGAGAGGGAAAATCTAGCTATGGCCTTGATAAACTACAAAAGGCAGATGATAGGGTCCTGTAAACCTGGATAATAAACCGCCATAAAATGTACAAGATATCAAACGAAAACATTAACTTTATCGACAAATCCATAGGAACCTGGAGAATGGAATTGACAGCAGGAGGGAAAAGCTTAGCTAAAGCGAAGATCCAGAGAGTTGTGTTCCAGAGAGATGCACTATCGCAAACAGTATTTGCAAAAGTGATGATACCACTCAACTACGTACTCAAGAAATGCGCCGGCAGATACAAACTTACGCAATCACAGGAAAAGAGCAATCACCTAAGGAATATGGAAGACATCAAACTGTTTTCCGAAACGAAAAAGAAATGGAAACTCTAATACAGCTTGTCAGAATATACAGTCAGGGTATAGGGATGGAATTTGGCAGAGAAAAATGCACTACACTAATAATGAAAATCGGAAATGACATATGACGGACAGAATGGAACTACCAAATTAAGAAAAACATTGAATGCTCAGAAAAAAGGAAACATACAAATATTTGGTAATATTAGAAGCTGACACCATCAAAAAAGTTGAGATAACAGAAAATATCAAAAAGAGTATCTCAGGAGAACGATAAAACGACTCGAAACCAAAGTATATAGTAGGAACTTCATGAAAGATATTAAAAGATATTAATATCTAATCTGTCCTACTCTTAAGATACTTGGAACCATTCTTGAAAGGGACCAGAGATGAACTTAAACAAATGAAGAAGAGAAAAAAAAATGAACACACATAAAGCCTTACATCCCAGAAATGACGCGGGCAGACTATTTGTGTCAAAAGAAGAAGGAGGTAGAGGACTTACTAGCATTGAAGACAGCGTTGGAGCATCGATGCAACGACTCAAAGCCTCCATAAAAAGCGTGGAGGAAGACTGATTACAACCACCACAAGCAATACTAAAAACATGAGGATTAACATAAGATAAATAACTTGAAAACAAAAAAGAGAGAAAAAACAACTCTATGTGCGTTTTAAGCGACGAACAAGCAACATCACCTACGAGAAAGCGTGGACGTTACAAAGAAAAGGAAATCTTATGAGAGAAACAGAATCTCTTCTCGTAGTCGCACGATACGACGCAATAAGGACAAATCATATCAAAGCAAGAATGGATAAGACGCAACAAAACAACAGATGTAGGTTATGTGGTGATGGAGACGAAAACATCAATCATAGAATAAGCGAATGCAGCAAATTAACACAGAGTATAAGACAAGACACGGCTTGGAGAGCAAGTTGGTTCACTGGGAATTGAGTAAAATTTGAAGTTTAACAATACGAAAAATGGAATATACACAACCAAGAATCTGTCCTAAAGAATGAGACGCACAAACGCTTCTGAGATTTTGAAATACTAACAGATCACCTAATCTCGGCCAGACGAACAGACAATAAAAAAAATGAGATCTTGCTGAATTATGGACTTTGCTGATCTGGCTGACCATAGAGTAAAACTGAAAGAAAGGGAAAAAGGTAAGTTCCCGGACCTTTCTTGGGAATTGAAAAATATGGAACATGAAAGTGACGGTGATACCAGTTATAATTGTTTCTCTTGGTACAGTCACCAAAGGATTGGTACAGAGACTGGAAAACTTGGAAATAAGAGAATGATTTGAGCCTATCCAAACTACAGCATTATTGCGATCGTCCAAAATAATGAGAAGAGTCATGGAGGCTTAAGGAGACTTGCTCTCGCTCAAACTCCAGTGAGAAACAATCGTTTATAACTAGTTCGAAAAACTCAATACACACAGATTCCCTAATCTTGGCCAGATGGCCCGACCATATAATAATAAACAACAAAAAAAGAGTATTTGCAAAATTGTCAAATTTCCTGTCACGGCGTACCACAGAATAAAACTGAATGAGTGTGAAAAGAAGGATAAGTACCTCGATCTTGCAAGAGAATATAAAAAACTATAGAACATGACGGTGAAAATTATACCAATTGTGTTTGGTGCTTTTGCTACAGTGACTAAAGGGACTTGGAAGTTGGCGGACGAGTGGAGACCATCTAAACAGCCAGAATACTGTGAAGAGTCCGGGAGACAGGTGAAGACTTGCTGTCTGTCAAACTCCTGTGAAAGACCATCAGCTAATATGAAAACCTCCCAAGAAGAAGAAGAAGAAGAAGAAGAAGAAGACCACCAACAAGAACAAGAACAAGAAAAATAGATTTAAAAGTTCTTGATAATACTTTTGCAGTTCGTTGATAAAAATGCGAAAACAGATTTCTAACACAAAATAAGAAATATCGCTAAAAATATCACTTTAATTTCTTCTGTATAAGATATTTCGGGGCACATTTTGGTTCAATATATTTTGTCGTTTTGTTTGGCGCCCAGACCATTTAAGTACTAATGATATCTCAATACGTAGACCTTAACGCAAATCCAAAATGGAATATTACCAAAAGAGAATATCTAAACCTGATCCTATTTCGTATCACAACTATAAATAATGAGCCTCCATTAATTATCTTTATATTTCGATATCTTAATAATCTTAAGGGTTCATCAGGAAGTTTGACAAAGTTGCATTTATAAAGCAAACTTCAGTTTCTACACGATGCGTTATGCCCCTAAATTCTGAAGTAAAAAAAGACATTTTTCTGTAAAATACATAACGCTAAAATATCCAATTCTGTTTTATGTGATTGATGTATCAAAAATAAACAGAAGTAAAGAGATACAGACAAAGAGATAATAAGATGATGATAGGGTGAGGTGGTTCATATCAAGAAATTAAAAGTCGGACACATGTTCACAGATAAATCTTATTTTTGTGCCGATGTTACAAATTTTCTTCAAACCAAAGATCCGTTTGACGAATAATAATCTATTCACGACAAAGATAGGGGTGGGTTGCTAGCCGCGAAATTTTGGTTGCTAGTTATCGCTCTATTTGTAATCAATTCCACCTTCTCAATAATAATGAAGTCTCATGTGTGATTGTCAAGCACCAAAAGTGTGACTTATTTTGATCGATCCTTTCTGGATGGTCATCTGGATGGTCATGCAGCCGAGCACTAGGCTCACAGTTCGTATGGGGCAGTTTCAACATTACATTTGTTATGTATTCAGTTTCCTATATGAAAAAAAAATTGACTCAGTTGCGTGTTTCGAAACAAATACTTTTAAGAATAAAAAATAAGACCAGATTCTCAGTTCTTCAGTGAATTATCTCTGATAAAATATTTTTAATTAACGAACTTTAAGATGAGAAACGGAAAAACAAAAAGATAAATTAAGTTTTATCAATTCCCTGTACACAATGATTTGAGAGAAGGTTTACAGAAAGTCTGATAAGAATCTGAACCGGACAATCGTAATCAAATCGAAAATAGATAAATTATTCCAATTAATTAATTGGAGACAAATGAATTATTTGAAAATAACTGACTTTAAAGGTCATTAATAGCCAGATAAAAATTTGAAAACTGGTAGTACTTTGCGACAACAGTCGAGCTTTTTAATTTAAGGATGATATTCAAGTTAACCGGTAGTCAGTGTTTAAGATACATATGTTTTCTAAATACTTCACCCTCCCAACTCTCTGTCTGTCTTTCTCTTACCCTCTTTCTGTAGTAGGAACTGATGATATATATATATATATATATATATATATATATATACTTTCTTTCTCTAATAGGAACTGAGGATATATATATATATATATATATATATATATATATATATATATATATATATATATCTTTAAGACAAAAAACAAAACTGGTCACATTAGGATTATAAATTTATTTCCATCCTGTTATGTGTTTTTGATAAAATCAAACAACACGAAAAAAAAATTAACAGGACTTCTTCAGATCTTATGGATAAAATAATTCAGAATAGACACAGGAAATAATGGTGGGAAGGCATAAAAGAGGGGTGAAGAGTTTTCTCCTCATTTAGCCCACTTCCAGTTTTTTTATTTTATTGCCGGTTGGAATTATAGTAAATTAATTTATTTTTATTTTTTTAATTCTAAGTTATTTTCGACATAAAACTCCAGATTTATTACTAATTTTGATGAAATAACTTTATTTAATAACTTTACGCAAGGATACAGTAATAATTATATTAAATAAGATTCAAGATTTAAAATTAAAATTAATTTTTTTTAAATTCAATTTTATTTTCAAGACTATTAATCCAGTTACACTTTTATTGAATTGTACGTATATATGATATGGTTTTTTCACATATTTTTATTTTATCTTTATTCATTTACCTTAATCTCAATTTAATCCTATGTTTTTAAAGCATTATCTATGATAATTTTTCTATAGTTTAAATTTAGCCCTATGTCTACATCTAGCTATTAATTCACATTTTATATCATTATTTGTATTTTTTCCTCTAGGCATAGATTACATTTACTATCAAAACATTTTGGAGTATTTGATCTTTTTAATATGGACCATTGAATCTCAGGTGTTAAACCTTTATATATATATATATATATATATATACTGTCTTTCTCTCGTAGGAACTGAGGATATATATATATATATATATATATATATATAGAGAGAGAGAGAGAGTAATATATATGGAAAATCAGTTGATTTCCCAAACTAAAAAAAGGGTTTATTTTTGTGCAAAATCTTGGTTCGAGATACTATCAAGTTTGAATCTGCATTTTCGCATTTATCGACAAATCAGCACCTTTTAGCTAGTTTTTAAATTTCGAAATATATTGCTGTCTTACAGGGAAAAAAAAATTGAACGATCAAATCTCAAAATAATAAAACAAATATTTTGCTTCCAAGAATATTAAATGTAACTGTTTAGCCAATTAAATTTATCCATAAATCATCAACTTTTAATCTAATTTCGAGCCTACCTAAATTCTAGAATTAAACAAAAAAATATACATTTTTTTTTTCAGTAAACATGAAATTATTACTAACTCAACTGACCGTAGAAATTAAATGTATTCTATTATATAATCTTATGACCGGACATTGGCCTAGGGGTTAGAGTGTTCGCCAATCCCAGGTCGAGTCATACCAAAGACCTAAAAAAATGGTACTTGATGCCACCTTGCTTAGAACTCAGCATTATAAGGTACGGATCAAGGGTAAAGTAGAGCAATCAAGGAAAGGAGTAGCGCCCTCCCCTACACATTGGTGTAGTAGCTATCGAAAAGGGAGCCTTCGGGTTACCCTCGACTATGGTCGCCAACTTTACTTTACTTATTATATAATCAATCTTTTAATTTATTTCCTTTGAGTTAAACTCTACATTGTTTTCTTTATCGAATTTATATTATTTCAACGACGCTTATCTGCTGAGGGGAATATGATTTACATAAAGATTATTTATACTGATATCACGGCCAAAGTCTGCTGATGCAAATATCGGCAGAAGCCACATATACGTTAATCACATACAGATAAATTGATACAAAGATTTTTTTTTACATACATAAAATATGTCTATTTATTAAAAACTAACAATTACTGCCAAACTTAATTTCATGAATCTTAACGATCTGAATCAAAAACATCAAAGATCTGATTAATGTTGTCTTTGCTTATAAGAAAGGAATTTTTTGCTTCTGTTTTTACGGAAAACTTCTCTCTCCATTTAAGGAAATGAAATTTATAAATTTGTAGATCGTAACTTTATTCATTCATTTAACCCTTATTTATTTACATCAATATATATATATATATTGTTCCCTTAATCTATACTCTCTCTCTCTCTCTCTCTCTCTTAGCAAATATATATATATATATATATATATATATATATATATAAATATCACATCTCTTCTTTCTTACTATATATATATATACCTCCTTCCTATTTTCCCTCTATCTATATTTTCAACCTTTTATACCTTTCTATATATATCTCTCTTTCACACACACACACACTTTCTCTATTCTCTCTCTCTCCCTCTCTTACACGCTCTCACTCTCTGTGTTCATATATTTATACGTATCTAATCTCTTCATTCCTCTCTATATCTTTCCCGTTTTTCTCATCTGTCTGTCTCTCTCTCCTTTGCTCTCTCTCTCTCTCTCTATATATATATATATATATACATATATACTAGTTGTACCCGGCCACGCGTTGCTGTGGCTCAGTTTGTTTAAATGGGAGAAAAAAAAAGAAAATGCATGTTTCTAATGTATTTAATTTTCCAATACTTGTGGATAGACAATATAATTGGTAGTTCCAGTTTCCGTGTGAAATTTAAGAATAAGTTTTTAGAATAAAAATGAATTTACTTACTACTGAACCAACGAAATATGGCTTAAAGTTTATTAACGAAAGAAACCTTTTTAAGGAATGTCTTTTGTTGAAATTAAACAAAAAAAAAAATAAAAATAAAATAAAATATTTAGTACACAATTCGTTACTACTGAACCAACGAAATATGGTTTAAAGTTTAGTGTCTTTTCGATAATAATAAACGAAAGAAAACTTATTAAGAAATGTCTTTCGTTGAAGATTAAGACCAAAAAAATTAATGTTGAAAAAAGAAAATTAAATATTCAGTAAACAATTCGGTACTACTGAACCAACGAAATATGGTTTAAGAAAGCAAACTTTTTAATGGATGTCTAATGTTGAAAAAAATATAAGAAAATATTTTGTAAACAATTCGTTAGAATAAAAAAAAATGTACATACTACTGAACCAACGAAATATGGTTTAAAGTTTAGTGTCTCTGTTTAAGTCAACCGAAAAAAAAGAAGTAAGAAAAGTGATAAAGCAATAAAATAAATCACGTGTAAAATTCTTGGAAAACGGAAGTAATTTTTTTCATCATTATTCATCGTTCGGCTTTTCTCGGAGAAAAATGACCTATTAAAAATATTTTTTTAATTATTGTAATATTTTTGGATAATAAGTATATAAAAACACTCCTGAATTCGAATAAAATACTCTCTGAAAATTTTAAACTAATTAGTGGTATAAAACTGGAGATTATCTGTTAGTAATAAACATTTACACACACACACACACACACATATATATATATATATATATATATATATATATATATATATCCTTCCTATTCATTTGTTTCATACGTCAGTTACCCATCTTCTTTCTCTGAGTATGTATTTCTTAATCTTCCGAAATTCTGCACGCTATAAAAGTAGTTTGTTGAATAAATATGCCATTATTTCTATCAAAATGCAAACGCCCTGTGCTCTGTTTACACATTGTGAATATTTTCATTATTCTATTTACACTGAGAATATTTTCCAAAGAGAATAAAAAACATGTACGTCAAGTTGTATTTGCCGTTTCGAAACAATGTAAACGCATAATCAGTAAGTTCCGGTTATTCAATTTATTTAAACAAAAATCACGATTGACAGATCAACGTTTAAAAGAAACTTCTGCTGTGTTAATAGCTGATTTAATTTCAAACTTTAAAAGTTCAGCAAACTTTTAACATGTTCAGAAGATTCATTTATAGAAGTGATGCTTATATTGTTTTTAGATAAAAACAATCATCATATTCGTTAATGTGTGCTGAAACTACAAACTTCTTTGACTCTCCCAAACAATCCCTTTCCCCAGTCGGCTGGAGCTGTAAAATACACTGACTGCACCTCTGCAGAGGGGTAAGACCCCCTCCCAATGAGTGTCCTGGATATGATACGAAACTATCTGATGGTGATGCTTCAGTAATGCTAGAGCTTTCAGGAATACGGAGGACCCCTTCATTGTCATTACTCCCAGGTCCACTCTGGCTCGGCGTGGTAGCACCTGTTATGGGTTAAATAAAACTAACTGCATACTTATGCTAAACTGAACTGTTTTATTAAACTGAATAGCTTGAAAAAGAAATGTTTTTGACAAATAAACTGTACTTACATTAAAACTGCGTGCTTATGCTAAACTGATTTGTTTGAAATTGAACCATTTTTGACATTGAAACTGAATTGTTATATATAGAACTGTTTTGACATTTTACTGGGCAAAAAAAAAACAACTGTTCTTGACAGTTAAACTGTGTACTCATGCTAAACTGAATTGTTTGAAATAGAACTGATTATTTTCATAAAATGGAATTGGCGTTAAATAAACTACAAGGGTTGATATGCCATAAAACCCAACCAATCAACCAACCAAGTCAAACCATCCCTCCCTATCGGGTATCGCTCGAGGAAAGTCGACAAGACGCCATTCAATATTTACTCAGCTCTGATGAATGTAAATATTTGCTAATATTTCCTAATATGTCAATGCGTAGGGGATTAGAGGAGAAAGTTTCTTTCTTCTCTAGCAGTGGATAGAATCTCTTGTTTATTTACAGGAACCCGTTATGTGTTGGCAGATAAATGGTTGTACAAATGCTGTTTTGGAAAGTTTTACTTCAAAACAGCACGCAGTATTGTTCCGATGTAGCCAATTCTCCAAGCGTTTTTTTAAGTCAAAGTGGTGCAGCCATGCATTAGTACTGACATAACAATATCTGGCAGAAAGTTTTGTTTTTTTTTTCGACAAAAAGATCAGATTTCGATATGATCTTTAATCAGTAAATAGCAGTTCATATAAAATGATAAATATACTTATGTAAACATTTTTAGATGAATGAATATTCAAAGTACAGGAAATACACGTAGAATATTTGGCACATTTAGTGTGAATCATTGGCCCATAAGATGTTAATGTCGGTAAAGTTTTTATTTTTACTATCGATCAAGGATTAAAAGCGGAAATACACTTGTGGATTGCAGAGATAACGTCAAGGATAAAATTAAAAGCTATCTGTAGTAGCAAAGATAAATTATTTCATTCAATAGATCTGATTTAACGTTACTCAGATTATCTTAATAATCTTGTATACCTGGAAATAATGAAGATTAACATTGAATATAGAGCAAAATTTACAATGTATATTAGTTGTTTCTGAAAACTATTTTGCATCAATAACAAAGACCTTGTCCCCAATATTGCTGTCGTATTGCAGTTCAGATTTTTTTTAAGTCCGCAAAAGTCTCTCGCTTTTCCAGTTCTCACGACATTACGAGTGATAATTATAATAATTTCTATTCGTAGAGACTCGGATTTAAGCTGCTTCATCTAAATTGAATAATAAAACATTGAATCTTTTTCTGACGGGTCAAGTCAAGGTTTTACAGAAATGAAAGCAGAAAAAATACACCAAAATCATGAACGAGATTTGGCATAAACAAATCTCTTTTCCAAAGCTACGCCACCATTCTCGAATGAATCCTTAAAAAAGCCATGACGTGACACATTTCTTAATATAAATAATATAATATATTAAAATACTTTAAAATGAGAACAAACTCCGTAAAACTTTTGTGTATGACGAACGAATGCATAACTATTGCTACGTGAAAGAACACTAAAACAACTTTTAAAAAATAATGGACATAGATGATAAAATTGTTATCTTCTGACTTTTTCTTGACGACAAACCTGTAACGTCATATGTAATAGTGTTTGGTGAATTGAAATTTAGTCTGGGAAAGTTTCGTAAAAGCTAATTTGACGTCGGCCTGTATGACGTAAAGCGGGCTATGACTACATAAACGATTTATTAAGCGGTAATAAACTAAAGTTCTTTACCACAAAGGGGGTTTGTGATCTTTCCTCTCCAGTTGTTGGGTCGCATTCGGTAGGCTGTCGTACCTCTGGGGGTTTTTTCCAGTTATGCCTCGGCACTGGAAAGTTCCTCCGGCCTCAGGGGGCCATCCCCGCAGGCTTTTACCCCCTTCGGATGACTTGGTTTATTGCCTGGCTCCTGAGGCACCCCTAATAAGAGGAATGCCGACGGGGCCAAATGGGCCGAAGGTATTTTTGGTCTTGGCGGACGCGTGTGGGCATCGACCCTGCGACCGGACCCACCTAAAAAATGGCCTTGTGGCACATTCGTGCGTTGATGGGACGTATGGTAAATAACAAAGTAAGTAGATATTGTCGATATTTTTTGTGCATATGCAACTTTAATATTTTTGTATATATATATATATATAATGCCACGTTCCACCAAAAACAATATTTACAAGCTCGTTTGATTCGAGCAGGATATGATACAAGATAATATTTTTTCTTTTTTTGTTATCGTAAGGTTATATCTAAATTATTTCTGTTAGGCATAGATTTCGTTATTAAAGTTACAAATTTTAAAACGGAAACAAAAATCGACAGCGGTTTTATCAAAGAATTGTATTTTCAGTTTAAATTCGTACTTGGTTCAACTACAATGTTGATAAATGGAGGGAGGCGTTTAAAGAAACTGGCAGAACAAGGGGTTTGACGACAGTAATCCAGAATAGACAGAATCAAGGTTGAAAGCTGCGCAAAGACTTGACAGAATTTCAGTGCAGTAAAAATATGAAGCTGCCATTGTTTAGAAAAAGGAAAAAAAAATCGCTGTAGCTAAGTGGCCAACATTTGTCTCTGCCTGCCACAAGACAGGACTTGACACAAGGTCAATGACCCGAAGGCCGATTATAGTGGGAATTTAGGGGAGAGGAAGGTCGGGTATGATCAGAGGCTCCAGCCCTGCTGGACTATGTTGCTCATCAGCCCACTTAGAGCAATGTGGGTCTGATGTGCGTAGCTGGACTTGGACCAAAATCTGGATCCAGCCACGTATGCCTGATTATAGCTTAAACTGGACAGCAAGGTCCACTGTTATACAAGTATGACACAGGTGTCAGTGATGCAGCTCGCCCAGCCAAACGTGTCCCAGACAAAGCCGGTGCCACGTAGCATTGACCGTCTGGCATAAATGCCAGACAGTTCGCTGACACACCTCTGCGTGAAGTACCGTGGCTAATCATGGTGTCTGACGACTGGCAATGGTTGATCATTTGATGGAAAGTGGAAAACACAAAACTGTTATGCGCCAGTTCTCGTTCATTTTCTATGGCTGTAGAAGTACGTGGGTATATATAAGGAAAACAATGTTCAGGGTAGCTTCTTTGGTTTAGCAAGAACCAGCACTTCCGTTATTTCTTTAATGGTTTAATATCACTCCGTCCATATTACCTCTTATCTTGCCAAACCATGCTACCACTTTGATGACTGATCAAGCCGGGTGACCGCACCAAATCCTGGTTAACTACTATTTTAACTTTTAATATCTACACCTAATGTACAGGACAAGATTTTGAAAATTGTTTACTTCTCTCTCTCTTTGGGCTGCAGTTTTAATAATCATTTATCTATTTGCATCTAATTTCCAATCCTTTTCAAAGTTACAAAATCAGTTTTGATATTTTTCTTTTAAATTTCCTATGTCTGCGACCCATTTGAATTGTTCCAGTGTTTTAAAGAAGGTCTCAAGAAGGTTGTCACTTAACCCTAATTATAGAAAAGGAACGGCAACAAGGTTTGCCTATAAAACCCACGTACACTTATTTCAGATGCTAAAAGCTAACTTTAGAATGGTTTTACGAGAGAAGTATAGCAGTAGATTTTTTCAGTCTGTGGAGGTAAAACGTTATTATTTATAAGTGTCATTGTTCAATCTTATCCACTTAAGCCACTAATCAGATGTTTTTGCTCTTCCATGTCTGTACTAATCTATAAAAAGGATAAGTGTTCATCTTTTGCCAACCAAGAAATGCCTATTCAATTTCAACCTTTTTTCCCCAGATTTTGTTTTTGCAGTGATATGAGCTTTGGCCTCCCCTAGTTTGACTCGGTTACGAATTGTCCTACCTGCTAGTGTTGGTATTTCCGTTTATCAATAAGATCATTGCATAAAGCATATCTTCAACTATTTTTCACGGCGTATACAGATATATCGGCCAATTTATATTAGCATTCAGAACAGACCAATTCTACCACAAAGATGATAATGTGCAAGATTCTCTTTACTTAGCATAAAGAACAACATTTGACTGTTACATGTGGTCTTGTTATAACCATTTAAGGACTATAAAACATCTTGCAAGTAATTTAACACGACCTTAAAATTAAAAAAAGATACTTACGACCTTCAGTAACAGTGAAATTATTATGATTTTCTGCTATTAAGAATTAACAACTCTTCCTGATAGGGACGGTATCCTCGTGATGTAATGGTTAAAGCGTTGGACTGCGGAATCCTAGTACGCGAGTTCATACTCCAGTCGCGCTATTACGTTGACTTTCCGGCAAATACCTTTGGGAAAGGTATGAGCCCCCTTATCCTACCAGCTATGGGTTAAATAGTACCACTACTGTTCTTCTAGGAGCATGGCTTTGGCATTAAATAACCTAAAAGAGTTGATATGCCATTGAACAAAAAAAAAAAAAAAAAAAAAACCAAACCATCTTCCTGATAGTTCGTTCTAAACGTGGGACAATTTAAAATAGTGTGAGGTTAAGGTACGATTTTAAACGCCATGTTTAATCATACACCTATTGATGTTTTTACTTGCCTTGACAACAAGGCGTTCAACCGAAAACTAATTAAAATAGATTTGTATATAATTAATTTGAGTATGGCCTTTGTGAACAGTGTTTGGTAAAGGAAAGAAGAAGCTAGGTTTAAAATAGGGAGAATTTTATGAGAGATGACATGCAGTTTTACTTTTTAGAATAATAATGCCTCAAGGTTAACATAAACGCACCTGCAAAATGAAGAATGTAAAGAAAAGAAAAAAAATGTTATTAATATGGAAATCAGATGGCAAAGTTGAAGGACTGAAGATATTTGTAAAAAAGCATATTTGGCTAAACAAGAAAAAAGAAAAGAAATGTCAGAAGATCAAACTGTAATACGTGAGGATAATAAGGTCATTTTAAGCGCATTGAAACTTGTTGAACTTCAAAAGTTTCTTTTTTTTTTGTAGACTAGTTTACTCACCCAAGTTAAATACCCTAGTCTCTCCTCCTATTTATTCATAACTCGAGGGAGAACAGATAGATTCCTGCCTTTCCCTATGCCCTTAGCGCGACGTAAAACGCCCAAAATTTGAACTCGAATCTTCGTTTCGATTTCTACAGCGATATCCGTAACGCTAATCGTGTCTCTTTAAATATGGGCAGAAATTCCAGGTTACCAGTGAGAATTAATCCCATTGTCAATTGTCTGATTCTCTGTGTCGCTACAAATTACCCCTTGTGTATTGCCCTCGTTTATGTGTTTTATTCAATGGTTATAATTTACATAAACTCTGGAACGCAATGAGGATTTTATTTTAAGTAAAATGTTTTGAAAAACTGAATATTAATGATAATATAGGTATTTTATCATTGTGCCAAGAGTACACAAATGGAAATTATACTTGATTATTAGCAACACTAACCGTTTGATCGGAAATCAAGAAAAGAAGAAAAAGTTGTATTTAAGTAAAGTTCAAGGGTTGATATGCCATAAAACCCAACCATTCAACAATGTGTGTACATTTCATTGGAGTGATATAGTGTTTAACTAAAATAGTGTGACCTTAACTTTGTCGAACCGATCAATTCTGTGATTAGTTTGTTGTCATCACTTTTTTGAAGATGACTAGCCGGTGTTGATTGAAACTGCCAAGGTCGTTGTAAGGTTAACAAGAGGTAAATCTATGAAAGAATTCACAGGAACATCTCAAAGAAAACATTATTCCTCTTTTTAAAAAAATGGCTATTTTGTTTCTCCCACGGAGCAGTGGAACATGTGGCTTTGATGCTCCTGACAATGAAAATAGTCGTAATGTAACATCTGATGGACATTCTGTTCATCTTGAGGCCTTTACCTCGTGGTGTAATGGTTAAAGCGATGAACTGCGGAATCGTAGTACGCGAGTTCGTACTCCAGTCGCGCTATTACGTTCCCTTTCGGGCAAATACCCTTGGGAAAGGTATGAACCCCCTTATTCTCCCTCCAGCTATGGATAAATAGTAGGACGGACTAGGTTCTTCAGCCTTGGTGAGGCAACTAGTCTAGGAGAAGGAAAACTCTGAATTAAAACCTGTTAAACTCCGCTTAAAAATTGACCTTGTGTCATATCCTGCCCGAGCGGAGGGTTTGGTAAATAGTACCTCTACAACCTGGTCATCGCTCTCTGTACATCCTGATCAGCACTCTATGTAAGGATATAATCATCATTCTTCGTTCAGTCTAATGGTCACTTTATGTACAACCTAATAATAACTCTTAATACAGTCTGATGATAACTCTCTGTATAACCTTTACATCATTCTCTCTACAACCTAATGATCATTTTCTCAATAGTCAGATGATCATTCTTTTTACAGTCTGGTGATAATTATCTATAGGGCCTGATTATTACTCTCTGTACAGCCTTATCATATTTGCCAACCCCTCCGCTCGGGTAGGTTGTGACACAAGGTCATTTTTAAGCGAAGTTTAACAGGTTTTAATTCAGAGTTTTTCTTCTCTTAGACTACTTGCCTCACCAAGGCTGAAGAACCTAGTCTGCCCTACTATTTACTTGGATTCATACCATTCCCAAGGGTACAGCCTTATGATCATTCTCTCTACATCCTAAAGATCATTTTCTTTAAAATCTGATGATCACACTTTTTTCAGTCTGGTGATTATTCTCTATAGAGTTTGATGATTATTCGCTGTACAGCCTTATGATCCTTCTCTCAACAGTCTTATGATCACTGTTTGTACACTGGGGATGATTCTCTATAGAGTCTCATAATGACTCTCTGTGTAGCCTGATGATCAGTCTCTCTACAGTCGGATGATTACTCTTTGTATAGCGTAATTATCAGTATATGTTCAGGTTGATGCCTTTCTCTATGTATAACCTGCTAAAGCCTACCTGTATGACTTGATAACTGATTTTTTTTCGTCATGAGAATTCTTATTTTGGAGTGGTAATTCCATTGTCAAGACGATAACACGTCTGCTATTTTTCGATTTGCTAAAAGTTTCACAGGATCACTCACAGATTTCATTTGTTCAAAATTCTAGTATAACTTTGAAACTGAAGCTCACATCAAAGTTTGATAAAACAATTGTGTTCAATTAAGTAGGTGAAACCCAGCCAGCTACATCTCAACAGTAAGCAGAAGCTGGCAACAAATATGTAACCTCGAAACCAAACATCTACTGTAACGTTTGATGACAGTTTCAAGGACTTAGGTACGAAAATGTACGTGGTGCATTCAATAAGATTCCAGACATTTTTTGGACAGGCATTTAAAATTGTCGTAGACTCTTGAAAATTTAGTAAGTCATTGCTATACATCTTATGAGATGACTGACCAATTTTTATGATTTCAACTTCAAATGAACTGCTACAGCAGAAATTGGAATACACCCTACTAAAGCCTGATTGTCACAGCTGGTGAATTTCAAAAATGCAATCTGGACGTGAGGACACTTTAGAAGAACGATTTGCAAAAAAATCCTGTTTTAAACTTGGAAAAAATGATGCCACAGAAACGTATGGAATACTTCAGACTGCTTTTGGAGCATCTTGCATCGGGCATCAGTTTTTGAGTGGCATAAGAGATTCAAGGAAGGCAGTGAGTCTGTGGGGGATGATGAGATGTATGGTAGGAGTAAGGAAGTCAATACACCAGAGTTGATTGGCCAAAGGGTTAGGGTTAAGGTTACTATGTTGAGGTTTTAAGGGAGTTCAGGAAGAGATTCCGTCGGAAGAGGTCAGCACTCTTCAAATCGGGTCAGTAGCATTTCCAGCAGGACAATACACTAGTCCACAACTCCATCCTTGTCACAGACTATTTGACCAAGATGGGCATCAAGACAGTTCCTCACTGTCCCTATAGTCCAGACCTTTCTCCCTGTGACTTTTGCTTATTCCCTAAGCTTAGAGGCTGTCGTTATGAGGCAATTGAGGAGATGAAAGAGGCTGTGACAAAGGCCCATGACGCACTCACACAAGAGGACTTTAATGGGGCCTTCCCGAAGTTGTTGGAACGGTACAACAAGTGCATTGCAGATGGAGGTGATTACTTCGAAGGGGTTTAGAGTTTCATGTCTGTAATATCAATAAAAGTGCCCATACGAAAAAAGTCTGGAAACTTACTTAATGATCCTCGTATATATTAAAGAGATGATATGTACAAGCCTGAATAGCAGTCTTTATTATAGAAATGACTCATATTACTTTCAATTTTTTCTATGTCCACAAATCATGAAATGAATTTCCAGTGCAGAAGATAGGAGAAAATTCATATGTAACTCGGTCTGGTGAGTATGGAAGGAGTACCACTTGCTTAGTTTTATGTTTTGACAACAATTGTGCAAAATGTAAATGATAAAAAAGAAATATCAAGAAATATTTTATTCATGTACATGTCGAGGAATACTCACTTATATTATTCAGCTCTGCAAATGTCATTATTTTAAAGTTAGATTTGGTGTTAAAAACACTTTACTCATTGACTGAATTCTAAAAGATACTATCACTCCGAGTCAAAGTGTACCTTGGAGGAATGGTTAAGGAGTGGTACTCCAATGATCCTGAACTTGAGTACATACACAGGACAATCGACAGGAAAAAAATGAACATTAAAAATCTTCCATAATCTTATCAAAAACGTCAAAAACTCACTGAAAAAAATAATTGAAAATGATTTTTCTGAAAGACAATGAAATATAGCCATCGAAGGTGGTGTGGAAAAGTTTGCCTACATGAGCATTCCATATTGATTACCTTGCTCTTTTGAGGATTAAAAACCGGCCGCTAACGATTTCGAAACACTAATAATAATACATATTTAAAATACAAAGAAATATGAGAACTGGAATATGGAACTTGGGGAAAAAAATTGTAACATAAGGGAAAGCAAGAAGCAAGAAGAAATCATAAAAACATTTGTCTTTATGATAAAGTTTTAAAGAATTCTGCAGAGACTCAGAGAAGTTCTGTAAATTATGAAAATTCTAATCCTGTTGGGAATTTAGCGGAATTCTCAATGAAGCAAGAGTCCATTAGAAGCACCTCAATTTCCTGGAAAATAGAGTATTTTCTCCAGCCTTGAATAGATAGATACATAAGAGTTTAATCATAGCCGGCTATTTCTCTATTCGTCAATTCGATTTTGGAACGTAATACGAAAAAGGTAGATAGGTAGCTTGTTATCCCAATCTGAGCACACCCATCTCTTTATCCCAGCCTTTACACACACACACACACACACACACACACACACACACACATATATATATATATATTTATTTAATTAATATATATTTAATATATATTTAATTAATATATATTTAATTAATATATATTTAATATATATTTGATTTAATATATATCTAATATATATTTAATTAATATATATTTAATTATTATATATTTAATATATATTCAATTAATATATATTTAATATATATTTGATTAATATATATTTAATTAATATATATTCAATATATATTTAATTTAATATATATTCAATTTAATGTATATTTAATATATATATATATGATTAATATATATTTAATTAATATATATTTAATATATATTTAATCTAATATATATTTAATATATATTTAATTAATATATATTCAATTAATATATATTTAATATATATTTTATTAATATATATTTTATTAATATATATTTAATATATATTTAATTTAATATATATTTAATATATATTTAATTTAATACATATTTAATATACATTTAATTATATATATTTAGTATATATGCATAAACAGGATTTGGCATAAAATAGGCAACAATATTTGTTATGCAATAAAATATAACTAAACCTATATATATATATATATATATATATATATATATATATATATATATATATATATATATATATATATATATAGGTTTGATTGGATTTTATGGAATAACGAGTATTGTTGCCTATTAAAATCCAACCAAACCTATATATATATATATATATATATATATATATATATATATATATATATATATATATATATATGTTGGATTTTATGGAATAACAAGTATTGTTGCCTATCTAATGCCAAATCCGGTTTATGCATATATAGTAAATATATATAATTTGTCAACACATTTTTTTGATAACATTTTTAAACGAGACTAAGTTCATTTTTGCACACAGTCAAATGGTTCTAAGTATTGCCATGTATCACTAACCATTTAATTATACACCAGACTTTTGTTTACACATTTCAATTATCAAACAGATCTTTTTCAAACAATTCAGTTTAGCATAAGTCATTTGATTTCGTTTTATTTAATGACAAATCCTATTTTTAGATGTATATTAGATATAAGATTTGTAAACACATTTTGTGATACACACAGTTCAATGATCAAAAAGTTATATTTTTTACAATTCAATTTAGCGCAAATCAAAGTTTAATGTTTCCAAGTATTGCTATATATCAGTAAAAACCCAATATTTTTCACTGCCTCCCACCGGACAGTTATTTGCTAAGACACAGTTAAATTTTCAAACTGTTCTATTTCAAATAATTCTATTTAGAATTGAGTCATTAATTTGCACTCAGTTTAAATGTCAAACAGTTCAGTTTGAACCATTGATATGACCGTATCAAGTGCTAACTCTGCGGGCAGCAATGGACCAGGGAGCAATGGCAGTAAAGGAGTACTCCACATTCTCCAATCAAATTATTTAATGTCATGTCAAGGAGAGTCTTGATAGGGGTGTTCTAACCTCCCTGCTGAGTTGTCATCGGTGTATTCTGCTGCCTCAGCCGACTTGGCTTCATATATATATATATATATATATATATATATATATATATATATATATATATATATATATATCCTACCCCAGCACATCTATCTATCTATCCTCCTAAATCCCTCTATTTCTATAGCTCTTACCGTCTCTATTTTATATATATATATATATATATATATATATATATATATATATATATATATATATATTGTTTTCAACTTGCAAGGGATAAGTGATTTTGGAATAAGTGATGTAACAATAGCCACACATCAAGCGCTCACATAGAATTATATCATATTCCTCATATATTTTATACAAGAATAATCCACACCTGCTATCTTCGGACGCTGACTGGATTTTACAAACACTTACACACATTTAGTGAAAAGTAAGCTCCAAATATAAGAGTTCAGGAGAACCTTTCTGGTAAGAAAATTCTAGTCTGAACGTGAATATTTGCCAATATTTACCTAAGAAAAAAATACAATGTAATCTGTGTTGATGAATTTTTTGCGTGTAAAAGTTCTATATATGAGAGTTTCATTATTTTGAATTAGAAATAATTCTATGACTTCGTATCCGAGGCAGCAGCTAATTTTTTTAATCAGCAGAATACAATAAAATGTTAATAAATATTCGCTTAGGAAACACTAAAGGAGTTGAAATTAGATGATTTCTTGAAAAAAATGTTAATATTCGTTGAAAAGAAATAAACAGAAAGCCATTAGTGAAAATAATAATTCCATACTTACTTGAGAAATATTTATTTCCTCGTTTATACATTCAATTTATGTAGGCTTGAAATTAAATTTAAAAAAAAAGATAATGACATCTATCTATAAATCTAATCGGTTACAAAATTGTATTTTTAATATTCTTGGCTGAAAAAATTTCTTTACCTATTTTGGGTGTTAGTCCTTAAAATCATTCGCCGTAAGTCAAATATTGACGCCAGCAAAGTCTCTTGAAATTTTAAAACAAGTCAATGTGCCAATTAGTTAATAAATGCAAAAATACGGACACAAAAAATTACAGATTCTCAAGCCTATTTTTTGGTATAACACATCGTTTTAGAGTGGAAATCAATTGAATCCTATATATATATATATATATATATATTTATATATATATATATATATATATATATATATAATTGAGGAATTCATATATTTATTAAACTACCATTATCAGAAAATCCAGCAAACACCCACGTGTGATATACGGAACACGGAACAGCTGTTTCGATCTTATTGGGTCTCATCAACAGTGCATGCCATAATCTCCACTACCAAAGATCGAACCAGAAAACCCAGAATGTAGGGACCTAACTCCTACTATAGTTGTATGTATCCCTAGAACTTTCTGCCCGACTTTAGGCCATCATCAGGGGAGGATCTATTACAAAAGTGATGTAACTTTTGTTTTAGCATATTACAACTGTGTAAGGGCGTCTTTGCCGTTGAAGATTACAGAGTTTGCTTTTAAATGGAATTCTCTAATTAGTGCCAGAAGCTAAAGACATTTAAGTACATTAGCACTGGTTTGAAAATTAATTCTTTTAAGTGTTGGTTGCATGTTTCTAATATGTAGTGCTTCGAGAATCTGAAATTTTTGTTTATTATTTGGACAATACATTAATCAATTCTCCCCGAATACGATAAAAGTAATACGGGAATTCCAACGGATCCAGAAGAAAATATGTAGACATAAAATATCTATTATGTTTAATTAAATTTGCATTAACGAAGAAATGCTGTCTAAATATACATATATATATATATATATATATACAAATATATATATATATATATATATATATATATATATATATATATATATATATATTCCATATATATATATTCCATCTCCTTTATATCTCTATTTCCCAATATCTATTTATATTTATCTACTGGGTAGATTAGATGTTGGAAAATTACTCTCTTTCCAAGGGGAAAAGTAAATAGTTTTGACAGAGGGATATGATCACACAGAAAACAGATGAATTCATCGAACTCTTCTTTCACGAATATTACGTAAAACAAAGCCAGTTTTAAGCGGAGATTATATTGATTGAAACAATTTATGTAACACAAAGCCATTTTTAACCGAAGATTCTTTTGATTGATACAAATTACGTAACACAAAGCCAGTTTTAACCGAAGATTCTTTTGATTGAAACAAATTACGTAACACAAACAGTTTTAACCGAAGATTCTATTGGTTGAAATACATAACGTAACACAAAGCCATTTTTAACCGAAGATTCTTTTGATTGATACAAATTACGTAACACAAAGCCAGTTTTAACCGAAGATTCTTTTGATTGAAACAAATTACGTAACACAAACAGTTTTAACCGAAGATTCTATTGATTGATACAGATTACGTTACACAAAGCTAATTTTAACCGAATATTCTATTGGTTGAAACAAATTACGTAACACAAAGACCGTTTTAACTTAAGATTCTATTGCTTGAAGCACATTACGTTACACAAAGCCAGTTTTAACCGAAGATTCTATTGGTTGAAACAATTTACGTAAGACAAAGCCAATTTTAACCGAAGTTTCTATTGGTTGAATCAAATTACGTAACACAAACCTAGTTTTACCGAAGTTTCTATTGGTTGAAAAAAATTACGTAACACAAACCCTGTTTTAAACCGAAGATTCTATCGGTTGAAAAAAATTACGTAACACAAAGCTAGTTTTAAACGAAGATTCTAATGACTGAAACCAATTAAACAGTTTGCCTTTGAGTTTTGGCAAAAAAATTCCATTTTTTGATACTGAAACCTAATGATTTGGGTTTTAACGTTTTTGACTACCCTTTTCTGGATCTTCAAGATTTTCCTTAGAAGATGCGATGAGTTTCCTCATCCCAATGATCAATAGTTTAATAATCTCTACAGATGATTCATGTCTCCCACAACGTTATTCCTATGGAAAGCTTCTGCAACCGTGAAAATGAGAATGATGATGATGATTATGATGCCTGATCATCTAGTAGTTAAGTGAAAGCACATATAAAGACAAGTCACCGCTGTTGTTTATCTTATTTACTCCTTTCCGTTCCTAGAGCCGTGAAAATACGAGAAAAAGATTAACGGTCACAAGCAGTTCACGCGGTTATTAACCATTTCTTGGTGTTCAAGTTGTTTTTTCCTTCTTTTTTCTACTTGAAAACCGGTTTCTCTTGAATCTTTGGTGTTTTGTCAGTTTCCGTCCTTGCTTCCTCTTCTTTCGTTCGACTGTGTCCGGCCACTAAGTCAGTGACTAAGAAAACCGATTGTTCTAAAACGTTATCAGAAAAGTGAACACTAACATTCCATCAATGAATGATTGACTGATTTTAACATGACAATCCGTTCATTATACGTTCCTTTTTAGATTTTTTGTGTTGTTGATTTTAAAGATTTATTTTTCACACGGTCCTAATTCAGGTCAGATGGGAGAGGGAGCAATCTCAATAAAAGGCCATTCTAGAATCATCAGATATCCAAGACTGGAGCTTTATCATCTCATTCATTCACCGCCATATCCATGACAATGACATTTTAGGCGCAACGTCTGATATATTCTCGAAGGGTTTTAATAATTATAGCAACTCTGTGGTAATTTCTGTTGCTACACTCGCATGTCAATTATTTCATAAAGGTTGTTAATGCAACTTTAATCACATTTAACATTCAAGTAATTCTTTTAACTTCGACAACAAGTTTCTTTCGGTTGCTGTTTTTTTTTTTTTTTTTTCCTACTTGAAACCAGTGGCCATTTCATTATAGCATTCAATATTTTCATCGAACTCATTTTGTTTGGAATATTTTGCTGATTATTTTACAGGTTTATATGATTTTCTCTCTCGGAGAAACACACACTGATAGAAACCTGAGAAATATGGACCGTTGGCTTTTGCTCCCTCTGTAAGATCTAATGAAGCAGCTTTCCTTTTCTTTTTACATACAGTTCACTGAAGTTTAGTGAGTGGGATTAAATCGGCATCGTCTTATCTTACTATAAAAGCTTCAAGCACAGATATTGTTTGATATCATGGGATTGTTACAGAATGAATTCATGCTATGGGCATACTCGAATTCCAGATGGCAGGTATTATCATTCTTTACAGGAAATTCATGAATGTATTCACACAAATTTGCTGAATAAATATATTTAACCACAAACTCCTTACTCCAAAGTACCAGGAAATAAAAGCTATTGGCACATTACAACATTTCAATCCCGACGAGATAAAACCTTTTGCCTAACTACGGGAATATTGCTAGAAGGAAATTTATCTAGCATTTAAGGGGGAAGTTATTCGGGTTTAATAGCAGTAATGTCGGGAGCTATCGACTTCAAGAAATACTTATCCAATACCTTTGTCGTCCGTTTAACGGTGTGGGTCACATAATTTGCCGCTTTCGCACAAAATTATTGTCATGGTCGGCATCCAGTATTAATTTCGCCGTTATGATGACAGGCTGCCTTTTGTGCTGTGTAAGCAAAGATTTACTTACGGCTCGTTCTCTTTAGCTGACATTCTCCCTCAATGCCAACCTCTTCTCTCTCTCTCTCTCTTCCTCTTCCTCTCCCTCTCTCTCTCTCTCTCTCTCTCTCTCTATATATATATATATATATATATATATATATTGCTAAGGAAAAGAATGAAATTTTCCCTCATGTATATATGTACGAGAAAACGAAATACTGTTTCTGACGAGGAGACATTTGAAACGTTCTCTGAATAAGTCTTTTTACGCCTTGTTTGCGGGTCTTAAAATATGCTGATTGTATACCCTCAAAAAAAGGCGGGTGTCCTGGGTAGGACATGGAATTGCATCTAATGGTGAGAATCCAGTTCAGAATATCTAGGGAATTTGGGGTACATCTAACTATATATCTATTGAATTCAGTAATATATCTATCAGTTGGTCTCTTAGTGTGCTTTATCCATTAATATACGTATATACATATATTCGTGTGTTCATCTATCTATCAATCTTTCTATCAATCTATATTTCGTATGCTAAATTATTTATTCTAATTACACATTGAATATGTATATAGATTTATATTTATATCGTTAGATCTTAGAATATGTTTTACTAATCTATCAATCGTTGTATGTTCATATATCTGTTAATTATTTTTGCTTATATATATATATATATATATATATATATATATATATATATATATATATATATGCATTCGTATTTATATCATCAGATATAAGTTTTTGTTTTTCCTATCTATCTATCTATCTATCTATCTGTCCCTCGTGGTATGCTTATATTTTGTTTTAATCATATCTTGAATTTATTGAATAATTCATATTCAGATCACAAGATATTATTGTTTACGTCTCTCTTTGTCTCCTTCTCCATCTCTCTCTCTCTCTCTCTCTCTCTCTCTTCACACACACACGTATATATATATATATATATATATATATATATATATATATATATATATATATATATATATATATATATAACGCATTAATTCTTCTATGTATTTAAATTTTTCTTTACGCTTCGATAAGAGTTATAGTGTGAAAACGTCAGGGATTTGGCTTTCTAAAATCAGACGGGTTCATTAAAAGTAAAATCATCTAACACAAGAACTTGTTATCGTAATATAAGTGTAAAAGAAACAGCCGTATTTACAACCAGCCATAACTCGGAAACATTAAAATAACTAAAAAATAAACAAAATATACGAAATGAAATTTGAAAAGAGAATTATTAGTCAGGCAAATAATATAAGGTTTAAAACGTGAATTACAAAAAGCAAGCAGCAAAAGTCTTGCAAAGATAACTACAGTCGTGTTGCGGTGTCTGATTCTAAAACGTTTAGATTAAAGAAAATTCTCTTAGTTCTTTTTTTAATCATATCAGAGGGCTGTATAAACTGAAACCAAACAGAATTATTCTAAAAAAGCCATTCAGTCGTAGATCTTTATTCAATAATAGGCATTAGTTAGGAAGGCTTCAAAAAGATTCCAAAAGATTCAAGAATTTAACGACTTGCTCACACTTGCTCCAATGTGATGCAATATCTTGCCCCGTAGCTATGAAAACTGGTATTGTAAAGGCGCATATAAAAAGAATAATTATATATATGTGTATATATATATATATATATATATATATATATATATATATATATATATATATATATATATATATATATATGGGGGGGGCGAGAGTCTGTGTGCGTTTTCCTGAGTTTCTGTGTGTGTTTGGGCATATTTAAGAACATACATATAAATGTAGCTAAATTATATCTGTGTATGTGCATTAGTAGCCGCGCGTCACACGCTTGCATCCGCACACACATACACATGCACACATGTGCGAGCCCAAATATACGCTCAAATGAACACAACCACATACACTCACAAATCTACTTAAACAATAGGAGACTCATAGATTAAGTGCATTAACAAAGAATGAATATTTGTTAAAATCAGGAATGGAAAAGTTGAGAAAATTAAATGTGATTCGTATGATTAGACTACCACACATATATATATATATATATATATATATATATATATATATATATATATATATATATATATATATAGATAGATATAGATATAGATATATATATAGATATATATATGGCTGAAGGTGGCGGGTAGGTCCTCGGATGTCGATTTCGTTGGTAGGTTTCATCAAATTTTCATCTATACTTTTATCTTAAATCGTAGACGAAGCTGATTGCATTCTTAGAAAAAGTATGAATCAAGCTATTCTTCTTTCAGCTATAGGTAAATAGAACAACACACTGTAGACTTTAACTTTGTTATAATAACTGGTTTAGGAGAAAGAAAACTATTAATTTAAATCAGTTGTCCTCCGCTTTAAAAGTAACCTTGTATCGCATCCTACTCTTTGATGGAGACGAGCAGTAAATACTTACATTAAACTATCCGTCAAAATATTAAAGTACTCTCACTCTTGCAAATACACGAAGAGAAAATACTGGTGATAAGGTTAAAACCAAACCTGAATTTAATTTTTGTATTCAATTTTTTTAACCCATTCTAGAAAGGCAAAATTTCATCTTCTATTCCCAAATACCATTAATCTTTCCACTACTCTGCCTCTTAAAATGTCTATTCTACAGAGGAAAAGCGAGAGAACTGCGGTCATCCAAGAGTTCGAAAATACGATTTACTGACCACAATAAAAGCGTCCAGAAGATTTTCAAGATATAGCCTCCCACCCCACTCATATACATAATTTATAAATTGTAGCCTTTTGCCAACGGCTTGGGTTTGCATTGCTTGAAGCCAAACACAGCTACACATATTAAAAGTACAATCCCAAAAGTAAGTTATAAAATATAATCTCCTTTAAACTGATCCCAGGATTTTATGAACCTAGAGAGAGAGAGACAGACAGAAATACAGACAGATAGGCGGACAGAGATCAAAATCACTTACCCCTATGTCTTATTGTACATGCTATTTTAGGAAGTTGTGGGTAAGATTATTTGGGGTGTCGTCGTGGTGTAATAGTTAAAGTGATGGACTACGGAATCGTAGTAAGCGAGTTCGTACTCCAGTCGCGCTATTACGTTCACTTTCGGGCAAATACCCTTGGGAAAGTTATGAACCCCCTTATCCTCCTAGTTATTGGTTAAATAGCACCACTACTGTTCTTCTAGGAAATGGTTTCATAATTTATCTTTAAGTGGACATATCTTGGTGATTTCATTTTAGCCAGCAATATCGCTGAAATAATCACAAACTTTGATGATTCTATTCGACTGTTTGGTTGATTACTTAATTATTTGATTGAGTAAATGACTGAGAGAAATCAACGAATGAAACCCGTCCACATGACGACGGAATAGTACCAAAAAGAAATATAGGAAAAAAGAATTAAGTAAAGGCGGAACACAAAGCGGATATCTAACAAAAGTTGGAAGGAAGAGACGATAAGAAAGGTGTTTGACAAGAAAAAAAAAGAAGAAAATGACAGTGATAATGATAAACTAAAACGTAAGAAAATAATTTAAAAAGAAAACACTGAAGGGAAACAGTGACGTTAAAGGGCGGAAATGCTGTCTTAAAAAATGACCAAGTAGACATTTTGGTGGGTTGTAGGCTAATGTCTTTGTGGATTTTAACGGCATCTCGACTACACTTTTCTTTCGATCACAGACAAGGTTTTTCTATTTAATTTCCTCTTGCTTTGTTTACGAGAATTTTGGATTGATTTTCACGTCGGAAATTAACTAAGTAAATATTTAAATAGCGCGTCTGTTAACAACACTCGTTGTTAACAAAGACAAAAAGTAAAATTCTGTGAAAAAGTATGCGTGTACTGTTGTGAGTCGGTGTATATGTAAAACTGATCATGTGAAAATCTGTTTACAGTACACCGTAGCTGCAATGCAGGAACGTGATTCAGTGATTTCATTTAATTTGACCAAGAATATTCCGGCGTAGCTGCTTTAAACATACGGAACACACATCTCCACGCTTGGTTATAGAGCTTGATTACGTAACGCTTACAAGTGAGTTCAGTTAGCATTGGGTGTTGAGTGGTTCTAGCTTCGTGCCACAATTTAGCTAAACTTAGTAAATGATTATTGAACACGTACTCACACAGCTACACACACACACACACACACACACACACACATATATATGTATATATATGTGTGTGTGTGTGCGTGTGTGTGATTAGGAGTTCAATAATCATTTACTATATATATATATATATATATTGTAAAGAGATGAAATTGAAGAACTGTATTTAAAAGTATTTAATTAATGATTATAGCTCAAGTACTGATCAGCTGAGCACTATAAAAATAAAGGAAATAAGACCACACAATACTTTGGCAATTATAACCGTCACGATGAAATGACATTAACTGAAGAAATCATGTGAAGCTGAAACCATTACTCTTGAGACAAAAGTAAATGTTGAGTGTATATATATATATATATATATATATATATATAGGTTTTTCTCGATACGTTATATATATATATATATATATATATATATATATGTGTGTGTGTGTGTGTGTGTGTGTATAACGAATCGAGAAAAAGCTATTTGGGAACTGCATAAGAATTCTACGAACTATATAGAACAAATCCTTGAAGTAACATCCCAAGAAACAACTGTTCGTCGGTCACCTACCTCGTACCCCCCAAAAAATATCCAAATAAGACAAACAAGATATGCAAGACACTGCTGGAGAAGCAAGAACGAACTCATGTATGACTTTCGCCAATGGATGTGCATAAGTTGGCCAACCAATAAGAAATTACTCAAAACTCTGTTGGGACGATAGGGACGAATGGCGATAGAGATTCAAGGAAATCCATGCTATCTGCGTTACTTGATGATGATGATGATGACGGTGATAATATTGGTGAGGCTAGACGGACCTGTCTTTCTTATATCCAGAGCCGCAGAAATGGTAATTAAGATAGATTCATGCCTTTTTTCCAAGGGTTTGAGAACAACAGCCGCGTGCAAGATTTGAACGACACGTCGATTCTATGTCCTTACGATGCCACCAGAACACTCGTTCTCGCTCTCTCTTTCTCTCGCTCTCTCCACACACACACACACACACACACACACACATATATATATATATATATATATATATATATATATATACGAGTAACAGTATATATATAGTTGGCGACCGTTGTCTAAGGTAACCCGAGGACTCCCTTTTTGATAGCTACTACACCAAGTTGTATTGGAGGGCGCTTCTCCTTTCGCTGGATTACTCCACTTTACCCTTGACACGACCCTTTTTATGCTGAGCGTTAAGTAAGGAGGTATGAAGTACCATTTTTTGAGTCTTTGTTATGACTCGGCCTACGATTGACCCCGGTCTCATTGGCCATAAGTGAACACTCTACCTAGTTGGACAACGGGCGGTAAAAAACAAGGCGAATTTTCAAGAAAAAGGAAATATTTTCCTTTAAAAATTCCCTTTATCAAGTAAAAAAAAAAAAAAAATATATATATATATATATATATATATATATATATAGTTTCATTTTATCTTATGATTTACATGTCATATCGTCTTGCATTTCTTCTCATATCCAGCATCTCTTCTAATCTTGCCACTGAAATACATTTCTAGTAAAGGAAAAAAAAATCAACCGTAAGTCTAGCGCGTAGTGAAGTTAATGCACTTTCAAAACCCAGATTACTGATTAAAAGTATTGCGATAAGCTTCAGAATTCTCTAAATCATTTTATGACTCATGCACTATCCATTTAGACATCAGTCAAAACATCATCACTTTATTATATACACTGCTTAGCTATGCACACTTCATCATTTAAATGTAAAATTTTAAAATCAAATTCTTTGAAGTTTCCGTTTTGATAGTTTTATGTAAGTTAAATTACATTTCAGATTTAAGTATCTTCGTTATTAAGAATGTCCTAGATGAAGGAAAAAAAACTGATATATAGCTTGTTTTTTAATTCACAAGATGAATCCTCCGTCGAGATTTGAGTCATATCTCGTTATTTCACAATCTTTGCCGGTAATTAAAAACAACGAATGGCTTCAATGGATATTTTTTGTAATTTACTAAGTTCTTTTTTGCTTAGAATGGGGCACCCGATGAGACTCGAACTTACTCGTATATGTTTTCTAGTAGAACTTGCCAACCATCACATCAGCACATTGTTTTTACAAAAGTTTCCTGCACATTTTTTTTTCTTTTTTTTTTTCATCATACAACGTGTGAAAGCACGTGCTATACCATATCCTCATCAGCCGCCATCCAGGGGTGATAACACAGTTTCGGTAGCTCAAGGCGGTACTGCCACCCCCGGCGCTACCAAGCAGCTTTTGCCACCGGACAGGGTATTAAGAGAATCATATATATATAATATATATATATATATATGCCAGATCCATTAAATGCAGAGACTACATTGGACGTTAATCTTCATTTTCTGAGTGCAGTTTGTGATTTAAAAAAACGCGTTTACTTTCGGCGGTTGATGTTATTACGCGTTTACAGTAACCGTTTCTTACGTAATCACACGGGAAAGGTGATTCCTCGTGTATTACCTTCATGCTGAAAACTTTCTCGCTTTCGACCAAATCCAACTTGATGCATATCGCGCCGTGTTCTGAAGACGATTCGAGGCAACTTTCAAACTGCGGCCAGTGATTCCTATTTTTGAAAGAAACGAAATGACCGAGTGTCCTATAAAACCACGACAACCAACCTCAATAGGAATCACATGGCATATCCAACCCTTTTCCACGCAGTCGGCACGCAGTGACTCGTAGCGGTTTTTCTTCCGCTCGTGTGCTTCCTCCCGGTTTTCTTCCCAAGGGACAGTCAATTCTATGAGGAGGACACACTTCTTTGAATCGGACCATGCTACAATGTCCGGCCGCTTTTCCGTTTGAATAATGTGAACTGGAACCATATTTACTGATAAAATTTGTTTATCTTATAAGATAAATGTTCGAATGAATTTTTCCGAGTAGATATTTGTCAATTTTTTTTATAGATTTAAACATCTATTTTCTAACTATTCAAGAAAAGAAATATCTAAATCTATTAATCTATAAATTTCTTTAAAAAATATATTTAATTTGAGAACCAATTGATTTTCAGGTGGGAATCTTTCTATATTATTCCTTATAAGTAAGAGTATCGTGGTATGAGCAATAATAAAAAAGTAAAGCTAGTGACCGTAGTCGAGGGCGACCAGAAGGCTCCCTTTTCAATAGTTACTGCACCGAGGTGTAGGGGAGGGCACTACTCCTTTCCCTGGATAGCTCCACTTTACCCTTGATAGGAACCCTATATTGCTGAGGGTTAAGCAAGGAGATATAAGTAAGTAAAAAAGTTGGCGACCATAGTCGAGGGTAACCCGAAGGCTCCCTTTTCGATAGCTACTACACCAATGTGTAGGGGAGGGCTCTACTCCTTTCCTGGATTGCTCTACTTTACCCTTGATCCGTACCTTATAATGCTGAGTGCTAAGCAAGGAAGCATCAAGTACCATTTTTTGAGTCTTTGGCATGACTCGACCTGGGATTGAACCCAGGTCTCCCGGGCCATTGGCGAACACTCTAACCCCTAGGTCAAGTCTTTGGTATGACGCGACGTGGGATTGAACCCAGGACTCGCGGACCATTGGCGAACACTCTAGAGGGTTGCTAATTTTCTGTTGGAAGAACAAATTGTCAACTAATTAGTGTTTTTTTTTTAAAAATAAATGCCGTTGGTTCTTTTCAAAAGATGAATAATATTTATTAACTTTTTCGAGGTTAATATTTAGAAAATTAAATTTTATACCTCTTAATAGATATTGTAACATCATAGATTCCTGTTGATAATTGTTCATTTTTAGAGATAGCCTCTCAATTAGATTCGTTCCTTCATGAAGATCATTTAGTTTTCATGTTAAAACGTTCCACTTGGTGCAATAATTATACACATCAAGTTTGTTTGTTTTGCATTAAGCTTTTTTTTCACAAATCTATTGAGACCGTGTTATGAGTTCAGTGTTCAACTCGATTTCATATCGGTCGCTTTGTGATGAAGTCAAGCAATTTTTTCACAAATCTATTGAGACCGTGTTATGATTTCAGTGTTCAACACGATTTCATATCGGTAGCTTTGTGATGAAGTCAAGCAATTTTTTCACAAATCTATTGAGACCGTGTTATGAGTTCAGTGTTCAACTCGATTTCATATCGGTAGCTTTGTGATGAAGTCAAGCTTTTTTTTTCACAGATCTATTGAGGCCGTGTTATGAGTTCAGTGTTCAACTTGATTTCATATCGGTCGCTTTGTGATGAAGTCAAGCTTTTTTTTTTCACCGGTCTATTGAGACTGTGTAATGAGTTCAGTGTTCAACTCGATTTCATATCGGTCGCTTTGTGATGAAGTCAAGCTTTTTTTTCACAGATCAGTTGCTACTGGACTTCTGCAGAAACGAAGTTAAACATTATTTTTTTAGGGGAACCTTATATTGATGTAAGGTTTTAACCAAACAGTGTAACAGATTATTAGTTACTAAGTTGTGTGTTCGATTCCCTCGAGTTGCTGTATATTTGCGGCATAAGGCTAAATCTTTTATAATCTCAACAAATCTGAGTAGAGGTTAATTTAACTAAAGTGCTCTTTGATGCGTCATGGTGAGCAAGCTAGATTTGCAGACCATTCCTAAAGAATTCGAACTTCCCTCAGAGCCCCATACTCTTATCTTTGGGTTAAAATGGGCAGATTAGTAACCTACTACATCAAACTATGTGGTCGTCTTCATAGGTGAGACAAAAACTGTTCACAATGACCCATACTACTTAGTGGAAATCTGTCTAAAGATAACAGCCAACTAAAAAAAAGCCCTAGAGAACTTAATTTTTGAATAGATATTGCGTTGACCTCGGGTTCCACCATAGACTATGTGAGTTTAACCTTCATTTGGATTTACTGAACATAATCAGATAGCAAAATACACATTTCTGACCAAATTATGTAAAACTTTGATAGGAATTACAAGAAATTTTCTTGACCTCATCTCTGGTGAGACGAATGAGGTCAGATCGATCTCTTTTCAATGGTAAGCTATATGTTAGATGTTTACGATTAAGAATCGAACGAATTCACAAAAGATGAGAGAGTAAGAAATATTGGGTCTACAAAGGTCCCAGAAATTAATCTGATTTTTTCCTTGCGTATAAAACTAATTTTCTTTTGTAGTTAGGTAATATTCTTATTTCTGTACTAATAGAATCTTGCGAATATATATTTCAGATTTATTTCATCAAACTCTTTCGTCACTTATTTTTACCTTGGAACATCGAGCACCTTAAGTAATCAATAAACATTCTTCTTCTTCTTCTTCTTCTTCTTCTTCTTCTTCTTCTTCGTAGTAGTAGTAGTAGTAGTAGTAGTAGTAGTAGTAGTAGTAGTAGTAGTAGAAGTTGTATGTTCTCTCTTGTTTATATGATTACTCCATATTTCGTTCCGACTTGTTTAATATCTGTATATCACTTCCTTCATCTTTTTTGTTTTAAATGTCTGCTTTTTTTCACTTTTGCCTGTTTGTCTACATGAATTTTTCAAAATTTAATTTCCTCCACCGTCAATATAAGGTGTATAAAATAAAAATAAAATTTTATCATATTTACAGATTTCCGTGTCATAATATAATAAAAAGGTATTAATTTCGTCGAGACACCCAATTGCATCAACGTCCGATGTTGTTTTGGGTTTTTTTTCGAGCTGTTAAAAATTAAGAGGAATTTATTATCTGAGCATTTGAAAAGTTCGCTGTTGGCCATTTTTAAACGATGTTCGGATCCGGCATTTTCGAAATAATTGAAAAGTGTTTTTTTTTTTTTTTTGTTGTTTTCTGTTCTTTTTAAGTCGTTGCAGTTATCTTTCGGTAATTGATGTCTCAACATAAATTCACGAATAATTTGTCAGACGAGAAAAATATGATAGTCACTTTCATACAATAAACTACAGAGGCACTCGTCAATTCTCAGAAAAATAAAAAATAGATAAGAAAATGTTAATAAGCTAATTCTAATATATTTTGGCAAGATCTTATGAATACAGAAATAAGAACAAGCCACGGATACGCAACAAAATGGCTGAAACATAAGGAAAGACTGAAGACAAATCTATCAAAAGAACCTATAAAAAGCTGACCATAGGAAAATTGGTGATCTGACCTCGACTGTCTCAATAGTATATTTTGAAGTAAAGAACCTATTTAACTCCCAAAACCAAGTGATTACAAGGAAATCATACGTTGGTTCAAATTTGTGTGTGTGTGTGTGTGTGTGTGTGTGTGTGTGTGTGTGTGTGTGTGTGTGTGTGTGTGTGAGTGAGTTAAAAGTTCGCAATAAATTCCGATGATAAAAGAAAAGAAAAACAGGACGAAAAATCTAAAAGATGTAATGCAAAAAACGATTAATATTTTGTTGTTTTTAGATGATTCCGTCTTTTAGATTTTTCGTCGTTTTTCTTTTCTTTTACCATCGGAATTTATTGAAATAAAGAAAGTCAAAATTTTAACCGATACAATGCATCATCTTCATCATCATGTCGTACTGCTAGCATGGATCTCCCTGACCATCTGGAGGTGCCCGTGGTGTAATGGTTATCGTCACAGGATATGGACACGGTGATACGAGTTCAATTCCTGAAGACTGATTGCATTTCACATAGCACTAATACCCTTGGGAAAGGTATGAATCCAATTATTCTCCCTCCAGCTATGGGTAAATAGTAGGGCAGACTAGGTTCTTCAGCCTTCGTGAGGCAGCTAGTCTAGGAGAAGGAAAACTCTGAATTCAAACCTGTTAAACTCCGCTTAAAAAAATTGACCTTGTGTCATATCTTGCCCGAGCGGAGGGGTTGGGTAAATAGGATCTCCCTGACCATCTCTCGCCACTCATGTCTATTGTCCATTGCTTCTGAGAGGTCTTCAAGGCTAAATCCTGTATCGGCACAGAGCTGTGGTATATGTTCTAGCTGGTCCTCCTATCTTTGCTCGTCCATGTGATGGTGTCCACAGTAGCACATCACTTATGAGCTCGTCCTTACTTCTCCAGCAGTGTCCATCATGACTGGTTCGTCTAACTTTGATGAATTTTGTGATGGGTGGTAAGTGGCCTTACAGCTGCTGTTTTGAGGAGTGTTGTTTCCAGAACATGTTCATTACAGCGCGCATCATTTCTGTGTAATTACCGACAAGCTTTTTCTTTATACGCTTAGTTAGCGTCCAACTAGGTCATCCATATAGCAGTACTGACACGATCGTTGCTTGGAAAAAACTGCTTTTTATTTTATCCGTAAGGTCTGACTTCCATATGTTCTATCAATTGCTGTCCATGCCTTTGCCAGTCACGTGTTGATGACGTTCTCGGTTGATGATACGTAGCTTCCGAGGTAGGTGAACTTGTCCACTAGTTTCAGAGGTCCACCCTTTAACACCCGTGGAAACAACAACAATATTTCGAGAATTTACTCAGAAAACTCCCGAAAGTTACGCATGAACCAATTACAGAAATTATTAATAATCAACTAGACATCAAACTTGGAGACTTTACGCAAGAAGAACTCGAAAAATTAAAAATAGGAAAGCAGCAGGGCGTGATAAAATACCCACTGGAGTATAGAAGACTGTTGAATTCGACGACATACTGCTCCAACATTGGTAATTTACGAAGCTCTTTGCTTCGTTGTGGCACAAGGCCGAATGAATGGGGCGCCCAATGAGACTCGAACTCACTCGTGTAGGTTTGCTAGTCTGGCTTGCTTACCTTTACACCACGAAAGGTGCCCATACTGCTCCAACATTGTAATACTTATTTAACCAAAACACAATAGACAGGTGGACAAAGGAATGCATCCTCACTTTCCCTAAGAAGGGTGACCTCGGAATAGACAAGAACTGCCGAGGTATAACCTGTACGTCCATATCGGTCAAGATCTAAAATGCTCTACAATGCAACGGCATAGAACCGAAAATAGAGAAAATACTTAGAAAGAACTAAAATGGCTTTCGGGGAAATCGATCCATGATATCATAAATTCTGACAATCCATCGAATTCTAGAAAACTTACGTGAAAAAAAAAACAAAACTGGAAGCAACAACATTATTCATCGACTTCTCCTCGGCATTTGATACACAGGGAAGATTGATCAAAACAAATTCTCACCTACGGACTCTCTATAGAAATGATCGCAGCCATTACGATACTATATAAAAACATGAAAGTAAAAGTTTGCTCACCGGATTGAGACACAGAATATTTCAACATTGTCACAGGTATGCTACAAGGAGACACATTAACCCCATACCTGTTTAATATCAGAGTAGACTAAGAGTTTTGAACGTCAATAGAGTTAATGAAACTGGCAAAGAAAAGAAGCAGAAGATACCCCGTTCAAACTATTATAGATGCGAACTACGCCGATGAAATAGTGCATCTAGCAAATACACCTGCCCTAATCGAATCCCTACTACATAGTCTGGAATAATCAGTAGGTAGCATAGGCCTCCATATCAACGCAGTCAATTCAGAATACATGTCCTCCAATCAAAGAGATGACATCTCCACTCCATACAATGCATAGAGACGATAAATATATTTATACAATTATTTTGAAATATTTTCTAAAAATGAATTTGTTACTATTTACCAACCCCTCCGATCGGGCAGGATATGACACAAGGTCAATTTTTAAGCGGAGTTTAACAGGTTTTGAATTCAGAGTTTTCCTTCTCCTAGACTAGTTGCATAACCAAGGCTGAAGAACCTAGTCCGTCCTACTATTTACCCATAGCTGGAGGGAGAATAAGGGGGTTCATAACCCTTTCCCAAGGGTATTTGCCCGAAAGTGAACGTAATAGCGCGACTGGAGTACGAACTCGCGTACTACGATTCCGCAGTTCATCGCTTTAACCATTACACCACGAGGACACCCCCCCAAAAAATGAATTTGTTTATTAATAGTTAAGTTCAATACATATGCATATTTATTATTGACGTTATTTATTCCTTTTGTGTTTCGTTCTTTTGCATTCAAAATTTTTAATTCAACGCTATTATTTTCTTTTTTTGTTGAATTCACTAGGATTTCCATTTACTTCTTTAGTATATATACAGGCAGTGTCCGTTGAATTTTCAATTTTTATAAGTTTTCTTTTTTCTGGACTTTATACATTTAGGGATAGAGTTTCAGTGTGTTAAAGATATTTTTTAATGATAATATGTTCGACAACGGATAAATGTTATAAAAATATGGTTTAAATAATTCATTCTATTGGAAAAATACCAAAAATATGAAACATAACATTGGCGGGCTTTTTTAAACACCTTATAAATCAGTAATTTCTGTAAACAACCTAATTAAATGGGAATTGTATCAAAGAAAAAAAAATGGCTTCGTTTTTTGTCTAAATACGTACCATGTTCTTTTTCTTTCTTTTATCTTCTCTCATTCTAAATGAAATAGTCCATTACCTGACGTGATGACAGGGCGTAACATTTGAACACATGATTTCATTATTGATAAAATAGACTATCTATTTCATTATTTTGTTTTGTTCCAATGATATCATGCATCGGACACAAAATCATAATACACTAAATACAACCTGAGGAGTTATATCCGGTGTATTAACGATTAAATTTATTATCATTATTTTACAAAGCAAAAACTAACCAAGACATTAAAGTGGAACCACGTAATTAAGAGGCGAAAGAGATGCTGGAGAAGTAAAAGCGAACTCATAAGCGACGTTCCCCGCTGGTCTACGACACATGAACACAATAATGTTGACTGATCAGCAAAAACTTCGTCAGCTCATACACACGCTTAAACGCATGTATGTGCGATCTTATACACATGAAAACATACATACATACACACACATACGCACGCACGCATGCACACGCACACACACACACGCACACACACACACATATATATATATGTGTGTGTGTGTGTGTATACTAGTCCAAAAATGACAGACTCACTCATTTCAAAGGTCATAAGTTTCTTGGTTTAAGATTATTTTTATATAATTTGATATCATAAGTGATCTTAGGAAATAGGAAAAGTCAAATTACTGCGTGAAAGAATAAACAAAAGTAATAGAATTTTACTATTCAACTGATAGTTCTAGAAATTTCCCCAGAAAGAAAATACTTTGTCTCCCATTTCAATGTTGAGAATCCTCCAAGCACAAATTTGATAAAGAGCTTAGTGCACAGATTAAATCTCATGGCACAGTGACAGATCGCCCACAAAACGGTCATAGCAAAAGTCTTTGCACAGAGGCAAAAGCGAAAGCTGTTGTTTTTTTTTTAAAGTCAGTCTTTTATAAGCCACGATATATATATATATATATATATATATATATATATATATATATATATATATATATATATATATATATATAAAGCAATAAGTCTACGATGATTTGTAAATTTTAAAGAATTATTTATTCATTTCGTTCATGCATACGTGTATCATTCCAGTTTATTGTTTTCGTCAGAAAACATATGTGGCAAAAAGCCATGTGAATTGGGTTCTCAATGAGATTCGAACTCATTCGTGTTCGTTTGTAGAATGTTTTGCAGGTTATGTATGAATTTGTATAAAGGTCTCTCCACTCTTTCCTTTCTCTGGGTTTTCTATTTATAACCCAATTGGTCATTGATATTTGATGTGCTAACATACACGTATGTTAGAACGAAATAAATAAATGATTCTCAAAATATACAAATTTCTTCGTTGACCTATTCATTTTGAATTATTTTTTCTATCTTTGGACCTACAACAGATATTTTTTTCACACACACATATACACACATATATATATATATGGCTCCACTTGTGTTGTGTTGAGCACTTTAGTAATTGTAGCATTGCAGGATTCACGGAGGGTTTTTGGTTTTCTTTTGACCACTGACTGCGTATCCATTGATTTTTTTCAAGGAGTCGGACGAGGTTGGCCTTTTCTTTCTTTTTGACCCAAAACTTTTTTTCTTTTTCCCCTGGGTGGTGATTCGAGATACTTTTATCTCTTGTTCCTTGCAGGTTTTTTTTTTTCTGGTACCGTGAATACTGGTAGATATTAGATTAGTAATATATATATATATATATATATATATATATATATATATATATATATATAAGAGGTTTATTTTCAACTTCAAAATATGCATATATTTTGGTTATAAAGTTTCAAAACCTGGCATTTTGTAAAAAATATTTACTAAAAAGCTTTTGATTGCATTATGTTTCACTATGAAAAAGAAAATCCTCGTATGTCTAGCCAAGAAAAGAATTAAGTCTATATAACAGAATAAAATATATAGATAGGTATATAATTATTTATGGGAGTCATTACATTTAATCGAAGTGATGTTATCACTTTGCTTGTAATGATGAATAGTCACAAAATAATCGTTTTTACGCGACACCATGTGCAATTCCCTTCTAAGTGATGTTTGACATTTTAAAATTAGGAGTGTCTGAAAAATTAACATTTGAAGTAAGGTGACAATCATTTTTTAAAATTTTATACTTTTTGATGTGGTTGTTAATGGATCTTACCACAGAAAATGAAGAAAACAATGATATAAAAACTAGCCAGACACAGAAATGTTGCACAATAAGAATTTAAGTAAATTAAATTGTCTCGGAACACTTGTTCTCTTTGTTCGTTGTGGTTGTGAATTATTTTATTGATTGATCGATTTTAATGGTATGCCAATTAATCTAGGATTATTTTAAGCTAGCTGATACGGAATCATGTCCATGCTATGTTAATATTTATTCTGTAATTGTTTCTTAAGTGGTTTGTAGTTTGCTGTATTTTGTTTTGTTTTGATTTTTTACGGTCCAATCGTAAACAAACATTTTCTAAACATATATATCTGTCAAAAGATGTGTGAATTTTAAGCTCCTCTTGGCATCTATACTTGACAAACAAAATGATCTTAAGTCATAAATTTCCTGCCAATAAAATATAGAATTGGGAAAAAAGTAATAAAATTCTTAATCATAATAAATAAAACAGAAAAATATATTTTTATCGAAGTCTAAGAAATATTATGTGAAAACATATTTTAAATGAAATTATTATTCCATTAAGAAGTCTTTAAACTTCTATTATTATCTACACTGCAAGCGGTATATTAACTTTTGATTATTCGAAAATTTCCACTTTCCATTATAAATTGGTGGTGCATGAACGTTTCAAATGAAATTAGCAACGATACTTTCATTTCAGCTAAAGTCAACAAAACATTCAAAATCTCTTCTACTTCTGAACTTATTAATTCCGCGGTTATTTATCCGAATATAAGCTGAATAATTTTCACCTTTAGAGAATATTTCATTCGTGCAATATTTGTGCACCGAATCAGAAATTTCCGTTTCGCGTTACATTATATCGGGTTATTTAATAGATTCAATTACATAATTTATCTCCAAATTGAGTCTGGTGATTTTGCTAATGGTGAAAGATAAATGATTTCAGTCCATTTTGCGCATATTCAATACTGGTAAGGAAACTATCAAAAAGAGTCCAAGAGATAATATTTCAGTTGATGAGGTGTCATGAAAAATGCATTGGGTCATTTCCTACATCGCACAATTGAATAAATTCTGAAGTAAAATTCATGGTTTTTACTTGCGTTCGCGCGTGCACACATACACACACTCAATCATACACATACAATAACGTGGACACACACATGCACACACCCACATGCACACACATTATATATATATATATATATATATATATATATATATATATATATATATATATATATATAATTTTAAGTGTAAAAGCTTTTTTAATCAGTAAAATGCAGCGGTTTCAGCAAAGAAATATTACAATATGTTCATCAACAAAATAGAACAAAAACATGATAAAATGTCACTATGGTGAGTTTAACGTTGCGAATCTTCAGGTGAGTTACTATGGAGTCATCTAAAATTTGTGGAATTTATTTTTATTCAGTTGTATTAAACAAAAAGTAATCATATCAGTACTAATTTGAGGTCAGGAAAAGGAACTCAAAGTCATGAGTTTTTATTCCGTTTGTATTCTATTTTATATCTGAATATATATATATATATATATATATATATATATATATATATATATATAAGTATTATTTGGTCATATAAAACCGAAGTTGGGAGTAATTCCATCAGGACAAGAAAACTATTCAAGAGTGAACATTTAAAATTTTCTGGTAAAGACCTCAAAGTAACAGACATTACAGAGCAATAATTTCATTAAGAAAAAACACAAACCGGTCACATTAGGATTTTTAATTTATTTCCATCCTGTTATGTGTTTTTAAAAAAACAAAAATCACGAAAAAAAAAATTAACAGGACTTCTTCAGATCTTCTGGATTTTTGTTTTATTCATAAGATCTGAAGAAGTCCTGTTAATTTTTTTTTTTCGTGTTTTTTGTTTTTTCAAAAACACATAACAAGATGGAAACAAATTTATAATCCTAATGTGACCGGTTTGTGTTTTTTCTTAATGAAATATATATATATATATATATATATATATATAGAGAGAGAGAGAGAGAGAGAGAGAGAAGAGACAAAGAGAGAGAACGACAAATAGGATCTTATCCAAATGTAAACAATTCAGTCAACCATACAGGATGTAGGCATATAAATGAGGTATATTTATAGTTAACCAAATTGATATCACAACCCAATAATGGGAATCATGTCGTTGCGATAACGTGCACCTTTATTCACTATTTGTATATCAGTACATAAAAATCACAAACACACAGTCACACACACACACACACACACACACACACACACACACACACACACACACACACATATATATATATATATATATATAATGTTATATCATCAAATGTTTTTTTGATTAAAAGATGACTTTCTTACTAGAAGTTCCTGACCATCTATATCTCACATTATGTGAATGTATTTTATTGAATTTTTATTTACCTATGCGCACATACGAACGCACACACACACACATACACATACACACACGCGCGCACGCGCGTTAACATACATTCAAAAACACTCAGGGTCACATGGATTGATAGATATTTCAATTAGGTATGACGTTTAACTAGGCAGATATATTGTATAAAGAAAACGGAAAGAAAAATACATATAAATGGATGAGAAAAATATTACTAAATATCAATTTATGTTCACTAACGCGTTTCGACAAGATTTTTTTAAGATATGAGATTATGAAAATTTTCGGGTAGAAAATATTTTAAGTCATCTTCATGGTGCGAATTATGAAGTTAATAAAGTTGTTTGCGTTTCTCTTCAAGCTAATGAGCTTATGAAAGGATGGAATTATCTCGCCCCACTCCTCTAGTTTTAGTTGAATTGTAAGACAAAATTGATTCTTTAGGTTTGTTTAGATAACCTATCAAGAAGAAGGAAAATTCTAAATTGTTACATGTCATACACTTTTTAAGAACTGAACCTCTTTCACCCAGTCTGTAGGGGAGGGGTTGCCTAAAAGCAAACTGTTCTTAAATGAACGGACGCTTTCAGAAATTTTATTTTTCCATATTTCTAAACCAAAATCTTTAATTCTATACCGGTTGATATAACCAGTATATTATGACTGACACATAAGAAAAACTGTTTCTTTTTATTTCTTTATGGATTAATTTTCTGTTGATTTTTACAAAAAAAAAACAAAAAAAAAACAACCTTCCAAAATTAGCTCTTCTTTTTTAAACATTTATTTTGTTTCATTCTGTGGAAAGCTTATTGCATTTATTCTTCCTATTTTGTTCATTTTTTTTTTTGCATTTATTTTTTGTTTTGTTAGTTTTTTCATCCCACTGTTTATCGAAAGGTTATTATGGATGATTGTAATTGGGTGTTTTTTAACCTCGTCATCGGTCAATACTTTGTTTGTTTTTTATTCTAAACAGCTGATACTTTCGTTAATTATGCATATAAAAATCTTATGCTAACAACTTCATCCTGACACAATTTGTTCACAATTAGTCAAGTTTTGTGCTTAAGTTATTTCACACAAGGTATGGCCTTTAATAATCCACGTGCTTTTTGATTAAAACTAAGTTTTCTAGAATTCCTATCCAATAATAATATACAACCTTTTATCTGGCTTAGATGCAACATTAAAAATTATAACTGCAATGAAAAGTTGATATTGAAGTAATAGCAACTAAAGAGAGACTCGAAAACACTCCACCACTCGAGAATTGGAGTATTATCCCCGTGTGTAGTTTAGTGCCACATAGGACTCAAAGAAATGGCGTAACAGCAGTTGCGGATCAATTTATCCAAATGTTCAATCATAATTTGCATTGCGCATCAAAAGTCTATTTGTTTCATCAAAAGATGTGTTTTATACATGGATACATATTCTCGAGAGAAAAGGGGTTATGTTTACCAATAAGTATTCTATGCATATACGTATACACTATGAAAGGTTGTGACTGAACGACAGACTGATGATCCGAAGAAATTACAAATTAACTAAATTCTTCAACACAGGCACCCAATGGTTTCTTGGAACGGTAGGATCACAGATTTATGGGTCACCTAAGATAGATGTCCTCGTGGTGTAATGGTTAAAGCGATGAACTGCGGAATCGTAGTACGCGAGTTCGTACTCCAGTCGCGCTATTACGTTCACTTTCGGGCAAATACCCTTGGGAAAGGTATGAACCCCCTTATTCTCCCTCCAGCTATGGGTAAATAGTAGGACGGACTAGGTTCTTCAGCCTTGGTTAGGCAACTAGTCTAGGAGAAGGAAAACTCTGAATTAAAAACCTGTTGAACTCCGCTTAAAAATTGACCTTGTGTCATATCCTGCCCGAGCGGAGGGGTTGGTAAATAGTACCTAAGATAGATATCACAGGCAAGATGTAGCACAAGATGGATTTTAAAGTTGAGTAAAGTTAGATGGATTTTAAAGTTGAGTGAATCCAGATTTTTCTTCTCTTATACTGGTGGGATAAGCAAAGATAAAGAATGCAGCCTGCGCTACTATTTACTCATAGCTGAGTGAAGAAAAGATGATTCATGTTTTTTTTTCCTATAGGCATTAGCACGGAATGAAATGCAATCTTGTTCAGGATTTGAACTTGAATCAATGATTATATTTCCAAGAATGATAACCATTCCAATAAATGCTCCTGAGGTGTAAGTATGAATTGATATCCACCCTTCATAACTAAGTCATTTCTTACCAGCTTACCGGTCAAATATAACTGCACTGTCTGGTTCGACATGAAACCTGAACAACGACGCCTATAGCAGAGTTCACTTACATCATTATTAGGAAGAGTTATCAAACTAATAATTTAATTTTGATCCCCACAGTTCAAAATTCTAAATGGCTCCAGGAATTATTGGCAACACAATAAAATTACTTGTTCAAATACTGATTACGATATTTTCTAATGAAAATATGAAAGAGTACACTCAAAATTCATTGAACACAAAGAATCAGGCTATTTAACTATCTATGAGTCTCTGTGATCGATGAACCGTACCACAAATACAGCGTGTCCATTCACGTTCCGGGTCAAACAGGAACCTGCAAAGTTAATGCTCTCGTTGCATCTGGAAGAGAAATAAGAATGTTAAAATTTGAACCTTGCAGTGTACGATTACTTAAAATCTTCTTTAATCTACAGTTTTCGCAAATAGGTTTTCCAATAACTGTTGAACCCTTAATATTGTGAATGTATCTAAGATTTAATTCCATTGTTATTTCTGATTGGAGACAACATAGATAAAAGTCATGGTTTTAAATCCTGATATTCTTTTATATGTTCTATTCATAAGCGAAGTTGGATTTTGAACCATGGTAAAAGTCATTATTTTCAATGCTGAATATTAAGATAGGACTTCATTTCCGATTCAGTGAATGGGTGCGGCGTAATTTGACTAATATATTTTTCTTTACATTTTACCTGATACCAGACTATTCAAAAAGTAGTAAATACCCCCCTAAATATGGAGTCATTTTGGGAGAAAGAGAGACAAGTCAATTGTTTAGTTAGGGCAAGATAGAAAAGAAAAGCAGCCCATCTAAACATGCATTAGGAAAAAATCTCCATCTCCATGAAATAAAAGAATTCCTTATGCAAAGAGGAAAAAAAAAGTAAAATGCATTGCAGTCTCCGACCAACGTTTCACCTCTGTCAGATCGCAGTAATGTTCTATTTCGGCATTTTTAACGTACATTCTGTTTGAGGATTTCATATGATTGTTTGTGATTGGTGTTGTGCATTTATAAATATCATAACGGCTTGTCTTTCCATATTTGATGGGATTATGAAATGTAAATATGCTTCGCACAAAATAACTATTCGAAACGAATCGTGTTATGAACAGTTTGTTTGAATAAGATCTCACACACAAACAAACACACACACACACACACACACACACACACACACACACACACACATATATATATATATATATATATATATATATATATATATGTACGGTTTTTTTTTTGAAAGAGAATGGTTTGAAAAATGCTTTTCTGAAATAAACTATTGTGCCTAAATAATCACTTTTTTAAAACAAAAGTTTAGTTTAAAAACAACATAGCATGATGATATTATTTCTAGTGGACTATAATATATTCCAAACATATAGTATTAGGTATTATATATTGCTAATTATGCAGAAATGAAACGCTGTCCCGAAAATATTAAAAAGTAACAATCAATGTATTTGCCAGTTGTGTACATACACCAATTGTTATTTCGCTGTTACTTGCCCCTGAAAAGAACTCAAAATTAATCGAGTGATATTTAATAAATATGAAAGTAGGGTGTATTTTCATTTCTTTCCACACAATTATTTTATCAAGCTGTTATTGTAGGATTTCCAAAAATTATTTGGAAGGCATGAAAGCTTATCTTGTCATTTTTAGGGTGGTGGCCAAAATAGAATAAAACACCAACCATCTTAAATAATATCGGCTGTTTCTTTGTATCCGATGCTATTCTTAATCCTCAATCAAAACACAGTCATCTCCCTTTGCTGACGTGTTTTCATTTCTTTCCACACAATTATTTTATCAAGCTGTTATTGTAGGATTTCCAAAAATTATTTGGAAGGCATGAAAGCTTATCTTGTCATTTTTAGGGTGGTGGCCAAAATAGAATAAAACACCAACCATCTTAAATAATATCGGCTGTTTCTTTGTATCCGATGCTATTCTTAAACCTCAATCAAAACACAGTTATCTCCCTTTGCTGACGTGTTTGAATCAACCAATTATCGTTCACATTTTCATTCAACCATTATTTAAATTTTGGTTTTCGTGTCATTCACTGTGATAATACCTGCCAGAAACCCCAAAACATGATACTCATTAAACAAATGCAAGAATGAACTGCACGATGTGTCATTGTACATTATTTTGCATAACCGATTGCCAGAGATACACGTGATCTCTCGGGGCAAAAATATCAAAAAAATATGAGATAAGTAAGGTTTTATGAATATTGTAATCTAAAACAACCACTACGCCATAAAACGTATTTTAAATATAAAAGGCCGTTTCTAACGTTGGCATGAATTTATGGAGACTGTGCACGCCCACATGTGTATGAGAATTATTTTAAGAATATCAATCTTGTCATGAATTTTGCTCGAGGATATATTCAGACATGACCTCTGTAGATATTCGAAATAACTCACTTATATCATTGCTATGTTCCGGAACATCCCGATAAATTCAACATGGAATACTTCCTATTAACAAATTAAATACATTCCGTTTGTTTTTTTTTTCACTAAAAGAATATTAATCTACCGATAGATAACAGATATTAATCTAGCTGTTCTCCAACAAAATTTTGCAAGTTTTAAGGTATTCAAGTTTAGCTGAATTAGGAAAATATTTAATCATAATATATAAGGATTTCTATATTTCACAACTTTTTGATAGAAAAAAAATACGACCGTAATTCAGCCTTATGGACTGGGCCTCCACTATGAAGAGGATTAAGACTCCACCCTATCAAAAAAATGTATGGCCGAATATAATATTAAATTGCAGTTCTTAGTGATGATTCGATTCTGGGGGTAGAGTGGAGTTGTCCTTTTCTTGCCATTATGCCTAGTTTTCAGTGTGTCACGGAGTGGTAGAATATATATCAGGGCGTCATCTATTGGCCGTACATATAGTTGAATATTATGAATATTAGAGAGCAATAATTAAACCATACAACTGTATGCAATAGGATAGAACTACCTGAAATCATTTAACAGTACGCAAAATTCTTGTTCCTTGAAAGGAATATATGACACCATATGACTGTATGGAAGCAAAGGATTATTATCATGAAATATGAAAAGATATTTGAATCTATAAAGTGGTGTACAAATTATCAATGGAAAATAGAATATGTGGAACTATATAACAGTGCAAATTATCATGGTGACAGGACTCTCTCTCTCTCTCCCTCTCTCTCTCTCTCCCCTTTGAATCTTTCTGTCTCTGTCTCTGTCTCTCTGTCTCATTCTGTTTCACTTTCTGTCCCTGTAACTATCTATCTCTTTGTTAATCTGTATCATTATCTGAGTGCCTCTCTCTCCCTCTCCCTCTCTCTCTCCTTTGTATCTTTCTGTCTCTGTCTCTCTATCTCTGTTTCATTCTGTCTCACTTTCTGTCCCTGTAACTCGCTATCTATAGGTTAATCTATATCATTATCTGAGTGCCTCCCCCTCTCTCTCTCTCTTTCTCTCTCTCTCTCTCTATATATATATATATATATATATATCCAGTCGAATATATAGAATATATGAGGAATTTCGTATAAATCTATGGGAGTGCTCTGTGTATAGCTACTGATATATATTCCTCTTCAGGTTTATATAATAAAACTCATATTCAGAGCGTTTACAATGTAACTGCAAAAAAACTCAAGCCTGGTTAAATTGTCATTATGCATTTATTTCGGCATAGAATATTATAATCTTCGTCTGTTCAGATGACTTGAAAAATTATTATATTCTTCGTCTAAATTAACTTACATTGGCAATTTAATCAAGTTTGAGTTTTCTTCCAGTTCCACACACACACACACACACACACACACACATATATATATATATATATATATAGATTGTTTGATTGATTGATTGATTGAAGTAATCTAAATAAAATCAGAAATTGTATACATCAAAAACAGTGCGCAGTGCTATTATGGCAGGGCAGGTACAGAACCTAAAAAATAGTAAGATTTTATAAAAGTATATGCCGTTTACTTAAAGTTTCAGTTGGTTTACACAATATTCAGACGGGTATTAGAAATAAATGGCAAATTAATATTAGGTCAATCTGAAAAGCTACGGGATTTTGTGCGCTCTGTAATCTATGGACTATAGTGGTATGAGCTGATTGTGTTGTCATCTGATATGATATCATGGGCGTATAACTATAAAACCCAGCTTTTCAAGATCACTGTATGGTTTTTCAAATGCTTTTATTTTACCCCTCCTCTATTTCAGGTGGTTCAGCAATTAGGATTGAGGTGCCCGTGGTGTAATGGTTATCGTCGTAGGAAATGGACACAGCGACACGAGTTCAAATCCCGGTCGAAACTGATTGCATTTCCCATTGCACTAAAACCCTTGGGAAAGGTATGAATCCAATTATTCTCTCTCTAGCTATGGGCAAATATTAGGGCAGACTGCATTCTTCAGGCTTGGTGAGGCAACTAGTCTAGCAGAAGGAGAACTCTGAATTCAAACCTGTTAAACTCCGCTTAAAAAAATTGACCTTGTGTCATATCCTGCCAGAGCGGAGGGGTTGGGTAAATAGGATTAGGATTGATAAATGATATAAACAGAAATTTTTGTTTCAGTAGGAGAAAACACTGGCACCAAATTTGAATACTTGAGCAACTGTATGAAGATAACACGATGCCACGCACACGTATTTTTTTTTTTTTTTTGCTCTTTTTTGTGGTACAAGACGCTGAGGAAGGAGCACAAAAAGGGAAAAAATTAATTCTGGAAGGGAAGGCTTTTAACAAGCAGGACTGACGTCAATGTCAGGCGATGTGCATCGACTGTCGGTTGACTATTCAAATGATCGTAAGTGAACTTAATAAGATGAAGAAAAGTGTTCCGAAAATTACCACTGAACATTTTTGCATGCAGAAAGTTTCTGTAAAATTGACGTCAACACTGCTGAATAATAATGAGAAGGAGCTCCACATGCACTAGTATTAGAACATCATCGAACGTCTTGATCTGAAGCAGATTTTCTACGTAGAGTTATTGACGGGACATAGAGTTTTCAGTAAGAACTGGAAACCTGGTGCTACTGGAAGTATCCGACGTAGCTGTGGCCAAATGAATTTACACTGCTAAAGTCAACCACGTTCTTCGATAACCTTTGGTGCGTCCACAGCGAGTTCTTGCCACTGGACAAGTTGATCAATCAGAAAATCTACTAGGAAATATTACAGGGTATGCATTGCTAAGTGCACAAGAAGAGATGAAAGACATATAATGGTTGATTTATCATGACAATGAATCTGCTCAAAAAGACTGGAACAGCCTACATATCTTGGACGAGTGGAACATCGTTGAATTAACGCACCATTCTATATCCCTCAGTTTGCCCTTTGAGTCTTTTTTCTCTTACTCGGGCTCAGGTGGATCATTAAGAATCAGTTAAACTCTAGTTAGAAAAGATACAAGATATAACAGATCTAGGTATCAAGTCAACTAAATGAGGTGGGTTGAATCAAAAGTTCCATTCAACAATCTATAACAAAAACGCCAAGCTTGATATGGCTTGGGAGGGAGAGTGTCCGTAGCGTAATGGTTAAAGAGGTGGAAGTAAGCGAATCCGAACTCGAATCGTGCTGTTTTGTTAATTTTCATTTAGGAAAGGTATGAACTTTCTTATCCAACCAACTATGGGCATTATTATTATTTTTCGGTGAGGGTGTTTTTTGTCATTAACATGCTACTTTTTGGTAAGGATAAATCAACCATCAATACACGATGGCTGATAAGCCATTAAACAAAGAGATAAGACTCAACTTGGCATGGATAATAATGATAGCAACCTAATCTAATGGATCAAAGATAAAGTATTGTTCAACAATCCCTAAGACTGTCTCCGAACATTATGAGGATAGGTATGAGTCCAACTTAACGAAAGTGGATCAAGTAAAGGTATCCCGTATTACTGGAGAGCTACATAATGCAATAGCTATTCTGAAGCGTGGGGATCAGCAAGAGGGTTGTAACAACATCCCAGAAGAATTCCTCCTGGAGTGTATAGAAACATGAAAGAGAAGGATGGGAAAACGCATTAGATTTGAGTATTACTTTAAAGTGGAGCCATGCGTTTGTAAGGAAATTTAATGAATTGCTAGTGACACTAGTCTCCTTACTTTTCATATATATATATATATATATATATATATATATATATATATATATTGTCATTCACAGACTGATCTGTTTTGTTCTATCAGAAGTCATCAGTGTGGCTAGACGGGCTAGATTCCCGAAGCTGGGATCGAAACGCGGCTGACTCAAACGCCAATCGAAGATTCTATCACTCAGCCACGAGGAAGCCAGCGCCAGTGAAGTAAATTTAAACGGTTATTAATAGCTGGAGGGAGAATAATTGGATTCATACCTTTCCCAAGGGTATTAGTGCGATGTGAAATGCAATTAGCCTGGTCCATGATTTGAACTCGTGTCGCCGTGTCCATTTCCTACGACGATGACCATTCCACCATGGGCACCTCCAATTGAACCATATCATTTTCCTATTTTTATTTTAATGACAGCTTTCTTTAGTATTAAAACTATTAATATTTCCTTTATTTTTATAGAAATTTTGTTCTCAATAGTGCAATAGTTTGGATGGTCTTCACTCGTCATCCAAACTCTAAGTCCTCCAGTACATTTAATAATCCTTTTGTTACTTTACCAAATGCACCAATCACGATTGGTACAATTTTCACCTTATTGTTCCATAGTTTTTTCAATTTCCTAGTAAGGTCGAGTACTTATCCTTTTTTTTTCACATTCTTTCAGTTTTATTCTGTGGTAAGACGGGACTGCAATGTCTACAATTTGGCAAATTCTCTCTTTTATAATTATTTTTATAAGGACTGATCTTCTGGCCGAGATTAGGTGATCCGTTTGTATGTCATAATCCCATCAGAGTTTATGTGTGTCATTTTCTAGGACAGCTGCTGGGTTGTGGATATTCCATTTGTTCGTATGGTCAAATTTAAATTTCTTACACATTTCCAAGTGGATAACCTTGCCGATCCAGTCGTGTCAAGTGTGCTAATTTGCTGCATTAGCTTATTATTTGAGTGATAGTTTCGTCTCCATCACCACATACATTACTATTATTATTATTATTATTATTATTATTATTTACTCATTAAAATTTCTATCATCAGTGTAAGTTGATGGTCTTTCACTGAGGATTAAGTGAGAGCAAGTCTCCTCAAGTCTCCAGGACTCTTCCCAGTATTCTGGCCGTTTTTAATAATGCTGTTGTTTGGATTTTTTCGTCTCAGCCGCCAACTTCCAAATCCTCCAGGCCCTTTAATATCCTTTAGTTACCATGCCAATTATTATTATTATTATTATTATTATTATTATTATTAGTCATTTTTGGTTCTAGATAAGTAAACTTGTCTTTAAACCACTATTCTTGAGGGCTTCAATATACATTTAACTAATTTCAAAGAAAATGTTCTTATTTGATGATAATATCCTTATTCTCATATTAACAGCTTCTGGTACTTGTTTAATTATAGGAATGGGGGATATGAATTTACATTAATATAGGAGGGATATGTATTATCTCAAGAAATGGCCAATAAGAGCTGTCAGAAAGGTTAATTGTTAAATCTAGAAAATTAGCTATTTAATATAAGAAGAAATTTCAATTTTGAATCCTAAGAATCATAAAGCTCTTATAATCTTTTTCTGTCTACTAAAACATTTAGGACCATCACAATTGGGGATATATAAAATACCGTCAACACGGTATCAGGTCAACGATCTAACTATGAGTATTTAATAGATAAAAACCCCACCGGATCTGCTATATGAGCAGACGTATACACCCATCAGAACATTAAAATCATCTAAGCCAGTTTTTATCCAAGTAGAATCATTATTTAGTCTTTCTTCATTCTAAGATTATTTAGTATTGTTCATCACTTATTTCTACATAGATTTTCGCATAGTTAATACTATCAATTAAAACTTCTTTAGAGATAGAGGGATAGAAATCAATTATATTAAATTGAATAAAAGTGTCCTTACTCTTATTCTTAATATATCTAAACCATTCAATTGTATCAGTTGACTTTAGCCAAATATTGTTATGGATAGATTTTTTCTTTTTGATATTAAGAACAATATTTTGAATAATTTTAAAAATTTTTTCCTAACTCAATTTTAGAGGGATTAATTAACCTAGATTGTAATTTATTTTCAAAAGTTGGTTTATCGTCTTTGAATCGGAAATAAGCATCTTTCAGAGTTAAATTTCAATGCTTTTAACAGGATGGAAATAAATTTGTTATCTTAATGTGACCGACTGTTTTTTTTTATACATATATATGATTTAAATTGATGAGCTCATATTATATGAGCTTCTTTTAACCATGTATATGACTGATTATTTATAGTATTTTAACATATATAACGCATTACTTAAGCCACGTGGTCATATTTTCATGTTGCCTTCTCAAATATACGGAAAATTACTTAACAGATGTGTAGGTTCATTGAAAAACATATATATATGTATACATATATATATATATATATATATATATATATATATATATGTGTGTGTGTGTGTATGTGTGTGTGTGTGTGTGTGTGTGTGTGTGAATACAAATCCCATTGAGTAACTTAATTATAAGAAAATTTGATTCTTTATAGAATTTTAACTTTCAATTTATCATAAATCATAAATTACTAGCGCAGCAATCTATTAATAACATTGCTAAAGACCATTTATCTAATAATTTTAGTATTCCTCAATCATTCTACTGCCAATGAAAATCTTCCAGAAAAAAACGGATTTTCCCCTCTTCCTTCTCATTACTACAACTAGTGCACGGTTCAAGAACTTATTTTATTGGATTCAGCCAAAGGTTTTACTTCTTTTTATTCTGTCATCCATTTCTTCAAAAAAAAGTTTCATTTGATGATTTCTTTTTTCTATTTTATAGACGACATGTGAATCTGTTTCTCGTGAGACAAAAGTAAACAGGTGATATCTTAATTTATTTCAGCTAAACCAGACATGCAGGACACTGCTGGAGAAGCAGGGACGAACTCATAAGAGAGGTACTCTTATGGACCCCCACACATGGCCGTGCAAAAATAGGACGACCAGCACAAACATACATTCAGCAGCTATGTGAGGATACGGGATGTTGTCCTGAAGACCTTCCTAGGGCGATGAACGATAGGGAAGAGTGGCGAGAGAGGGTCAGGGATATCCGTGCTACCAGCGCGACATGATGATGATATATATATATATATATATATATGCAAAGTGACTTTTGAAATTGCCGGTGCCCTGTTGTCACTGTGGTTCATAATGATATTTGTGCAACTTAGTAGAAATTAGAGAACGTCGGATTTTTTTCGTAGTATTTCATAATTATGTCCATGATAGAGAAAATATGGGTGAAAAAAAAGGGCTGTTTGATAACGAGGAAGATTCCACAAAATTACTTTTTTACTTAAAGAGAGAAGGCAGTAAACTCTTTTCTTACCTATGTTAGAGCATTATATTCTGTAGTTGCAAAGCTAAAAACGTATATACTTAATGAGCAATTTGGAATATATAGATTGTCGCTGCATCCGTTTTAACACTGTTCTTTGATACTATTTAAGAACCCCTCCGCTCGGGCAGGATATGACACATGGTCAATTATTAAGCGGAGATTAACAGGTTTGAATTCAGAGTTTTCCTTCTCCTAGACTAGTTGCCTAACCAAGGCTGAAGAACCTAGTCTGTCCTACTATTTAGCCATAGCTGGAGGGAGAATAATTGGATTCATACCTTCCCCAAGGGTATTAGTGCTAAGTGAAAATGCAATCAGTCTCGTCCAGGATTTGAACTCGTGTCGCCGTGTCCATTTCCTACGATGATAACGACTACACCACGGGCACCTCCACTGTTCTTTGATGATATTAGTATCACAAAGGAGTGTAGGATTCTAATTAATTTTTACCATTTATCTCTAATATATCAAAATTTGGAGGATTATAAAGAGCATACAGTGCGATGGAAACTCTACAAAAATGTGATCATTTTTGAATTTTGCTTAGAAATCTCGTCATCGTGAGTCTTTTTATTGAGCTGCTGTAAATTACATATCAACATCCATTTTAGTGATATACTAAACAGCTCAGGAATGTCCCATTATGTTATAGATACGTTTCAAAATGTTATTTGTGGAGTCAAAAGGTATGAGTCTTGATAAGTGTTGCCGCTTGATTCCGATGATGAAAAAAAAAAAATTGATCGATACATATTTACAGTTCCAGTACCATGTTTATGAATGCTTTCCTAATTAAGGCCGGCCATCCCAATAAGTTTACAATTCGTCATTAATTAGGAGAAGAAAAAGTATGGTATCTCTGAAGGAAAATATCGAAACCTATCTTTAGGGAGTTCTAGAACATTACTCCCTAACGAAAAAAATAATCTGCTCCAGAAATACTGTTGTGAGACCGAAACTTACCTGTATCATGGACTCTTCCAAGCGTAGTAATATCCTAAAACAGTAGTACAAGAGTGCTAGAAGTACGACTACTAATATTGGATACTATCCTTTGTAACTTTTGTTAATAATATATTTCTTACCTCTAAACCGTGGTCCTTGTTTTCCTTCTGTGTACCAACTTTGGGTCCACATCAAATAGGACTCCTAAAACACAAAATGCAATCTTACTCATCGATTGTTTCTGTGGAAATTACCTTTAATTTTACCTGTCAATCAAACACCTCCATATTGGCGATATAAAGGTAATGTTCAGAGGGTATTACACTAAATGTAATTCGAATGAAGTGACACGTGCTAGTTAGGTTTTAATAATTACCTACGATATATGGTAATTTAAATAATTCAGTGCAAATTCATACGCGGGAAAATAAACTTTTAATAAGTGAATTAACTCTGATATAGTTTTATTCGCTCAAAGTATATAGAATAAATGTAATCATCTAATGAGTAATTTGCTATATATATATATATATATATACGATAAACTATCAAGGGCTAGGACTTGGAAGCCTGAAGTTAGAGCAAAATTTGTTTTAAATGCTGTATAATGTTTCTTTCTTCAATTATAGTGTTTTTCAAACGATGAAAACTTTTCTGATGAGGTATTTCAATCACGTATGATGAATAAAAGATATAGTAAGTGTCTCTTTTTACGAATTTACGGAACGCCCAATTTCAATTCATGTTTCTATCAGGAAAAGTGAAGCATTTCACAAGCAATGAAAATAACTGTAACACCGACTTCTGGTTTTAAAGTTCTATTGCTTACATTCACACATACATACAAAATCATAAATGCATATATATATATATATATATACATATATATATCATTCTCTTCATCATCATGTCATGCAGCCAGCACGGATATCCTTGGCCCTCTCTCGCCCATTCTCCCTATCGTTCTTCGCCTTTGGCAGGTCTTCAGGGCTACATCTCGTGTCTTCACATAGCTGCTGTATGTATGTTCGAGCTGGTCCTCTTACCTTTTCCCGGCCATATGTGGGGGTCAATAGGAGTACATCAACTATGAGCTCGTCCCTGCTTCTCCAGTAGTGTCCTGCGTGTCTGGTTCGTCTAACTTGGATAGTTTTCGTGATGGGAGGTAGGTGGCCGTATAGTTGGTGTTTTGTGGGGTGTTGCCGCCAGGAATTGTTCTGTATTGCTCGCATCATTCTTGTATAATTGCCGTCTAGCTTTTTTCTCCAGCCGTTTTGTTAGTGTCTAAGTATTCCATCCATATAGCAGTATTGACACGACCGCTGCTTGGAAGAAACTGCGTTTCATTTTATATGTAGACCAAAATTCTCTTTTAGATCTTCTTTTAATTTCATTTAAATATGAATATGGAAAGATATAACGACATAAATTAGAGCCTGGAAATGTTTAATAATTTGCTGCATTTTTCTTTGCTCCAACCAGTCTTAGTTTGTTGGAATAAGAAACAAATATAAACCAGAAAATAAATAAAAGTCTTCTTAATTACGAATAAAACAAAACATATACATTCTTCTTCGTCTAATTTTAAACATAATGTATCTAAATTACGGTGTTGCCAACAAAGTCTTTACGAGATAAAAACTATGCGGTCAAGCATGGTTTCGGGACCCAAGTATTATTGGCATTAACCCAAAGTGCCCTCTAGTATCTTACAATACAACGAGACTTTGTTAGTTTACAGGTACATCGTGGGATTTCAAATCAATTTGCAACCTTTTCGTTTAATCATTTCATGTATTCACAATTTTCAGCAACGGAATCTTAATCTATTGATGTTAAATTTTAATCAACTGACGAGATTTCACCTTAATCGACAGAACAAGAAATGGACTTTCCGTCAGATTTACGTTCAAAGTTGGAATATAAAATCTCAATAAGGAATAGTTTTAATGATATTAATCTGAATAAAATGACAAGATGTCAAAGTCAGATTTACTGGAAAGACAAGGCAACGTTCAATATATTTAACGTTTCGAAACCGCTAACCCTTACAGACAAAATAAAGGAATCTCGCGAATGCGTGGAAAAATATTTTAATCTATTAACAATCTCGGACAGTTCTGATGACTGCCGTGTACATAGCGTAAATCTCTGAATGACAGTGTGAAGAATTGTGAATTTATATTTTATCATACTTATTGACTGAGTGAGAGAGAGAGAGAAAGAGAGAGAGAGAGAGAGAGTGTGTGTGTGTGTGTGTGTGTGTGTGTGTGTGTGTGTGTGTGTGTGTGTGTGTGTGTGTGTGTGAGATCTGTTTATCCATACATTTATCTGTATCTATTAATATTTTCTTGAACTACAACAGAAGTCGCGTTATTACGTTCACTTTTGGGCAAATATCCTTGGGAAAGGTATGAACCCCCTTATCCTCCCAGCTATGGGTTAAATAGTACCACTGCTGTTCTTCTAGGAGAGTGGCTTTGGCATTAAATAACCAAGAAAGAGTTGATATGCCATTAAACAAAGAAACCAAACCAAACCTACAATAGAAGAGTACTCACCACGCAGAATGGTATGAATCACTCATAGCTCTTCGGGGACTGAGCTTTGAAGCTCTAGTTAGTCCATGGTCAAGATTAAAGACATTTTGAATTTAAAACGCCTACGAAATAATTTCCGTACTTGCAGTGGACAACAAGAATTTCAGGATTCTGTTACATGTTGCCGATCCACTGTCCACGCAAAAATTGGTATCTATGTAATTTTTTTTTAGGTAACTTTGGCTTATCTGGTTGACTTACAGAGGTTGTTGCCCAGTCCGCTGGGACTGTAGAATACACCGACTGCACACTTGTAGAGGAGTAACCCACCGCAATGAGTATCCTGATAATGACACAAAAAAATCTGATGGTGAGGTCCCAGTTATGCAGGAAGTTTGGGGAATGCGGAGCACCCCTTCATTGCCATTGCTCCCAGTTACATTCTGACCCAGAATGGTAGCACCTAATAGGGCCCTATCTATGGGTTGAATAGAACTAACTGCATACTTATGCTGAATGATTTGTTTGAATCAGAACTATTTGAATAAACTGAATAAATTGAAATAGAAATGTTTTTGGCATTTAAACTGTGTACTCATGGTAAACAGAATTGTTTGAAATAGAACTGATTATTTGTATAAAAATTGCAGTAAATAACCTACAAAGGTTGATATGCCATAAAACCCAACCAACCAAATTTATATAGGCTGTCACATACTATAAAAAGAGAAGCACCAACTTAGTAGGTTGATACAACACTTAAAAGAAAATACAGATATTGTATAACGAATCACACATTCTGCAAATCATTCATTTTGAAACTAATATTTTTTCAAGATTTGCATGAATGATCATTTATTATAAAAAATTTGGATAATATTGAATGGGTAAAATTTACTGCTTTTAATATATTTCTTTGAAGTATCAATATTTTTGTCTATTAAAACAAGTCATTGGAAAACAAAGTTATGCAACTATGCAGTTTCTCAAACCTTTTTCCTTCTCTCTCTCTCTCTCTCTCTCTCTCTCTCTCTCTATATATATATATATATATATATATATATATATATATATATATATATATATATATATATATTCAATTACATTCCATCTTCTTAACTGCCTAATGAGTGTTGTTATAAACATCATGAAACCTTAGGTTGCAGAAGAATATTTTCTATGGATTAAATATATATACAATATATATTTATTTATTACCATTATTATACATGTACATATATATATATATATATATATATATATATATATATATATATATATATATATATATATATATATATATATATATATGGAGAAAGAAGAAGAAGAAGAAGAAGAAGAAGAAGAAGAAGAAACAATTTAAAATGTAACATTGTAATCCACTGGTGCCCGTGGTGTAATTGATATCGCCGTGGTGTAATTGTTATCGGCGACACGAGTTCAAATCCTGGACGAGACTGATTGCATTTCACATAGCACTAATACCCTTGGGAAAGGTATGAATCCAATTATTCTCCCTCCAGCTATGGGTAAATAGTAGGACAGACTAGGTTCTTCAGCCTTGGTGAGGCAAATAGTCTAGGAGAAGGAAAACTCTGAATTGAAACCTGTTAAACTCCGCTTAAAAAATTGACCTTGTGTCATATCCTGCCCGAGCGGAGGGGTTGGTAAATAGGGCAAGATAGGAATATGTTAGAGAATTTTTTGTATAAAATAAATTATCGCATTTATCGCAGTTTGTCATAAAAATCTAGTTTAGAAAATATTTTGAATAGAAATCATTTCGAAACTATTTAAAGTAGAATTTATTAATTATCAGTAATGAATTATATTTACTTATAAATTATTCATGCATTTTTCTTTATTAAATTCACGCATTAAATTATAATTAAATTAAATTATGACTATATTAGAATAAATTAATTAGTGATTATTAAACCATTTTTTATATGATTTCAAATCAAAATATTTTCTAAACTTATCTTTTATAGCTAACCATTGCAAATAGATTTTTCTATTTTTTATATCTTTAAAAAAATGACATTTTTTCAACTCCACACAAAAATAATTTTAGAGATATTTTTTTCTAATTCTTCATTAGAATAAAATATCTTTATTAATATTTTTAAAATCTATTGTAAATATTTTATACATTGAGAACATTTTTAAAAAAAATGTAATTACGTTATCAAATTTTAAAAGGAAACGCAATTAACGATAATAGAACCCAAAGAATTTTCTATTTTTTTAAATTTTCATTTGAAAATAATTTTTTGCTGATATAATTGCATTCTAAAATCACCCTTAAGATGGTCTTTAAAAAAACAGAAATATTATACGATGACAAATTATTATATCTAAATTAATACATTCTCTGAATATTTTGTTTTATTCACACACACACACACACACACACACACACACACACACACACACACACACACACACACACACACACACACACATATAAACTTTTTCTTACTATACATATTTTCCCGTAGGTTTTTGTATTTCACATTTCTAATCATCCATCATTAACTTAAAATTATTAATATCACCCCTCATGGTCCTAATGATGGTTCAGTAGAACCGAAACGCTATAGTGTCGATCCGTTAATAAATTATTCCTTCCTCTTGGATCGTTATTATCAGTTTTTCTACATATTGTCGGATTACAATCCTTTATTTACTCTTCATATATATATATATATATATTTATATATATATATATATATATATATATATATATATATATATATATATATATATATATATATATTGTCAGTTGAATTGGCTGCTTTGATCATTTTGTAACTTAGTGTAGTGCACTTTCAATATATTATGCATTATCTCTGAGAATAATCGGGAAGTGTTGCTTTAATAAGTAAGGTTATAAGGTTAAAAATAACCATTAGGTCATGGAATTATCGATTTACTGCGTAAATGTCATGATTACGGCATCACTTTTGTTTTTGCTTCACTTCAACAACACTAACGAATTCAAAACTTTTTATCAAGAGAAACTAAATGACCACATGATGTTATTATCATCCAAGTGCAAAATATTAATGCTATAATGTATATCTTAGGCGAGCAAAGTTTTAGTCGTTTCTCAGACAGATCTTATAAACACTAGAATCAAATCTAGAATTTTCCCCAGTCCTTAAGCTATAATATTAATGACAACTTTGCTTTTATTGGGTATGGCACGACAAAATTACGCGCCTTTGTCTTATTGACAGGCCAACAAGAACCCTCTTCTCATCGACAGTCAGAGTGCGTATGACTGGAAATGACTCCAGTCTGTCTATACTCTTTTACAAATCGTTATAGCCAGTTATGGCCCACCGGTCAGTCTATGAAGTATATCAATTCAGTGAGAGCGGTTTGTTCAACTAATGATAAGTTTCTTGCGATAGATTTAACATGATAGACATAACAAGTTATTATAGCAAGTAAATTAGTTGCAAATGGTTCGTCAGAACCAAAGAGAAAATGTAAAATAATTATAAGAAAGAGAAAGAGAAATGTGTATATATATATATATATAGAGAGAGAGAGAGAGAAAGAGAGAGTGGAGGAGAGAGAGAGAAAGAGAGAGAAAGAGAGAAAACAATACAACACAGATACGCAGACCTAACACAGACACAGACAGACTGAAACACACACATACACACACAGACACTTATATATATATATATATATATATATATATATATATATATATATATATATATATATATATATATATGAGTCTCTCGTAGATTTCGAAGTATGTGTTCAGAAGACTTCATTTAAAGATGTGAACCATTGCACTACGTAGACTTATAATTTGTTTTTGATAGTGATGCCTTGCGTCGGACTACACTTTTTACATGAGTTAATAATACAATAATGATGTACGGATGTACCAAGGTTCTCCTGAACAAAGCCACTCAGGTTTTGAAATAAGAGTTCATTCTTGTAGACCGATTACGTTTCCATCGTTTTGCCTGCTGATTATTATTAACTGGCAGTAAAATGGAAGGATTGATACCTTTTTACAAGGGCATTAACCCGTATAATACTAAGTACATTTTCTTTGAATCGGGAGGAAAGGTTATAAAATTTCAGTAATGCAAAATGTCAAAGTATAGTATTATTTTACATTTGTTTGTGTAAGGATACGAGTGACATTGTTTTCATAATAATGGCTACATAAATTGTTCTTATTGTATAATTTTGTGTCTGTTTACTCAGAGACGTGTTTGAGTAGGCGGCTAATATTTTCAAAGTCAATGAAAAAACTTAAACATTAACGTAAGAATTTCAAAATTCAATGATTCATTAAAACTTTATGAAAGATACCTTTTTGACTTTATCGGGAAAATTATACTCAAAATTTTATCTATATATATATATATATATATATATATATATATATATATATATATATATATATATATATATATATAGAATTAACTTAAATCGCTAGTCGAAAATCGTCTACTAAAGTTTCACCTTAACGGATCATCAGGAAGTTTAACCTCGACTATTCTAAGGAGAAATTGCTTTGCCTTTATTCACCAAAAACCTTGGTTTTCTTTTGGCCACTGACTAAGTACCCCTTGCTTTTTTTCAAGGAGTCGGACGAGGTGGTCTTTTCTTTCTTTTTTACCCAAAAAACTTTTGTCTTTTTTCCTCTGGACCGTGATTCGAGATAATTTTAGCTCATGTTACGGACCAGGGGCTTTTTGGTTTTTTTTCTGGTACCGTGAATCCTGGTAGATATTAGATTAGTAAATATATATATATATATATATATATATATATATATATATATTTATATATATATATATATATATATATATGTAATCCCCCCCAATGAATTAAACAAGACAGCTTTTTATTAAAAACTGTTTTCATAACATGCAAATTTGAAACGCCATGATTACGATAGAAATAATTTGTAAATATAAAGAATGCACTTGCACTTGATATTGTGATCATATGTTTGTTTCTAATATTGTTGTGTTGTCGGTGAGAATTTTTCGTAATTCTACTGTTGGGCATGAATGTTTTTGTAAATGCTGTACTATTGAATTTGTATCAGAAAGGTGCATTGTACGTCTCCTCGATAGGGTAGTTGAGCTTAAACGAACATATATATTATTATTATCAGGGATACAATCTCCTAAAGGACATTTAAATTGATATATAACGTTGTTCTTTTTTGTTTTGTTTTTTTGCAAAACCCCAATCGAAAAATTCTCCCCGACAACACAGCAATATTAGAACACCAAAACAACAAACAAAAAACAACAGAATCTAGACGCACCGCGTATTAGAAACATGCAACCGACACTTAACATAATAAATTTTCAAACCAGTGCTAATGTACTTAAATATCTTTAGCTACTGACACTATTTATAGAAACACATTTAAAAGCAAACTCTATACACTCCAACGGTAAAGACGCTCTTACACAGTAGTAATGCAAAAACCAAAGTTACATCAATTTTGTAATAGATCCTCCCCTGATGATGGCCCAAAGTCGAGCAGAAAGTACTTGGGATATATACAATTATGGAAAATACATTAATATAATTCCCGCCAAATACGATAAACGCAATACGGCAATATGAACGGATCAAGAAGAAAATATGTAGACAGAAAATGTCTATCATGTTCAACGAAATTTGTATCAATATATATATATACATATATATATATATATATATGTGTGTGTGTGTGTGTGTGTGTGTACTTGCAAAGGGAGAGAAAGAATGACAGGGATCGTAATATGGACAAACCATCTCCTCCATGTTCACGTACATGCTTATACGAACTAATATACAAAGACGTAGGTATGCTTGTATTGCTCTCACTGATATTCCTAGCAACTAACCAATCACAGTGAGTGAAACTCATTCTTGAAGAATGCGCTCCATCCAAAATGCAACGGGTAAATCACTTCAAACTTAAACTTGCTCTTCAATTTGCTTCCATTGCTCTACATTACAAGATGATTTGTCACAATAGTAACCGCTTTTCTCTAAAAAAAACAGTTTCATTTATCGTACCCCAGTCCACAAACAAGATCAAGCTGAATAATGCAATGTCCAGTCCGCTAAGATCTGCAATGGAAAATTGTCCAGAATACACCAAGTTCATCTATTTGTTTTACAAGGCACTTGGAAGTGTATGATAATACACCAATTTATTGCCGCTCGAAGTTAGCAAATTAAACCCCAGTCGTTTTAAAAAGTTGACTTTTGGACGAATAACTTTGGTAAATGTGTTAACTTATTTTTCCCTAGTTATGAGTTAAAAGGCATCATTACTGTTCTCCTACAACGATGTATTTGACATTAAATAAGTAAATGATACAACTCTGGTGAGTAACAAGGCAACTCTTGTTGTCGTCAGATTGAAGTTTTGTATAACCCGAATTCGTAATGCATGTCAAAGTTAAGTCTTTCAGTCAAATAGATCTGTATTAGATAATCCTAAAAATTATCCTTAAAATAGTGTGAAGTGATAACCGGTTATAATCAGTATCTTAGATGAGCAACGTTTTAGTCATTCTCCAGAGTGTTTCTGTGATGTTGCTTTAGTGCATCTTTAATTGAGCAAGAGTGGGAGACTTTTATTTTACAGCCTAACTCAGGTATTGATCTCATGACTGGGTTTTGATATAATAACGTCTTTCGATTTTCTATTTTGTGTTCGTGTGTGTTTTCTTTTGTTTTTGTTTTTTTTTTGTTGTTTTTTTTTTGTTTTTTTATGTTTGTTCGATTCATGTGGGGGCGTTGAGACAGACAGACAGAGAAGTGGACATATATAAATATCAATTTATTCTTTTTTGTGGGAATTAAACGTTTATATTGTCATTATATCGTATTAATGAAGAATTGTATCAAGCAGATGCTGACTTTGATCATCGTTTCAATATTTCGTACAGGAATCTGTCAACTGTATATCTTATGACAACTTTAATTTAGTTTTATTTTCAACCATATAAAGGAAACATTGAAAATGATTTTCGGAGTCAATACGTTAGATAATACATACGATTTTAATCTCGTCAGAAAAATCCGAGTAAGTTTATGCATGTTTGTTGGTCAACTCATATCTATCTATCTATCTATCTGCTTGTTTTTTTTTTCCTCATTCTACCATTTTTCTGATCAATTAATCAGATAATTGTACTTATTGGTCGAATGATTTAGACTAAAACCATCAGAATCTTCTTCAAGATGTGTTAAAATGTACAGAGTCTGCAGCCGCTTTTACCTAGAGAGAAATACACTATGGGTGAAACGCTCATTTTATTCAAAATTATCCCCTTCGCGTTGAATACACAGATTCCTTTTTAGATTTTCGCTTTTGATACGGTGTAAAGCCACATCCTCATTATGTCTTTCCTAACTTTGAAACATTTTCAGATTTGAAAATAAATTAATGTCTGCTATAAATGAAGAAAATGGCACTTACTTAATACTCTATTTTGACAAAAGTTTGATTTAAAATGTATCGAAACTGGCTTCAGAAATATTTTTTAAAAAATCTGCAATGAGGTATCTGGACTAAATGTCAACGTAAATGTATCATCACTTTTAAAATTTAAATGAAAACTTCTGCGCTGTTCAGCAACACCCACACACACACATAAATATATATATATATATATATACCTGTGAGCGCGCGCATATATTATACATATTGTTTCGTTGACTATATAAGTATGCAGGTGGGACCATTTATCCAACCATCGGCTATACTGATTCATGATACAAAGAGGTTTAAAATGAGGAACCCGCAAAAATTTAAACTCAGAATTGTGGGGATTCAAAATAGCTCAGCTCTGTCAAAATACATCTTTGGAGGAGTGTCTGACGCTGGGCAATAAATCTAGCTCTAATCTGTTTCGACGAAGGAACAGTTGCTGTCTGAAAAAAAATACTCCTTTTTGGGGGGATTTGAGGTTATATATTTTAGGCACTACCCTGCAAATATCCCCTTAGTTGGTTTATTTTTGGGTTGTTTTTTATTTTATATCAATTCACGTACCTATTTAATGTAAAATCAAGCCAATATATCTATATCTATATCTATCTATCTATCTATCTATCTATCTATATATATATATATATATATATATATATATATATATATATATATGAAGATTATGGCAACGAATGAATACTCCACATTCCCCACAGCTCGAGGATTGAAGCCTCAACATCTGATGCAGTTTAGCGACATATACAGGATATTCATTTGAGGTGGGGTCTTACTTTTCTCATTAAATGCAGCCGACGTATTCTACAACCCCACCCGACTCTGAGGGCACTGTCATTATTCTGAAATATGTAAGTTTGAAAACAAAAGAAATATAAAAAATGAAAGCCAAAAAGACAATTCACAGAAAAATATTTCATGCTTGTCATTAAATTATTGTTTCACTCCATCCAGTCAAAGATACAGAAACATTCAAACAGTTTTGTATAAAAAAATAATTACTATGGGCCTTCAATTATTAATTAACCTTCACTGCAGAGATGTTTTCTCGCTATATTAACATAAAATCCAATATCAAATCAAAATTATTATAAAAAATGAAATGATAAATGAATTCATGTTCCTAACATCAATTATTCAACCTTTTTAGATTTATTTCAGAACTAATAATAAAATGATTATCAAGCTGCTTTTCTATCTTAATGAAACATGAGGGATCCGATCTGTGTAAGTGCCTCATAACCGAGATCTACTTTCAAATGTCAGGCAGTGTAATGGTTTAGAGTAGCAGGTCACTCGTTATTGATTTTGTGCACACTGGGTCTCACACTTTATTTTTCACCAAACTTAAAAATAACAGACGTATCGTCAAGACATGATGAAAATCTAATTTCCATTTTAATAATGCCAATCAAGAAACGGTCAGCCTGTTGTTTTTATTGTTTTTTTTTTTTTTTTTTTTTTTTTTTTTACTTACAAATTTTTCCGTTTTATTTTGTTTACAGATATGTTTTTTTAATCATGGTGTTGGAATTTTATTTTAGTACCTATTATATACCGTACATATGACCATTATTGGGTATGTCACAATCCTCATAAATACGTTGGACACTGTCGTGAGCGAGGTTAATTAGCTTATTAGTCCGCCAGACATAGATGCCGGAAGTCGACATTCACGTCAGGCGCGCTAACAACAGCTGTTCTCAAGCCTCAGGGGTCCATCCCCATTGGCTCTAACCCTCTGTGGAGTGGCTAGGTTTATTGCCTGACTCCCAACACACCCCATTTTAGGGAAATACCGACAGGGCACATCTGCATATTGACTTTGTGGGTTCATTTAATGGTTCATATTATCTGATCATTGTAGACAGTTTTTCTTAGTAAGTAAGTAAAGTTGGCGACCTTAGTCAAGGGCGACCAGAAGGCTCCCTTTTCAATAGCTACTATACCGAGGTATAGGGGAGGGCGCTACTCCTTTCCCTGGATTGCTCCACTTTACCCTCGATACGTACCTTATATTGCTGAGTGTTAAGCTAGGAGGTATCAAGTACCATTTTTAAAGTCTTTGGTATGACGGATCATTGGCGAACACTCTTCCCACTAGCCAAGTGGCCAGAGATATTCAAATGCAAAAAAATAACCACAGGAGTAGTGATTACGTTTCTCCATGGATTTACAAATTCACTGCTTCAAATTACGCCACCCAATTTACATAAAATATTTCAAGAGATTTTGTAAAATATTTGTGGTAGAAGAAAATAACAATTATTCCTTACTACCCTTAAAGCAACAGCCAAGGAAAAGGGTTTCATGATGTCTCCTAGATGGCACATAAAAAAATCCAGCATTGGGTCCTTGGATGCAACATTGCAACTGTTTCTACAAGTGTATCGGCCAACTACAAATAAAAATGTGCCTTCGACCATGACTCTAGCAGAAATTGTTCGCTTTGAAAATAAGATTAATCTTTGACTAGCTGATACTCAACAAGGAAAAAGTCGAACATATAGTGCAAAAAAAACTGGAAACGGATTTCATAAAGTTGGTGGAAAATATTTTTACCGAATGTATCAGACGGGTAAAGATATTGGGAAGTTGGAACAATCGGCAAGAGAAAGGGTAGGAGAATATAATTTAGTTTGGTTTGGTATGATTTCTTTGTTTCATGGCATATCAACCCTTGTTGGTTATTTAATGCCAAAGCCATCTTTTGAGAAAAACTGTTGCGGTACAATTTAACACGTAGCAGGGGTCCATACCTTTTGCAATGGTATTTGCCCGAAAGTGAACGTAATAGCAAGACTGGAGTTCGAACTCGCTTAGCACGATTCCGCAATCCATCGCTTTAACCATTACACCACGAGAACACCCCATATAATTTAGTAAAACTTGACCACAAAAGAAACTTGAATCAAACAAAAAGTAGGCATATACATGAAGAGAATGATCATCCAGTGGATTGTGAGCCTACAACACATCTGATATTCCCATTCCTCGGAAACATCCGAAGACTAAAAAGACAAACTCTGTGCAAAGTAAATCTAAAAAATGGGTGTTATATGCCGTGACTATGAATATTAATGGGTATGTCCATTTCATTATAAATACGTTGGACTCTATTGTGAGGGGGTTTAACTACTGTTTATGTCGGTGGTTACTCGGTCTAGCCTGCCTAACGTTGATGCCGGGCAAGCCTAGCATTCACGTCACGCAGCTGTTTCTCCTCAACCCACTGGCCCTCGGGTTGTCTCCCCTAATTCTAACCCTCATCAGAGTGGCTATATTCATCAACTGGCGCCTGAGACGTCCCTTTTTTACGGACTTGCCGCTGGGAGTGACTGAGCTACGGCCCAGTGACCGGATCCACCATAAGAGAGGTTCTGTGGGGTATTCACCCTTTCGGTACAACACGCGACATAGATGCTGACGAAGTCGGCGGTTACTCAGTCGAGGCTGCTTAACGTGAGTGCCGGGTAAGCCCAGCATTCACGTCAGGACTCTCCACGAGCCTCAGGAAGCCGTTACCCCAGGTTGTAACCATCCTCAGATGGGCTAGTTATATCGCCTGGAGCCTGAAGTATTTTTGAGGCCACCGGGCATGTCTGCGCTACGGACCCACTTAAGCAAAAGCCATCTGCCATACTTGACCATTTGGTGGGGTGCATGACAAATACCTTAATATGCTGATTAGGCCGCTGGGAAGCCAGCATTGATGTCACTCACGCCAACACCAACTCTCTTCGAGCCTCAGGGGGCAGTCGCTCCAGCTCTAACACTTTCTGGCGGGTTTTGGTTTTTGTCCTAGATCCTGGGGACATTTTTACGGGAATTTTGACGCTGACCTGGATATTTTTGAAGCCGTCGGGCTTGTCTAAGCAACGGCCCTACCAACAAACCCACCTTAAAAAATGCTTTATGCCACGCTCGTCCATTTGGTGGATCATGTGACAAATACGTTAATACGCTGATTAAGTTGTACACCACAATCAGTAGTTTACCTTCTTCACGTCGCTGACAAGTATTGTATTTTGTTAATGTTATAATGATTTCCATTTTATTTCCAACCTCCCTTTTGGTTATTTCTCATTCAGTAAACTTTTGTTAGATTAAAATATTAACCAATTTCATTAGCCTCCTTATTTCCCAGACCTAATTGGGTATTTTTTCTTTCTTCAAATGATAATTCTTTCCCAGAAAATATCAGAGGACATGGAAGATATTCAAAGAATAACAACGGCGTAACCAACTTGCGTATATGAATTTGAGAGTGGAAGGGTATGTGTGATCGTAACCGACCAAAGTGACACAGGATAGTGTTAACTTTATTAAAGCAAAACTGTACAAAACAATTGCTAATCAAACTGAAATAAATGTTGGGATTTTCGTTCGCGATAAACATTGACATTAAATAATCAAAATTCCCGATATTACAGAGATAACTATGAAATGCTAAATATAAACTCCTATTCTTTCCCAGATAGAAACACTAGTATTATCATGAGAACCTAACGGATTTCAGAGTCGTCAAATCATGTCTAAAAGTATAATATTCACACCAGCACCTTAAAATACTACAAAATAAAGTGAATGCTAATCAAATAAGTTTGAATGTTTTTATTGATCACTCGTTGAATATTCATGCTCTGCCCATAGAGCTTAAAATAATCGTTTTTCCGACTCACCAGAGTATATCTGAACATTTCACACATTTTTATTGCTTTGTTTCGTTATTGTTTTTTGTTTTATTCTTTCTTTCAGTAAGAAGATTTCGGGTAGATGTAGAAATATACAGAGAAAGAGTATTTTTTTTTCTTTCTTTATAATCAATAGATATACTATTTCAAAGAATACTAATTTGCCTCGAGACAATTTTCTGAGTGTCACCCTGCAATATCATTTCCGCTTCCCTTTACTACCTATGCTGAGGGATGTCGACTACTCCCGGGTGATTAGAGGTATTTCTTCAGAGGCTTAACCACATAAAAGTCTTTAATTTGTGTTGCTACTTCGGGTAGTGGTCGAAATAAAATAAATATAACACAAGAGAGGGATTTTTGGTTGTTGTCACAGTGAAAATATACAAATGAAAATGGCCACTTACATTTTTAGAAAACTTTCTTCGTCGAAGATATTTTAGATTTAATTTCATGATACAGACAATTGAATCTAAAAAAGAAAAAGAAAATCCTCTCTTAAAGATTTTTTTTTTCGAAATACGAGATCTGATCAATAGATCAGTAGTGCGGCGAAGTTATTTGTTGAAATTTCACATGAAGTTTGCACTGTATAACATTAGACCTCTATGATTAGAGCAAATGTTCGGTCAACAGTATTGACCAAAAAGATTACGTGGAAAATATTTTACAGCCACGGGAGAAAGAATTTTTGATGACCCAATGCATGCGAGAACATTCAATAAATTTGGTGTTGCGCCGTTGTATTTCAGCAGTAGTAATGTTGTGAATAAAACAACCAAGACTGGGAAAACAAAACCAAACATCTATATCTTGTTAATAATAATAACTTCTCATCTCAAATATTTATGCAAATAATTCTAATAAAGGTTTTTTTTAAGCGTAAGCAAGATATGAAAGTACTTTTACGAGGTTAACGTGAATGTGATAGCAAATTGTGCATCAGAAATCCGTAACTAAAAGCACTTCAATATAGTATCGGAACAGTTTTCCGGGAAGGGTCATAAAAATGATAATGATGAAAGTAATTATGAATAAAACTAGTAAACATTAAACCATATAAGAGGAGGTTGAGTTCTATTTTTATATGGTATTTTCAGTAGAGAAAAATAGTTTTAAAAATGAATATTGTACGAGTATTATATTTTGTAAGTTTATAGTGGAGGTAAATGTTTTAGAATTCATTTTAAATGCTGACTTTCTTGTCAGTCCTGAAATTCCATAGAAGACAAGACTTAGGTAGCGTCAGGAAATTTCGCATGTTTTCTGAGACTAGTGTACAGCTACAGCTTGTACAGGCAATTTTTATTTATATATATCTACAGGAATTTAGGGACAAAATAAAGATATTTTTTTCAGGAAACCATCAATCACATGGGTCCTTTTCTATTTTTTATTTGATGACACATATGGACTAGAGACAGTTACAGTACCAAAATGATTAAAAACAAAGTTGGTTGGTTGGTTGGTTGGTTGGTTTTAAACAAGAAAGACTAATACGTTGGCTCTTATAATATTGATATTGCAATTTTCTGCGAGGTGTTTTTCAGTTTAAAATGACAATGAAGATAATATTTGTATCGTATATAATTGACATCGAATTAAAAGAATATGCTGTAAAACCGACGAACTAGCAATTTTCTCTTACGTTAACTTCTTGAGGGAGGAGCAATGAAAATATAAACACATATCAAAATTAAGATGAAAGAATGTACTTTTCAGAATTGAGGAGTGCCAATGTTTCCTTAAAGAATAAAACTAAATACAATATGTTATGAATAAAGCTAGTGGTGAAGAAAGCGACGATCATGCCACCGTTTGATTTAGACTTCTCTAAACCAATGGGTAGAGGCATCTATGGTATTTAAGCAAGATTTGGTGATTGATAGATTACATGAATAAATAATTGATTTTAATGTCAAGAGTTATTTTATGCCTAGAGGTTAATGAATCTCGTTTAGTGTTTGTTCATATTTCATTTTTCTTGCGCTTTCTTGAGAGGTTTCTTTTTTGTCAAGCTTGGCCTATAACACTCTGGGTGAAAGGGAGTAATGGCAATGGAATGGTACCCCTTACATCGCATACAGCTTAGTGTCATATCAAGGAAACCCATTTTCGGTGGGACTGGTTAGTTAAGATGAAGGAATTTACTTATTAAAAGTGTTGAGTGGTAATGTTTTTCCTAAAATAAAAAAGATGCAACGACATTTATGACAACAAGATAATTTGATAGTACGGGATGTCGTTGTTATTCAATATTCATTCCAACTCTGACCAGGCCAGATTTGACACATAGTCATTTTTTGCGGGGGACCAAGCATGAATCGAGACTTATACGTGGCTGTCACAAAAAAATGGTCCTCTAGGAATGCCCAAAAGAAAGAGATGAGTTTAAAGATTTACTCTGGGTTTTTGTAATCGCAGCTGGTGTGTTCCAGAAGGATTTACTAAGGTAATGAGGCGAAATTTATCTTTTATCATTTTCTGGTTGGCTCTAGATGATAGCGTTTTATGGTATATTAAGTTATTTAAAGCCTATTTCTCCTTCCCTCTCTCTCTCTCTCTCTCTCTCTATATATATATATATATATATATATATATATATATATTCCTGGGAAAAGAGTTGTGCCCCTCCCTAGAACAAGTAGCAATTAAAAAGGGAGACTTTGGGTCACGCTCGACTATAGTTGGCAATAATAATATTTATAATAATACATATATATATATATATATATATATATGTGTGTGTGTGTGTGTGTGTGTGTGTGTAAATAGATAGATAATTTGTAAGCGAGTAATTTCTTGCTAACAGTTTTTATTCGAGCCAAAGCTCATTTGTTTTTACACAAATGGTTTCAAGAACGGCTATTTATTGTTCGCACAGAGTTGATAAATTTTAAGCATTGGTATTTAACTGTAGAAATAATTCTCTTTGTTATAAGAAATAATCCCTTGTAGTAGACGCCAAGTATTGTGATCTAACACTAATAATTGTATTCAACATTATTCATTTGTTTGCACACAGTTAAATGGTTTCAAGCACTGCTGCCCAATTATTATAATTCATTTATTTATTGCGGACTTTTTGTCCCCATCTTGGTAGTTTTTGTGTTGTTTCTTCTTCACTATGTTTCGGCCAAATTTCACCTCGGGCCTTCTTCAGGTGATTAACTGCGACCTCGGATAGGAATGCTGAGTCTCGTAACCTTATCCCCAGTAATTACTGCCTTCCATAGTTGTTGTCTATCGCACCACGTTTTTCTTTTGACCAAGTATACCTCTGGCCGGCTTGGGTAGGAATTAAAACCGTTATCTTCTGACAATACTCACCAGGAAGCATAGAGACTCACCGCCTCTATCCACAGCACCACGGGGCCCGAAGGCCGAAAAGTAGTGAAGAAAAACAACACAAAAACTACCAAGTTGAGGACAAAAAGTCCGCAATAAATAAAAAATTAATTCTCAGATTAAGAAGCTTTATCTCAAAATGATTCCAATTAAAGACAATTATAATTCAATTTAACAAGCAATCATTAGTTTACTTACAGGTAGCGGGTTTCAAGTATAGTAAATGATTAAATAACTCTTTTGAGCCATAGATGGGATCCTAACAGTTTCAATCACTCTGGGTGAAAGAGGATCAAGGCATAATAATAAATGAGTATACTAAACGATTATTGTAATAAATGCGTATACATTCCCCAAAGCTTAAGGATTGCAGCTCCACCATGAGATACAGTTTATGTGGGTGTCCTCGTGGTGTAATGGTTAAAGCGATGAACTGCGGAATCGTAGTACGCGACTTCGTACTCCAGTCGCGCTATTATGTTCACTTTCGGGCAAATACCCTTGGGAAAGGTATGAACCCCCTTATTCTCCCTCCAGCTATGGGTAAATAGTAGGACGGACTAGGTTCTTCAGCCTTGTTGAGGCAACTAGTCTAGGTGAAGGAAAACTCTGAATTCAAACCTGTTAAACTCCGCTTAAAAATTGACCTTGTGTCATATCCTGCCCGAGCGGAGGGTTTGGTAAATAGTACCATGAGATACAGTTTAGCATCATATCCAGAACACTCATGAGTTGCTTTTTACCCCCTGCAGAGATGCAGTCAGCATATTTGATAGCTCCAGTCGACTGGGCTGTTATAATTTTCGATCCACATTATAGTAGCAGGACCGAGTGAAATTATTAAAAAAAAATGGAAAACAGCTATCAATTAAAAGCGAACAAAATCCTCGTGAAAATTAATGAAAGAGTAATAATGTCCTCCTTTATATTTCCCAAGTCAAATAACTTGAAATTGATGTAGATTTTCCGCTGCTAATAAGAGAAAGCAATTTACATTAGTCAGACATATTGACAAATAATTGAGATAAGCGTGAACGGCGTTGCTTCGGGAGTTCATTCATTTTCATCTTGCTCCGATTATTTAGATGGCGTTGCTTTATTCCTTCTCTAAATAATTCCCCGAAAGAACATTTAATCAAAAAGGGTTAGAAATTAAATTCTGATAACTGCATTTTGAAACATTCTACTCGAACAATGACAACTGCAATCAACCAAACATAATAGTATTCTACACAAACATCAATAACGAGAAAAGAAGCGTGTCTAGTGTGGTGGTTATCGTTATAAAAAATTGAAATACTGAGCTGTGATCAAATCCTGGGTTAATTTGTTTGCTTTTCCCTTCACACTAACATTTATGTAAACGACATCAATCCATCTCTTATTTTACACTTACTATGGAAAATAGTTGGGCAGACTGTGCTCTTAAGATTTTGTAAGATAAGCGGTCTTGAAAAAAACTGGATTTAAATTTGCTATATTCTGCTTCAAAAATGGGCCTCTTGTCTCAATCAGTCTGTAGCAAAGAGTTAGGGGAATAGGAATTAATCATATTCGAGATAATTACAAACTACGGTAGGAAAAGAGGGAACCTTGAATAGTATAATCTTTATCCACCTTGGCTAGCAGTATATGTTTATTGAATTCGTCTCATAATCGGCGCTTTGAGGCAAATCTAAGATATCTTTACTTTTATAAGACGACACCACAAATGGTGAATTAGTCAGCAAGTCAATCTTGAATGGAACCATATATCAAAAACAAACACCTAAGTTCACGCTCTACACACCACACTTTCAACGTATATCTATTAACCTCCTATCCAACAAGAAACATAAGATAAACTCAATAACAAAACTTTGAAAACAAAGATACCGATGCATTTTGTTTTGAAACAATTGTGAACAGGGAATTAAAGGTTAAAGTGAAAAATAAAGGTGAGTGTGATATCAAATGGCAAAGTTCGGAAGCCAAGATGTCGTCTTTCTTATTCGCTGCTTTTTTTTTTTTTTTCGTTTAGCTTTTAGAAAATAAATGCATCAGGGATACATAAATATTATTTTCCATTTTTCCTGCAACTAAACACTAACAAAAATTCTATAAAGTAATTTATTTGGTATATAATAAAATGTACTTTAGAATGTGCTGGCTTATTTTTAAAAAAATATATGAAAAAATTGCATAGTGTATTTGACAGTCGGCATTGACATATTTCTAATTTCTAACAATAATAAACATTATCTTTGAGTAAATACGGTGTGTTATCAGAAAGAAAGATAAACATCTATCCAACTCACTATAGAGAAAACATATCCTGTTTAGGGTTCATTCATCACTCGTTTAAAGAAAATGATTCAATATATACGATAGCCATTTACAAAACTAGGAATATGTAGCACGAAATGAAATGGAAGTTGTTGTTTTTTAAATATTAAATTAAAAAAAGAAAAGAGAAAAATAATTTTATAAAAGTAAGAGAAGAAAAGCATACTATATTTTCTTTTTAAATCATTTTTTCTGCTTTTTTTTTTTTCGATACTCGAAAAGTAAGGAAACTCTCTTAAAATTCAAATTTGTTCTCGTATCATTTAATTTTCTGCAGTTTTGTTGAAGGAAAAGAGTAACATAATATTTTATGTATACATAAATAAGAAGAATATAACAGAATCATAAAATTGTTAAAAGTAAATGCTGGGAATATATGAATTACCATTAGTTGACAATACAATTTCTATATATAAGTATGATTCACTAGATGTTATGCATATCGTTATTCTTTATGATAATATATCGTTCAGAAAACTTTACGCGGAACATCGGATAGGTCAACCGTATATAGAATCAACAAACTAATGCAGTTGGTATATTCAATACTCCACCGAGATGCTAGACATCAAATAAGAAAGTATCTTGGCCATGACACTAAATCAAATTTGTAAGGGAAGCACCAGTCCTGGGTCGTTGGGTAGTAAAGAATCACTCCTTCTTTGCCATTACTCTGATTGGTTAGTGTTCCATCAACGGGATAAATAGATCTATTTGAAGTCATAGAGAGTTTACCTGATTAAAATGATTAGGAAGATAAATTTTTTACCATGTGTAATTGGAAATCATAATGTTAAAGATACTTAGGCAAGGTTTAACATGTTTCAAGATAAACAAAGCAACCAAGCAACCAGAAAAGCAACCAAGCAACCAGAAAAGCAACCAAGCAACCAGAAAAGCAACCAAGCAACCAGGAAATCAACCAAGCAATCAGGAAATACCAACCATTTTACAAAGTACATATTGTTTCTATTTTTCAATTTTGAACTATTTCTTTCTTTTTTAATAGATGGCTGTCTGTCTGTCTGTCTTTCTGTCTGTGATCTCCTAACCTGGTTTGGCCATTGGGTCCAAGACACACATGAATTGCGTCTTAAAAATAGCCTGGTGGCGCCTATCCCTCAGCAAGTTTACAACTGGTTTGAATTTTTCTTCTTCCCAGACCGGTTCTCATGCCAAGATTAATTAGTAAGTAAGCCTGTCCTATTATTTACTCTTAATTAAAGGGGGAATACTTGGAATCATGCTTTTGTCAAGGGTATTAGCACGATGGTAAATGTCAACAACCTAGTTCAGAGTTTCAACCCTGCTAGGCGAGTTCATTTCCAATCACAATAATGTTATGACAGTTGTGCCAGCCGATCATTGCTGACATCCTGCTGAGCACACAGAACATAATTATATGTCATAATGACATATCATATTATATTTTAGCATTAAATAATATAGTTTTATTTTTGTAACTTTAGATAAAAAAGTTAAATTGGTAAAAATTAGTTCTAAAATACGTACTCACTCAGTTACTTAGATTGGACACTTCTCTATCAAATACAGAAAATATTGAACACTTTTGATTTAATGCAATACATTTCACTCAATATTTATGAGAAGTTTTAAATGAATCAATGACAATACATTTATACATGTATTCTGATAAAATTTCGCATGTTGGGTTTAAAGAAAAATAAAAACAATATGATACAGTTTTTAAGTAGATTTGAATTTGTAAAGATTTTAGCTGAGGATAATTGGAAGATGACCAGGTTTATTTTTAGGACAGTAGCTAAGTGTAGCCATTTTGGTGGAATCAGTAAAACCTAATCTATTCATGATAAGTGTGTTCTTAGTGATCTTGACAAGCTAAAGGGGCGAAGTCTACATAAAAAAAGACTCTTATGATTCTTTCCGACAGACACTCTACACAAGCGTCTTCGAGATACAAACTAACTTGGGTTTTCTGCATCAGACTCATTTACCATCATTTTCTCCTAAGAGGTTATTTTTGATGGCATGAATGACATCAATCTTCGATTCAACGACCAAAACTTGAAGATGACAACCGAATAAAAGAAACAGTCTCCGATTTTTGTTGATTTTCTCTTTTTTTTATTATCTGTCAGGGACCACGTAATGTTGACAAACGTACTTAGCTCTTAACTGATGGAATAAAAATATTAGGTTTGCGGCTCCGAAATGATCCGTTGTCTACAATCACTCTTTAGAATATTACATGTTTCGATGTGCAAAATGAATTGCTTCTCGAGTGGAAGAGAAGTGTAAGAAGGTATTTTATGGCTTCATAAATACCGGAAGAAAGAAAAGCCAACATAGCATATCAGTTTAGCTCAAGGAAAGCTGGCGAATTTTGTGGGACATTTCATTGAGTACGTCACAAGTGAAAGTAATTTGATGATACTAAATACGATGCATTACAGAAATTGGAGATTCTACAGATGCGTTACGGGGGCTACCATTAACCAAAGAGCAACAGGGGGAGATTATAGCAAAAAAGAATGTAAGGTAGTCTCTCTATTTATTAAGACTTTCCCAGGTGGAGTTAACAGAGATTTAAAAAAATGAAAAAAGAATTAGTAAATATATTTAGACAGGTGTTGCATTGTATACAGAACTCGGTATCTCTGAACGAAGCTTCCGAGATAAGAATGGTTGAAACCTGGATCCTATCACAGATCAGGGTTAAAATGTTCCATGATGAGATGGAAGTAATCATTGCCAGCTACTAAATATACAAAAGTCAATAAAACAGTTAATCAGGATAGGGGCCCAAATAGTTGACAAAATACGAAGAAAGTGCCATATGTTCTCAGGAAACAAAATCACCTGCTCGAAAAATGCAACGTGTAGGGTGTGAGCAGAGACTCCAGGGTTCAGAGAAAGAAATGCTGTCTGTTAGAAGTAAAGTCACGGGACAGAGAAGACGATTGCTGAAGATTAGAATAAGTTCAATGAGAAGTCTTGGTAATATCACTATCAACTTTGGAGTTTGCAAGAAAACACTGGTAGATACTTAGGCAGAAATTACGATTTTCCACAGGAAAGCGTTCAACTTAATTAAGTCTCAACCCGTTCATAAGGATAACATGAGAGATCTGAAATCTGTAAACAGTATGTACTTAAAGACCAATGGGTAAACGACCATAAATTTCCATGTCAGTGGACAAGCAACCAAATATGTCGTGCATAATTTGAACAGAAATATTACTTTACGACAAGGTTGGTGACAAGAAAATGTCACACGTATTTATCCAATTTAGGGGTATTACTAATCAGAATAGTAAAATATATTCTAATATCAAATAGAGTGTCATCTTCAATACTATATCAAACCTCAATCAACCACTCCATCTATAATTAGAATTAGAAATAATTTCAAATAACAACCACATTTCATAGAATAAATACATTGAGAATAGCAAAGAATTTTCAAGTAATGCTAATTACCAATGGGTTGGGAAAGATGGATAACCATAAAAAATACTTATAGTCAGTTTTTACCATATTACTCAAACTGTTAGGCTCCGAATGTTGTATTCATTTTGATGCAATGAATAATAAAGACGAGTAGAGCCTTCTTTAGAAATATATATCTCTCACTTTATTGCAAGAGTTCGAAAAGGTTATTCAAGGTTTGCGAGTTAGAGGGAGTTGGAGACCGAACAGAAACTGCAATATTTTGACCCCACTCTTATGGCCGTCAGCGTTGTGTCTTTCTCGTTCTCCAGGCCTGTTCAACCGGAGGCCCGGGGGCTCACTCTGCTGGCTTTCTCTACTACGTCTTATTCAGCAACTTCTCTAGACCCCAACTCAATCGGGGGCTCTGAGCCCCTTCGGCCTGGTGTGACATTCCTTACCACATCTCGTCTATAACTCCGTCCGATCTCTAACTGGAACTTCTGTCTTGACTGAGTTATATAATAGTCCAACGTCCACTCAATCGCCTACTCGATATTTGGAATCGCATGTTTGATCGTCATTAAGCGGAAATAACATCATGCAGTTCACAGGTCACTCTCTTCCGATGCCCCAGTCTATGAGTGTACCATGGGAAGTTTTTACCTCGTTCCATTTCATCAGCCAATTTCCGCCCACGCGATTTCCTCTCATAACTGCCATTAGAATGTGTCACTTCCTTCCGGTGCATCACCTTGGAATGGCATTCTTTGGCCGGGTCGAAGGCCAAAATACAACACGAAGATGATGTGCTGTAGGAAAAATCTTTCCGGGTGTCAACAAATGTTGTATACTACAGATACAAATACATATACAATACATACATATTTAGAAATGCAAAACACAGACGGACTCTGTTGTTTCTGGTACGAACGGTTTTATTACTTTCTGTCTTTGGTGTTGGCGACACGAAGAGAGAGGCACATTTCGTAAAAGTCTTTCGTGATCATATTATGCTAACCCAATCCCCAAGGTTCGGCACATCTCGTGGTGTTAAAGATCTCAATTCATTTCTGCTGGTAGAGATCCGAAAAACTTAACCGGCGCTGCAACGGTAGAGAACTCAACTGTCTGCCTCCATGGTCCAACCTCAATTCTCAACAGAATGGCAGAAACTCGATTCTCTGCCTCCATGGTCCAATCTCAACTCCCAACAGACTTTTTTTTTTCAAAATCCTCCAATTCTCAGGGACCATTTCTTCCAGGCATGACGTTATCCACTCTCCTGTCCTATTTCCTGTCTGGGGTTTATTATGTCAATGGTGATGGTCATATCATTTTCTCACGAGCATAAAACTGTACCCAATGACTATGCACCTGAACTCTTAACCCGAATAGTTCAAAGCCCTACCAAACTGAACGATAAAATATAATTAACGAAAAATGATTAATAGAAAAATATCATTCTTTTATTATATAACACAAAGATACGTTATCAAATAGTAGTTGTAGTTGTTGTAATCAGATTAATGCAAATATCAAGGATATAGTTTTACACAACAAATTTATGGCCCGCACTCGAACATGATAAAAATATTTATTTGTCACTGCAGACAAATATTTCAGTAGACGGCAACTGTGAAAATGAGGGTAATTACAGGTTGTCACCTTCCTATTAAGAAAACATATTAAACCCTTTTTAAGAAGCACGATGAAGTATATAAGGTCGTCGATGAAATACTGGATGGTAAGGGAATTAAAAGTTCACGAAGCCGTGCGGTGATTCATATCGTTTTAGTTCAGAAAAAGGATGGTTCAAAACGGTTTTGGGTTGCCTATTGTTCATTGAAGAAGATAACGGAGAAAAACACATTCAAACTCCTTATTATCGATGATATTTCAGCAACTTTGAGAAGTGCTATTCTTCGAAATGGGGTATAATATCTGGCCTTTTGTACGTGGAATAAGGTAAAATAAAAGAAACAACAAAAATTGCTGTTTTTAACATAAAGATCAGTATGCTTCTATTTTGAATGGTTTACGATATCAATAGTTTCTAAAAATTAATGGCAATTGTTTTAGGGGTACGAAAAAGTAGATCTCGGCTAAATTTTATATCTAAACTAGGAGCACCGCTTTTTTCAAATAGAGCTCTGTCTGCAAAAGACTGTCGTCTTCTTTCTCACAACGTATCTTTTCAAGACGATTTCGGCCATTCCATTTTATTCTGCATCCAATTACAAGCAATCAGCAATGAAGCTACATCACCAAGTCAAGCAGGTGCAGGTCTAAACTGCAAAGCTACGAATTTCAGCGAATAAAATCAACCCCATTGCCTACAACGCCAGAAATAATTCAATAAAAGCTGTTCCGAAACTGTGGCTAATTTTCCGATTGCAGTCAAGTGTGAGTTTCCTTACAAAGCGAAAACTGATCGTTAAGGAAAGACCAATATTTTGTACACAGTTCAGTTTTAATATAATTCTGAAGAACAATGAGAAACATTTGCCGATTGTTTTATTATTAGATTATTGACCGACATTGGACAGATTGCTAGAACTGTGGATAATTAAAGGTTTCAATGCTTCAAAACGTTAACTAAATTATGTAGTCTGAAAAACATAATCAGGATAAAAGATCAGAAATACATTATAGTCATCACACACACACAAACACACACACACACACACATATATATATATATATATATATATATATATATATACATATATATATTTGGAGAAACAGACAGAGGTTAGAATATTAATAAAAAGCGTATAAAAAAATCACATTCCTTACTTTTAATGTTTTCACATTCCTTACTTTTAATGTTTTTCTATAAGCACTAATTCAGTATTTTCCCGGACTTATTATACACTAATAAAAAATATGACACGCCACGAAAATTATGACTATATATATATATATATATATATATATATATATATATATATATATATATATAAATCAGTGTAAACGAGGGTATTGGCTCTGCTTGTGGGCATATATATTTACATTTCTGCATAGATGCATGCAGCTAATCAGGTTTTAAACACAAATACATACTCATAACCACAATATGCCTATAGATATGTGAATGCATGAGTGTATATATATCCCTATTTGTGTGTGTGTCTGTGTAAGAGAGAGAGAGAGAGAGAGAGAGAAAGAGAGAGAGAGAGAGAGAGTGTGTGTGTGTGTGTTTGCATTTATTTTACTTTTATTTTTATCAATCAATCTCTCTTTCTTTCTTTCTTACTTTTCTGTCTCTGTCTCTCTCGATATATATATATATATATATATATATATATATATATTGTTTAGATTAAATACATAAGTCGTCCTACTGTTTTCTTTAGAGCATTACGTAGGATTGGGCTAGTAACTGAGCACAGACCCATGGCGTCACATAACTGAATATTACCTTATCCAAAGTCTGATTTGAGAGCCAACATCGATTTACAAGCAGTTAAAGACGTTAGAAAATCTCAGAAGAATCGGGAAATATGAATATTGTAAACAAACCGTTTGCTAAATTTAGCTTAGTGTGGTAGTGAACTTGAATTATAATCACCCAATGAGAATCGAACTCACTAACAAAGGTCTGCAAGTCATGCTTTCTATATAGTACACACCGATGTGCCCTTTCAAAATCAACTAAAATTTCCTTTTCACATTGGCCACAGATTTTGCAATTACTGCTGATCATAAGTATTCACATATCTCAGAAGTAAACTGGCTCCTTGACGGTAGAAATATTAGCAGTCCTCTCACGATTATAGTTACCATTTTCTCTGCTCAGCTAAAATGGCACAAGGCCAATGATATGAGACAGTCGATAAGGCTTAAAGAATATTGATTTTTTTCGCAAGATTAGCATTATTAACATTTCAGGACAATGAATGAGATTTTTAAAAAAATCACGTAATGTAGATTTAGCAAAAGTTGGCAAGTGAGGGGCGCCTAATGAGGATCGAACTCGTATCTCAATAATTTCTTTGAAATTAGCTCGTTAAAAATTACACACGTTTGCTCTTTAAAAGATAATGTAAAGAATGCAGGGAGATTAGAACTCATTACGTAATCATAATTGATTATTGAATCTAGCTTACAAACCATTTCAACTAAATGAGGTTTTCATTAAAATATTAGTCATTTGCTAAACTTACTTTAACCTGAGCTGACCCTTTAAGTAGGATAGTGGATACACCGACTACATCCTATGCAGAGGAGTAATACCCTCAAAATGGGTACCTTGGGTATGACACTAAACAGAATCCATTTGTGAGACTTGTGTTCTGATAATCAAGGAAGTGTAGAATACTCCTTATTTGTCATCACTTGTCGGCCGACCCTAAGTAGGACTGTTTGAAAGTTATAAGGTTAAACCTATAGGCCAAAATACATTATTACAAATAGATAGGAATACTAGAAACCATTTTTTTATCACTTACCTCAAATGTGGTTCAAGCCTGGAGGTATGGGGCACCAAGTGAGACTTAAAATCACTAATAATGGTATGCTAGTCTATCTATCTAACCATTACACCACCAGAAGAGATTATATAACCGTGCATAAAAATGATTATTCATATTAAATTCGAACTGTTACTTGAAATCATATAAATGTGCATAAATTATTAACATTATATAAGAACAGTTGATAACATAAACTTATAAAAACCTATGATTGCACTGACCAACTTTGATTTTTTCCCAAAGGTGTAAGGTTTATCAAATGATATATGATTGCGATTTTATGCAAAAAGATCACTCACTGTGTTTGATCAGGTCTGTTTTTTAAGATGTGCTTGAATACTACAGAACAAGTTGTTCACAATGATAACACTTATTCAAAAGCCTGCCGACTCTACTTGTCATGGCGGGTGCCTGATGTTTAGTATAGCATTTAATGATGTATGTGTACCCAACTACAATGTACCATCCTACTTGCTAACACCTACATACCTGGAGGAATCAGGGCTTATCCCTCAGCTTAAGATTATTTTAATGGACTGTGTCAAGTGTCAACAAAGAACTGAGTGCTGATTTTTTTTTCTCTTTTCAGCTTGACATTTGTATTCCTCTAAGAATAGGTCAGAAGTGTAAGAATAATCCTGATAAAACCTGTTATATCTGCAGTGGAATCATTCTTTCTAACCATCAAGCAAAAATGACTGTCTTTTGAAGAAGTCATATCGCATTTATTCTGAGTCAGAGATCAGGATAAGTAATTCGCTCCCTACATTTGCTGAGAAACGTGTAGGGAACCTGAGGGATTGGAGAAGGGGTAAAATGAAGAATATGCCATTTACCATCCCAATGGTCTGAAGGGAAGGAAAAGATCGCATTACGGACTGCTATTTCTACATGATAAATCCTAAAGGAATACATTGCAAGAACAAACTCCATGTTCATAGCCCTGATGTTCTTTCTCCCATTAGACCATTAACTTATGGCCCAGACCTTCCTGTTCCTCAGCTAGATAGTAACAGGAAATATAGCTCTGATTCTGAACGTAGTGACATGACTGTTGTAACTGGAGATAACGCATACAAGCCAGATTTAGACGACTAGCCAGTGCCCTTGACATAAGCAGAACTCAACGACCTGACAGGAGACCTGAATCTTTCAATAAAGTCTTCTTTGCTGCTGTGTTCATGTCTCAAAGAGATACATTTGTTGGCACCAGGGACAACGTTCTACTGATATCGAGACTAATAAAAATTATGACAGTTTTTCACGTTCCACGATTAGTCATCATTGGTTTATTGCAACAACATTGCTGGATTGATCAATTTATTCAGAGCATTATACTACAGAATGGAAACATTTTATTGACTCATTTAGCAGAAATCTTTAATTAGTTCTTCGTCATAAAGGGAATAGTGTTTCATCTATCCCTATAGGACATTCAGTACAAATGAAATAAACTCACAACAGTATTGGTCATTTGTTGTCAGCGGTAAACTACCGGGAGCATAAAAGATTGATTTGTGGATATTTTAAAGTAGTTGAACTGGTCCCAGGGCACCAAGGTGGGTACACAAAGTATCCTTGTTTTGTTCTGTAGCTCGAACGGCCTGGCTGATGACCCACATTATGTTATTACAAGATATATGTGCTATAATCAAAAGGGGGACATCTCCACTCTAGACGGAACCCCTCTTAAACTAGTAGACAAATTCACTTACCTAGGAAGCAGCGTCGAATCAACCGAAAAGGACATCGACACGAGGTTAACGAAAGCATGGACAGCTATCAATAGGCTATCGATTATATGGAAATCAGACCTAACCGATAAAATGAAACGCAGTTTCTTCCAGGCAGTGGTTACATCGATACTGCTATATGGCTGCACTACATGGACTCTAACAAAACGGCTCGAGAAGAAGCTAGACGGCAATTACACCAGAATACTGCGTGCAATCTTGAACAAGTCCTGGCGACAACACCCCACAAGACACCAACTGTACGGCCACCTGCCTCCTATCAGGAAAACTATTCAAGTTAGACGAACCAGACATGCAGGACACTGCTGGAGAAGCAGGGACGAACTCATAAGTAATGTACTCTTATGGACCCCCACACATGGCCGTGCAAAAGCAGGACGACCAGCACGAACATACATTCAGCAGCTATGTGGGGATACGAGATGTTGTCCTGAAGACCTGCCTGGGGCGATGAACGATTGGGAGGAGTGGCGAGAGAGTGTCAGGGATATCCGTGCTACCAGCGCGACATGATGATGATGATGATACATTTCAAGTAAGAGCTTGTATCTTAAAAAAATGATCTGATTAGAAAAATGAGTATGTTTTTTAGATTCAGCGTAAAATACTGCCTAAAAATCAGCTATTATATATTCGCCCCTGAAAACATCGCAAGCTTGAGTTATTTATATAGAAACTTGTGTTACAGACAGGATGCCATACAATGCCAATTTTAAACAGAGTACAACTTATTTAAAATTACATAGAAAAGTCTAAAACTGAAAAATCTTGAATCTTGAAACGAAGGAAAATACAGTAACCGCACAGGAGACGTTTATTTAGGTTTGCATAGTTTAACATTAGGCGAGAAATATGAGTAACCAAATGCGAATCAGACTCACTTGTTAAATCTGCTGGCCCATCTTGATAAACTTTACACCGCATAAGGCGATACAAAATATAGAAAAATAAGTAAATAAATAGAAAAGAAAATTAAAAAGAATTTAGCAACTATGAATACAAGACTGACAAACAGAAATAATAAACAAAATATAAAATGCAACAATTCTTACTCTTTGTCGGCTGTTATTTTTACATAAAATCAATTCTGGTTGGTCTATAAGAAGCGATTTGCAGCCATGGAGATCGAACAGTCGCAGCCGTTTTGAATCTCAGGAGAAGAATTTAATTATCAACAAGACAGAGCCTGATGGTAATTGCCCGATGGCTATAGACTTTGATACACTGATTTTGGACACTTCGTTTGCGACGCCCAACAGTGACGCTGAAAGATAAGTTATTGTCAAAAATGGCGGACTATACAACGCAAACATTGTTACGCAATTAGTTTCCATCTGAGATCGTTGATCAAGTGTCGTTTTGGCTTTTATAGGAACGTGTCACCTGTTAATAATTTAAACCAGTAGGTGTCTTCTTGGAAAAATCCTTTGTTTCGTCTCTTTATTTAATGGCATATCAACCATAGGAGGTTATTTAATACGATAAACCATTCTTGTATGAGAATAACAGTGACACTATTTAAAATGGGGTTCATAACTTTCCCAAGGATATTTGACCGAAAATGAATGTAATAGCATGACTGAAGTATGAACTTGCTTACTTCCAGGCCGCAGTAGAGCACTGTATTAATTACGGCCTGGAAACATTCCCTATAAAAAATCCTTATTTTTTATCAATGAAATTAGATAATATTGATGCTGTTCACCTGAAAGAATAACATATATATATATATATATATATATATATATATATATATATATATATATATATATATGAAGAGTACACACTTCATATAAAGCCGAGTACAGCGGCGATTACAACAAATGAGCAAAGTTCTTAAAAAATAATTTGATTTTTACGAAGTTTAACGTTTCTTTCAATTTTCATTGGTATCATATAAGTATTCATAGGTTATAGTCGTCATGAAAATGTTAACAAGAGGTATATATATATATGTATATATATATATATATATATATATATATAATGTGATTGTGTGTGTATGATATAGTTTAGTAAATATGAAATGATGTGAATGCTTTATCTCAGTCAAAATAGGAGAATGATCTTCATTGTAGAGAACTCTTGCAAAGGGCACCCAGCAATTTCAAACGTCGTCTAGCTAATAACATTATTAATTATGAGTACAATCTTGAAAGAAAATATTCTGCATTGATTTTAAATAGGCAGTAGGTGACAAATGGTTTAGAATGGAAACGAAAATAAAGTGACGAAAAATCAATCTCCCAACAAACAAAATCAATAACCCATTTTCTTATATAAAATCTTCAGATTAAAAGATGCAAATCCTTTGATTAATCACTCAAAGACGTTTATCAATTCCTTTTTCTGTACATCATCTTTTATCTTAATTTTAAGGCAGCCCATCGATTTATATAAACGGTTGTTTCAATTCAAAACAGACTAAAAAGTTTAAATACAAGCAACAGCAAAAATATTTTTCTCTCTGTAGAAGGCTTCATCTCTGGAAGAATATACTCTTAATTGGCTCATAAAATAATAACCTCTGCAAAGCGTTTAATTAAGAATTTCAACGTTGATAACTTGTATCTAACCAGCGAGAAACGCTGCAAAATAATGTCAACTCATTTGTGCTGTAACAAATAGAGATACAGGGAACATACAACACATAGCTAAAATTATGGAAGTAACACTCTTACAGAAAGATCACCTTGGTTAATTTTTAGCAGTAATTAAACTAAAAACTGATCAGATGCACAATTTTTTTAAAAATCTAAGTCCTGAACATTATGGCTTCATAAGACTTCCCTTAAACAAACTAGAGGGGGAAATACTCTATTTATTTAAATGATTTGATCTAATTTGTTTCAGGTATATTCTTTCCTGGCCGAATGTTTAGCTATTATATAAAGATACTTTGCGTCTTATATGTTATTTCTTTATTTACTGCCAAATAAAAACCAGAGTAAACGCCCTGTAAATATGCAAATAGCAACATTCTTCACTGGGGTTGTAATAATACCAGTTGCAATAAAATAGATTTTTTTTTTTTCACATAGTCACCCCCAGAATATGCCGCCTATTTGATAATTACTATCACTGCTATGAAACGCAGTTTCTTCCAAGCTGCTGTTGTGTCGATACTGCTCCATGGATGCACCACTTGGACGCAAATAAAACGGCTGTAGAAGAAGCTAGACGGCAACTGCACAAGAATGTTGCGAGCAATATTAAACGAGTCCTGACGGCAACACTCGACAAAGCACCAACAATAAGGCCACATGCTTCCCATCACGAAATCTATCCTAGTTAGACGAACCAGGCACGCAGGACACTGCTGGAGGAGCAAGAACGAGCTCATAAGTGATGTACTCCTATGGACCCCAGCATATGGCCGAGTTAAAGCAGGACGACCAGCTAGAACATACATACAGCAGCTGTGTAAGGATACGGGATGTAGCCTAGAAGACCTTCCAGGGCGATGAACGACAGGGAAAAGTGGCGAGAGAGGGTCAGGGATATCCATGCTGGCGGCAGAAGATGATGATGATGATGAAGATGATGATCACTGCTGTTCTTCTACTCGGATAGCTTTGGTATTTAATAATCCAGGATGATTGATATGCTTTTAAAGTAAAGAAACGAAACAAAACAAAATCATATCCATCCTCGTTAACTTTTCATCATCGCCTGCAATTTAAAATAATCTGAATATAACGCTGGTAAGTAATTCGCTTAGAAACTAATACATCTTATTTCATAATATATTCACAGTACTGACTGTTTATGATATTAGAGTAGTGCTGAACCTTCATCTAACAGCCAATAATTTGTTGCTTTATAACAGATTGAAGTTCATTAACAATCTGACAAAAGTGTGATTACAACAAGCATATGTGTATAAATGGATTCTTTCCTGTGGTAGAAAACACGCGTTAACTGACATTCATCGACACTTATGTTAAACAACTTGGGGATGTCGGTAAAGATAAGCTGGAAATCCGTCTCAACATTGATGGAAATTACGTGATTGACAAACCCTGTTCAATATAATTGTCATCTATTGAGGTAAAGAGTGACGCAATCAGTTTATTTGTACGAATTGGGTCCCCCCCCCAAAAAAAAGACGAACAACGACGCTGCCATTGTTGATGTAAAGATTAGGGTCACTTATGCTGGTGCCGTTTTTCATGAGTGCCGAAAAGGCGTCAGTAATGGAGGTGACCATGTGAGAAACAATGTTTTATATTTGAAACTTTTAACTTTTTATAGCCCAGAAAAAGTAACTGTCATGTCAATATGGAAAAGTTTTTCAATAAGAACTTCGCCATTTTACAAAGATTGACGAAGATTCAATCATGTACGGAATCCATTAAAGATACTTAATATCAAACGATGATATATTAACTTGTTGGGAAGTGGAAACTGGAGAAATATTGTAATGAATTTTTCTCTTGGTTGTTTGTGCGGCTTATTCATCAAGTACATTCATTTTGAAAGACAGCATAAAATATTCAACAAAGAGAAATGGATGCTCGAATGGGACTAATCGATGATATGATCAGGTTTAACCCTTAAAGAACTGCTTTCTCTGAATGCACAGCAGCTACCTGATTAATTGTGTAGCTTAAAACTTTGGTGCATGTAGATCTTACCCAAAGCTCCTTAAGATTGTGTATTTCATGAATTATGAAAGACCACGCACACACATACACACACACACACACACACACACAAGCCAATACACACACACACACACACACACAAGCCAATACACACACACACACACACACACACACACACACACACACACACACACACACACATATATATATATATATATATATATATATATATATATATATATATATATATATACTGACAAGTACCACGCAGGTTAAGCATTAAAATCATCGTATTCTACTATCACTGAACTTCCTATAAACTGATATTATGTCAAGATGTTTTCAACTGAAGTTGTATGTTGTGTAATGTTGAGATTAGAGAGGTTACAGTACTTGTGTAAAAATTAATTCCATACACAGAGAAATGCAATATATATATATATATATATATATATATATATATATATATATATATATATATATATATATTTATATATATATATATATATAGCCTTGGGCATTGAAGTGATGATTGACGTCCGGCTATATTACGATTCGGCTGAATCTGATGTTGGCCTGTGAGACGCTAAATTGATTTTACACAACAATTATGCGTAAGAGTCAAATTGTAATTGATATATACACTTAAATTTCTCTGAGCATGTCAAAAGAAAACCATACTGTAATTTCTATTCTATTTTATAGTTAAGGCCGCAAGTATTTATAGACATCACTACCTAAATAACTATGGGTAAATAGTAGGACAGACTAGGTTCTTCAGCCATGGTGAGGCAACAAGTCTAAGAGAAGGAAAACTCTGAATTCAAACCTGTTAAACTCCACTTCAAAATTGACCTCGTGTCATATCCTGCCCGAGCGGAGGGGTTGGGTAAATAGTACCTTAATAACCATATTCATTTATGCTTAGTTACTGCACAAGGCCAAATCTTTGGAGCACATAGTAAGACATGAACTGACAAATAATGACTTCCTTATCAAGGTTGCTAACCATTACTCAGTGTGAGGAACCCATAAAGGATTTGTATAAAAGCTTCGAAGCAGTAGGATCTTCCTTTTTCCAATATAAATTGCCTTTTTTATTCATGAGTTTATGTGCTATCAACAAATAGAAAATGGCTACTTATTTTATATTCCATGTGTTTTCTTATGGAATGTATGAGGGAAAGTTGTTGGCATTCAACGGTCGTCAAGTAATAGACAGACAATCTCAATGAATGGAAGAATCTGTCTCCATGTAAAGATATATCGAGATGGGCAGATATACTGATTTATATGAATAAGCAGAGTGAGATAGATAGATAGATAGATAGATAGATAGATAGATACGGAGAAAAGCAAAGATACAAATCCGAAACGAAGGAAAGAAAGAAAAAAGAGAAAAAAATGTCAAATGACAAAATTAACACATATACGTAAGCCACTGCAAGTGACCCGTTGCTACAAGTATTCATCGGATATACAAGAGAGGGGTGGACCTCAAAAGAGAAAATGTCATCCAATATCTAACCCTATCGCTCCATTCTTGACGAGCTAACATTTGTCAAAGGACGTGTCCTAAAAGGCACACAAATTGTAGTCCTCAGCTCACTCCGCAGTGAAGTACTCCAAAAAACCAATACAGGATATTTAGAAATAGAGAAATGATTTGCACGAATTTGTAAGTCTATTTTGAAATTCTACACACTCGAGATTTATGATCATCCTTGTGACTTTAGTAAATTTATTCTTTAACGTTTTGTCAATATTTTACAAATTGTAAGTGATGCCTTGATTTCGTTTTTTGCAACTTAAAGTTCTTTCTCAATATCACAGTGAAATGCTGGACTGGTTCTAGAATGCAAATACTGATTGCTATGACCCTCAAATACACGTTTCAAGTTCAATTATCGCTGCTTGGTCAATTATCTTGTGGTATCGTGAGTAATCATGTTATATTAGAACAAAGTGATAATATTTCTTCCAAATGTAAGTTCAGGCTTTTAATAGCATGTCAGGATTTTGAAAGATGCCTAAATAAACTGTCTCTTCATGTAGACATAATTGTTATATCATAAGGATATTAAAAAAACTATGTAGTATATTTGGTTTGCTTTCTTAATGGCATATCAATCATTTACGTCGGGAAACAGAAGGAATACTACTACTCGTTACTGGGGAATAGAAGATTTTATACCTTTTTCAAGGGTATTATTCAGAAAGTAAGTGTAATAAAGTGAATGGAGTTCGAACTTGCTTACCTCCAGATTGCAATCTACAGGGTGGAACGATAAAATTGTCGCCCTAGAAAAGACGACATGATTCTATTTCCATTTGATTAAAACCGGTTTTCTTTTTTTGTTGTTGTTGTTGTTGTTGTTGCCGCCCATCCACTAGTTGGCTAGTTGTCTACAAATCCCAAGTGTGATAGGAGCCTTCTACGTAGTCATTGCGCCACGGTGACTTCCAGAATACATTCTTTGCTCAAGGTATACGATATATTCATTAACAGTTTCTAAATACAGTCTGTTCATAACGAAATCGGCAAAATGTTTATTTCTTCAAGGACAATTTCGATTATTATAAAAATTAATTAGATGAAAATAAAAAATCACTTAAAAAAATTATGGAGTAATTTAGTCTTTTACTTTCGAATTGAAATTATATGTCATTGCAGGAGTCTGCATTAGTCATGTTGGTCAACCTTGATATTTCCTTCCAATTACAAATAACTCCTGGTGATTTTTTTTTCATTTTACAACGCTTAAGGCACACACTTCCGCTGGAAAAATCAAGAATACAAGAATGCATTTTTAAAGTCGCTCAAGATGCCATTTCTTCATAGGTAATGGGCATTTGGATTTATTAAATCAGCGTTGTTTTCAACTCTCTACGAACTAGGAAGACTGTGTAACTATCAGTAATGTCTGCATTAATTCCTGACCACTGCTCATCCCTTTCTTTCGGATCCCCAGAGTCTTAATATATTAGAGTCATTAGAAAAACATTTACATTTTAAAAATTAGAAACTTTTTCTATTAGTAATGCTTACATTAATGACTGTTCCTGCTTTTCTGATTTACAGATTATCTATTAGATAAAATCAATAGAATGCTTTTACATTATACATATTAAGGTTTCGTTTGGCTTCTTGGTTTTAATGGCATATCATCCTTCGTGAATTATTTAACTTATTTAAATTTCGAAAAGAGCAACACTACGACTTAACCAATAGCTTGGAGCTTATACATATAATAAAACTATTCTATTCGTAATTCTTAAATCAATTCCTAATCACTGACCTAAAGTTTCTTTCAGATTCCTAATATTTTTATATAATAAAATCATTAGTAATGTATTCATGTTTAACATATAATAGCCCTGCCTAATGGCAGTTCTAGTATCAATCCTTAAATTTGATAAATATTGTTTTCCGTATAATGCATTTCTACAGTAAAATAATTTTCATTATATACATTCACAGGAAGTTATAAGGATTGTAAAAAGAGTTTTCCCAAACAAATACTGGTATATGTTGTACATCTTACAAACTCCTGACGTACTAGAACAATTCAGGTTTGGAATAAAAATGTTCGATTTACTCTGAAACAAATAAAATCCAATATTTTCAGGCTTCGTGCAGTTATCTATTAAACAATGACGTCACGCAGATTTAGCTATGTCCAAGTGACACTGGATTGCTTCAACGTCTATGAACTTTTCTCGAATATTTCATTGCTCAGATCTTGAATTCTTCCTTTAGGACAAAAAATGTTTATAGAATAAAATTGAGATAAACATTGGAACAATAGGTATATATTGCCTAACATTACAGGAGACAGAAACTATCTTTAAAAAGTAAGATTCCAATTAACTGATCAGAAAACTCTCACAAATAGCAATTTGAGTAAGCCTATTCTATCTCTTTTATCGATTATAATGTAATTTCTTGATATCATTTTTTCCTCATAAAAATTATTAGATCAATTAAAAAGAACCCACACAACCACTAAACGCATGCCTCATTATGTACAGTGTCACAAAATTTGATTTTTTGCACATGTTCCACCTTATATATATATATATATATATATATATATATATATATATATATATATATATATATATATATTCTCTTAAAAAAAACAACAACAATCGGACACATTTTTTCAAGCTTTTTAAAGAGAACATTATTTGCTCTAGGGATTTTATTTACATTGAGCTCTTTACTGGGATTATTTCAATGTGATATTCAATTTTCGAATATCTTATAGATCATGATTAGAATATTTTCCTACTTCGGATTTACTCTATTGAGTAATATATATATATATATATATATATATATATATATATATATATATATATATATATATATATATATATATTCTTAATCCAGATCTGCCGAAGAATTATGAAACGTTCAAAATCAGTAACGTATACTGATCAAATTACTATATTTCAACTATAAATTTAAACGAAAACGACTAAAAACTCATGGCAGATGAACGTGTTTAGACAAGCATGAAGTTAGTTTGATTTCCTTGATTATTTAATGCCAAAGCTATCCTTGTAGAACTTAAACAATGGTACTATAGCTCCGGTAATAAGATATTTCATACTTTTCCCAAGGGTATAACATGAAAAAGCAACCTTACTTAATAAAAGGAACTCCATAAAATTCATGCCAACATCTTTTAAAAGTTCAGAGAAAACCATCTAAAATATACTAAAATGAACAACTAGAATAGATCCATAGATAAATTCATTGAATTAGATATTCGGTAAAGATCGATAATCATGACTTACATGGCAAACAGAAAATGAAGTGATCAGACGGAAAAGCATCTTGAAGGCAAGAAAAAAGCTGCCAGCCAAGAAGAGAGGCTACAGAACCTAAAAGACAACATCCAGAATCTGTATGGAAAACCGGCTGAAGTATCTGATGAAATTACAGGAAAATGAAAGCTGCAGATCTCAACAAAATTCCCTCTGAAATATGGAAGATAAGGACATTTTAAAACATACTGCTTTGATTAGACACACTGGGATTAAACAAAATACAATTAAAAAATGCATGAAAGGCTACTTCCACTCGTTCCCCGTGAAAATTGATCTCGGAATCACTAAGGATTAAACAGTCATAGTTCTTATTGGTATAGCTACTAAGTTTTAGAACAACCGGTTTCTCAAGTGTATCAAGTGAAAAATTAGAACAGCAATTAGAGAATCGATCCAACACATCACAGATTCTGTCAATCAGTAGAATCTTTAAAGGAGTACTGGATAAATAACTTGAGGCAATACTAATGTTCGTAGGGTTCTAGAAGGCATTTGATTCCAGAAACACTGGCAATATGAAATACTCATAGCATATAGTCTTCCCAAAGAAACTGTTGCAGCTATAATGATGCTATACAAAAGCACGGATGTAATGGTTTGTTTAAGCGATGGTGATACCGAAATCAATGATATGTACGCTGGAATCTTGCAAGGGGATCAATTAGCAGCATATCTATTAATTATCTGGCAAGATAATGTTTCACGTTACAAGTACAAGAAGCAGACGATTTTCTTTCAGAAAGAATAACAGATGCAGACTCTTCTCAGATGAACAAGGGTAAATTAATACTGCATAATCTTCTGAAAGCAGCAAGTAGTATTGGTCTCTACATGAACGCAGATAAAACAGAACTCATGAGTCTTAAACAATAAGGAGTTATCTCCACTTTAAATAACAAATATATGTAATGAGTTGCCACACTTCCACAGCAATATTTCTTTAATTGAAAGTGATCTGGACCAACGATTTGTAGACTGCTATCGACACGTTGTAAATCATATGGAAATCTATTATCTATGATAAGATGAAGCATCATTCCTTTTAAGATGAAGCCATGTTGGTTCAACTTTATGATTACATTGTCTAATATTTAACAAAATGCTGAAATAATGAGCTAGAGAGGAGTTACATAAAAATGCTATATACAGTTTTGTAAAAATCCTGGAAGTAGCTTGCAATAAAACAGCAACTTTACAGTCACTTATCTCTCATCTAACAAACCATACAAGTAATTCGAAGGAGACATGTAGGGACTACTGTAGATGTAAGAAACCAACTTGTAAGTGACGTTCTACTATTGACTCCAAGACATGAACACACTGAATAAGTCAATGCCGCAGGCTGGCAAATACTTGCATACCTGGTCTTTGTATAGATACGGGTCAGTCAACAGGACCTACCAGAAGCTATCAGAAAAAATATTGATGTTATATATATATATATATATATATATATATATAATAAGTAAGAAAGAGAGAGAGAGAAAGAGAAAGAGGTGGGGGATAAATAAGCAAAAATAAATTCACGAGTTTGGTCTGCAGTCTTGCTTATTACATAACTAAAAGAAAGAATGGACAGAAGTGTAATTTATATGGAGTATTTGTTATAACATTTAACTGATTCTCTGTTACGATTGATATTATAATGTATTTCAATTTCTCAGCAAATTTTTGCTCACACTAGGCTAAACAATTTTGAAACTAAATATAATTCACTGAAACCTGACAAACAATTAAGCTGCTACGCACTTAAAATAAATTACGCTTTTCAATTCTAAAATTTGAATTTCATTGACACGGCTGGCAAAACATCAGTTATAGATTGACAAACGTTTTGTTCCATTGTATTTTAGTTCAAATCACACACACACACACACAAACGTATATATATATATATATATATATATATATATATATATATATATACCAACAGAGTTTTTAAATTGAAAAATAAATGACATACAAATTGGTTTTAATACACAGTAGATATGAATTCATTTTTTGAATGTGTCCACCTGTGAAATTTTCACTCCATCCTTATATATATATATATATATATATATATATATATATATATATATATATATATATATATATAAGAGGGTGCTACGGGTGTATAAAGTAGGATCAAAAAGTATGGGGATGAATCTTTACATTCTTTACCGGCTCATTGGCCTAGTTGGTAGAGTGTTCGCCAATGCTCCTGAAGACCAGGGTTCAATCACAGGTCACGTCATACCAAAGACTTTATAAATGGTACTTGATACATCCTTGCTTAACACTCAGCGATACAAGGTACGTATCGAGGGTAAAGTGGAGCAATTCAGGGAAAGTAGTAGCACCCTTCCCTACACCTTAGTGTAGCAGCTATTCAAAAGAGAGCCTTCTGGTCACCCCCGGCAACGGTCGCCAACTTTACTTACATATATTATGAAAGATTATAGGAACTTTCTCATAGATAATAACTCTTCGTCTGGACTAGATATTGTCAATCATAGATACATTTAGTTTAACTATTTCAATAAAATTTCCAAGAAAACTATAGCGATTTCAATGGAAGTACTCAACTTACTCACTTGATGAACATGCCTTTTACTTGAGTCGTAAATTGTTGATTACTGTCAATATTACAATTTGACGAGGGGGAGAAGATTTAAAGATATACGAGGGGGTGTCCTCGTGGTGTAATGGTTAAAGCGATTGACTGCGAAATCGTAGTACGCGAGTTCGTACTCCAGTTGCGCTATTACATTCACTTTCGGGCAAATACCCTTGGGAAAGGTATGAACCCCCTTATCCTCCCAGCTATGGGTTAAATAATACCACTACTGTTCTTCTAGGAGAATGGCTTTGGCATTAAATAACATAAAAAGAGTTGATATGCCATTAAACAAAGAAACCAAACCAAACCAAAGAAAAGATTCAGTGGTGCTTCGAATTATGTAAAACTTTCTGGAATACGTAGTGCTTTCAATAAGTTTCTAGGCTTTTTTTGTATAGGCATTTAAAATTGTCGTAGACTATTGAAAATTCAGTACGTTATTGCTATACATCTTATGAGATGACTGACCAATTTTTATGATTTCAACATCAAATGAACAGCTGCAGAAGCAATTGGAATACATCCTACTAAAGCCTGATTGTCACAGCTGGTGAATTTCAAAAATGCAATCTGGACTTGAGGACACTTTAAAAGAACGATATGCAATAAAATTCTGTTTTTAACTCGGAAAAAATGTCACAGAAACGTATGGAATGCTTCAGACTGCTTTTGGAACATCTTGAATTAATTGAGCATCAGCTTTCATGTGGCATAAGAGATTCAAGGAAGGCAGGAAGTCTGTGAGGGATGATAAGAGGTGTGAGAGGAGGAAGGAAGTCAATACTCCAGAGTTGATTGGCCAAAGGGTTAGGGCTAGGGTTACTATGTTGAGGTTTTAAGAGAGTTCAGGAAGAGATTCCGTCAGAAGAGGCGGGCACTCTTCAAATCGGGTCAGTGGCATTTCCACCCGGACAATGCACCAGTCGACAACTCCATCCTTATCACAGACTATTTGAGCAAGATGGACATCAACACAGTTCCTTACGCTCCCAATAGTCCAGACCTTGCTCCCTGTGACATTTGTTTATTCCCTAAGCTCAGAGGCAGTCGTTATGAGACAATTGAGAAGATGAAAGAGGCTGTGATGAAGGTCATTGATACGCTTACACATGAGACTTCCATGGGGCCTTCCTGAATTTGTTGAAACGGTACAACAAGAGCATTGCAGCCGGAGGAGATTACTTGGAAGGGGACTAGAGTTTCATGTCAGTACTATCAATAAAATTAACCATACCAAAAATAGTCTGGAAACTTTTTTTTAATGATCCTCGTATGTCAGGGGATAAGTTGAATGTAAATAGGATTTATTAAAAAAAAAAAGAAAAAAAATTCCTTTATTATTTATTTCTGTATCGATATTTACATCTTCCGTCTCAATATTTTTAACACATCTTTTGTTTGCTGGTTAATTGATTTCAACGGCATGTCAATTTCTCTGAGGGCATCACGTTCTTTGTAAGACTATAACTACATTTTCTGTTTAGCTGTTTCTAAAGTCTTTTTTTTTTTTTTGCTTATGGTCATATCGAATACAAACAATTCTCAAGTAGACCTATTTGACTCATTGACAAGACTCTACTAAGCGTTACCATTACGGGAGAGAGTGTATCTGGGATAAATGGCAATAAAGTGGAACTCCAATCTCCGTAGATCTCTAGGACAGAAACCTCAACATCTGATGCAGATTCGTGTCATACTCAGGGAGATGATCTTTACCTCCACAGGGGATTCAGTCAGCGCATTCTAAGCCCTACTACCAGGATGAATCTCATATTTGTGTGTATTTATGTGTACTTCTCTGTGGGTGTTTAATAATTTGATTGCGTGACATATACTAGTTGAAAATGGGTATGAAATAAGTTAAATCAATAAACGAAACCACGTTTGATGCAGTCTAATTGTTGATGTCTTTCCGGCTAAAGACCTGCATTTTGATGGTTTTTACTGGGTATTATGCAGTCTGCAGCACTAACTATGTTGCTTCATTTTCTGATGGCATTATTTGTATATTATCAGTTCTAACTTGAATCTTCAGTTCCTCCAATCTTTCCACTTAGCTAAGCAGTTTTAAAACTTTGT